>OZ022455.1:2809036-4047536 GCA_963989345.1 Clangula hyemalis | reverse complement strand
TCGTCATCACATCGTCATCAAAGAATCTTCACAGCATCATCGCTATGTCATCATAGCATCATCATAATATTATCACAGCTTCATCACAGCGTCATAACAACATCATCACTGCATCATCACAGCATCATCATTATTGCATCATGACTGCATCATTACAGCATCATCAGAGCAGAATCAGTGCGTCGTCACAGCATCATTACTGCATCACCACATCACCACTGTGTTATCGCAGCGTCATCACAGCATCATCACAACATCATCACAGAATCATCACAGCATCATTGCAGCATCATCACATCATCATCACAGCGTCATCACAACATCATCGTAGCATCATCATGCATCATCACAGCATCATTACTGCATCATCACAGCATCATCACAGCATCATCACTGCATCATCACTGAATAATCACAGCATCATCACTGCATCATCACGGCATCGTTACAGCATCGTCATATCATCATAACTGCATCATCACAACAACATAACAAAATCATCAAAGCATCATCACAGCATCATCACCGCGTCATCACAGCGTCATAACTGCATCGTCACTGCATCTAAACTGCATCATCAAAAAATCATCACTGCATCACATCATAATCACAACATCATCAAAGCGTCATCACAGCATCATCACTGCGTTATCACAGCATCATCTCAGCATCATCACAGTATCATTACTGCTTATTCACTGCATCATCACAACATCATCACAGCGTCATTACAGTGTCATAAATGCATCATCACAGTGTCATCAAAGCGTCCTAACTGCATAATCACTGCATCATCGCAGCTTCATCACAGCATCATGACAGCGTCATCACAGCATCAAAAATGCATAATCACTTCATCCTCACATCATCATCATAGCATCATAGCTGCATAATCATAGAGTCATCACAGCATCATCACTACATCATCAAATTGTCATCACTGTATCATCACAGCATCATCACTGCATAATCACAGTGTCATAACAGCATCATTACAACACCATGACTACGTCATCACAGCATCACGACAGCGTCATTACAGTGTCATCACAGCATCATCACTGCATTATCACAACATCATCACAACATCATCACTGCGTCATCAGAGCGTCATCACTACATAATCACTTCTTACTCAGTGAATCATCATTGCATCATCACATCATCACAGCATCATCTCAGCATAATCACAGTATCATCACAGCGTCATCACTACATCATCAATGCATCATCACTGCATCATCACAGCATCATCACTGCATCATCACAGCATCATCAGAGCATCATCACAGCATCATCACAACATCATCACAGAGTCATCACAGCATCATCACTGCATAATCACTGCATCATCACAGCATCCTCACAGCATCAATACAGCGTCATCACAACGTCAACAATGCATCATCACAGAATAATCACTGCATAATCACTGCATCATCATATCGTCATCACTGCATAATCACTGCATCATCATATCGTCATCACTGCATCATCACTGCATCATCACAGCACCATCACAGCATCATAGCTGCATAATCACAGCATCATCACATCATCATCGCATAGTCATCACAGCGTCATCACTGCATCATCACAGCATCATCACAGCATCATTACTGCAGAATCACTGCATCATCACAGCATCCTCACAGCAACATCGCAGCATCATCACAGCATCATCGCATCATCATCACAGTGTCATGACAGCATCATCACTGCATAATCACCGCATAATCACAGCATCATCACAGCATAATCACAGTATCATCACAGCGTCATCACTACATCATCACTGCATCATCACAGAATCATCACTGCGTCATCACAGCATCATCAGAGCATCATCACAGCATCATCAAAGCATCATCACAGCATCATCACATCATCATCTCAGCATCATTACTGCTTACTCACTGCATCATCATAGCATCATCACATCATCATCACAATATCATCAGTTTCATGTCAGCATCATCACTGCATCATCACAGCATCCTCACAGCATCAACACAGCTTCATCACAGCGTCATCAATGCATCATTACAGCATCATCTCAGTATAGTCACAGAATTATTACAGCATAATCACTGCATCATCATATCATCACTGCATCATCACTGCATCATCACTGCATCATCACAGCACCATCACAGCATCATTACTTCAGAATCACTGCATCATCACAGCATCCTCACAGCAACATCGCAGCATCATCACAGCATCATCACACTGTCATGACAGCATCATCACTGCATAATCACTGCATAATCTCCGCATAATCACAGCATCATCACATCATCATCACAATATCATCACAGCGTCATCACTACACATCACTGCATCATCACTACATCATCACAGCATCATCACTTCGTCATCATCAGAGCATCATCACAGCATCATCACTTCATCCTCACTACATCATGAGTGCAGCATCATCACAGCATCATAACTGCATCATCAAAGCATCATCTCGGCATAATCACAATGTCATAAATACATCATCACTCCATCATCACAGCATTATCACATCATCATCACAACGTTTTCAGTGTCATCACAGCATCATAACAACGTCATCAAACTGTCATCACAGCATCATCACCAAATCATCACAGAATCATCACAGCATCATTACTGCATCATCACAGCATCTTTGCATCGTCATCAGAGCATCACCACTGCATCATCACATCATCATCTCAGCATCATCACAGCATCATTACTGCTTACTCACTGCATCATCACAGCGTCATGACAGTGTCATCACTGCATCATAACATCATAGCTTCATCATCAGAACATTATCACAGCATCATCACTGCATCATCACATCATCATTATAGCATCTTCACTGTCATCAATACATCATCACAGCATCATCACATCATTATCACAGCATCATCAGTGTCATCTCAGCATCATCACTGCATCATGACTGCATCATAGCAGCATAATCACAGCATCATCACAGAATCATCACAGCATCATCATAAGGTCATCACAGCATCATCACTACGTCATCAGATTGTAATCACAGCATCATCACAGTGTCCTCACTGAATCATCACTGCACCATCACTGCAACATCACAGCATCATCTCAGCATCATCATGGCATCATTACTGCATCATCACTGCTTACTCACTGCATCATCACAGCATCATCTCAGCATCATCACAGAATCATTTCTGCATAATCATTGCATTTTCACAGCGTCATCACAGTATCATCACTGCATCATCACAGTGTCATCACAGCATCATCAAAGCATCACGACAGCGTCATCTCACCATCACGACAGCGTCATCAAAGCATCATCACTGCATCATAACAACATCATCTCAGCATCATCACAGAATCATTTCTGCATAATCACTGCATCATCATAGTGTCATCACAGTATATTCACTGCATCATCACATCATCACAGTGTCATCATAGAATCATCACTGAATCATCCAAGCATCATCCAAGCATCATCACAGCACCACCAATGCATCATCACAGTATCATCACTGCATAATCACTGCATCATCACCGCATCATCACATCATCAACACTGCATCATTGCTGCATCATCACATCATTGTCACAGTATCATCAAAATATCATCACAGCATCATCACACCATCATAACAACATCATCACAGCGTCATCACAGTATCGTAAATGCATCATCACAGAATCATCACTGAATCATCATAGCATCTTCATATCATCATCACAATATCATCACAGCATCATCACTGCATCATCACAGCATCATCACTGCATAATCACTGCATCATCACCACATCATCACAGCATCATCACTGCATAATCACTGCATCATCACAGCATCATCACATCGTCATCAAAACATCATTACAAGTATCAACACAACATAATCACAGTGTCATCACAGCATCATCATTGCATCCTTACTGCATGATCACAGCATCTCCGCATCGTAATCACATCATCATCACTGACTCCTCACTGAATCATCACTGTACCATCACTGCATCATCAGAGCATAATCTGAGCATAATCTCAGCATAATCACAGCATCATCACAGAATCATCACAGCATCATTACTGCATCATCACAGCATCTTTGCATCGTCATCAGAGCATCACCACTGCATCATCACTACATCATCACATCATCATCACAGCATTTTAGCTACATAATCACAGAATCATCATAGCGTAACGACAGCATCATCACAACATCATTACAGCATCATCACAGCGTCATCGTAACATCATGACTGTATCATCACAGCATCATCACAGCATCACTGCAGCGTCATCACTGCATCATCACAGCATCATCACAGCATCATCACGGCATCGTTACAGCATCGTCATATCATCATAACTGCATCATCACAACAACATAACAAAACCATCAAAGCATCGTCACAGCATCATCACCGCGTCATCACAGCGTCATAACTGCATCGTCACTGCATCTAAACTGCATCATCACAAAATCATCACAGCTTCATCACTGCAGCATCACAGCATCATCAAAGCATCATCGCAGCATCATCACATCATCATCACTGCATCATCACAGAATCATTACTGTTTACTCACTGCGGCATCACAGCATTATCACGGTGTCATAACTGCATCATCACTGCACCATTACTGCATCATCACAGTGTCATCTCAGCATCATCACAGCATCATTACTGCCTAATCATTGCATTATCACAACGTCATCACAGTATCATCAGTGCATCATCACAGCATCATTACTGCATCATCACATCATCATCACAGAATCACGATAGTGTCATCACAGCGTCATCACTGCATCATCACAGCGTCATCTCAGCATCATCAGAGACTCATCACAGCGTCATCACTGCATCATCACTGCATCACCACAGTATCATCACAGCATCATCACAAAATTATAAGAGCGTCATCACAGCGTTATTACTGCATCATCACAGCATCAATAGAGCATCATCACAGCGTCATCACAGCGTTATCACAGCGTCATCACAGCATCACGACATCATCATCACAGCTTCACGACAGTGTCATGAGAGCGTCTTCACAGCATCATCACTACATCATCACAGCATCATCACTGCGTCATCAGAGCATCATCACAAAATCATCACAGCGTCATTACTGCATCATCACTGCATCATCACAGCGTCATCACCGCATCATCACTGCATTGTCACAACATCATGGCGTCATAATAACTGCATCATAACAGCATGATCAAAGCATCATCACAGCGTCATCACAGCGTCATAACTGCATAAACACTGCATCATCAAAGAACCATCACAGCATCATCACAGCGTCATAACAGCATCATCAGAGCATCATCACATCGTCATCACATCGTCATCAAAGAATCTTCACAGCATCATCGCTATGTCATCATAGCATCATCATAATATTATCACAGCTTCATCACAGCGTCATAACAACATCATCACTGCATCATCACAGCATCATCATTATTGCATCATGACTGCATCATTACAGCATCATCAGAGCAGAATCAGTGCGTCGTCACAGCATCATTACTGCATCACCACATCACCACTGTGTTATCGCAGCGTCATCACAGCATCATCACAACATCATCACAGAATCATCACAGCATCATTGCAGCATCATCACATCATCATCACAGCGTCATCACAACATCATCGTAGCATCATCATGCATCATCACAGCATCATTACTGCATCATCACAGCATCATCACAGCATCATCACTGCATCATCACTGAATAATCACAGCATCATCACTGCATCATCACGGCATCGTTACAGCATCGTCATATCATCATAACTGCATCATCACAACAACATAACAAAATCATCAAAGCATCATCACAGCATCATCACCGCGTTATCACAGCATCATCTCAGCATCATCACAGTATCATTACTGCTTATTCACTGCATCATCACAACATCATCACAGCGTCATTACAGTGTCATAAATGCATCATCACTACAGTGTCATCAAAGCGTCCTAACTGCATAATCACTGCATCATCGCAGCTTCATCACAGCATCATGACAGCGTCATCACAGCATCAAAAATGCATAATCACTTCATCCTCACATCATCATCATAGCATCATAGCTGCATAATCATAGAGTCATCACAGCATCATCACTACATCATCAAATTGTCATCACTGTATCATCACAGCATCATCATAGCATCATCACTGCATAATCACAGTGTCATAACAGCATCATTACAACACCATGACTACGTCATCACAGCATCACGACAGCGTCATTACAGTGTCATCACAGCATCATCACTGCATTATCACAACATCATCACAATATCATCACTGCGTCATCAGAGCGTCATCACTACATAATCACTTCTTACTCAGTGAATCATCACTGCATCATCACATCATCACAGCATCATCTCAGCATAATCACAGTATCATCACAGCGTCATCACTACATCATCAATGCATCATCACTGCATCATCACAGCATCATCACTGCATCATCACAGCATCATCAGAGCATCATCACAGCATCAATACAGCGTCATCACAACGTCAACAATGCATCATTACAGCATCATCTCAGTATAGTCACAGCATAATCACTGCATAATCACTGCATCATCATATCGTCATCACTGCATCATCACTGCATCATCACAGCACAATCACAGCATCATTACTGCAGAATCACTGCATCATCACAGCATCATAGCTGCATAATCACAGCATCATCACATCATCATCGCATAGTCATCACAGCGTCATCACTGCATCATCACAGCATCATCACAGCATCATTACTGCAGAATCACTGCATCATCACAGCATCCTCACAGCAACATCGCAGCATCATCACAGCATCATCGCATCATCATCACAGTGTCATGACAGCATCATCACTGCATAATCACCGCATAATCACAGCATCATCACAGCATAATCACAGTATCATCACAGCGTCATCACTACATCATCACTGCATCATCACAGAATCATCACTGCGTCATCACAGCATCATCAGAGCATCATCACAGCATCATCACAGCATAATCACAGTATCATCACAGCATCATCACTACATCATCACTGCATATCACAGAATCATCACTGCGTCATCACAGCATCATCAGAGCATCATCACAGCATCATCACATCATCATCTCAGCATCATTACTGCTTACTCACTGCATCATCATAGCATCATCACATCATCATCACAACATCATCAGTTTCATGTCAGCATCATCACTGCATAATCACTGCATCATCACAGCATCCTCACAGCATCAACACAGCGTCATCACAGCGTCATCAATGCATCATTACAGCATCATCTCAGTATAGTCACAGAATTATTACAGCATAATCACTGCATCATCATATCATCACTGCATCATCACTGCATCATCACAGCACCATCACAGCATCATTACTTCAGAATCACAGCATCCTCACAGCAACATCGCAGCATCATCGCAGCATCATCACAGCATCATCACACTGTCATGACAGCATCATCACTGCATAATCACTGCATAATCTCCGCATAATCACAGCATCATCACATCATCATCACAATATCATCACAGCGTCATCACTACACATCACTGCATCATCACTACATCATCACAGCATCATCACTTCGTCATCATCAGAGCATCATCACAGCATCATCACTGCATCCTCACTGCATCATGAGTGCATCATCATCACAGCATCATAACTGCATCATCAAAGCATCATCTTGGCATAATCACAATGTCATAAATACATCATCACTCCATCATCACAGCATTATCACATCATCATCACAACGTTTTCAGTGTCATCACAGCATCATAACAACGTCATCAAACTGTCATCACAGCATCATCACCAAATCATCACAGAATCATCACAGCATCATTACTGCATCATCACAGCATCTTTGCATCGTCATCAGAGCATCACCACTGCATCATCACATCATCATCTCAGCATCATCACAGCATCATTACTGCTTACTCACTGCATCATCACAGCGTCATGACAGTGTCATCACTGCATCATAACATCATAGCTTCATCATCAGAACATTATCACAGCATCATCACTGCATCATCACATCATCATTATAGCATCTTCACTGTCATCAATACATCATCACAGCATCATCACATCATTATCACAGCATCATCAGTGTCATCTCAGCATCATCACTGCATCATGACTGCATCATAGCAGCATAATCACAGCATCATCACAGAATCATCACAGCATCATCATAAGGTCATCACAGCATCATCACTACGTCATCAGATTGTAATCACAGCATCATCACAGTGTCCTCACTGAATCATCACTGCACCATCACTGCAACATCACAGCATCATCTCAGCATCATCATGGCATCATTACTGCATCATCACTGCTTACTCACTGCATCATCACAGCATCATCTCAGCATCATCACAGAATCATTTCTGCATAATCATTGCATTTTCACAGCGTCATCACAGTATCATCACTGCATCATCACAGTGTCATCACAGCATCATCAAAGCATCACGACAGCGTCATCTCACCATCACGACAGCGTCATCAAAGCATCATCACTGCATCATAACAACATCATCTCAGCATCATCACAGAATCATTTCTGCATAATCACTGCATCATCATAGTGTCATCACAGTATATTCACTGCATCATCACATCATCACAGTGTCATCATAGAATCATCACTGAATCATCCAAGCATCATCCAAGCATCATCACAGCACCACCAATGCATCATCACAGTATCATCACTGCATAATCACTGCATCATCACCGCATCATCACATCATCAACACTGCATCATTGCTGCATCATCACATCATTGTCACAGTATCATCAAAATATCATCACAGCATCATCACACCATCATAACAACATCATCACAGCGTCATCACAGTATCGTAAATGCATCATCACAGAATCATCACTGAATCATCATAGCATCTTCATATCATCATCACAATATCATCACAGCATCATCACTGCATCATCACAGCATCATCACTGCATAATCACTGCATCATCACCACATCATCACAGCATCATCACTGCATAATCACTGCATCATCACAGCATCATCACATCGTCATCAAAACATCATTACAAGTATCAACACAACATAATCACAGTGTCATCACAGCATCATCATTGCATCCTTACTGCATGATCACAGCATCTCCGCATAGTAATCACATCATCATCACTGACTCCTCACTGAATCATCACTGTACCATCACTGCATCATCAGAGCATAATCTGAGCATAATCTCAGCATAATCACAGCATCATCACAGAATCATCACAGCATCATTACTGCATCATCACAGCATCTTTGCATCGTCATCAGAGCATCACCACTGCATCATCACTACATCATCACATCATCATCACAGCATTTTAGCTACATAATCACAGAATCATCATAGCGTAACGACAGCATCATCACAACATCATTACAGCATCATCACAGCGTCATCGTAACATCATGACTGTATCATCACAGCATCATCACAGCATCACTGCAGCGTCATCACTGCATCATCACAGCATCATCACAGCATCATCACGGCATCGTTACAGCATCGTCATATCATCATAACTGCATCATCACAACAACATAACAAAACCATCAAAGCATCGTCACAGCATCATCACCGCGTCATCACAGCGTCATAACTGCATCGTCACTGCATCTAAACTGCATCATCACAAAATCATCACAGCTTCATCACTGCAGCATCACAGCATCATCAAAGCATCATCGCAGCATCATCACATCATCATCACTGCATCATCACAGAATCATTACTGTTTACTCACTGCGGCATCACAGCATTATCACGGTGTCATAACTGCATCATCACTGCACCATTACTGCATCATCACAGTGTCATCTCAGCATCATCACAGCATCATTACTGCCTAATCATTGCATTATCACAACGTCATCACAGTATCATCAGTGCATCATCACAGCATCATTACTGCATCATCACATCATCATCACAGAATCACGATAGTGTCATCACAGCGTCATCACTGCATCATCACAGCGTCATCTCAGCATCATCAGAGACTCATCACAGCGTCATCACTGCATCATCACTGCATCACCACAGTATCATCACAGCATCATCACAAAATTATAAGAGCGTCATCACAGCGTTATTACTGCATCATCACAGCATCAATAGAGCATCATCACAGCGTCATCACAGCGTTATCACAGCGTCATCACAGCATCACGACATCATCATCACAGCTTCACGACAGTGTCATGAGAGCGTCTTCACAGCATCATCACTACATCATCACAGCATCATCACTGCGTCATCAGAGCATCATCACAAAATCATCACAGCGTCATTACTGCATCATCACTGCATCATCACAGCGTCATCACCGCATCATCACTGCATTGTCACAACATCATGGCGTCATAATAACTGCATCATAACAGCATGATCAAAGCATCATCACAGCGTCATCACAGCGTCATAACTGCATAAACACTGCATCATCAAAGAACCATCACAGCATCATCACAGCGTCATAACAGCATCATCAGAGCATCATCACATCGTCATCACATCGTCATCAAAGAATCTTCACAGCATCATCGCTATGTCATCATAGCATCATCATAATATTATCACAGCTTCATCACAGCGTCATAACAACATCATCACTGCATCATCACAGCATCATCATTATTGCATCATGACTGCATCATTACAGCATCATCAGAGCAGAATCAGTGCGTCGTCACAGCATCATTACTGCATCACCACATCACCACTGTGTTATCGCAGCGTTATCACAGCATCATCACAACATCATCACAGAATCATCACAGCATCATTGCAGCATCATCACATCATCATCACAGCGTCATCACAACATCATCGTAGCATCATCATGCATCATCACAGCATCATTACTGCATCATCACAGCATCATCACAGCATCATCACTGCATCATCACTGAATAATCACAGCATCATCACTGCATCATCACGGCATCGTTACAGCATCGTCATATCATCATAACTGCATCATCACAACAACATAACAAAATCATCAAAGCATCATCACAGCATCATCACCGCGTTATCACAGCATCATCTCAGCATCATCACAGTATCATTACTGCTTATTCACTGCATCATCACAACATCATCACAGCGTCATTACAGTGTCATAAATGCATCATCACTACAGTGTCATCAAAGCGTCCTAACTGCATAATCACTGCATCATCGCAGCTTCATCACAGCATCATGACAGCGTCATCACAGCATCAAAAATGCATAATCACTTCATCCTCACATCATCATCATAGCATCATAGCTGCATAATCATAGAGTCATCACAGCATCATCACTACATCATCAAATTGTCATCACTGTATCATCACAGCATCATCATAGCATCATCACTGCATAATCACAGTGTCATAACAGCATCATTACAACACCATGACTACGTCATCACAGCATCACGACAGCGTCATTACAGTGTCATCACAGCATCATCACTGCATTATCACAACATCATCACAATATCATCACTGCGTCATCAGAGCGTCATCACTACATAATCACTTCTTACTCAGTGAATCATCACTGCATCATCACATCATCACAGCATCATCTCAGCATAATCACAGTATCATCACAGCGTCATCACTACATCATCAATGCATCATCACTGCATCATCACAGCATCATCACTGCATCATCACAGCATCATCAGAGCATCATCACAGCATCAATACAGCGTCATCACAACGTCAACAATGCATCATTACAGCATCATCTCAGTATAGTCACAGCATAATCACTGCATAATCACTGCATCATCATATCGTCATCACTGCATCATCACTGCATCATCACAGCACCATCACAGCATCATTACTGCAGAATCACTGCATCATCACAGCATCATAGCTGCATAATCACAGCATCATCACATCATCATCGCATAGTCATCACAGCGTCATCACTGCATCATCACAGCATCATCACAGCATCATTACTGCAGAATCACTGCATCATCACAGCATCCTCACAGCAACATCGCAGCATCATCACAGCATCATCGCATCATCATCACAGTGTCATGACAGCATCATCACTGCATAATCACCGCATAATCACAGCATCATCACAGCATAATCACAGTATCATCACAGCGTCATCACTACATCATCACTGCATCATCACAGAATCATCACTGCGTCATCACAGCATCATCAGAGCATCATCACAGCATCATCACAGCATAATCACAGTATCATCACAGCATCATCACTACATCATCACTGCATATCACAGAATCATCACTGCGTCATCACAGCATCATCAGAGCATCATCACAGCATCATCACATCATCATCTCAGCATCATTACTGCTTACTCACTGCATCATCATAGCATCATCACATCATCATCACAACATCATCAGTTTCATGTCAGCATCATCACTGCATAATCACTGCATCATCACAGCATCCTCACAGCATCAACACAGCGTCATCACAGCGTCATCAATGCATCATTACAGCATCATCTCAGTATAGTCACAGAATTATTACAGCATAATCACTGCATCATCATATCATCACTGCATCATCACTGCATCATCACAGCACCATCACAGCATCATTACTTCAGAATCACAGCATCCTCACAGCAACATCGCAGCATCATCGCAGCATCATCACAGCATCATCACACTGTCATGACAGCATCATCACTGCATAATCACTGCATAATCTCCGCATAATCACAGCATCATCACATCATCATCACAATATCATCACAGCGTCATCACTACACATCACTGCATCATCACTACATCATCACAGCATCATCACTTCGTCATCATCAGAGCATCATCACAGCATCATCACTGCATCCTCACTGCATCATGAGTGCATCATCATCACAGCATCATAACTGCATCATCAAAGCATCATCTTGGCATAATCACAATGTCATAAATACATCATCACTCCATCATCACAGCATTATCACATCATCATCACAACGTTTTCAGTGTCATCACAGCATCATAACAACGTCATCAAACTGTCATCACAGCATCATCACCAAATCATCACAGAATCATCACAGCATCATTACTGCATCATCACAGCATCTTTGCATCGTCATCAGAGCATCACCACTGCATCATCACATCATCATCTCAGCATCATCACAGCATCATTACTGCTTACTCACTGCATCATCACAGCGTCATGACAGTGTCATCACTGCATCATAACATCATAGCTTCATCATCAGAACATTATCACAGCATCATCACTGCATCATCACATCATCATTATAGCATCTTCACTGTCATCAATACATCATCACAGCATCATCACATCATTATCACAGCATCATCAGTGTCATCTCAGCATCATCACTGCATCATGACTGCATCATAGCAGCATAATCACAGCATCATCACAGAATCATCACAGCATCATCATAAGGTCATCACAGCATCATCACTACGTCATCAGATTGTAATCACAGCATCATCACAGTGTCCTCACTGAATCATCACTGCACCATCACTGCAACATCACAGCATCATCTCAGCATCATCATGGCATCATTACTGCATCATCACTGCTTACTCACTGCATCATCACAGCATCATCTCAGCATCATCACAGAATCATTTCTGCATAATCATTGCATTTTCACAGCGTCATCACAGTATCATCACTGCATCATCACAGTGTCATCACAGCATCATCAAAGCATCACGACAGCGTCATCTCACCATCACGACAGCGTCATCAAAGCATCATCACTGCATCATAACAACATCATCTCAGCATCATCACAGAATCATTTCTGCATAATCACTGCATCATCATAGTGTCATCACAGTATATTCACTGCATCATCACATCATCACAGTGTCATCACAGAATCATCACTGAATCATCCAAGCATCATCCAAGCATCATCACAGCACCACCAATGCATCATCACAGTATCATCACTGCATAATCACTGCATCATCACCGCATCATCACATCATCAACACTGCATCATTGCTGCATCATCACATCATTGTCACAGTATCATCAAAATATCATCACAGCATCATCACACCATCATAACAACATCATCACAGCGTCATCACAGTATCGTAAATGCATCATCACAGAATCATCACTGAATCATCATAGCATCTTCATATCATCATCACAGCATCATCACTGCATCATCACAGCATCATCACTGCATCATCACTGCATCATCACTGCATCATCACAGCATCATCACTGCATAATCACTGCATCATCACAGCATCATCACATCGTCATCAAAACATCATTACAAGTATCAACACAACATAATCACAGTGTCATCACAGCATCATCATTGCATCCTTACTGCATGATCACAGCATCTCCGCATCGTAATCACATCATCATCACTGACTCCTCACTCAATCATCACTGTACCATCACTGCATCATCAGAGCATAATCTGAGCATAATCTCAGCATAATCACAGCATCATCACAGAATCATCACAGCATCATTACTGCATCATCACAGCATCTTTGCATCGTCATCAGAGCATCACCACTGCATCATCACTACATCATCACATCATCATCACAGCATTTTAGCTACATAATCACAGAATCATCATAGCGTAACGACAGCATCATCACAACATCATTACAGCATCATCACAGCGTCATCGTAACATCATGACTGTATCATCACAGCATCATCACAGCATCACCGCAGCGTCATCACTGCATCATCACAGCATCATCACAGCATCATCACGGCATCGTTACAGCATCGTCATATCATCATAACTGCATCATCACAACAACATAACAAAATCATCAAAGCATCGTCACAGCATCATCACCGCGTCATCACAGCGTCATAAGTGCATCGTCACTGCATCTAAACTGCATCATCACAAAATCATCACAGCTTCATCACTGCAGCATCACAGCATCATCAAAGCATCATCGCAGCATCATCACATCATCATCACTGCATCATCACAGAATCATTACTGTTTACTCACTGCGGCATCACAGCATTATCACGGTGTCATAACTGCATCATCACTGCACCATTACTGCATCATCACAGTGTCATCTCAGCATCATCACAGCATCATTACTGCCTAATCATTGCATTATCACAACGTCATCACAGTATCATCAGTGCATCATCACAGCATCATTACTGCATCATCACATCATCATCACAGAATCACGATAGTGTCATCACAGCGTCATCACTGCATCATCACAGCGTCATCTCAGCATCATCAGAGACTCATCACAGCGTCATCACTGCATCATCACTGCATCACCACAGTATCATCACAGCATCATCACAAAATTATAAGAGCGTCATCACAGCGTCATCACTACATCATCACTGCATCATCACAGAATCATCACTGCGTCATCACAGCATCATCAGAGCATCATCACAGCATCATCACAGCATAATCACAGTATCATCACAGCATCATCACTACATCATCACTGCATCATCACAGAATCATCACTGCGTCATCACAGCATCATCAGAGCATCATCACAGCATCATCACATCATCATCTCAGCATCATTACTGCTTACTCACTGCATCATCATAGCATCATCACATCATCATCACAAAATCATCAGTTTCATGTCAGCATCATCACTGCATAATCACTGCATCATCACAGCATCCTCACAGCATCAACACAGCGTCATCACAGCGTCATCAATGCATCATTACAGCATCATCTCAGTATAGTCACAGAATTATTACAGCATAATCACTGCATCATCATATCATCACTGCATCATCACTGCATCATCACTGCATCATCACAGCACCATCACAGCATCATTACTTCAGAATCACTGCATCATCAC
The DNA here is from genome assembly GCA_963989345.1 of Clangula hyemalis. The sequence continues at coordinate 4,031,548 of OZ022455.1, read as the reverse complement.
AGCATCCTCACAGCAACATCGCAGCATCATCACAGCATCATCACACTGTCATGACAGCATCATCACTGCATAATCACTGCATAATCTCCGCATAATCACAGCATCATCACATCATCATCACAATATCATCACAGCGTCATCACTACACATCACTGCATCATCACTACATCATCACAGCATCATCACTTCGTCATCATCAGAGCATCATCACAGCATCATCACTGCATCCTCACTGCATCATGAGTGCATCATCATCACAGCATCATAACTGCATCATCAAAGCATCATCTCGGCATAATCACAATGTCATAAATACATCATCACTCCATCATCACAGCATTATCACATCATCATCACAACGTTTTCAGTGTCATCACAGCATCATAACAACGTCATCAAACTGTCATCACAGCATCATCACCAAATCATCACAGAATCATCACAGCATCATTACTGCATCATCACAGCATCTTTGCATCGTCATCAGAGCATCACCACTGCATCATCACATCATCATCTCAGCATCATCACAGCATCATTACTGCTTACTCACTGCATCATCACAGCGTCATGACAGTGTCATCACTGCATCATAACATCATAGCTTCATCATCAGAACATTATCACAGCATCATCACTGCATCATCACATCATCATTATAGCATCTTCACTGTCATCAATACATCATCACAGCATCATCACATCATTATCACAGCATCATCAGTGTCATCTCAGCATCATCACTGCATCATGACTGCATCATAGCAGCATAATCACAGCATCATCACAGAATCATCACAGCATCATCATAAGGTCATCACAGCATCATCACTACGTCATCAGATTGTAATCACAGCATCATCACAGTGTCCTCACTGAATCATCACTGCACCATCACTGCAACATCACAGCATCATCTCAGCATCATCATGGCATCATTACTGCATCATCACTGCTTACTCACTGCATCATCACAGCATCATCTCAGCATCATCACAGAATCATTTCTGCATAATCATTGCATTTTCACAGCGTCATCACAGTATCATCACTGCATCATCACAGTGTCATCACAGCATCATCAAAGCATCACGACAGCGTCATCTCACCATCACGACAGCGTCATCAAAGCATCATCACTGCATCATAACAACATCATCTCAGCATCATCACAGAATCATTTCTGCATAATCACTGCATCATCATAGTGTCATCACAGTATATTCACTGCATCATCACATCATCACAGTGTCATCACAGAATCATCACTGAATCATCCAAGCATCATCCAAGCATCATCACAGCACCACCAATGCATCATCACAGTATCATCACTGCATAATCACTGCATCATCACCGCATCATCACATCATCAACACTGCATCATTGCTGCATCATCACATCATTGTCACAGTATCATCAAAATATCATCACAGCATCATCACACCATCATAACAACATCATCACAGCGTCATCACAGTATCGTAAATGCATCATCACAGAATCATCACTGAATCATCATAGCATCTTCATATCATCATCACAGCATCATCACTGCATCATCACAGCATCATCACTGCATCATCACTGCATCATCACCACATCATCACAGCATCATCACTGCATAATCACTGCATCATCACAGCATCATCACATCGTCATCAAAACATCATTACAAGTATCAACACAACATAATCACAGTGTCATCACAGCATCATCATTGCATCCTTACTGCATGATCACAGCATCTCCGCATCGTAATCACATCATCATCACTGACTCCTCACTCAATCATCACTGTACCATCACTGCATCATCAGAGCATAATCTGAGCATAATCTCAGCATAATCACAGCATCATCACAGAATCATCACAGCATCATTACTGCATCATCACAGCATCTTTGCATCGTCATCAGAGCATCACCACTGCATCATCACTACATCATCACATCATCATCACAGCATTTTAGCTACATAATCACAGAATCATCATAGCGTAACGACAGCATCATCACAACATCATTACAGCATCATCACAGCGTCATCGTAACATCATGACTGTATCATCACAGCATCATCACAGCATCACCGCAGCGTCATCACTGCATCATCACAGCATCATCACAGCATCATCACGGCATCGTTACAGCATCGTCATATCATCATAACTGCATCATCACAACAACATAACAAAATCATCAAAGCATCGTCACAGCATCATCACCGCGTCATCACAGCGTCATAACTGCATCGTCACTGCATCTAAACTGCATCATCACAAAATCATCACAGCTTCATCACTGCAGCATCACAGCATCATCAAAGCATCATCGCAGCATCATCACATCATCATCACTGCATCATCACAGAATCATTACTGTTTACTCACTGCGGCATCACAGCATTATCACGGTGTCATAACTGCATCATCACTGCACCATTACTGCATCATCACAGTGTCATCTCAGCATCATCACAGCATCATTACTGCCTAATCATTGCATTATCACAACGTCATCACAGTATCATCAGTGCATCATCACAGCATCATTACTGCATCATCACATCATCATCACAGAATCACGATAGTGTCATCACAGCGTCATCACTGCATCATCACAGCGTCATCTCAGCATCATCAGAGACTCATCACAGCGTCATCACTGCATCATCACTGCATCACCACAGTATCATCACAGCATCATCACAAAATTATAAGAGCGTCATCACAGCGTCATCACTACATCATCACTGCATCATCACAGAATCATCACTGCGTCATCACAGCATCATCAGAGCATCATCACAGCATCATCACAGCATAATCACAGTATCATCACAGCATCATCACTACATCATCACTGCATCATCACAGAATCATCACTGCGTCATCACAGCATCATCAGAGCATCATCACAGCATCATCACATCATCATCTCAGCATCATTACTGCTTACTCACTGCATCATCATAGCATCATCACATCATCATCACAACATCATCAGTTTCATGTCAGCATCATCACTGCATAATCACTGCATCATCACAGCATCCTCACAGCATCAACACAGCGTCATCACAGCGTCATCAATGCATCATTACAGCATCATCTCAGTATAGTCACAGAATTATTACAGCATAATCACTGCATCATCATATCATCACTGCATCATCACTGCATCATCACTGCATCATCACAGCACCATCACAGCATCATTACTTCAGAATCACTGCATCATCACAGCATCCTCACAGCAACATCGCAGCATCATCACAGCATCATCACACTGTCATGACAGCATCATCACTGCATAATCACTGCATAATCTCCGCATAATCACAGCATCATCACATCATCATCACAATATCATCACAGCGTCATCACTACACATCACTGCATCATCACTACATCATCACAGCATCATCACTTCGTCATCATCAGAGCATCATCACAGCATCATCACTGCATCCTCACTGCATCATGAGTGCATCATCATCACAGCATCATAACTGCATCATCAAAGCATCATCTCGGCATAATCACAATGTCATAAATACATCATCACTCCATCATCACAGCATTATCACATCATCATCACAACGTTTTCAGTGTCATCACAGCATCATAACAACGTCATCAAACTGTCATCACAGCATCATCACCAAATCATCACAGAATCATCACAGCATCATTACTGCATCATCACAGCATCTTTGCATCGTCATCAGAGCATCACCACTGCATCATCACATCATCATCTCAGCATCATCACAGCATCATTACTGCTTACTCACTGCATCATCACAGCGTCATGACAGTGTCATCACTGCATCATAACATCATAGCTTCATCATCAGAACATTATCACAGCATCATCACTGCATCATCACATCATCATTATAGCATCTTCACTGTCATCAATACATCATCACAGCATCATCACATCATTATCACAGCATCATCAGTGTCATCTCAGCATCATCACTGCATCATGACTGCATCATAGCAGCATAATCACAGCATCATCACAGAATCATCACAGCATCATCATAAGGTCATCACAGCATCATCACTACGTCATCAGATTGTAATCACAGCATCATCACAGTGTCCTCACTGAATCATCACTGCACCATCACTGCAACATCACAGCATCATCTCAGCATCATCATGGCATCATTACTGCATCATCACTGCTTACTCACTGCATCATCACAGCATCATCTCAGCATCATCACAGAATCATTTCTGCATAATCATTGCATTTTCACAGCGTCATCACAGTATCATCACTGCATCATCACAGTGTCATCACAGCATCATCAAAGCATCACGACAGCGTCATCTCACCATCACGACAGCGTCATCAAAGCATCATCACTGCATCATAACAACATCATCTCAGCATCATCACAGAATCATTTCTGCATAATCACTGCATCATCATAGTGTCATCACAGTATATTCACTGCATCATCACATCATCACAGTGTCATCACAGAATCATCACTGAATCATCCAAGCATCATCCAAGCATCATCACAGCACCACCAATGCATCATCACAGTATCATCACTGCATAATCACTGCATCATCACCGCATCATCACATCATCAACACTGCATCATTGCTGCATCATCACATCATTGTCACAGTATCATCAAAATATCATCACAGCATCATCACACCATCATAACAACATCATCACAGCGTCATCACAGTATCGTAAATGCATCATCACAGAATCATCACTGAATCATCATAGCATCTTCATATCATCATCACAATATCATCACAGCATCATCACTGCATCATCACAGCATCATCACTGCATCATCACTGCATCATCACCACATCATCACAGCATCATCACTGCATAATCACTGCATCATCACAGCATCATCACATCGTCATCAAAACATCATTACAAGTATCAACACAACATAATCACAGTGTCATCACAGCATCATCATTGCATCCTTCCTGCATGATCACAGCATCTCCGCATCGTAATCACATCATCATCACTGACTCCTCACTGAATCATCACTGTACCATCACTGCATCATCAGAGCATAATCTGAGCATAATCTCAGCATAATCACAGCATCATCACAGAATCATCACAGCATCATTACTGCATCATCACAGCATCTTTGCATCGTCATCAGAGCATCACCACTGCATCATCACTACATCATCACATCATCATCACAGCATTTTAGCTACATAATCACAGAATCATCATAGCGTAACGACAGCATCATCACAACATCATTACAGCATCATCACAGCGTCATCGTAACATCATGACTGTATCATCACAGCATCATCACAGCATCACCGCAGCGTCATCATTGCATCATCACAGCATCATCACAGCATCATCACGGCATCGTTACAGCATCGTCATATCATCATAACTGCATCATCACAACAACATAACAAAATCATCAAAGCATCGTCACAGCATCATCACCGCGTCATCACAGCGTCATAACTGCATCGTCACTGCTTCTAAACTGCATCATCACAAAATCATCACAGCTTCATCACTGCAGCATCACAGCATCATCAAAGCATCATCGCAGCATCATCACATCATCATCACTGCATCATCACAGAATCATTACTGTTTACTCACTGCGGCATCACAGCATTATCACGGTGTCATAACTGCATCATCACTGCACCATTACTGCATCATCACAGTGTCATCTCAGCATCATCACAGCATCATTACTGCCTAATCATTGCATTATCACAACGTCATCACAGTATCATCAGTGCATCATCACAGCATCATTACTGCATCATCACATCATCATCACAGAATCACGATAGTGTCATCACAGCGTCATCACTGCATCATCACAGCGTCATCTCAGCATCATCAGAGACTCATCACAGCGTCATCACTGCATCATCACTGCATCACCACAGTATCATCACAGCATCATCACAAAATTATAAGAGCGTCATCACAGCGTTATTACTGCATCATCACAGCATCAATAGAGCATCATCACAGCGTCATCACAGCGTTATCACAGCGTCATCACAGCATCACGACATCATCATCACAGCTTCACGACAGTGTCATGAGAGCGTCTTCACAGCATCATCACTACATCATCACAGCATCATCACTGCGTCATCAGAGCATCATCACTGCATTGTCACAACATCATGGCGTCATAATAACTGCATCATAACAGCATGATCAAAGCATCATCACAGCGTCATCACAGCGTCATAACTGCATAAACACTGCATCATCAAAGAACCATCACAGCATCATCACAGCGTCATAACAGCATCATCAGAGCATCATCACATCGTCATCACATCGTCATCAAAGAATCTTCACAGCATCATCGCTATGTCATCATAGCATCATCATAATATTATCACAGCTTCATCACAGCGTCATAACAACATCATCACTGCATCATCACAGCATCATCATTATTGCATCATGACTGCATCATTACAGCATCATCAGAGCAGAATCAGTGCGTCGTCACAGCATCATTACTGCATCACCACATCACCACTGTGTTATCGCAGCGTCATCACAGCATCATCACAACATCATCACAGAATCATCACAGCATCATTGCAGCATCATCACATCATCATCACAGCGTCATCACAACATCATCGTAGCATCATCATGCATCATCACAGCATCATTACTGCATCATCACAGCATCATCACAGCATCATCACTGCATCATCACTGAATAATCACAGCATCATCACTGCATCATCACGGCATCGTTACAGCATCGTCATATCATCATAACTGCATCATCACAACAACATAACAAAATCATCAAAGCATCATCACAGCATCATCACCGCGTCATCACAGCGTCATAACTGCATCGTCACTGCATCTAAACTGCATCATCAAAAAATCATCACTGCATCACATCATAATCACAACATCATCAAAGCGTCATCACAGCATCATCACTGCGTTATCACAGCATCATCTCAGCATCATCACAGTATCATTACTGCTTATTCACTGCATCATCACAACATCATCACAGCGTCATTACAGTGTCATAAATGCATCATCACAGTGTCATCAAAGCGTCCTAACTGTATAATCACTGCATCATCGCAGCTTCATCACAGCATCATGACAGCGTCATCACAGCATCAAAAATGCATAATCACTTCATCCTCACATCATCATCATAGCATCATAGCTGCATAATCATAGAGTCATCACAGCATCATCACTACATCATCAAATTGTCATCACTGTATCATCACAGCATCATCATAGCATCATCACTGCATAATCACAGTGTCATAACAGCATCATTACAACACCATGACTACGTCATCACAGCATCACGACAGCGTCATTACAGTGTCATCACAGCATCATCACTGCATTTTCACAACATCATCACAACATCATCACTGCGTCATCAGAGCGTCATCACTACATAATCACTTCTTACTCAGTGAATCATCACTGCATCATCACATCATCACAGCATCATCTCAGCATAATCACAGTATCATCACAGCGTCATCACTACATCATCAATGCATCATCACTGCATCATCACAGCATCATCACTGCATCATCACAGCATCATCAGAGCATCATCACAGCATCATCACAACATCATCACAGAGTCATCACAGCATCATCACTGCATAATCACTGCATCATCACAGCATCCTCACAGCATCAATACAGCGTCATCACAACGTCAACAATGCATCATTACAGCATCATCTCAGTATAGTCACAGCATAATCACTGCATAATCACTGCATCATCATATCGTCATCACTGCATCATCACTGCATCATCACAGCACCATCACAGCATCATTACTGCAGAATCACTGCATCATCACAGCATCATAGCTGCATAATCACAGCATCATCACATCATCATCGCATAGTCATCACAGCGTCATCACTGCATCATCACAGCATCATCACAGCATCATTACTGCAGAATCACTGCATCATCACAGCATCCTCACAGCAACATCGCAGCATCATCACAGCATCATCGCATCATCATCACAGTGTCATGACAGCATCATCACTGCATAATCACCGCATAATCACAGCATCATCACAGCATAATCACAGTATCATCACAGCGTCATCACTACATCATCACTGCATCATCACAGAATCATCACTGCGTCATCACAGCATCATCAGAGCATCATCACAGCATCATCACAGCATAATCACAGTATCATCACAGCATCATCACTACAGCATCACTGCATCATCACAGAATCATCACTGCGTCATCACAGCATCATCAGAGCATCATCACAGCATCATCACATCATCATCTCAGCATCATTACTGCTTACTCACTGCATCATCATAGCATCATCACATCATCATCACAACATCATCAGTTTCATGTCAGCATCATCACTGCATAATCACTGCATCATCACAGCATCCTCACAGCATCAACACAGCGTCATCACAGCGTCATCAATGCATCATTACAGCATCATCTCAGTATAGTCACAGAATTATTACAGCATAATCACTGCATCATCATATCATCACTGCATCATCACTGCATCATCACTGCATCATCACAGCACCATCACAGCATCATTACTTCAGAATCACTGCATCATCACAGCATCCTCACAGCAACATCGCAGCATCATCACAGCATCATCACACTGTCATGACAGCATCATCACTGCGTAATCACTGCATAATCTCCGCATAATCACAGCATCATCACATCATCATCACAATATCATCACAGCGTCATCACTACACATCACTGCATCATCACTACATCATCACAGCATCATCACTTCGTCATCATCAGAGCATCATCACAGCATCATCACTGCATCCTCACTGCATCATGAGTGCATCATCATCACAGCATCATAACTGCATCATCAAAGCATCATCTCGGCATAATCACAATGTCATAAATACATCATCACTCCATCATCACAGCATTATCACATCATCATCACAACGTTTTCAGTGTCATCACAGCATCATAACAACGTCATCAAACTGTCATCACAGCATCATCACCAAATCATCACAGAATCATCACAGCATCATTACTGCATCATCACAGCATCTTTGCATCGTCATCAGAGCATCACCACTGCATCATCACATCATCATCTCAGCATCATCACAGCATCATTACTGCTTACTCACTGCATCATCACAGCGTCATGACAGTGTCATCACTGCATCATAACATCATAGCTTCATCATCAGAACATTATCACAGCATCATCACTGCATCATCACATCATCATTATAGCATCTTCACTGTCATCAATACATCATCACAGCATCATCACATCATTATCACAGCATCATCAGTGTCATCTCAGCATCATCACTGCATCATGACTGCATCATAGCAGCATAATCACAGCATCATCACAGAATCATCACAGCATCATCATAAGGTCATCACAGCATCATCACTACGTCATCAGATTGTAATCACAGCATCATCACAGTGTCCTCACTGAATCATCACTGCACCATCACTGCAACATCACAGCATCATCTCAGCATCATCATGGCATCATTACTGCATCATCACTGCTTACTCACTGCATCATCACAGCATCATCTCAACATCATCACAGAATCATTTCTGCATAATCATTGCATTTTCACAGCGTCATCACAGTATCATCACTGCATCATCACAGTGTCATCACAGCATCATCAAAGCATCACGACAGCGTCATCTCACCATCACGACAGCGTCATCAAAGCATCATCACTGCATCATAACAACATCATCTCAGCATCATCACAGAATCATTTCTGCATAATCACTGCATCATCATAGTGTCATCACAGCATATTCACTGCATCATCACATCATCACAGCGTCATCACAGAATCATCACTGAATCATCCAAGCATCATCCAAGCATCATCACAGCACCACCAATGCATCATCACAGTATCATCACTGCATAATCACTGCATCATCACCGCATCATCACATCATCAACACTGCATCATTGCTGCATCATCACATCATTGTCACAGTATCATCAAAATATCATCACAGCATCATCACACCATCATAACAACATCATCACAGCGTCATCACAGTATCGTAAATGCATCATCACAGAATCATCACTGAATCATCATAGCATCTTCATATCATCATCACAATATCATCACAGCATCATCACTGCATCATCACAGCATCATCACTGCATCATCACTGCATCATCACCACATCATCACAGCATCATCACTGCATAATCACTGCATCATCACAGCATCATCACATCGTCATCAAAACATCATTACAAGTATCAACACAACATAATCACAGTGTCATCACAGCATCATCATTGCATCCTTACTGCATGATCACAGCATCTCCGCATCGTAATCACATCATCATCACTGACTCCTCACTGAATCATCACTGTACCATCACTGCATCATCAGAGCATAATCTGAGCATAATCTCAGCATAATCACAGCATCATCACAGAATCATCACAGCATCATTACTGCATCATCACAGCATCTTTGCATCGTCATCAGAGCATCACCACTGCATCATCACTACATCATCACATCATCATCACAGCATTTTAGCTACATAATCACAGAATCATCATAGCGTAACGACAGCATCATCACAACATCATTACAGCATCATCACAGCGTCATCGTAACATCATGACTGTATCATCACAGCATCATCACAGCATCACCGCAGCGTCATCACTGCATCATCACAGCATCATCACAGCATCATCACGGCATCGTTACAGCATCGTCATATCATCATAACTGCATCATCACAACAACATAACAAAATCATCAAAGCATCGTCACAGCATCATCACCGCGTCATCACAGCGTCATAACTGCATCGTCACTGCATCTAAACTGCATCATCACAAAAACATCACAGCTTCATCACTGCAGCATCACAGCATCATCAAAGCATCATCGCAGCATCATCACATCATCATCACTGCATCATCACAGAATCATCACATCATCATCACTGCATTATCACAGAATCATTACTGTTTACTCACTGCGGCATCACAGCATTATCACGGTGTCATAACTGCATCATCACTGCACCATTACTGCATCATCACAGTGTCATCTCAGCATCATCACAGCATCATTACTGCCTAATCATTGCATTATCACAACGTCATCACAGTATCATCAGTGCATCATCACAGCATCATTACTGCATCATCACATCATCATCACAGAATCACGATAGTGTCATCACAGCGTCATCACTGCATCATCACAGCGTCATCTCAGCATCATCAGAGACTCATCACAGCGTCATCACTGCATCATCACTGCATCACCACAGTATCATCACAGCATCATCACAAAATTATAAGAGCGTCATCACAGCGTTATTACTGCATCATCACAGCATCAATAGAGAATCATCACAGCGTCATCACAGCGTTATCACAGCGTCATCACAGCATCATCACAGCATCACGACATCATCATCACAGCTTCACGACAGTGTCATGAGAGCGTCTTCACAGCATCATCACTACATCATCACAGCGTCATCACTGCGTCATCAGAGCATCATCACAAAATCATCACAGCGTCATTACTGCATCATCACTGCATCATCACAGCGTCATCACCGCATCATCACTGCATTGTCACAACATCATGGCGTCATAATAACTGCATCATAACAGCATGATCAAAGCATCATCACAGCGTCATCACAGCGTCATAACTGCATAAACACTGCATCATCAAAGAACCATCACAGCATCATCACAGCGTCATAACAGCATCATCAGAGCATCATCACATCGTCATCACATCGTCATCAAAGAATCTTCACAGCATCATCGCTATGTCATCATAGCATCATCATAATATTATCACAGCTTCATCACAGCGTCATAACAACATCATCACTGCATCATCACAGCATCATCATTATTGCATCATGACTGCATCATTACAGCATCATCAGAGCAGAATCAGTGCGTCGTCACAGCATCATTACTGCATCACCACATCATCACTGTGTTATCGCAGCGTCATCACAGCATCATCACAACATCATCACAGAATCATCACAGCATCATTGCAGCATCATCACATCATCATCACAGCGTCATCACAACATCATCGTAGCATCATCATGCATCATCACAGCATCATTACTGCATCATCACAGCATCATCACAGCATCATCACTGCATCATCACTGAATAATCACAGCATCATCACTGCATCATCACGGCATCGTTACAGCATCGTCATATCATCATAACTGCATCATCACAACAACATAACAAAATCATCAAAGCATCATCACAGCATCATCACCGCGTCATCACAGCGTCATAACTGCATCGTCACTGCATCTAAACTGCATCATCACAAAATCATCACTGCATCACATCATAATCACAACATCATCAAAGCGTCATCACAGCATCATCACTGCGTTATCACAGCATCATCTCAGCATCATCACAGTATCATTACTGCTTATTCACTGCATCATCACAACATCATCACAGCGTCATTACAGTGTCATAAATGCATCATCACAGTGTCATCAAAGCGTCCTAACTGCATAATCACTGCATCATCGCAGCTTCATCACAGCATCATGACAGCGTCATCACAGCATCAAAAATGCATAATCACTTCATCCTCACATCATCATCATAGCATCATAGCTGCATAATCATAGAGTCATCACAGCATCATCACTACATCATCAAATTGTCATCACTGTATCATCACAGCATCATCATAGCATCATCACTGCATAATCACAGTGTCATAACAGCATCATTACAACACCATGACTACGTCATCACAGCATCACGACAGCGTCATTACAGTGTCATCACAGCATCATCACTGCATTATCACAACATCATCACAACATCATCACTGCGTCATCAGAGCGTCATCACTACATAATCACTTCTTACTCAGTGAATCATCACTGCATCATCACATCATCACAGCATCATCTCAGCATAATCACAGTATCATCACAGCGTCATCACTACATCATCAATGCATCATCACTGCATCATCACAGCATCATCACTGCATCATCACAGCATCATCAGAGCATCATCACAGCATCATCACAACATCATCACAGAGTCATCACAGCATCATCACTGCATAATCACTGCATCATCACAGCATCCTCACAGCATCAATACAGCGTCATCACAACGTCAACAATGCATCATTACAGCATCATCTCAGTATAGTCACAGCATAATCACTGCATAATCACTGCATCATCATATCGTCATCACTGCATCATCACTGCATCATCACAGCACCATCACAGCATCATTACTGCAGAATCACTGCATCATCACAGCATCATAGCTGCATAATCACAGCATCATCACATCATCATCGCATAGTCATCACAGCGTCATCACTGCATCATCACAGCATCATCACAGCATCATTACTGCAGAATCACTGCATCATCACAGCATCCTCACAGCAACATCGCAGCATCATCACAGCATCATCGCATCATCATCACAGTGTCATGACAGCATCATCACTGCATAATCACCGCATAATCACAGCATCATCACAGCATAATCACAGTATCATCACTGCGTCATCACAGCATCATCACTGCATCATCACAGAATCATCACTGCGTCATCACAGCATCATCAGAGCATCATCACAGCATCATCACAGCATAATCACAGTATCATCACAGCATCATCACTACATCATCACTGCATCATCACAGAATCATCACTGCGTCATCACAGCATCATCAGAGCATCATCACAGCATCATCACATCATCATCTCAGCATCATTACTGCTTACTCACTGCATCATCATAGCATCATCACATCATCATCACAACATCATCAGTTTCATGTCAGCATCATCACTGCATAATCACTGCATCATCACAGCATCCTCACAGCATCAACACAGCGTCATCACAGCGTCATCAATGCATCATTACAGCATCATCTCAGTATAGTCACAGAATTATTACAGCATAATCACTGCATCATCATATCATCACAGCACCATCACTGCATCATCACTGCATCATCACAGCACCATCACAGCATCATTACTTCAGAATCACTGCATCATCACAGCATCCTCACAGCAACATCGCAGCATCATCGCAGCATCATCACAGCATCATCACACTGTCATGACAGCATCATCACTGCATAATCACTGCATAATCTCCGCATAATCACAGCATCATCACATCATCATCACAATATCATCACAGCGTCATCACTACACATCACTGCATCATCACTACATCATCACAGCATCATCACTTCGTCATCATCAGAGCATCATCACAGCATCATCACTGCATCCTCACTGCATCATGAGTGCATCATCATCACAGCATCATAACTGCATCATCAAAGCATCATCTTGGCATAATCACAATGTCATAAATACATCATCACTCCATCATCACAGCATTATCACATCATCATCACAACGTTTTCAGTGTCATCACAGCATCATAACAACGTCATCAAACTGTCATCACAGCATCATCACCAAATCATCACAGAATCATCACAGCATCATTACTGCATCATCACAGCATCTTTGCATCGTCATCAGAGCATCACCACTGCATCATCACATCATCATCTCAGCATCATCACAGCATCATTACTGCTTACTCACTGCATCATCACAGCGTCATGACAGTGTCATCACTGCATCATAACATCATAGCTTCATCATCAGAACATTATCACAGCATCATCACTGCATCATCACATCATCATTATAGCATCTTCACTGTCATCAATACATCATCACAGCATCATCACATCATTATCACAGCATCATCAGTGTCATCTCAGCATCATCACTGCATCATGACTGCATCATAGCAGCATAATCACAGCATCATCACAGAATCATCACAGCATCATCATAAGGTCATCACAGCATCATCACTACGTCATCAGATTGTAATCACAGCATCATCACAGTGTCCTCACTGAATCATCACTGCACCATCACTGCAACATCACAGCATCATCTCAGCATCATCATGGCATCATTACTGCATCATCACTGCTTACTCACTGCATCATCACAGCATCATCTCAGCATCATCACAGAATCATTTCTGCATAATCATTGCATTTTCACAGCGTCATCACAGTATCATCACTGCATCATCACAGTGTCATCACAGCATCATCAAAGCATCACGACAGCGTCATCTCACCATCACGACAGCGTCATCAAAGCATCATCACTGCATCATAACATCATCTCAGCATCATCACAGAATCATTTCTGCATAATCACTGCATCATCATAGTGTCATCACAGTATATTCACTGCATCATCACATCATCACAGTGTCATCACAGAATCATCACTGAATCATCCAAGCATCATCCAAGCATCATCACAGCACCACCAATGCATCATCACAGTATCATCACTGCATAATCACTGCATCATCACCGCATCATCACATCATCAACACTGCATCATTGCTGCATCATCACATCATTGTCACAGTATCATCAAAATATCATCACAGCATCATCACACCATCATAACAACATCATCACAGCGTCATCACAGTATCGTAAATGCATCATCACAGAATCATCACTGAATCATCATAGCATCTTCATATCATCATCACAATATCATCACAGCATCATCACTGCATCATCACAGCATCATCACTGCATAATCACTGCATCATCACCACATCATCACAGCATCATCACTGCATAATCACTGCATCATCACAGCATCATCACATCGTCATCAAAACATCATTACAAGTATCAACACAACATAATCACAGTGTCATCACAGCATCATCATTGCATCCTTACTGCATGATCACAGCATCTCCGCATCGTAATCACATCATCATCACTGACTCCTCACTGAATCATCACTGTACCATCACTGCATCATCAGAGCATAATCTGAGCATAATCTCAGCATAATCACAGCATCATCACAGAATCATCACAGCATCATTACTGCATCATCACAGCATCTTTGCATCGTCATCAGAGCATCACCACTGCATCATCACTACATCATCACATCATCATCATAGCATTTTAGCTACATAATCACAGAATCATCATAGCGTAACGACAGCATCATCACAACATCATTACAGCATCATCACAGCGTCATCGTAACATCATGACTGTATCATCACAGCATCATCACAGCATCACCGCAGCGTCATCACTGCATCATCACAGCATCATCACAGCATCATCACGGCATCGTTACAGCATCGTCATATCATCATAACTGCATCATCACAACAACATAACAAAATCATCAAAGCATCGTCACAGCATCATCACCGCGTCATCACAGCGTCATAACTGCATCGTCACTGCATCTAAACTGCATCATCACAAAATCATCACAGCTTCATCACTGCAGCATCACAGCATCATCAAAGCATCATCGCAGCATCATCACATCATCATCACTGCATCATCACAGAATCATTACTGTTTACTCACTGCGGCATCACAGCATTATCACGGTGTCATAACTGCATCATCACTGCACCATTACTGCATCATCACAGTGTCATCTCAGCATCATCACAGCATCATTACTGCCTAATCATTGCATTATCACAACGTCATCACAGTATCATCAGTGCATCATCACAGCATCATTACTGCATCATCACATCATCATCACAGAATCACGATAGTGTCATCACAGCGTCATCACTGCATCATCACAGCGTCATCTCAGCATCATCAGAGACTCATCACAGCGTCATCACTGCATCATCACTGCATCACCACAGTATCATCACAGCATCATCACAAAATTATAAGAGCGTCATCACAGCGTTATTACTGCATCATCACAGCATCAATAGAGCATCATCACAGCGTCATCACAGCGTTATCACAGCGTCATCACAGCATCATCACAGCATCACGACATCATCATCACAGCTTCACGACAGTGTCATGAGAGCGTCTTCACAGCATCATCACTACATCATCACAGCATCATCACTGCGTCATCAGAGCATCATCACAAAATCATCACAGCGTCATTACTGCATCATCACAGCGTCATCACCGCATCATCACTGCATTGTCACAACATCATGGCATCATAATAACTGCATCATAACAGCATGATCAAAGCATCATCACAGCATCATCACAGCGTCATAACTGCATAAACACTGCATCATCAAAGAACCATCACAGCATCATCACAGCGTCATAACAGCATCATCAGAGCATCATCACATCGTCATCACATCGTCATCAAAGAATCTTCACAGCATCATCGCTATGTCATCATAGCATCATCATAATATTATCACAGCTTCATCACAGCGTCATAACAACATCATCACTGCATCATCACAGCATCATCATTATTGCATCATGACTGCATCATTACAGCATCATCAGAGCAGAATCAGTGCGTCGTCACAGCATCATTACTGCATCACCACATCATCACTGTGTTATCACAGCGTCATCACAGCATCATCACAACATCATCACAGAATCATCACAGCATCATTGCAGCATCATCACATCATCATCACAGCGTCATCACAACATCATCGTAGCATCATCATGCATCATCACAGCATCATTACTGCATCATCACAGCATCATCACAGCATCATCACTGCATCATCACTGAATAATCACAGCATCATCACTGCATCATCACGGCATCGTTACAGCATCGTCATATCATCATAACTGCATCATCACAACAACATAACAAAATCATCAAAGCATCATCACAGCATCATAACTGCATCATCACTGCATCTAAACTGCATCATCAAAAAATCATCACTGCATCACATCATAATCACAACATCATCAAAGCGTCATCACAGCATCATCACTGCGTTATCACAGCATCATCTCAGCATCATCACAGTATCATTACTGCTTATTCACTGCATCATCACAACATCATCACAGCGTCATTACAGTGTCATAAATGCATCATCACTACAGTGTCATCAAAGCGTCCTAACTGCATAATCACTGCATCATCGCAGCTTCATCACAGCATCATGACAGCGTCATCACAGCATCAAAAATGCATAATCACTTCATCCTCACATCATCATCATAGCATCATAGCTGCATAATCATAGAGTCATCACAGCATCATCACTACATCATCAAATTGTCATCACTGTATCATCACAGCATCATCATAGCATCATCACTGCATAATCACAGTGTCATAACAGCATCATTACAACACCATGACTACGTCATCACAGCATCACGACAGCGTCATTACAGTGTCATCACAGCATCATCACTGCATTATCACAACATCATCACAACATCATCACTGCGTCATCAGAGCGTCATCACTACATAATCACTTCTTACTCAGTGAATCATCACTGCATCATCACATCATCACAGCATCATCTCAGCATAATCACAGTATCATCACAGCGTCATCACTACATCATCAATGCATCATCACTGCATAATCACAGCATC
The DNA here is from genome assembly GCA_963989345.1 of Clangula hyemalis. Next base: position 4,012,946 of record OZ022455.1, on the reverse strand, counting down.
ATCACTGCATCATCACAGCATCATCAGAGCATCATCACAGCATCATCACAACATCATCACAGAGTCATCACAGCATCATCACTGCATAATCACTGCATCATCACAGCATCCTCACAGCATCAATACAGCGTCATCACAACGTCAACAATGCATCATTACAGCATCATCTCAGTATAGTCACAGCATAATCACTGCATAATCACTGCATCATCATATTGTCATCACTGCATCATCACTGCATCATCACAGCACCATCACAGCATCATTACTGCAGAATCACTGCATCATCACAGCATCCTCACAGCATCATCGCATCATCATCACAGTGTCATGACAGCATCATCACTGCATAATCACCACATAATCACAGCATCATCACAGCATAATCACAGTATCATCACAGCGTCATCACTACATCATCACTGCATCATCACAGAATCATCACTGCGTCATCACAGCATCATCAGAGCATCATCACAGCATCATCACAGCATAATCACAGTATCATCACAGCATCATCACTACATCATCACTGCATCATCACAGAATCATCACTGCGTCATCACAGCATCATCAGAGCATCATCACAGCATCATCACATCATCATCTCAGCATCATTACTGCTTACTCACTGCATCATCATAGCATCATCACATCATCATCACAACATCATCAGTTTCATGTCAGCATCATCACTGCATAATCACTGCATCATCACAGCATCCTCACAGCATCAACACAGCGTCATCACAGCGTCATCAATGCATCATTACAGCATCATCTCAGTATAGTCACAGAATTATTACAGCATAATCACTACATCATCATATCGTCATCACTGCGTCATCACTGCATCATCACAGCACCATCACAGCATCATTACTGCAGAATCACTGCATCATCACAGCATCCTCACAGCAACATCGCAGCATCATCACAGCATCATCGCATCATCATCACAGTGTCGTGACAGCATCATCACTGCATAATCACCGCATAATCACAGCATCATCACAGCATAATCACAGTATCATCACAGCGTCATCACTACATCATCACTGCATCATCACAGAATCATCACTGCGTCATCACAGCATCATCAGAGCATCATCACAGCATCATCACATCATCATCTCAGCATCATTACTGCTTACTCACTGCATCATCATAGCATCATCACATCATCATCACAACATCATCAGTTTCATGTCAGCATCATCACTGCATAATCACTGCATCATCACAGCATCCTCACAGCATCAACACAGCGTCATCACAGCGTCATCAATGCATCATTACAGCATCATCTCAGTATAGTCACAGAATTATTACAGCATAATCACTGCATCATCATATCATCACTGCATCATCACTGCATCATCACTGCATCATCACAGCACCATCACAGCATCATTACTTCAGAATCACTGCATCATCACAGCATCCTCACAGCAACATCGCAGCATCATCACAGCATCATCACACTGTCATGACAGCATCATCACTGCATAATCACTGCATAATCTCCGCATAATCACAGCATCATCACATCATCATCACAATATCATCACAGCGTCATCACTACACATCACTGCATCATCACTACATCATCACAGCATCATCACTTCGTCATCATCAGAGCATCATCACAGCATCATCACTGCATCCTCACTGCATCATGAGTGCATCATCATCACAGCATCATAACTGCATCATCAAAGCATCATCTCGGCATAATCACAATGTTATAAATACATCATCACTCCATCATCACAGCATTATCACATCATCATCACAACTTTTTCAGTGTCATCACAGCATCATAACAACGTCATCAAACTGTCATCACAGCATCATCACCAAATCATCACAGAATCATCACAGCATCATTACTGCATCATCACAGCATCTTTGCATCGTCATCAGAGCATCACCACTGCATCATCACATCATCATCTCAGCATCATCACAGCATCATTACTGCTTACTCACTGCATCATCACAGCGTCATGACAGTGTCATCACTGCATCATAACATCATAGCTTCATCATCAGAACATTATCACAGCATCATCACTGCATCATCACATCATCATTATAGCATCTTCACTGTCATCAATACATCATCACAGCATCATCACATCATTATCACAGCATCATCAGTGTCATCTCAGCATCATCACTGCATCATGACTGCATCATAGCAGCATAATCACAGCATCATCACAGAATCATCACAGCATCATCATAAGGTCATCACAGCATCATCACTACGTCATCAGATTGTAATCACAGCATCATCACAGTGTCCTCACTGAATCATCACTGCACCATCACTGCAACATCACAGCATCATCTCAGCATCATCATGGCATCATTACTGCATCATCACTGCTTACTCACTGCATCATCACAGCATCATCTCAGCATCATCACAGAATCATTTCTGCATAATCATTGCATTTTCACAGCATCATCACAGTATCATCACTGCATCATCACAGTGTCATCACAGCATCATCAAAGCATCACGACAGCGTCATCTCACCATCACGACAGCGTCATCAAAGCATCATCACTGCATCATAACAACATCATCTCAGCATCATCACAGAATCATTTCTGCATAATCACTGCATCATCATAGTGTCATCACAGTATATTCACTGCATCATCACATCATCACAGTGTCATCACAGAATCATCACTGAATCATCCAAGCATCATCCAAGCATCATCACAGCACCACCAATGCATCATCACAGTATCATCACTGCATAATCACTGCATCATCACCGCATCATCACATCATCAACACTGCATCATTGCTGCATCATCACATCATTGTCACAGTATCATCAAAATATCATCACAGCATCATCACTGCATCATCACAGCATCATCACATCGTCATCAAAACATCATTACAAGTATCAACACAACATAATCACAGTGTCATCACAGCATCATCATTGCATCCTTACTGCATGATCACAGCATCTCCGCATCGTAATCACATCATCATCACTGACTCCTCACTGAATCATCACTGTACCATCACTGCATCATCAGAGCATAATCTGAGCATAATCTCAGCATAATCACAGCATCATCACAGAATCATCACAGCATCATTACTGCATCATCACAGCATCTTTCCATCGTCATCAGAGCATCACCACTGCATCATCACTACATCATCACATCATCATCACAGCATTTTAGCTACATAATCACAGAATCATCATAGCGTAACGACAGCATCATCACAACATCATTACAGCATCATCACAGCGTCATCGTAACATCATGACTGTATCATCACAGCATCATCACAGCATCACCGCAGCATCATCATTGCATCATCACAGCATCATCACAGCATCATCACGGCATCGTTACAGCATCGTCATATCATCATAACTGCATCATCACAACAACATAACAAAATCATCAAAGCATCGTCACAGCATCATCACCGCGTCATCACAGCGTCATAACTGCATCGTCACTGCATCTAAACTGCATCATCACAAAATCATCACAGCTTCATCACTGCAGCATCACAGCATCATCAAAGCATCATCGCAGCATCATCACATCATCATCACTGCATCATCACAGAATCATTACTGTTTACTCACTGCGGCATCACAGCATTATCACGGTGTCATAACTGCATCATCACTGCACCATTACTGCATCATCACAGTGTCATCTCAGCATCATCACAGCATCATTACTGCCTAATCATTGCATTATCACAACGTCATCACAGTATCATCAGTGCATCATCACAGCATCATTACTGCATCATCACATCATCATCACAGAATCACGATAGTGTCATCACAGCGTCATCACTGCATCATCACAGCGTCATCTCAGCATCATCAGAGACTCATCACAGCGTCATCACTGCATCATCACTGCATCACCACAGTATCATCACAGCATCATCACAAAATTATAAGAGCGTCATCACAGCGTTATTACTGCATCATCACAGCATCAATAGAGCATCATCACAGCGTCATCACAGCGTTATCACAGCGTCATCACAGCATCACAACATCATCATCACAGCTTCACGACAGTGTCATGAGAGCGTCTTCACAGCATCATCACAAAATCATCACAGCGTCATCACCGCATCATCACTGCATTGTCACAACATCATGGCGTCATAATAACTGCATCATAACAGCATGATCAAAGCATCATCACAGCGTCATCACAGCGTCATAACTGCATAAACACTGCATCATCAAAGAACTATCACAGCATCATCACAGCGTCATAACAGCATCATCAGAGCATCATCACATCGTCATCTTATCGTCATCAAAGAATCTTCACAGCATCATCGCTATGTCATCATAGCATCATCATAATATTATCACAGCTTCATCACAGCGTCATAACAACATCATCACTGCATCATCACAGCATCATCATTATTGCATTATGACTGCATCATTACAGCATCATCAGAGCAGAATCAGTGCGTCGTCACAGCATCATTACTGCATCACCACATCATCACTGTGTTATCGCAGCGTCATCACAGTATCATCACAGAATCATCGCAGCATCATCACATCATCATCACAGCGTCATCACAACATCATCGTAGCATCATCATGCATCATCACAGCATCATTACTGCATCATCACAGCATCATCACAGCATCATCACTGCATCATCACTGAATAATCACAGCATCATCACTGCATCATCACGGCATCGTTACAGCATCGTCATATCATCATAACTGCATCATCACAACAACATAACAAAATCATCAAAGCATCATCACAGCATCATCACCGCGTCATCACAGCGTCATAACTGCATCGTCACTGCATCTAAACTGCATCATCACAAAATCATCACTGCATCACATCATAATCACAACATCATCAAAGCGTCATCACAGCATCATCACTGCGTTATCACAGCATCATCTCAGCATCATCACAGTATCATTACTGCTTATTCACTGTATCATCACAACATCATCACAGCGTCATTACAGTGTCATAAATGCATCATCACAGTGTCATCAAAGCGTCCTAACTGCATAATCACTGCATCATCGCAGCTTCATCACAGCATCATGACAGCGTCATCACAGCATCAAAAATGCATAATCACTTCATCCTCACATCATCATCATAGCATCATAGCTGCATAATCATAGAGTCATCACAGCATCATCACTACATCATCAAATTGTCATCACTGTATCATCACAGCATCATCATAGCATCATCACTGCATAATCACAGTGTCATAACAGCATCATTACAACACCATGACTACGTCATGACAGCATCACGAAAGCGTCATTACAGTGTCATCACAGCATCATCACTGTATTATCACAACATCATCACAACATCATCACTGCGTCATCAGAGCGTCATCACTACATAATCACTTCTTACTCAGTGTATCATCATTGCATCATCACATCATCACAGCATCATCTCAGCATAATCACAGTATCATCACAGCGTCATCACTACATCATCACTGCATCATCACTGCATCATCACAGCACCATCACAGCATCATTACTTCAGAATCACTGCATCATCACAGCATCCTCACAGCAACATCGCAGCATCATCACAGCATCATCACACTGTCATGACAGCATCATCACTGCATAATCACTGCATAATCTCCGCATAATCACAGCATCATCACATCATCATCACAATATCATCACAGCGTCATCACTACACATCACTGCATCATCACTACATCATCACAGCATCATCACTTCGTCATCATCAGAGCATCATCACAGCATCATCACTGCATCCTCACTGCATCATGAGTGCATCATCATCACAGCATCATAACTGCATCATCAAAGCATCATCTCGGCATAATCACAATGTTATAAATACATCATCACTCCATCATCACAGCATTATCACATCATCATCACAACGTTTTCAGTGTCATCACAGCATCATAACAACGTCATCAAACTGTCATCACAGCATCATCACCAAATCATCACAGAATCATCACAGCATCATTACTGCATCATCACAGCATCTTTGCATTGTCATCAGAGCATCACCACTGCATCATCACATCATCATCTCAGCATCATCACAGCATCATTACTGCTTACTCACTGCATCATCACAGCGTCATGACAGTGTCATCACTGCATCATAACATCATAGCTTCATCATCAGAACATTATCACAGCATCATCACTGCATCATCACATCATCATTATAGCATCTTCACTGTCATCAATACATCATCACAGCATCATCACATCATTATCACAGCATCATCAGTGTCATCTCAGCATCATCACTGCATCATGACTGCATCATAGCAGCATAATCACAGCATCATCACAGAATCATCACAGCATCATCATAAGGTCATCACAGCATCATCACTACGTCATCAGATTGTAATCACAGCATCATCACAGTGTCCTCACTGAATCATCACTGCACCATCACTGCAACATCACAGCATCATCTCAGCATCATCATGGCATCATTACTGCATCATCACTGCATCATCACAGCATCATCACAGCATCATCTCAGCATCATCACAGAATCATTTCTGCATAATCATTGCATTTTCACAGCATCATCACAGTATCATCACTGCATCATCACAGTGTCATCACAGCATCATCAAAGCATCACGACAGCGTCATCTCACCATCACGACAGCGTCATCAAAGCATCATCACTGCATCATAACAACATCATCTCAGCATCATCACAGAATCATTTCTGCATAATCACTGCATCATCATAGTGTCATCACAGTATATTCACTGCATCATCACATCATCACAGTGTCATCACAGAATCATCACTGAATCATCCAAGCATCATCCAAGCATCATCACAGCACCACCAATGCATCATCACAGTATCATCACTGCATAATCACTGCATCATCACCGCATCATCACATCATCAACACTGCATCATTGCTGCATCATCACATCATTGTCACAGTATCATCAAAATATCATCACAGCATCATCACTGCATCATAACAACATCATCACAGCGTCATCACAGTATCGTAAATGCATCATCACAGAATCATCACTGAATCATCATAGCATCTTCATATCATCATCACAATATCATCACAGCATCATCACTGCATCATCACAGCATCATCACAGCATCATCAAAACATCATTACAAGTATCAACACAACATAATCACAGTGTCATCACAGCATCATCATTGCATCCTTACTGCATGATCACAGCATCTCCGCATCGTAATCACATCATCATCACTGACTCCTCACTGAATCATCACTGTACCATCACTGCATCATCAGAGCATAATCTGAGCATAATCTCAGCATAATCACAGCATCATCACAGAATCATCACAGCATCATTACTGCATCATCACAGCATCTTTGCATCGTCATCAGAGCATCACCACTGCATCATCACTACATCATCACATCATCATCATAGCATTTTAGCTACATAATCACAGAATCATCATAGCGTAACGACAGCATCATCACAACATCATTACAGCATCATCACAGCGTCATCGTAACATCATGACTGTATCATCACAGCATCATCACAGCATCACCGCAGCGTCATCACTGCATCATCACAGCATCATCACAGCATCATCACGGCATCGTTACAGCATCGTCATATCATCATAACTGCATCATCACAACAACATAACAAAATCATCAAAGCATCGTCACAGCATCATCACCGCGTCATCACAGCGTCATAACTGCATCGTCACTGCATCTAAACTGCATCATCACAAAATCATCACAGCTTCATCACTGCAGCATCACAGCATCATCAAAGCATCATCGCAGCATCATCACATCATCATCACTGCATCATCACAGAATCATTACTGTTTACTCACTGCGGCATCACAGCATTATCACGGTGTCATAACTGCATCATCACTGCACCATTACTGCATCATCACAGTGTCATCTCAGCATCATCACAGCATCATTACTGCCTAATCATTGCATTATCACAACGTCATCACAGTATCATCAGTGCATCATCACAGCATCATTACTGCATCATCACATCATCATCACAGAATCACGATAGTGTCATCACAGCGTCATCACTGCATCATCACAGCGTCATCTCAGCATCATCAGAGACTCATCACAGCGTCATCACTGCATCATCACTGCATCACCACAGTATCATCACAGCATCATCACAAAATTATAAGAGCGTCATCACAGCGTTATTACTGCATCATCACAGCATCTATAGAGCATCATCACAGCGTCATCACAGCGTTATCACAGCGTCATCACAGCATCACGACATCATCATCACAGCTTCACGACAGTGTCATGAGAGCGTCTTCACAGCATCATCACTACATCATCACAGCATCATCACTGCGTCATCAGAGCATCATCACAAAATCATCACAGCGTCATTACTGCATCATCACTGCATCATCACAGCGTCATCACCGCATCATCACTGCATTGTCACAACATCATGGCGTCATAATAACTGCATCATAACAGCATGATCAAAGCATCATCACAGCGTCATCACAGCGTCATAACTGGATAAACACTGCATCATCAAAGAACCATCACAGCATCATCACAGCGTCATAACAGCATCATCAGAGCATCATCACATCGTCATCACATCGTCATCAAAGAATCTTCACAGCATCATCGCTATGTCATCATAGCATCATCATAATATTATCACAGCTTCATCACAGCGTCATAACAACATCATCACTGCATCATCACAGCATCATCATTATTGCATCATGACTGCATCATTACAGCATCATCAGAGCAGAATCAGTGCGTCGTCACAGCATCATTACTGCATCACCACATCACCACTGTGTTATCGCAGCGTCATCACAGCATCATCACAACATCATCACAGAATCATCACAGCATCATTGCAGCATCATCACATCATCATCACAGCGTCATCACAACATCATCGTAGCATCATCATGCATCATCACAGCATCATTACTGCATCATCACAGCATCATCACAGCATCATCACTGCATCATCACTGAATAATCACAGCATCATCACTGCATCATCACGGCATCGTTACAGCATCGTCATATCATCATAACTGCATCATCACAACAACATAACAAAATCATCAAAGCATCATCACAGCATCATCACCGCGTCATCACAGCGTCATAACTGCATCGTCACTGCATCTAAACTGCATCATCACAAAATCATCACTGCATCACATCATAATCACAACATCATCAAAGCGTCATCACAGCATCATCACTGCGTTATCACAGCATCATCTCAGCATCATCACAGTATCATTACTGCTTATTCACTGCATCATCACAACATCATCACAGCGTCATCACAGTGTCATAAATGCATCATCACAGTGTCATCAAAGCGTCCTAACTGCATAATCACTGCATCATCGCAGCTTCATCACAGCATCATGACAGCGTCATCACAGCATCAAAAATGCATAATCACTTCATCCTCACATCATCATCATAGCATCATAGCTGCATAATCATAGAGTCATCACAGCATCATCACTACATCATCAAATTGTCATCACTGTATCATCACAGCATCATCATAGCATCATCACTGCATAATCACAGTGTCATAACAGCATCATTACAACACCATGACTACGTCATCACAGCATCACGACAGCGTCATTACAGTGTCATCACAGCATCATCACTGCATTATCACAACATCATCACAACATCATCACTGCGTCATCAGAGCGTCATCACTACATAATCACTTCTTACTCAGTGAATCATCACTGCATCATCACATCATCACAGCATCATCTCAGCATAATCACAGTATCATCACAGCGTCATCACTACATCATCAATGCATCATCACTGCATCATCACAGCATCATCACTGCATCATCACAGCATCATCAGAGCATCATCACAGCATCATCACAACATCATCACAGAGTCATCACAGCATCATCACTGCATAATCACTGCATCATCACAGCATCCTCACAGCATCAATACAGCGTCATCACAACGTCAACAATGCATCATTACAGCATCATCTCAGTATAGTCACAGCATAATCACTGCATAATCACTGCATCATCATATCGTCATCACTGCATCATCACTGCATCATCACAGCACCATCACAGCATCATTACTGAAGAATCACTGCATCATCACAGCATCATAGCTGCATAATCACAGCATCATCACATCATCATCGCATAGTCATCACAGCGTCATCACTGCATCATCACAGATTCATCACAGCATCCTCACAGCATCAACACAGCGTCATCACAGCGTCATCAATGCATCATTACAGCATCATCTCAGTATAGTCACAGAATTATTACAGCATAATCACTGCATCATCATATCATCACTGCATCATCACTGCATCATCACTGCATCATCACAACACCATCACAGCATCATTACTTCAGAATCACTGCATCATCACAGCATCCTCACAGCAACATCGCAGCATCATCACAGCATCATCACACTGTCATGACAGCATCATCACTGCATAATCACTGCATAATCTCCGCATAATCACAGCATCATCACATCATCATCACAATATCATCACAGCGTCATCACTACACATCACTGCATCATCACTACATCATCACAGCATCATCACTTCGTCATCATCAGAGCATCATCACAGCATCATCACTGCATCCTCACTGCATCATGAGTGCATCATCATCACAGCATCATAACTGCATCATCAAAGCATCATCTCGGCATAATCACACTGTCATAAATACATCATCACTCCATCATCACAGCATTATCACATCATCATCACAACGTTTTCAGTGTCATCACAGCATCATAACAGCGTCATCAAACTGTCATCACAGCATCATAACCAAATCATCACAGAATCATCACAGCATCATTACTGCATCATCACAGCATCTTTGCATCGTCATCAGAGCATCACCACTGCATCATCACATCATCATCTCAGCATCATCACAGCATCATTACTGCTTACTCACTGCATCATCACAGCGTCATGACAGTGTCATCACTGCATCATAACATCATAGCTTCATCATCAGAACATTATCACAGCATCATCACTGCATCATCACATCATCATTATAGCATCTTCACTGTCATCAATACATCATCACAGCATCATCACATCATTATCACAGCATCATCAGTGTCATCTCAGCATCATCACTGCATCATGACTGCATCATAGCAGCATAATCACAGCATCATCACAGAATCATCACAGCATCATCATAAGGTCATCACAGCATCATCACTACGTCATCAAATTGTAATCACAGCATCATCACAGTGTCCTCACTGAATCATCACTGCACCATCACTGCAACATCACAGCATCATCTCAGCATCATCATGGCATCATTACTGCATCACCACTGCTTACTCACTGCATCATCACAGCATCATCTCAGCATCATCACAGAATCATTTCTGCATAATCATTGCATTTTCACAGCGTCATCACAGTATCATCACTGCATCATCACAGTGTCATCACAGCATCATCAAAGCATCACGACAGCGTCATCTCACCATCACGACAGCGTCATCAAAGCATCATCACTGCATCATAACAACATCATCTCAGCATCATCACAGAATCATTTCTGCATAATCACTGCATCATCATAGTGTCATCACAGTATATTCACTGCATCATCACATCATCACAGTGTCATCACAGAATCATCACTGAATCATCCAAGCATCATCCAAGCATCATCACAGCACCACCAATGCATCATCACAGTATCATCACTGCATAATCACTGCATCATCACCGCATCATCACATCATCAACACTGCATCATTGCTGCATCATCACATCATTGTCACAGTATCATCAAAATATCATCACAGCATCATCACACCATCATAACAACATCATCACAGCGTCATCACAGTATCGTAAATGCATCATCACAGAATCATCACTGAATCATCATAGCATCTTCATATCATCATCACAATATCATCACAGCATCATCACTGCATCATCACAGCATCATCACAGCATCATCAAAACATCATTACAAGTATCAACACAACATAATCACAGTGTCATCACAGCATCATCATTGCATCCTTACTGCATGATCACAGCATCTCCGCATCGTAATCACATCATCATCACTGACTCCTCACTGAATCATCACTGTACCATCACTGCATCATCAGAGCATAATCTGAGCATAATCTCAGCATAATCACAGCATCATCACAGAATCATCACAGCATCATTACTGCATCATCACAGCATCTTTGCATCGTCATCAGAGCATCACCACTGCATCATCACTACATCATCACATCATCATCATAGCATTTTAGCTACATAATCACAGAATCATCATAGCGTAACGACAGCATCATCACAACATCATTACAGCATCATCACAGCGTCATCGTAACATCATGACTGTATCATCACAGCATCATCACAGCATCACCGCAGCGTCATCACTGCATCATCACAGCATCATCACAGCATCATCACGGCATCGTTACAGCATCGTCATATCATCATAACTGCATCATCACAACAACATAACAAAACCATCAAAGCATCGTCACAGCATCATCACCGCGTCATCACAGCGTCATAACTGCATCGTCACTGCATCTAAACTGCATCATCACAAAATCATCACAGCTTCATCACTGCAGCATCACAGCATCATCAAAGCATCATCGCAGCATCATCACATCATCATCACTGCATCATCACAGAATCATTACTGTTTACTCACTGCGGCATCACAGCATTATCACGGTGTCATAACTGCATCATCACTGCACCATTACTGCATCATCACAGTGTCATCTCAGCATCATCACAGCATCATTACTGCCTAATCATTGCATTATCACAACGTCATCACAGTATCATCAGTGCATCATCACAGCATCATTACTGCATCATCACATCATCATCACAGAATCACGATAGTGTCATCACAGCGTCATCACTGCATCATCACTGCATCACCACAGTATCATCACAGCATCATCACAAAATTATAAGAGCGTCATCACAGCGTTATTACTGCATCATCACAGCATCTATAGAGCATCATCACAGCGTCATCACAGCGTTATCACAGCGTCATCACAGCATCATCACAGCATCACGACATCATCATCACAGCTTCACGACAGTGTCATGAGAGCGTCTTCACAGCATTATCACTACATCATCACAGCATCATCACTGCGTCATCAGAGCATCATCACAAAATCATCACAGCGTCATTACTGCATCATCACTGCATCATCACAGCGTCATCACCGCATCATCACTGCATTGTCACAACATCATGGCGTCATAATAACTGCATCATAACAGCATGATCAAAGCATCATCACAGCGTCATCACAGCGTCATAACTGCATAAACACTGCATCATCAAAGAACCATCACAGCATCATCACAGCGTCATAACAGCATCATCAGAGCATCATCACATCGTCATCACATCGTCATCAAAGAATCTTCACAGCATCATCGCTATGTCATCATAGCATCATCATCATATTATCACAGCTTCATCACAGCGTCATAACAACATCATCACTGCATCATCACAGCATCATCATTATTGCATCATGACTGCATCATTACAGCATCATCAGAGCAGAATCAGTGCGTCGTCACAGCATCATTACTGCATCACCACATCATCACTGTGTTATCGCAGCGTCATCACAGCATCATCACAACATCATCACAGAATCATCACAGCATCATTGCAGCATCATCACATCATCATCACAGCGTCATCACAACATCATCGTAGCATCATCATGCATCATCACAGCATCATTACTGCATCATCACAGCATCATCACAGCATCATCACTGCATCATCACTGAATAATCACAGCATCATCACTGCATCATCACGGCATCGTTACAGCATCGTCATATCATCATAACTGCATCATCACAACAACATAACAAAATCATCAAAGCATCATCACAGCATCATCACCGCGTCATCACAGCGTCATAACTGCATCGTCACTGCATCTAAACTGCATCATCACAAAATCATCACTGCATCACATCATAATCACAACATCATCAAAGCGTCATCACAGCATCATCACTGCGTTATCACAGCATCATCTCAGCATCATCACAGTATCATTACTGCTTATTCACTGCATCATCACAACATCATCACAGCGTCATTACAGTGTCATAAATGCATCATCACAGTGTCATCAAAGCGTCCTAACTGCATAATCACTGCATCATCGCAGCTTCATCACAGCATCATGACAGCGTCATCACAGCATCAAAAATGCATAATCACTTCATCCTCACATCATCATCATAGCATCATAGCTGCATAATCATAGAGTCATCACAGCATCATCACTACATCATCAAATTGTCATCACTGTATCATCACAGCATCATCATAGCATCATCACTGCATAATCACAGTGTCATAACAGCATCATTACAACACCATGACTACGTCATCACAGCATCACGACAGCGTCATTACAGTGTCATCACAGCATCATCACTGCATTATCACAACATCATCACAACATCATCACTGCGTCATCAGAGCGTCATCACTACATAATCACTTCTTACTCAGTGAATCATCACTGCATCATCACATCATCACAGCATCATCTCAGCATAATCACAGTATCATCACAGCGTCATCACTACATCATCAATGCATCATCACTGCATCATCACAGCATCATCACTGCATCATCACAGCATCATCAGAGCATCATCACAGCATCATCACAACATCATCACAGAGTCATCACAGCATCATCACTGCATAATCACTGCATCATCACAGCATCCTCACAGCATCAATACAGCGTCATCACAACGTCAACAATGAATCATTACAGCATCATCTCAGTATAGTCACAGCATAATCACTGCATAATCACTGCATCATCATATCGTCATCACTGCATCATCACTGCATCATCACAGCACCATCACAGCATCATTACTGCAGAATCACTGCATCATCACAGCATCCTCACAGCAACATCGCAGCATCATCACAGCATCATCGCATCATCATCACAGTGTCATGACAGCATCATCACTGCATAATCACCGCATAATCACAGCATCATTACAGCATAATCACAGTATCATCACAGCGTCATCACTACATCATCACTGCATCATCACAGAATCATCACAGCATCATCAGAGCATCATCACAGCATCATCACAGCATCATTACTGCAGAATCACTGCATCATCACAGCATCCTCACAGGAACATCGCAGCATCATCACAGCATCATTGCATCATCATCACAGTGTCATGACAGCATCATCACTGCATAATCACCGCATAATCACAGCATCATTACAGCATAATCACAGTATCATCACAGCGTCATCACTACATCATCACTGCATCATCACAGAATCATCACTGCGTCATCACAGCATCATCAGAGCATCATCACAGCATCATCACAGCATAATCACAGTATCATCACAGCATCATCACTACATCATCACTGCATCATCACAGAATCATCACTGCGTCATCACAGCATCATCAGAGCATCATCACAGCATCATCACATCATCATCTCAGCATCATTACTGCTTACTCACTGCATCATCATAGCATCATCACATCATCATCACAACATCATCAGTTTCATGTCAGCATCATCACTGCATAATCACTGCATCATCACAGCATCCTCACAGCATCAACACAGCGTCATCAATGCATCAACAATGCATCATCACAGCATCATCACTGCATCATCACAGCATCATCATATCGTCATCACTGCATCATCACTGCATCATCACAGCACCATCACAGCATCATTACTTCAGAATCACTGCATCATCACAGCATCATAGCTGCATAATCACAGCATCATCACATCATCATCGCATAGTCATCACAGCGTCATCACTGCATCCTCACAGCATCATCACAGCATCATTACTGCAGAATCACTGCATCATCACAACATCCTCACAGCAACATCGCAGCATCACAGCATCATCGCATCATCATCACAGTGTCATGACAGCATCATCACTGCATAATCACCGCATAATCACAGCATCATCACAGCATAATCACAGTATCATCACAGCGTCATCACTACATCATCACTGCATCATCACAGAATCATCACTGCGTCATCACAGCATCATCAGAGCATCATCACAGCATAATCACAGTATCATCACAGCATCATCACTACATCATCACTGCATCATCACAGAATCATCACTGCGTCATCACAGCATCATCAGAGCATCATCACAGCATGATCACATCATCATCTCAGCATCATTACTGCTTACTCACTGCATCATCATAGCATCATCACATCATCATCACAACATCATCAGTTTCATGTCAGCATCATCACTGCATAATCACTGCATCATCACAGCATCCTCACAGCATCAACACAGCGTCATCACAGCGTCATCAATGCATCATTACAGCATCATCTCAGTATAGTCACAGAATTATTACAGCATAATCACTGCATCATCATATCATCACTGCATCATCACTGCATCATCACTGCATCATCACAGCACCATCACAGCATCATTACTTCAGAATCACTGCATCATCACAGCATCCTCACAGCAACATCGCAGCATCATCACATCATCATCACAATATCATCACAGCGTCATCACTACACATCACTGCATCATCACTACATCATCACAGCATCATCACTTCGTCATCATCAGAGCATCATCACAGCATCATCACTGCATCCTCACTGCATCATGAGTGCATCATCATCACAGCATCATAACTGCATCATCAAAGCATCATCTCGGCATAATCACAATGTCATAAATACATCATCACTCCATCATCACAACATTATCACATCATCATCACAACGTTTTCAGTGTCATCACAGCATCATAACAACGTCATCAAACTGTCATCACAGCATCATCACCAAATCATCACAGAATCATCACAGCATCATTACTGCATCATCACAGCATCTTTGCATCGTCATCAGAGCATCACCACTGCATCATCACATCATCATCTCAGCATCATCACAGCATCATTACTGCTTACTCACTGCATCATCACAGCGTCATGACAGTGTCATCACTGCATCATAACATCATAGCTTCATCATCAGAACATTATCACAGCATCATCACTGCATCATCACATCATCATTATAGCATCTTCACTGTCATCAATACATCATCACAGCATCATCACATCATTATCACAGCATCATCAGTGTCATCTCAGCATCATCACTGCATCATGACTGCATCATAGCAGCATAATCACAGCATCATCACAGAATCATCACAGCATCATCATAAGGTCATCACAGCATCATCACTACGTCATCAAATTGTAATCACAGCATCATCACAGTGTCCTCACTGAATCATCACTGCACCATCACTGCAACATCACAGCATCATCTCAGCATCATCATGGCATCATTACTGCATCACCACTGCTTACTCACTGCATCATCACAGCATCATCTCAGCATCATCACAGCATCATCTCAGCATCATCACAGAATCATTTCTGCATAATCATTGCATTTTCACAGCGTCATCACAGTATCATCACTGCATCATCACAGTGTCATCACAGCATCATCAAAGCATCACGACAGCGTCATCTCACCATCACGACAGCGTCATCAAAGCATCATCACTGCATCATAACAACATCATCTCAGCATCATCACAGAATCATTTCTGCATAATCACTGCATCATCATAGTGTCATCACAGTATATTCACTGCATCATCACATCATCACAGTCAGCACAGAATCATCACTGAATCATCCAAGCATCATCCAAGCATCATCACAGCACCACCAATGCATCATCACAGTATCATCACTGCATAATCACTGCATCATCACCGCATCATCACATCATCAACACTGCATCATTGCTGCATCATCACATCATTGTCACAGTATCATCAAAATATCATCACAGCATCATCACACCATCATAACAACATCATCACAGCGTCATCACAGTATCGTAAATGCATCATCACAGAATCATCACTGAATCATCATAGCATCTTCATATCATCATCACAATATCATCACAGCATCATCACTGCATCATCACAGCATCATCACTGCATAATCACTGCATCATCACCACATCATCACAGCATCATCACTGCATAATCACTGCATCATCACAGCATCATCACATCGTCATCAAAACATCATTACAAGTATCAACACAACATAATCACAGTGTCATCACAGCATCATCATTGCATCCTTACTGCATGATCACAGCATCTCCGCATCGTAATCACATCATCATCACTGACTCCTCACTGAATCATCACTGTACCATCACTGCATCATCAGAGCATAATCTGAGCATAATCTCAGCATAATCACAGCATCATCACAGAATCATCACAGCATCATTACTGCATCATCACAGCGTCATCGTAACATCATGACTGTATCATCACAGCATCATCACAGCATCACCGCAGCGTCATCACTGCATCATCACAGCATCATCACAGCATCATCACGGCATCGTTACAGCATCGTCATATCATCATAACTGCATCATCACAACAACATAACAAAATCATCAAAGCATCGTCACAGCATCATCACCGCGTCATCACAGCGTCATAACTGCATCGTCACTGCATCTAAACTGCATCATCACAAAATCATCACAGCTTCATCACTGCAGCATCACAGCATCATCAAAGCATCATCGCAGCATCATCACATCATCATCACTGCATCATCACAGAATCATTACTGTTTACTCACTGCGGCATCACAGCATTATCACGGTGTCATAACTGCATCATCACTGCACCATTACTGCATCATCACAGTGTCATCTCAGCATCATCACAGCATCATTACTGCCTAATCATTGCATTATCACAACGTCATCACAGTATCATCAGTGCATCATCACAGCATCATTACTGCATCATCACATCATCATCACAGAATCACGATAGTGTCATCACTGCATCATCACAGCGTCATCTCAGCATCATCAGAGACTCATCACAGCGTCATCACTGCATCATCACTGCATCACCACAGTATCATCACAGCATCATCACAAAATTATAAGAGCGTCATCACAGCGTTATTACTGCATCATCACAGCATCAATAGAGCATCATCACAGCGTCATCACAGCGTTATCACAGCGTCATCACAGCATCACGACATCATCATCACAGCTTCACGACAGTGTCATGAGAGCGTCTTCACAGCATCATCACTACATCATCACAGCATCATCACTGCGTCATCAGAGCATCATCACAAAATCATCACAGCGTCATTACTGCATCATCACTGCATCATCACAGCGTCATCACCGCATCATCACTGCATTGTCACAACATCATGGCGTCATAATAACTGCATCATAACAGCATGATCAAAGCATCATCACAGCGTCATCACAGCGTCATAACTGCATAAACACTGCATCATCAAAGAACCATCACAGCATCATCACAGCGTCATAACAGCATCATCAGAGCATCATCACATCGTCATCACATCGTCATCAAAGAATCTTCACAGCATCATCGCTATGTCATCATAGCATCATCATAATATTATCACAGCTTCATCACAGCGTCATAACAACATCATCACTGCATCATCACAGCATCATCATTATTGCATCATGACTGCATCATTACAGCATCATCAGAGCAGAATCAGTGCGTCGTCACAGCATCATTACTGCATCACCACATCACCACTGTGTTATCGCAGCGTCATCACAGCATCATCACAACATCATCACAGAATCATCACAGCATCATTGCAGCATCATCACATCATCATCACAGCGTCATCACAACATCATCGTAGCATCATCATGCATCATCACAGCATCATTACTGCATCATCACAGCATCATCACAGCATCATCACTGCATCATCACTGAATAATCACAGCATCATCACTGCATCATCACGGCATCGTTACAGCATCGTCATATCATCATAACTGCATCATCACAACAACATAACAAAATCATCAAAGCATCATCACAGCATCATCACCGCGTCATCACAGCGTCATAACTGCATCGTCACTGCATCTAAACTGCATCATCAAAAAATCATCACTGCATCACATCATAATCACAACATCATCAAAGCGTCATCACAGCATCATCACTGCGTTATCACAGCATCATCTCAGCATCATCACAGTATCATTACTGCTTATTCACTGCATCATCACAACATCATCACAGCGTCATTACAGTGTCATAAATGCATCATCACAGTGTCATCAAAGCGTCCTAACTGCATAATCACTGCATCATCGCAGCTTCATCACAGCATCATGACAGCGTCATCACAGCATCAAAAATGCATAATCACTTCATCCTCACATCATCATCATAGCATCATAGCTGCATAATCATAGAGTCATCACAGCATCATCACTACATCATCAAATTGTCATCACTGTATCATCACAGCATCATCATAGCATCATCACTGCATAATCACAGTGTCATAACAGCATCATTACAACACCATGACTACGTCATCACAGCATCACGACAGCGTCATTACAGTGTCATCACAGCATCATCACTGCATTATCACAACATCATCACAACATCATCACTGCGTCATCAGAGCGTCATCACTACATAATCACTTCTTACTCAGTGAATCATCACTGCATCATCACATCATCACAGCATCATCTCAGCATAATCACAGTATCATCACAGCGTCATCACTACATCATCAATGCATCATCACTGCATCATCACAGCATCATCACTGCATCATCACAGCATCATCAGAGCATCATCACAGCATCATCACAACATCATCACAGAGTCATCACAGCATCCTCACAGCATCAATACAGCGTCATCACAACGTCAACAATGCATCATTACAGCATCATCTCAGTATAGTCACAGCATAATCACTGCATAATCACTGCATCATCATATCGTCATCACTGCATCATCACTGCATCATCACAGCACCATCACAGCATCATTACTGCAGAATCACTGCATCATCACAGCATCATAGCTGCATAATCACAGCATCATCACATCATCATCGCATAGTCATCACAGCGTCATCACTGCATCATCACAGCATCATCACAGCATCATTACTGCAGAATCACTGCATCATCACAGCATCCTCACAGCAACATCGCAGCATCATCACAGCATCATCGCATCATCATCACAGTGTCATGACAGCATCATCACTGCATAATCACCGCATAATCACAGCATCATCACAGCATAATCACAGTATCATCACTGCGTCATCACAGCATCATCACTGCATCATCACAGAATCATCACTGCGTCATCACAGCATCATCAGAGCATCATCAAAGCATCATCACAGCATAATCACAGTATCATCACAGCATCATCACTACATCATCACTGCATCATCACAGAATCATCACTGCGTCATCACAGCATCATCACAGCATCATCACATCATCATCTCAGCATCATTACTGCTTACTCACTGCATCATCATAGCATCATCACATCATCATCACAACATCATCAGTTTCATGTCAGCATCATCACTGCATAATCACTGCATCATCACAGCATCCTCACAGCATCAACACAGCGTCATCACAGCGTCATCAATGCATCATTACAGCATCATCTCAGTATAGTCACAGAATTATTACAGCATAATCACTGCATCATCATATCATCACTGCATCATCACTGCATCATCACTGCATCATCACAGCACCATCACAGCATCATTACTTCAGAATCACTGCATCATCACAGCATCCTCACAGCAACATCGCAGCATCATCACAGCATCATCACACTGTCATGACAGCATCATCACTGCATAATCACTGCATAATCTCCGCATAATCACAGCATCATCACATCATCATCACAATATCATCACAGCGTCATCACTACACATCACTGCATCATCACTACATCATCACAGCATCATCACTTCGTCATCATCAGAGCATCATCACAGCATCATCACTGCATCCTCACTGCATCATGAGTGCATCATCATCACAGCATCATAACTGCATCATCAAAGCATCATCTCGGCATAATCACAATGTCATAAATACATCATCACTCCATCATCACAGCATTATCACATCATCATCACAACGTTTTCAGTGTCATCACAGCATCATAACAACGTCATCAAACTGTCATCACAGCATCATCACCAAATCATCACAGAATCATCACAGCATCATTACTGCATCATCACAGCATCTCTGCATCGTCATCAGAGCATCACCACTGCATCATCACATCATCATCTCAGCATCATCACAGCATCATTACTGCTTACTCACTGCATCATCACAGCGTCATGACAGTGTCATCACTGCATCATAACATCATAGCTTCATCATCAGAACATTATCACAGCATCATCACTGCATCATCACATCATCATTATAGCATCTTCACTGTCATCAATACATCATCACAGCATCATCACATCATTATCACAGCATCATCAGTGTCATCTCAGCATCATCACTGCATCATGACTGCATCATAGCAGCATAATCACAGCATCATCACAGAATCATCACAGCATCATCATAAGGTCATCACAGCATCATCACTACGTCATCAGATTGTAATCACAGCATCATCACAGTGTCCTCACTGAATCATCACTGCACCATCACTGCAACATCACAGCATCATCTCAGCATCATCATGGCATCATTACTGCATCATCACTGCTTACTCACTGCATCATCACAGCATCATCTCAGCATCATCACAGAATCATTTCTGCATAATCATTGCATTTTCACAGCGTCATCACAGTATCATCACTGCATCATCACAGTGTCATCACAGCATCATCAAAGCATCACGACAGCGTCATCTCACCATCACGACAGCGTCATCAAAGCATCATCACTGCATCATAACAACATCATCTCAGCATCATCACAGAATCATTTCTGCATAATCACTGCATCATCATAGTGTCATCACAGTATATTCACTGCATCATCACATCATCACAGTGTCATCACAGAATCATCACTGAATCATCCAAGCATCATCCAAGCATCATCACAGCACCACCAATGCATCATCACAGTATCATCACTGCATAATCACTGCATCATCACCGCATCATCACATCATCAACACTGCATCATTGCTGCATCATCACATCATTGTCACAGTATCATCAAAATATCATCACAGCATCATCACACCATCATAACAACATCATCACAGCGTCATCACAGTATCGTAAATGCATCATCACAGAATCATCACTGAATCATCATAGCATCTTCATATCATCATCACAATATCATCACAGCATCATCACTGCATCATCACAGCATCATCACAGCATCATCAAAACATCGTTACAAGTATCAACACAACATAATCACAGTGTCATCACAGCATCATCATTGCATCCTTACTGCATGATCACAGCATCTCCGCATCGTAATCACATCATCATCACTGACTCCTCACTGAATCATCACTGTACCATCACTGCATCATCAGAGCATAATCTGAGCATAATCTCAGCATAATCACAGCATCATCACAGAATCATCACAGCATCATTACTGCATCATCACAGCATCTTTGCATCGTCATCAGAGCATCACCACTGCATCATCACTACATCATCACATCATCATCACAGCATTTTAGCTACATAATCACAGAATCATCATAGCGTAACGACAGCATCATCACAACATCATTACAGCATCATCACAGCGTCATCGTAACATCATGACTGTATCATCACAGCATCATCACAGCATCACCGCAGCGTCATCACTGCATCATCACAGCATCATCACAGCATCATCACGGCATCGTTACAGCATCGTCATATCATCATAACTGCATCATCACAACAACATAACAAAATCATCAAAGCATCGTCACAGCATCATCACCGCGTCATCACAGCGTCATAACTGCATCGTCACTGCATCTAAACTGCATCATCACAAAATCATCACAGCTTCATCACTGCAGCATCACAGCATCATCAAAGCATCATCGCAGCATCATCACATCATCATCACTGCATCATCACAGAATCATTACTGTTTACTCACTGCGGCATCACAGCATTATCACGGTGTCATAACTGCATCATCACTGCACCATTACTGCATCATCACAGTGTCATCTCAGCATCATCACAGCATCATTACTGCCTAATCATTGCATTATCACAACGTCATCACAGTATCATCAGTGCATCATCACAGCATCATTACTGCATCATCACATCATCATCACAGAATCACGATAGTGTCATCACAGCGTCATCACTGCATCATCACAGCGTCATCTCAGCATCATCAGAGACTCATCACAGCGTCATCACTGCATCATCACTGCATCACCACAGTATCATCACAGCATCATCACAAAATTATAAGAGCGTCATCACAGCGTTATTACTGCATCATCACAGCATCAATAGAGCATCATCACAGCGTCATCACAGCGTTATCACAGCGTCATCACAGCATCATCACAGCATCACGACATCATCATCACAGCTTCACGACAGTGTCATGAGAGCGTCTTCACAGCATCATCACTACATCATCACAGCATCATCACTGCGTCATCAGAGCATCATCACAAAATCATCACAGCGTCATTACTGCATCATCACTGCATCATCACAGCGTCATCACCGCATCATCACTGCATTGTCACAACATCATGGCGTCATAATAACTGCATCATAACAGCATGATCAAAGCATCATCACAGCGTCATCACAGCGTCATAACTGCATAAACACTGCATCATCAAAGAACCATCACAGCATCATCACAGCGTCATAACAGCATCATCAGAGCATCATCACATCGTCATCACATCGTCATCAAAGAATCTTCACAGCATCATCGCTATGTCATCATAGCATCATCATAATATTATCACAGCTTCATCACAGCGTCATAACAACATCATCACTGCATCATCACAGCATCATCATTATTGCATCATGACTGCATCATTACAGCATCATCAGAGCAGAATCAGTGCGTCGTCACAGCATCATTACTGCATCACCACATCATCACTGTGTTATCGCAGCGTCATCACAGCATCATCACAACATCATCACAGAATCATCACAGCATCATTGCAGCATCATCACATCATCATCACAGCGTCATCACAACATCATCGTAGCATCATCATGCATCATCACAGCATCATTACTGCATCATCACAGCATCATCACAGCATCATCACTGCATCATCACTGCATCATCACAGCATCATCACTGCATAATCACTGCATCATCACAGCATCATCACATTGTCATCAAAACATAATTACAAGTATCAACACAACATAATCACAGTGTCATCACAGCATCATCATTGCATCCTTACTGCATGATCACAGCATCTCCGCATCGTAATCACATCATCATCACTGACTCCTCACTGAATCATCACTGTACCATCACTGCATCATCAGAGCATAATCTGAGCATAATCTCAGCATAATCACAGCATCATCACAGAATCATCACAGCATCATTACTGCATCATCACAGCATCTTTGCATCGTCATCAGAGCATCACCACTGCATCATCACTACATCATCACATCATCATCACAGCATTTTAGCTACATAATCACAGAATCATCATAGCGTAACGACAGCATCATCACAACATCATTACAGCATCATCACAGCGTCATCGTAACATCATGACTGTATCATCACAGCATCATCACAGCATCACCGCAGCGTCATCACTGCATCATCACAGCATCATCACAGCATCATCACGGCATCGTTACAGCATCGTCATATCATCATAACTGCATCATCACAACAACATAACAAAATCATCAAAGCATCGTCACAGCATCATCACCGCGTCATCACAGCGTCATAACTGCATCGTTACTGCATCTAAACTGCATCATCACAAAATCATCACAGCTTCATCACTGCAGCATCACAGCATCATCAAAGCATCATCGCAGCATCATCACATCATCATCACTGCATCATCACAGAATCATTACTGTTTACTCACTGCGGCATCACAGCATTATCACGGTGTCATAACTGCATCATCACTGCACCATTACTGCATCATCACAGTGTCATCTCAGCATCATCACAGCATCATTACTGCCTAATCATTGCATTATCACAACGTTATCACAGTATCATCAGTGCATCATCACAGCATCATTACTGCATCATCACATCATCATCACAGAATCACGATAGTGTCATCACAGCGTCATCACTGCATCACGACATCATCATCACAGCTTCACGACAGTGTCATGAGAGCGTCTTCACAGCATCATCACTACATCATCACAGCATCATCACTGCGTCATCAGAGCATCATCACAAAATCATCACAGCGTCATTACTGCATCATCACTGCATCATCACAGCGTCATCATTATTGCATCATGACTGCATCATTACAGCATCATCAGAGCAGAATCAGTGCGTCGTCACAGCATCATTACTGCATCACCACATCATCACTGTGTTATCGCAGCGTCATCACAGCATCATCACAACATCATCACAGAATCATCACAGCATCATTGCAGCATCATCACATCATCATCACAGCGTCATCACAACATCATCGTAGCATCATCATGCATCATCACAGCATCATTACTGCATCATCACAGCATCATCACTGCATCATCACTGAATAATCACAGCATCATCACTGCATCATCACGGCATCGTTACAGCATCGTCATATCATCATAACTGCATCATCACAACAACATAACAAAATCATCAAAGCATCATCACAGCATCATCACCGCGTCATCACAGCGTCATAACTGCATCGTCACTGCATCTAAACTGCATCATCAAAAAATCATCACTGCATCACATCATAATCACAACATCATCAAAGCGTCATCACAGCATCATCACTGCGTTATCACAGCATCATCTCAGCATCATCACAGTATCATTACTGCTTATTCACTGCATCATCACAACATCATCACAGCGTCATTACAGTGTCATAAATGCATCATCACTACAGTGTCATCAAAGCGTCCTAACTGCATAATCACTGCATCATCGCAGCTTCATCACAGCATCATGACAGCGTCATCACAGCATCAAAAATGCATAATCACTTCATCCTCACATCATCATCATAGCATCATAGCTGCATAATCATAGAGTCATCACAGCATCATCACTACATCATCAAATTGTCATCACTGTATCATCACAGCATCATCATAGCATCATCACTGCATAATCACAGTGTCATAACAGCATCATTACAACACCATGACTACGTCATCACAGCATCACGACAGCGTCATTACAGTGTCATCACAGCATCATCACTGCATTATCACAACATCATCACAACATCATCACTGCGTCATCAGAGCGTCATCACTACATAATCACTTCTTACTCAGTGAATCATCACTGCATCATCACATCATCACAGCATCATCTCAGCATAATCACAGTATCATCACAGCGTCATCACTACATCATCAATGCATCATCACAGCATCATCACTGCATAATCACTGCATCATCACAGCATCCTCACAGCATCAATACAGCGTCATCACAACGTCAACAATGCATCATTACAGCATCATCTCAGTATAGTCACAGCATAATCACTGCATAATCACTGCATCATCATATCGTCATCACTGCATCATCACTGCATCATCACAGCACCATCACAGCATCATTACTGCAGAATCACTGCATCATCACAGCATCATAGCTGCATAATCACAGCATCATCACATCATCATCGCATAGTCATCACAGCGTCATCACTGCATCATCACAGCATCATCACAGCATCATTACTGCAGAATCACTGCATCATCACAGCATCCTCACAGCAACATCGCAGCATCATCACAGCATCATCGCATCATCATCACAGTGTCATGACAGCATCATCACTGCATAATCACCGCATAATCACAGCATCATCACAGCATAATCACAGTATCATCACAGCGTCATCACTACATCATCACTGCATCATCACAGAATCATCACTGCGTCATCACAGCATCATCAGAGCATCATCACAGCATCATCACAGCATAATCACAGTATCATCACAGCATCATCACTACATCATCACTGCATCATCACAGAATCATCACTGCGTCATCACAGCATCATCAGAGCATCATCACAGCATCATCACATCATCATCTCAGCATCATTACTGCTTACTCACTGCATCATCATAGCATCATCACATCATCATCACAACATCATCAGTTTCATGTCAGCATCATCACTGCATAATCACTGCATCATCACAGCATCCTCACAGCATCAACACAGCGTCATCACAGCGTCATCAATGCATCATTACAGCATCATCTCAGTATAGTCACAGAATTATTACAGCATAATCACTGCATCATCATATCATCACTGCATCATCACTGCATCATCACTGCATCATCACAGCACCATTACTTCAGAATCACTGCATCATCAGAGCATCCTCACAGCACCATTACTTCAGAATCACTGCATCATCACAGCATCCTCACAGCAACATCGCAGCATCATCACAGCATCATCACACTGTCATGACAGCATCATCACTGCATAATCACTGCATCATGAGTGCATCATCATCACAGCATCATAACTGCATCATCAAAGCATCATCTCGGCATAATCACAATGTCATAAATACATCATCACTCCATCATCACAGCATTATCACATCATCATCACAACGTTTTCAGTGTCATCACAGCATCATAACAACGTCATCAAACTGTCATCACAGCATCATCACCAAATCATCACAGAATCATCACATCATCATCTCAGCATCATCACAGCATCATTACTGCTTACTCACTGCATCATCACAGCATCATGACAGTGTCATCACTGCATCATAACATCATAGCTTCATCATCAGAACATTATCACAGCATCATCACTGCATCATCACATCATCATTATAGCATCTTCACTGTCATCAATACATCATCACAGCATCATCACATCATTATCACAGCATCATCAGTGTCATCTCAGCATCATCACTGCATCATGACTGCATCATAGCAGCATAATCACAGCATCATCACAGAATCATCACAGCATCATCATAAGGTCATCACAGCATCATCACTACGTCATCAGATTGTAATCACAGCATCATCACAGTGTCCTCACTGAATCATCACTGCACCATCACTGCACCATCACAGCATCATCTCAGCATCATCATGGCATCATTACTGCATCATCACTGCTTACTCACTGCATCATCACAGCATCATCTCAGCATCATCACAGAATCATTTCTGCATAATCATTGCATTTTCACAGCGTCATCACAGTATCATCACTGCATCATCACAGTGTCATCACAGCATCATCAAAGCATCACGACAGCGTCATCTCACCATCACGACAGCGTCATCAAAGCATCATCACTGCATCATAACAACATCATCTCAGCATCATCACAGAATCATTTCTGCATAATCACTGCATCATCATAGTGTCATCACAGTATATTCACTGCATCATCACATCATCACAGTGTCATCACAGAATCATCACTGAATCATCCAAGCATCATCCAAGCATCATCACAGCACCACCAATGCATCATCACAGTATCATCACTGCATAATCACTGCATCATCACCGCATCATCACATCATCAACACTGCATCATTGCTGCATCATCACATCATTGTCACAGTATCATCAAAATATCATCACAGCATCATCACACCATCATAACAACATCATCACAGCGTCATCACAGTATCGTAAATGCATCATCACAGAATCATCACTGAATCATCATAGCATCTTCATATCATCATCACAATATCATCACAGCATCATCACTGCATCATCACAGCATCATCACTGCATAATCACTGCATCATCACCACATCATCACAGCATCATCACTGCATAATCACTGCATCATCACAGCATCATCACATCGTCATCAAAACATCATTACAAGTATCAACACAACATAATCACAGTGTCATCACAGCATCATCATTGCATCCTTACTGCATGATCACAGCATCTCCGCATCGTAATCACATCATCATCACTGACTCCTCACTGAATCATCACTGTACCATCACTGCATCATCAGAGCATAATCTGAGCATAATCTCAGCATAATCACAGCATCATCACAGAATCATCACAGCATCATTACTGCATCATCACAGCATCTTTGCATCGTCATCAGAGCATCACCACTGCATCATCACTACATCATCACATCATCATCACAGCATTTTAGCTACATAATCACAGAATCATCATAGCGTAACGACAGCATCATCACAACATCATTACAGCATCATCACAGCGTCATCGTAACATCATGACTGTATCATCACAGCATCATCACAGCATCACCGCAGCGTCATCACTGCATCATCACAGCATCATCACAGCATCATCACGGCATCGTTACAGCATCGTCATATCATCATAACTGCATCATCACAACAACATAACAAAATCATCAAAGCATCGTCACAGCATCATCACCGCGTCATCACAGCGTCATAACTGCATCGTCACTGCATCTAAACTGCATCATCACAAAATCATCACAGCTTCATCACTGCAGCATCACAGCATCATCAAAGCATCATCGCAGCATCATCACATCATCATCACTGCATCATCACAGAATCATTACTGTTTACTCACTGCGGCATCACAGCATTATCACGGTGTCATAACTGCATCATCACTGCACCATTACTGCATCATCACAGTGTCATCTCAGCATCATCACAGCATCATTACTGCCTAATCATTGCATTATCACAACGTCATCACAGTATCATCAGTGCATCATCACAGCATCATTACTGCATCATCACATCATCATCACAGAATCACGATAGTGTCATCACAGCGTCATCACTGCATCATCACAGCGTCATCTCAGCATCATCAGAGACTCATCACAGCGTCATCACTGCATCATCACTACATCACCACAGTATCATCACAGCATCATCACAAAATTATAAGAGCGTCATCACAGCGTTATTACTGCATCATCACAGCATCAATAGAGCATCATCACAGCGTCATCACAGCGTTATCACAGCGTCATCACAGCATCACGACATCATCATCACAGCTTCACGACAGTGTCATGAGAGCGTCTTCACAGCATCATCACTACATCATCACAGCATCATCACTGCGTCATCAGAGCATCATCACAAAATCATCACAGCGTCATTACTGCATCATCACTGCATCATCACAGCGTCATCACCGCATCATCACTGCATTGTCACAACATCATGGCGTCATAATAACTGCATCATAACAGCATGATCAAAGCATCATCACAGCGTCATCACAGCGTCATAACTGCATAAACACTGCATCATCAAAGAACCATCACAGCATCATCACAGCGTCATAACAGCATCATCAGAGCATCATCACATCGTCATCACATCGTCATCAAAGAATCTTCACAGCATCATCGCTATGTCATCATAGCATCATCATAATATTATCACAGCTTCATCACAGCGTCATAACAACATCATCACTGCATCATCACAGCATCATCATTATTGCATCATGACTGCATCATTACAGCATCATCAGAGCAGAATCAGTGCGTCGTCACAGCATCATTACTGCATCACCACATCATCACTGTGTTATCGCAGCGTCATCACAGCATCATCACAACATCATCACAGAATCATCACAGCATCATCGCAGAATCATCACAGCATCATTGCAGCATCATCACATCATCATCACAGCGTCATCACAACATCATCGTAGCATCATCATGCATCATCACAGCATCATTACTGCATCATCACAGCATCATCACAGCATCATCACTGCATCATCACTGAATAATCACAGCATCATCACTGCATCATCACGGCATCGTTACAGCATCGTCATATCATCATAACTGCATCATCACAACAACATAACAAAATCATCAAAGCATCATCACAGCATCATCACCGCGTCATCACAGCGTCATAACTGCATCGTCACTGCATCTAAACTGCATCATCAAAAAATCATCACTGCATCACATCATAATCACAACATCATCAAAGCGTCATCACAGCATCATCACTGCGTTATCACAGCATCATCTCAGCATCATCACAGTATCATTACTGCTTATTCACTGCATCATCACAACATCATCACAGCGTCATTACAGTGTCATAAATGCATCATCACAGTGTCATCAAAGCGTCCTAACTGCATAATCACTGCATCATCGCAGCTTCATCACAGCATCATGACAGCGTCATCACAGCATCAAAAATGCATAATCACTTCATCCTCACATCATCATCATAGCATCATAGCTGCATAATCATAGAGTCATCACAGCATCATCACTACATCATCAAATTGTCATCACTGTATCATCACAGCATCATCATAGCATCATCACTGCATAATCACAGTGTCATAACAGCATCATTACAACACCATGACTACGTCATCACAGCATCACGACAGCGTCATTACAGTGTCATCACAGCATCATCACTGCATTATCACAACATCATCACAACATCATCACTGCGTCATCAGAGCGTCATCACTACATAATCACTTCTTACTCAGTGAATCATCACTGCATCATCACATCATCACAGCATCATCTCAGCATAATCACAGTATCATCACAGCGTCATCACTACATCATCAATGCATCATCACTGCATCATCACAGCATCATCACTGCATCATCACAGCATCATCACAGCATCATCACAGCATCATCACAACATCATCACAGAGTCATCACAGCATCATCACTGCATAATCACTGCATCATCACAGCATCCTCACAGCATCAATACAGCGTCATCACAACGTCAACAATGAATCATTACAACATCATCTCAGTATAGTCACAGCATAATAACTGCATAATCACTGCATCATCATATCGTCATCACTGCATCATCACTGCATCATCACAGCACCATCACAGCATCATTACTGCAGAATCACTGCATCATCACAGCATCATAGCTGCATAATCACAGCATCATCACATCATCATCGCATAGTCATCACAGCGTCATCACTGCATCATCACAGCATCATCACAGCATCATTACTGCAGAATCACTGCATCATCACAGCATCCTCACAGCAACATCGCAGCATCATCACAGCATCATCGCATCATCATCACAGTGTCATGACAGCATCATCACTGCATAATCACCGCATAATCACAGCATCATCACAGCATAATCACAGTATCAACACAGCGTCATCACTACATCATCACTGCATCATCACAGAATCATCACTGCGTCATCACAGCATCATCAGAGCATCATCACAGCATCATCACAGCATAATCACAGTATCATCACAGCATCATCACTACATCATCACTGCATCATCACAGAATCATCACTGCGTCATCACAGCATCATCAGAGCATCATCACAGCATCATCACAGCATAATCACAGTATCATCACAGCATCATCACTACATCATCACTGCATCATCACAGAATCATCACTGCGTCATCACAGCATCATCAGAGCATCATCACAGCATCATCACATCATCATCTCAGCATCATTACTGCTTACTCACTGCATCATCATAGCATCATCACATCATCATCACAACATCATCAGTTTCATGTCAGCATCATCACTGCATCATCACTGCATCATCACATCATCATCAGAGCACCATCACAGCATCATTACTTCAGAATCACTGCATCATCACAGCATCCTCACAGCAACATCGCAGCATCATCACAGCATCATCACACTGTCATGACAGCATCATCACTGCATAATCACTGCATAATCAAGCATAATCACAGCATCATCACATCATCATCACAATATCATCACAGCGTCATCACTTCGTCATCATCAGAGCATCATCACAGCATCATCACTGCATCCTCACTGCATCATGAGTGCATCATCATCACAGCATCATAACTGCATCATCAAAGCATCATCTCGGCATAATCACAATGTCATAAATACATCATCACTCCATCATCACAGCATTATCACATCATCATCACAACGTTTTCAGTGTCATCACAGCATCATAACAACGTCATCAAACTGTCATCACAGCATCATCACCAAATCATCACAGAATCATCACAGCATCATTACTGCATCATCACAGCATCTTTGCATCGTCATCAGAGCATCACCACTGCATCATCACATCATCATCTCAGCATCATCACAGCATCATTACTGCTTACTCACTGCATCATCACAGCGTCATGACAGTGTCATCACTGCATCATAACATCATAGCTTCATCATCAGAACATTATCACAGCATCATCACTGCATCATCACATCATCATTATAGCATCTTCACTGTCATCAATACATCATCACAGCATCATCACATCATTATCACAGCATCATCAGTGTCATCTCAGCATCATCACTGCATCATGACTGCATCATAGCAGCATAATCACAGCATCATCACAGAATCATCACAGCATCATCATAAGGTCATCACAGCATCATCACTACGTCATCAGATTGTAATCACAGCATCATCACAGTGTCCTCACTGAATCATCACTGCACCATCACTGCAACATCACAGCATCATCTCAGCATCATCATGGCATCATTACTGCATCATCACTGCTTACTCACTGCATCATCACAGCATCATCTCAGCATCATCACAGAATCATTTCTGCATAATCATTGCATTTTCACAGCGTCATCACAGTATCATCACTGCATCATCACAGTGTCATCACAGCATCATCAAAGCATCACGACAGCGTCATCTCACCATCACGACAGCGTCATCAAAGCATCATCACTGCATCATAACAACATCATCTCAGCATCATCACAGAATCATTTCTGCATAATCACTGCATCATCATAGTGTCATCACAGTATATTCACTGCATCATCACATCATCACAGTGTCATCACAGAATCATCACTGAATCATCCAAGCATCATCCAAGCATCATCACAGCACCACCAATGCATCATCACAGTATCATCACTGCATAATCACTGCATCATCACCGCATCATCACATCATCAACACTGCATCATTGCTGCATCATCACATCATTGTCACAGTATCATCAAAATATCATCACAGCATCATCACACCATCATAACAACATCATCACAGCGTCATCACAGTATCGTAAATGCATCATCACAGAATCATCACTGAATCATCATAGCATCTTCATATCATCATCACAATATCATCACAGCATCATCACTGCATCATCACAGCATCATCACTGCATAATCACTGCATCATCACCACATCATCACAGCATCATCACTGCATAATCACTGCATCATCACAGCATCATCACATCGTCATCAAAACATCATTACAAGTATCAACACAACATAATCACAGTGTCATCACAGCATCATCATTGCATCCTTACTGCATGATCACAGCATCTCCGCATCGTAATCACATCATCATCACTGACTCCTCACTCAATCATCACTGTACCATCACTGCATCATCAGAGCATAATCTGAGCATAATCTCAGCATAATCACAGCATCATCACAGAATCATCACAGCATCATTACTGCATCATCACAGCATCTTTCCATCGTCATCAGAGCATCACCACTGCATCATCACTACATCATCACATCATCATCACAGCATTTTAGCTACATAATCACAGAATCATCATAGCGTAACGACAGCATCATCACAACATCATTACAGCATCATCACAGCGTCATCGTAACATCATGACTGTATCATCACAGCATCATCACAGCATCACCGCAGCGTCATCACTGCATCATCACAGCATCATAACAGCATCATCACGGCATCATTACAGCATCGTCATATCATCATAACTGCATCATCACAACAACATAACAAAATCATCAAAGCATCGTCACAGCATCATCACCGCGTCATCACAGCGTCATAACTGCATCGTCACTGCATCTAAACTGCATCATCACAAAATCATCACAGCTTCATCACTGCAGCATCACAGCATCACAGCTTCATCACTGCAGCATCACAGCATCATCAAAGCATCATCGCAGCATCATCACATCATCATCACTGCATCATCACAGAATCATTACTGTTTACTCACTGCGGCATCACAGCATTATCACGGTGTCATAACTGCATCATCACTGCACCATCACTGCATCACCACAGTATCATCACAGCGTCATCACAAAATTATAAGAGCGTCATCACAGCGTTATTACTGCATCATCACAGCATCATCACAGCGTCATCACCGCATCATCACTGCATTGTCACAACATCATGGCGTCATAATAACTGCATCATAACAGCATGATCAAAGCATCATCACAGCGTCATCACAGCGTCATAACTGCATAAACACTGCATCATCAAAGAACCATCACAGCATCATCACAGCGTCATAACAGCATCATCAGAGCATCATCACATCGTCATCACATCGTCATCAAAGAATCTTCACAGCATCATCGCTATGTCATCATAGCATCATCATAATATTATCACAGCTTCATCACAGCGTCATAACAACATCATCACTGCATCATCACAGCATCATCATTATTGCATCATGACTGCATCATTACAGCATCATCAGAGCAGAATCAGTGCGTCGTCACAGCATCATTACTGCATCACCACATCATCACTGTGTTATCGCAGCGTCATCACAGCATCATCACAACATCATCACAGAATCATCACAGCATCATTGCAGCATCATCACATCATCATCACAGCGTCATCACAACATCATCGTAGCATCATCATGCATCATCACAGCATCATTACTGCATCATCACAGCATCATCACAGCATCATCACTGCATCATCACTGAATAATCACAGCATCATCACTGCATCATCACGGCATCGTTACAGCATCGTCATATCATCATAACTGCATCATCACAACAACATAACAAAATCATCAAAGCATCATCACAGCATCATCACCGCGTCATCACAGCGTCATAACTGCATCGTCACTGCATCTAAACTGCATCATCAAAAAATCATCACTGCATCACATCATAATCACAACATCATCAAAGCGTCATCACAGCATCATCACTGCGTTATCACAGCATCATCTCAGCATCATCACAGTATCATTACTGCTTATTCACTGCATCATCACAACATCATCACAGCGTCATTACAGTGTCATAAATGCATCATCACAGTGTCATCAAAGCGTCCTAACTGCATAATCACTGCATCATCGCAGCTTCATCACAGCATCATGACAGCGTCATCACAGCATCAAAAATGCATAATCACTTCATCCTCACATCATCATCATAGCATCATAGCTGCATAATCATAGAGTCATCACAGCATCATCACTACATCATCAAATTGTCATCACTGTATCATCACAGCATCATCATAGCATCATCACTGCATAATCACAGTGTCATAACAGCATCATTACAACACCATGACTACGTCATCACAGCATCACGACAGCGTCATTACAGTGTCATCACAGCATCATCACTGCATTATCACAACATCATCACAACATCATCACTGCGTCATCAGAGCGTCATCACTACATAATCACTTCTTACTCAGTGAATCATCACTGCATCATCACATCATCACAGCATCATCTCAGCATAATCACAGTATCATCACAGCGTCATCACTACATCATCAATGCATCATCACTGCATCATCACAGCATCATCACTGCATCATCACAGCATCATCACAGCATCATCACAGCATCATCACAACATCATCACAGAGTCATCACAGCATCATCACTGCATAATCACTGCATCATCACAGCATCCTCACAGCATCAATACAGCGTCATCACAACGTCAACAATGAATCATTACAACATCATCTCAGTATAGTCACAGCATAATAACTGCATAATCACTGCATCATCATATCGTCATCACTGCATCATCACTGCATCATCACAGCACCATCACAGCATCATTACTGCAGAATCACTGCATCATCACAGCATCATAGCTGCATAATCACAGCATCATCACATCATCATCGCATAGTCATCACAGCGTCATCACTGCATCATCACAGCATCATCACAGCATCATTACTGCAGAATCACTGCATCATCACAGCATCCTCACAGCAACATCGCAGCATCATCACAGCATCATCGCATCATCATCACAGTGTCATGACAGCATCATCACTGCATAATCACCGCATAATCACAGCATCATCACAGCATAATCACAGTATCAACACAGCGTCATCACTACATCATCACTGCATCATCACAGAATCATCACTGCGTCATCACAGCATCATCAGAGCATCATCACAGCATCATCACAGCATAATCACAGTA
The DNA here is from genome assembly GCA_963989345.1 of Clangula hyemalis. The sequence goes on along the minus strand of OZ022455.1, from coordinate 3,974,300 downwards.
TCATCACAGCATCATCACTACATCATCACTGCATCATCACAGAATCATCACTGCGTCATCACAGCATCATCAGAGCATCATCACAGCATCATCACAGCATAATCACAGTATCATCACAGCATCATCACTACATCATCACTGCATCATCACAGAATCATCACTGCGTCATCACAGCATCATCAGAGCATCATCACAGCATCATCACATCATCATCTCAGCATCATTACTGCTTACTCACTGCATCATCATAGCATCATCACATCATCATCACAACATCATCAGTTTCATGTCAGCATCATCACTGCATCATCACTGCATCATCACATCATCATCAGAGCACCATCACAGCATCATTACTTCAGAATCACTGCATCATCACAGCATCCTCACAGCAACATCGCAGCATCATCACAGCATCATCACACTGTCATGACAGCATCATCACTGCATAATCACTGCATAATCAAGCATAATCACAGCATCATCACATCATCATCACAATATCATCACAGCGTCATCACTTCGTCATCATCAGAGCATCATCACAGCATCATCACTGCATCCTCACTGCATCATGAGTGCATCATCATCACAGCATCATAACTGCATCATCAAAGCATCATCTCGGCATAATCACAATGTCATAAATACATCATCACTCCATCATCACAGCATTATCACATCATCATCACAACGTTTTCAGTGTCATCACAGCATCATAACAACGTCATCAAACTGTCATCACAGCATCATCACCAAATCATCACAGAATCATCACAGCATCATTACTGCATCATCACAGCATCTTTGCATCGTCATCAGAGCATCACCACTGCATCATCACATCATCATCTCAGCATCATCACAGCATCATTACTGCTTACTCACTGCATCATCACAGCGTCATGACAGTGTCATCACTGCATCATAACATCATAGCTTCATCATCAGAACATTATCACAGCATCATCACTGCATCATCACATCATCATTATAGCATCTTCACTGTCATCAATACATCATCACAGCATCATCACATCATTATCACAGCATCATCAGTGTCATCTCAGCATCATCACTGCATCATGACTGCATCATAGCAGCATAATCACAGCATCATCACAGAATCATCACAGCATCATCATAAGGTCATCACAGCATCATCACTACGTCATCAGATTGTAATCACAGCATCATCACAGTGTCCTCACTGAATCATCACTGCACCATCACTGCAACATCACAGCATCATCTCAGCATCATCATGGCATCATTACTGCATCATCACTGCTTACTCACTGCATCATCACAGCATCATCTCAGCATCATCACAGAATCATTTCTGCATAATCATTGCATTTTCACAGCGTCATCACAGTATCATCACTGCATCATCACAGTGTCATCACAGCATCATCAAAGCATCACGACAGCGTCATCTCACCATCACGACAGCGTCATCAAAGCATCATCACTGCATCATAACAACATCATCTCAGCATCATCACAGAATCATTTCTGCATAATCACTGCATCATCATAGTGTCATCACAGTATATTCACTGCATCATCACATCATCACAGTGTCATCACAGAATCATCACTGAATCATCCAAGCATCATCCAAGCATCATCACAGCACCACCAATGCATCATCACAGTATCATCACTGCATAATCACTGCATCATCACCGCATCATCACATCATCAACACTGCATCATTGCTGCATCATCACATCATTGTCACAGTATCATCAAAATATCATCACAGCATCATCACACCATCATAACAACATCATCACAGCGTCATCACAGTATCGTAAATGCATCATCACAGAATCATCACTGAATCATCATAGCATCTTCATATCATCATCACAATATCATCACAGCATCATCACTGCATCATCACAGCATCATCACTGCATAATCACTGCATCATCACCACATCATCACAGCATCATCACTGCATAATCACTGCATCATCACAGCATCATCACATCGTCATCAAAACATCATTACAAGTATCAACACAACATAATCACAGTGTCATCACAGCATCATCATTGCATCCTTACTGCATGATCACAGCATCTCCGCATCGTAATCACATCATCATCACTGACTCCTCACTCAATCATCACTGTACCATCACTGCATCATCAGAGCATAATCTGAGCATAATCTCAGCATAATCACAGCATCATCACAGAATCATCACAGCATCATTACTGCATCATCACAGCATCTTTCCATCGTCATCAGAGCATCACCACTGCATCATCACTACATCATCACATCATCATCACAGCATTTTAGCTACATAATCACAGAATCATCATAGCGTAACGACAGCATCATCACAACATCATTACAGCATCATCACAGCGTCATCGTAACATCATGACTGTATCATCACAGCATCATCACAGCATCACCGCAGCGTCATCACTGCATCATCACAGCATCATAACAGCATCATCACGGCATCATTACAGCATCGTCATATCATCATAACTGCATCATCACAACAACATAACAAAATCATCAAAGCATCGTCACAGCATCATCACCGCGTCATCACAGCGTCATAACTGCATCGTCACTGCATCTAAACTGCATCATCACAAAATCATCACAGCTTCATCACTGCAGCATCACAGCATCACAGCTTCATCACTGCAGCATCACAGCATCATCAAAGCATCATCGCAGCATCATCACATCATCATCACTGCATCATCACAGAATCATTACTGTTTACTCACTGCGGCATCACAGCATTATCACGGTGTCATAACTGCATCATCACTGCACCATCACTGCATCACCACAGTATCATCACAGCGTCATCACAAAATTATAAGAGCGTCATCACAGCGTTATTACTGCATCATCACAGCATCATCACAGCGTCATCACCGCATCATCACAGCATTGTCACAACATCATGGCGTCATAATAACTGCATCATAACAGCATGATCAAAGCATCATCACAGCGTCATCACAGCGTCATAACTGCATAAACACTGCATCATCAAAGAACCATCACAGCATCATCACAGCGTCATAACAGCATCATCAGAGCATCATCACATCGTCATCACATCGTCATCAAAGAATCTTCACAGCATCATCGCTATGTCATCATAGCATCATCATAATATTATCACAGCTTCATCACAGCGTCATAACAACATCATCACTGCATCATCACAGCATCATCATTATTGCATCATGACTGCATCATTACAGCATCATCAGAGCAGAATCAGTGCGTCGTCACAGCATCATTACTGCATCACCACATCATCACTGTGTTATCGCAGCGTCATCACAGCATCATCACAACATCATCACAGAATCATCACAGCATCATTGCAGCATCATCACATCATCATCACAGCGTCATCACAACATCATCGTAGCATCATCATGCATCATCACAGCATCATTACTGCATCATCACAGCATCATCACAGCATCATCACTGCATCATCACTGAATAATCACAGCATCATCACTGCATCATCACGGCATCGTTACAGCATCGTCATATCATCATAACTGCATCATCACAACAACATAACAAAATCATCAAAGCATCATCACAGCATCATCACCGCGTCATCACAGCGTCATAACTGCATCGTCACTGCATCTAAACTGCATCATCAAAAAATCATCACTGCATCACATCATAATCACAACATCATCAAAGCGTCATCACAGCATCATCACTGCGTTATCACAGCATCATCTCAGCATCATCACAGTATCATTACTGCTTATTCACTGCATCATCACAACATCATCACAGCGTCATTACAGTGTCATAAATGCATCATCACAGTGTCATCAAAGCGTCCTAACTGCATAATCACTGCATCATCGCAGCTTCATCACAGCATCATGACAGCGTCATCACAGCATCAAAAATGCATAATCACTTCATCCTCACATCATCATCATAGCATCATAGCTGCATAATCATAGAGTCATCACAGCATCATCACTACATCATCAAATTGTCATCACTGTATCATCACAGCATCATCATAGCATCATCACTGCATAATCACAGTGTCATAACAGCATCATTACAACACCATGACTACGTCATCACAGCATCACGACAGCGTCATTACAGTGTCATCACAGCATCATCACTGCATTATCACAACATCATCACAACATCATCACTGCGTCATCAGAGCGTCATCACTACATAATCACTTCTTACTCAGTGAATCATCACTGCATCATCACATCATCACAGCATCATCTCAGCATAATCACAGTATCATCACAGCGTCATCACTACATCATCAATGCATCATCACTGCATCATCACAGCATCATCACTGCATCATCACAGCATCATCACAGCATCATCACAGCATCATCACAACATCATCACAGAGTCATCACAGCATCATCACTGCATAATCACTGCATCATCACAGCATCCTCACAGCATCAATACAGCGTCATCACAACGTCAACAATGCATCATTACAGCATCATCTCAGTATAGTCACAGCATAATCACTGCATAATCACTGCATCATCATATCGTCATCACTGCATCATCACTGCATCATCACAGCACCATCACAGCATCATTACTGCAGAATCACTGCATCATCACAGCATCCTCACAGGAACATCGCAGCATCATCACAGCATCATCGCATCATCATCACAGTGTCATGACAGCATCATCACTGCATAATCACCGCATAATCACAGCATCATCACAGCATAATCACAGTATCATCACAGCGTCATCACTACATCATCACTGCATCATCACAGAATCATCACTGCGTCATCACAGCATCATCAGAGCATCATCACAGCATCATCACAGCATAATCACAGTATCATCACAGCATCATCACTACATCATCACTGCATCATCACAGAATCATCACTGCGTCATCACAGCATCATCAGAGCATCATCACAGCATCAACACAGCGTCATCACAGCGTCATCAATGCATCATTACAGCATCATCTCAGTATAGTCACAGAATTATTACAGCATAATCACTGCATCATCATATCATCACTGCATCATCACTGCATCATCACTGCAGCATCACAGCACCATCACAGCATCATTACTTCAGAATCACTGCATCATCACAGCATCCTCACAGCAACATCGCAGCATCATCACAGCATCATCACACTGTCATGACAGCATCATCACTGCATAATCACTGCATAATCTCCGCATAATCACAGCATCATCACATCATCATCACAATATCATCACAGCGTCATCACTACACATCACTGCATCATCACTACATCATCACAGCATCATCACTGCATCCTCACTGCATCATGAGTGCATCATCATCACAGCATCATAACTGCATCATCAAAGCATCATCTCGGCATAATCACAATGTCATAAATACATCATCACTCCATCATCACAGCATTATCACATCATCATCACAACGTTTTCAGTGTCATCACAGCATCATAACAACGTCATCAAACTGTCATCACAGCATCATCACCAAATCATCACAGAATCATCACAGCATCATTACTGCATCATCACAGCATCTTTGCATCGTCATCAGAGCATCACCACTGCATCATCACATCATCATCTCAGCATCATCACAGCATCATTACTGCTTACTCACTGCATCATCACAGCGTCATGACAGTGTCATCACTGCATCATAACATCATAGCTTCATCATCAGAACATTATCACAGCATCATCACTGCATCATCACATCATCATTATAGCATCTTCACTGTCATCAATACATCATCACAGCATCATCACATCATTATCACAGCATCATCAGTGTCATCTCAGCATCATCACTGCATCATGACTGCATCATAGCAGCATAATCACAGCATCATCACAGAATCATCACAGCATCATCATAAGGTCATCACAGCATCATCACTACGTCATCAGATTGTAATCACAGCATCATCACAGTGTCCTCACTGAATCATCACTGCACCATCACTGCAACATCACAGCATCATCTCAGCATCATCATGGCATCATTACTGCATCATCACTGCTTACTCACTGCATCATCACAGCATCATCTCAGCATCATCACAGAATCATTTCTGCATAATCATTGCATTTTCACAGCGTCATCACAGTATCATCACTGCATCATCACAGTGTCATCACAGCATCATCAAAGCATCACGACAGCGTCATCTCACCATCACGACAGCGTCATCAAAGCATCATCACTGCATCATAACAACATCATCTCAGCATCATCACAGAATCATTTCTGCATAATCACTGCATCATCATAGTGTCATCACAGCATATTCACTGCATCATCACATCATCACAGTGTCATCACAGAATCATCACTGAATCATCCAAGCATCATCCAAGCATCATCACAGCACCACCAATGCATCATCACAGTATCATCACTGCATAATCACTGCATCATCACCGCATCATCACATCATCAACACTGCATCATTGCTGCATCATCACATCATTGTCACAGTATCATCAAAATATCATCACAGCATCATCACACCATCATAACAACATCATCACAGCGTCATCACAGTATCGTAAATGCATCATCACAGAATCATCACTGAATCATCATAGCATCTTCATATCATCATCACAATATCATCACAGCATCATCACTGCATCATCACAGCATCATCACTGCATAATCACTGCATCATCACCACATCATCACAGCATCATCACTGCATAATCACTGCATCATCACAGCATCATCACATCGTCATCAAAACATCATTACAAGTATCAACACAACATAATCACAGTGTCATCACAGCATCATCATTGCATCCTTACTGCATGATCACAGCATCTCCGCATCGTAATCACATCATCATCACTGACTCCTCACTGAATCATCACTGTACCATCACTGCATCATCAGAGCATAATCTGAGCATAATCTCAGCATAATCACAGCATCATCACAGCATCACCGCAGCATCATCACTGCATCATCACAGCATCATCACAGCATCATCACGGCATCGTTACAGCATCGTCATATCATCATAACTGCATCATCACAACAACATAACAAAATCATCAAAGCATCGTCACAGCATCATCACCGCGTCATCACAGCGTCATAACTGCATCGTCACTGCATCTAAACTGCATCATCACAAAATCATCACAGCTTCATCACTGCAGCATCACAGCATCATCAAAGCATCATCGCAGCATCATCACATCATCATCACTGCATCATCACAGAATCATTACTGTTTACTCACTGCGGCATCACAGCATTATCACGGTGTCATAACTGCATCATCACTGCACCATTACTGCATCATCACAGTGTCATCTCAGCATCATCACAGCATCATTACTGCCTAATCATTGCATTATCACAACGTCATCACAGTATCATCAGTGCATCATCACAGCATCATTACTGCATCATCACATCATCATCACAGAATCACGATAGTGTCATCACAGCGTCATCACTGCATCATCACAGCGTCATCTCAGCATCATCAGAGACTCATCACAGCGTCATCACTGCATCATCACTGCATCACCACAGTATCATCACAGCATCATCACAAAATTATAAGAGCGTCATCACAGCGTTATTACTGCATCATCACAGCATCAATAGAGCATCATCACAGCGTCATCACAGCGTTATCACAGCGTCATCACAGCATCACGACATCATCATCACAGCTTCACGACAGTGTCATGAGAGCGTCTTCACAGCATCATCACTACATCATCACAGCATCATCACTGCGTCATCAGAGCATCATCACAAAATCATCACAGCGTCATTACTGCATCATCACTGCATCATCACAGCGTCATCACCGCATCATCACTGCATTGTCACAACATCATGGCGTCATAATAACTGCATCATAACAGCATGATCAAAGCATCATCACAGCGTCATCACAGCGTCATAACTGCATAAACACTGCATCATCAAAGAACCATCACAGCATCATCACAGCGTCATAACAGCATCATCAGAGCATCATCACATCGTCATCACATCGTCATCAAAGAATCTTCACAGCATCATCGCTATGTCATCATAGCATCATCATAATATTATCACAGCTTCATCACAGCGTCATAACAACATCATCACTGCATCATCACAGCATCATCATTATTGCATCATGACTGCATCATTACAGCATCATCAGAGCAGAATCAGTGCGTCGTCACAGCATCATTACTGCATCACCACATCATCACTGTGTTATCGCAGCGTCATCACAGCATCATCACAACATCATCACAGAATCATCACAGCATCATTGCAGCATCATCACATCATCATCACAGCGTCATCACAACATCATTGTAGCATCATCATGCATCATCACAGCATCATCACTGCATCATCACAGCATCATCACAGCATCATCACTGCATCATCACTGAATAATCACAGCATCATCACTGCATCATCACGGCATCGTTACAGCATCGTCATATCATCATAACTGCATCATCACAACAACATAACAAAATCATCAAAGCATCATCACAGCATCATCACCGCGTCATCACAGCGTCATAACTGCATCGTCACTGCATCTAAACTGCATCATCAAAAAATCATCACTGCATCACATCATAATCACAACATCATCAAAGCGTCATCACAGCATCATCACTGCGTTATCACAGCATCATCTCAGCATCATCACAGTATCATTACTGCTTATTCACTGCATCATCACAACATCATCACAGCGTCATTACAGTGTCATAAATGCATCATCACAGTGTCATCAAAGCGTCCTAACTGCATAATCACTGCATCATCGCAGCTTCATCACAGCATCATGACAGCGTCATCACAGCATCAAAAATGCATAATCACTTCATCCTCACATCATCATCATAGCATCATAGCTGCATAATCATAGAGTCATCACAGCATCATCACTACATCATCAAATTGTCATCACTGTATCATCACAGCATCATCATAGCATCATCACTGCATAATCACAGTGTCATAACAGCATCATTACAACACCATGACTACGTCATCACAGCATCACGACAGCGTCATTACAGTGTCATGACAGCATCATCACTGCATTATCACAACATCATCACAACATCATCACTGCGTCATCAGAGCGTCATCACTACATAATCACTTCTTACTCAGTGAATCATCACTGCATCATCACATCATCACAGCATCATCTCAGCATAATCACAGTATCATCACAGCGTCATCACTACATCATCAATGCATCATCACTGCATCATCACAGCATCATCACTGCATCATCACATCATCACAGAGTCATCACAGCATCATCACTGCATAATCACTGCATCATCACAGCATCCTCACAGCATCAATACAGCGTCATCACAACGTCAACAATGAATCATTACAGCATCATCTCAGTATAGTCACAGCATAATCACTGAATCATCATATCGTCATCACTGCATCATCACTGCATCATCACAGCACCATCACAGCATCATTACTGCAGAATCACTGCATCATCACAGCATCCTCACAGCAACATCGCAGCATCATCACAGCATCATCACATCATCATCACAGTGTCATGACAGCATCATCACTGCATAATCACCGCATAATCACAGTATCATCACAGCGTCATCACTACATCATCACTGCATCATCACAGAATCATCACTGCGTCATCACAGCATCATCAGAGCATCATCACAGCATCATCACAGCATAATCACAGCATCATCACAGCATCATCACTACATCATCACTGCATCATCACAGAATCATCACTGCGTCATCACAGCATCATCAGAGCATCATCACAGCATCATCACATCATCATCTCAGCATCATTACTGCTTACTCACTGCATCATCATAGCATCATCACATCATCATCACAACATCATCAGTTTCATGTCAGCATCATCACTGCATAATCACTGCATCATCACAGCATCCTCACAGCATCAACACAGCGTCATCACAGCGTCATCAATGCATCATTACAGCATCATCTCAGTATAGTCACAGAATTATTACAGCATAATCACTGCATCATCATATCGTCATCACTGCATCATCACTGCATCATCACTGCAGCATCACAGCACCATCACAGCATCATTACTTCAGAATCACTGCATCATCACAGCATCCTCACAGCAACATCGCAGCATCATCACAGCATCATCACACTGTCATGACAGCATCATCACTGCATAATCACTGCATAATCTCCGCATAATCACAGCATCATCACATCATCATCACAATATCATCACAGCGTCATCACTACACATCACTGCATCATCACTACATCATCACAGCATCATCACTTCGTCATCATCAGAGCATCATCACAGCATCATCACTGCATCCTCACTGCATCATGAGTGCATCATCATCACAGCATCATAACTGCATCATCAAAGCATCATCTCGGCATAATCACAATGTCATAAATACATCATCACTCCATCATCACAGCATTATCACATCATCATCACAACGTTTTCAGTGTCATCACAGCATCATAACAACGTCATCAAACTGTCATCACAGCATCATCACCAAATCATCACAGAATCATCACAGCATCATTACTGCATCATCACAGCATCTTTGCATCGTCATCAGAGCATCACCACTGCATCATCACATCATCATCTCAGCATCATCACAGCATCATTACTGCTTACTCACTGCATCATCACAGCGTCATGACAGTGTCATCACTGCATCATAACATCATAGCTTCATCATCAGAACATTATCACAGCATCATCACTGCATCATCACATCATCATTATAGCATCTTCACTGTCATCAATACATCATCACAGCATCATCATAAGGTCATCACAGCATCATCAGTGTCATCTCAGCATCATCACTGCATCATGACTGCATCATAGCAGCATAATCACAGCATCATCACAGAATCATCACAGCATCATCATAAGGTCATCACAGCATCATCACTACGTCATCAAATTGTAATCACAGCATCATCACAGTGTCCTCACTGAATCATCACTGCACCATCACTGCACCATCACAGCATCATCTCAGCATCATCATGGCATCATTACTGCATCATCACTGCTTACTCACTGCATCATCACAGCATCATCTCAGCATCATCACAGAATCATTTCTGCATAATCATTGCATTTTCACAGCGTCATCACAGTATCATCACTGCATCATCACTGAATAATCACAGCATCATCACTGCATCATCACGGCATCGTTACAGCATCGTCATATCATCATAACTGCATCATCACAACAACATAACAAAATCATCAAAGCATCATCACAGCATCATCACCGCGTCATCACAGCGTCATAACTGCATCGTCACTGCATCTAAACTGCATCATCAAAAAATCATCACTGCATCACATCATAATCACAACATCATCAAAGCGTCATCACAGCATCATCACTGCGTTATCACAGCATCATCTCAGCATCATCACAGTATCATTACTGCTTATTCACTGCATCATCACAACATCATCACAGCGTCATTACAGTGTCATAAATGCATCATCACAGTGTCATCAAAGCGTCCTAACTGCATAATCACTGCATCATCGCAGCTTCATCACAGCATCATGACAGCGTCATCACAGCATCAAAAATGCATAATCACTTCATCCTCACATCATCATCATAGCATCATAGCTGCATAATCATAGAGTCATCACAGCATCATCACTACATCATCAAATTGTCATCACTGTATCATCACAGCATCATCATAGCATCATCACTGCATAATCACAGTGTCATAACAGCATCATTACAACACCATGACTACGTCATCACAGCATCACGACAGCGTCATTACAGTGTCATCACAGCATCATCACTGAATTATCACAACATCATCACAACATCATCACTGCGTCATCAGAGCGTCATCACTACATCATCACTTCTTACTCAGTGAATCATCACTGCATCATCACATCATCACAGCATCATCTCAGCATAATCACAGTATCATCACAGCGTCATCACTACATCATCAATGCATCATCACTGCATCATCACAGCATCATCACTGCATCATCACAGCATCAATACAGCGTCATCACAACGTCAACAATGAATCATTACAGCATCATCTCAGTATAGTCACAGCATAATCACTGAATCATCATATCGTCATCACTGCATCATCACTGCATCATCACAGCACCATCACAGCATCATTACTGCAGAATCACTGCATCATCACAGCATCCTCACAGCAACATCGCAGCATCATCACAGCATCATCACATCATCATCACAGTGTCATGACAGCATCATCACTGCATAATCACCGCATAATCACAGCATCATCACAGCATAATCACAGTATCATCACAGCGTCATCACTACATCATCACTGCATCATCACAGAATCATCACTGCGTCATCACAGCATCATCAGAGCATCATCACAGCATCATCACAGCATAATAACAGCATCATCACAGCATCATCACTACATCATCACTGCATCATCACAGAATCATCACTGCGTCATCACAGCATCATCAGAGCATCATCACAGCATCATCACATCATCATCTCAGCATCATTACTGCTTACTCACTGCATCATCATAGCATCATCACATCATCATCACAACATCATCAGTTTCATGTCAGCATCATCACTGCATAATCACTGCATCATCACAGCATCCTCACAGCATCAACACAGCGTCATCACAGCGTCATCAATGCATCATTACAGCATCATCTCAGTATAGTCACAGAATTATTACAGCATAATCACTGCATCATCATATCGTCATCACTGCATCATCACTGCATCATCACTGCAGCATCACAGCACCATCACAGCATCATTACTTCAGAATCACTGCATCATCACAGCATCCTCACAGCAACATCGCAGCATCATCACAGCATCATCACACTGTCATGACAGCATCATCACTGCATAATCACTGCATAATCTCCGCATAATCACAGCATCATCACATCATCATCACAATATCATCACAGCGTCATCACTACACATCACTGCATCATCACTACATCATCACAGCATCATCACTTCGTCATCATCAGAGCATCATCACAGCATCATCACTGCATCCTCACTGCATCATGAGTGCATCATCATCACAGCATCATAACTGCATCATCAAAGCATCATCTCGGCATAATCACAATGTCATAAATACATCATCACTCCATCATCACAGCATTATCACATCATCATCACAACGTTTTCAGTGTCATCACAGCATCATAACAACGTCATCAAACTGTCATCACAGCATCATCACCAAATCATCACAGAATCATCACAGCATCATTACTGCATCATCACAGCATCTTTGCATCGTCATCAGAGCATCACCACTGCATCATCACATCATCATCTCAGCATCATCACAGCATCATTACTGCTTACTCACTGCATCATCACAGCGTCATGACAGTGTCATCACTGCATCATAACATCATAGCTTCATCATCAGAACATTATCACAGCATCATCACTGCATCATCACATCATCATTATAGCATCTTCACTGTCATCAATACATCATCACAGCATCATCACATCATTATCACAGCATCATCAGTGTCATCTCAGCATCATCACTGCATCATGACTGCATCATAGCAGCATAATCACAGCATCATCACAGAATCATCACAGCATCATCATAAGGTCATCACAGCATCATCACTACGTCATCAGATTGTAATCACAGCATCATCACAGTGTCCTCACTGAATCATCACTGCACCATCACTGCAACATCACAGCATCATCTCAGCATCATCATGGCATCATTACTGCATCATCACTGCTTACTCACTGCATCATCACAGCATCATCTCAGCATCATCACAGAATCATTTCTGCATAATCATTGCATTTTCACAGCGTCATCACAGTATCATCACTGCATCATCACAGTGTCATCACAGCATCATCAAAGCATCACGACAGCGTCATCTCACCATCACGACAGCGTCATCAAAGCATCATCACTGCATCATAACAACATCATCTCAGCATCATCACAGAATCATTTCTGCATAATCACTGCATCATCATAGTGTCATCACAGCATATTCACTGCATCATCACATCATCACAGTGTCATCACAGAATCATCACTGAATCATCCAAGCATCATCCAAGCATCATCACAGCACCACCAATGCATCATCACAGTATCATCACTGCATAATCACTGCATCATCACCGCATCATCACATCATCAACACTGCATCATTGCTGCATCATCACATCATTGTCACAGTATCATCAAAATATCATCACAGCATCATCACACCATCATAACAACATCATCACAGCGTCATCACAGTATCGTAAATGCATCATCACAGAATCATCACTGAATCATCATAGCATCTTCATATCATCATCACAATATCATCACAGCATCATCACCACATCATCACAGCATCATCACTGCATAATCACTGCATCATCACAGCATCATCACATCGTCATCAAAACATCATTACAAGTATCAACACAACATAATCACAGTGTCATCACAGCATCATCATTGCATCCTTACTGCATGATCACAGCATCTCCGCATCGTAATCACATCATCATCACTGACTCCTCACTGAATCATCACTGTACCATCACTGCATCATCAGAGCATAATCTGAGCATAATCTCAGCATAATCACAGCATCATCACAGAATCATCACAGCATCATTACTGCATCATCACAGCATCTTTGCATCGTCATCAGAGCATCACCACTGCATCATCACTACATCATCACATCATCATCACAGCATTTTAGCTACATAATCACAGAATCATCATAGCGTAACGACAGCATCATCACAACATCATTACAGCATCATCACAGCGTCATCGTAACATCATGACTGTATCATCACAGCATCATCACAGCATCACCGCAGCGTCATCACTGCATCATCACAGCATCATCACAGCATCATCACGGCATCGTTACAGCATCGTCATATCATCATAACTGCATCATCACAACAACATAACAAAATCATCAAAGCATCGTCACAGCATCATCACCGCGTCATCACAGCATCATAACTGCATCGTCACTGCATCTAAACTGCATCATCACAAAATCATCACAGCTTCATCACTGCAGCATCACAGCATCATCAAAGCATCATCGCAGCATCATCACATCATCATCACTGCATCATCACAGAATCATTACTGTTTACTCACTGCGGCATCACAGCATTATCACGGTGTCATAACTGCATCATCACTGCACCATTACTGCATCATCACAGTGTCATCTCAGCATCATCACAGCATCATTACTGCCTAATCATTGCATTATCACAACGTCATCACAGTATCATCAGTGCATCATCACAGCATCATTACTGCATCATCACATCATCATCACAGAATCACGATAGTGTCATCACAGCGTCATCACTGCATCATCACAGCGTCATCTCAGCATCATCAGAGACTCATCACAGCGTCATCACTGCATCATCACTGCATCACCACAGTATCATCACAGCATCATCACAAAATTATAAGAGCGTCATCACAGCGTTATTACTGCATCATCACAGCATCAATAGAGCATCATCACAGCGTCATCACAGCGTTATCACAGCGTCATCACAGCATCATCACAGCATCACGACATCATCATCACAGCTTCACGACAGTGTCATGAGAGCGTCTTCACAGCATCATCACTACATCATCACAGCATCATCACTGCGTCATCAGAGCATCATCACAAAATCATCACAGCGTCATTACTGCATCATCACTGCATCATCACAGCGTCATCACCGCATCATCACTGCATTGTCACAACATCATGGCGTCATAATAACTGCATCATAACAGCATGATCAAAGCATCATCACAGCGTCATCACAGCGTCATAACTGCATAAACACTGCATCATCAAAGAACCATCACAGCATCATCACAGCGTCATAACAGCATCATCAGAGCATCATCACATCGTCATCACATCGTCATCAAAGAATCTTCACAGCATCATCGCTATGTCATCATAGCATCATCATAATATTATCACAGCTTCATCACAGCGTCATAACAACATCATCACTGCATCATCACAGCATCATCATTATTGCATCATGACTGCATCATTACAGCATCATCAGAGCAGAATCAGTGCGTCGTCACAGCATCATTACTGCATCACCACATCATCACTGTGTTATCGCAGCGTCATCACAGCATCATCACAACATCATCACAGAATCATCACAGCATCATTGCAGCATCATCACATCATCATCACAGCGTCATCACAACATCATCGTAGCATCATCATGCATCATCACAGCATCATTACTGCATCATCACAGCATCATCACAGCATCATCACTGCATCATCACTGAATAATCACAGCATCATCACTGCATCATCACGGCATCGTTACAGCATCGTCATATCATCATAACTGCATCATCACAACAACATAACAAAATCATCAAAGCATCATCACAGCATCATCACCGCGTCATCACAGCGTCATAACTGCATCGTCACTGCATCTAAACTGCATCATCAAAAAATCATCACTGCATCACATCATAATCACAACATCATCAAAGCGTCATCACAGCATCATCACTGCGTTATCACAGCATCATCTCAGCATCATCACAGTATCATTACTGCTTATTCACTGCATCATCACAACATCATCACAGCGTCATTACAGTGTCATAAATGCATCATCACAGTGTCATCAAAGCGTCCTAACTGCATAATCACTGCATCATCGCAGCTTCATCACAGCATCATGACAGCGTCATCACAGCATCAAAAATGCATAATCACTTCATCCTCACATCATCATCATAGCATCATAGCTGCATAATCATAGAGTCATCACAGCATCATCACTACATCATCAAATTGTCATCACTGTATCATCACAGCATCATCATAGCATCATCACTGCATAATCACAGTGTCATAACAGCATCATTACAACACCATGACTACGTCATCACAGCATCACGACAGCGTCATTACAGTGTCATCACAGCATCATCACTGCATTATCACAACATCATCACAACATCATCACTGCGTCATCAGAGCGTCATCACTACATCATCACTTCTTACTCAGTGAATCATCACTGCATCATCACATCATCACAGCATCATCTCAGCATAATCACAGTATCATCACAGCGTCATCACTACATCATCAATGCATCATCACTGCATCATCACAGCATCATCACTGCATCATGACAGCATCATCAGAGCATCATCACAGCATCATCACAACATCATCACAGAGTCATCACAGCATCATCACTGCATAATCACTGCATCATCACAGCATCCTCACAGCATCAATACAGCGTCATCACAACGTCAACAATGAATCATTACAGCATCATCTCAGTATAGTCACAGCATAATCACTGCATAATCACTGCATCATCATATCGTCATCACTGCATCATCACTGCATCATCACAGCACCATCACAGCATCATTACTGCAGAATCACTGCATCATCACAGCATCATAGCTGCATAATCACAGCATCATCACATCATCATCGCATAGTCATCACAGCGTCATCACTGCATCATCACAGCATCATCACAGCATCATTACTGCAGAATCACTGCATCATCACAGCATCCTCACAGCAACATCGCAGCATCATCACAGCATCATCGCATCATCATCACAGTGTCATGACAGCATCATCACTGCATAATCACCGCATAATCACAACATCATCACAGCATAATCACAATATCATCACAGCGTCATCACTACATCATCACTGCATCATCACAGAATCATCACTGCGTCATCACAGCATCATCAGAGCATCATCACAGCATCATCACAGCATAATCACAGTATCATCACAGCATCATCACTACATAATAACTGCATCATCACAGAATCATCACTGCGTCATCACAGCATCATCAGAGCATCATCACAGCATCATCACATCATCATCTCAGCATCATTACTGCTTACTCACTGCATCATCACAGCATCATCACAGAATCATCACAATATCATCACAGCGTCATCACTACACATCACTGCATCATCACTACATCATCACTGAATAATCACAGCATCATCACTGCATCATCACGGCATCGTTACAGCATCGTCATATCATCATAACTGCATCATCACAACAACATAACAAAATCATCAAAGCATCATCACAGCATCATCACCGCGTCATCACAGCGTCATAACTGCATCGTCACTGCATCTAAACTGCATCATCAAAAAATCATCACTGCATCACATCATAATCACAACATCATCAAAGCGTCATCACAGCATCATCACTGCGTTATCACAGCATCATCTCAGCATCATCACAGTATCATTACTGCTTATTCACTGCATCATCACAACATCATCACAGCGTCATTACAGTGTCATAAATGCATCATCACAGTGTCATCAAAGCGTCCTAACTGCATAATCACTGCATCATCGCAGCTTCATCACAGCATCATGACAGCGTCATCACAGCATCAAAAATGCATAATCACTTCATCCTCACATCATCATCATAGCATCATAGCTGCATAATCATAGAGTCATCACAGCATCATCACTACATCATCAAATTGTCATCACTGTATCATCACAGCATCATCATAGCATCATCACTGCATAATCACAGTGTCATAACAGCATCATTACAACACCATGACTACGTCATCACAGCATCACGACAGCGTCATTACAGTGTCATCACAGCATCATCACTGCATTATCACAACATCATCACAACATCATCACTGCGTCATCAGAGCGTCATCACTACATCATCACTTCTTACTCAGTGAATCATCACTGCATCATCACATCATCACAGCATCATCTCAGCATAATCACAGTATCATCACAGCGTCATCACTACATCATCAATGCATCATCACTGCATCATCACAGCATCATCACTGCATCATCACAGCATCATCAGAGCATCATCACAGCATCATCACAACATCATCACAGAGTCATCACAGCATCATCACTGCATAATCACTGCATCATCACAGCATCCTCACAGCATCAATACAGCGTCATCACAACGTCAACAATGAATCATTACAGCATCATCTCAGTATAGTCACAGCATAATCACTGCATAATCACTGCATCATCATATCGTCATCACTGCATCATCACTGCATCATCACAGCACCATCACAGCATCATTACTGCAGAATCACTGCATCATCACAGCATCATAGCTGCATAATCACAGCATCATCACATCATCATCGCATAGTCATCACAGCGTCATCACTGCATCATCACAGCATCATCACAGCATCATTACTGCAGAATCACTGCATCATCACAGCATCCTCACAGCAACATCGCAGCATCATCACAGCATCATCGCATCATCATCACAGTGTCATGACAGCATCATCACTGCATAATCACCGCATAATCACAACATCATCACAGCATAATCACAATATCATCACAGCGTCATCACTACATCATCACTGCATCATCACAGAATCATCACTGCGTCATCACAGCATCATCAGAGCATCATCACAGCATCATCACAGCATAATCACAGTATCATCACAGCATCATCACTACATAATAACTGCATCATCACAGAATCATCACTGCGTCATCACAGCATCATCAGAGCATCATCACAGCATCATCACATCATCATCTCAGCATCATTACTGCTTACTCACTGCATCATCACAGCATCATCACAGAATCATCACAATATCATCACAGCGTCATCACTACACATCACTGCATCATCACTACATCATCACTGAATAATCACAGCATCATCACTGCATCATCACGGCATCGTTACAGCATCGTCATATCATCATAACTGCATCATCACAACAACATAACAAAATCATCAAAGCATCATCACAGCATCATCACCGCGTCATCACAGCGTCATAACTGCATCGTCACTGCATCTAAACTGCATCATCAAAAAATCATCACTGCATCACATCATAATCACAACATCATCAAAGCGTCATCACAGCATCATCACTGCGTTATCACAGCATCATCTCAGCATCATCACAGTATCATTACTGCTTATTCACTGCATCATCACAACATCATCACAGCGTCATTACAGTGTCATAAATGCATCATCACAGTGTCATCAAAGCGTCCTAACTGCATAATCACTGCATCATCGCAGCTTCATCACAGCATCATGACAGCGTCATCACAGCATCAAAAATGCATAATCACTTCATCCTCACATCATCATCATAGCATCATAGCTGCATAATCATAGAGTCATCACAGCATCATCACTACATCATCAAATTGTCATCACTGTATCATCACAGCATCATCATAGCATCATCACTGCATAATCACAGTGTCATAACAGCATCATTACAACACCATGACTACGTCATCACAGCATCACGACAGCGTCATTACAGTGTCATCACAGCATCATCACTGCATTATCACAACATCATCACAACATCATCACTGCGTCATCAGAGCGTCATCACTACATAATCACTTCTTACTCAGTGAATCATCACTGCATCATCACATCATCACAGCATCATCTCAGCATAATCACAGTATCATCACAGCATCATCAGAGCATCATCACAGCATCATCACAACATCATCACTGCATCATCACTGCATCATCAGAGCATCATCACTGCATCATCACAGCATCATCACTGCATCATCACAGCATCATCAGAGCATCATCACAGCATCATCACAACATCATCACAGCATCATCACTGCATAATCACTGCATCATCACAGCATCCTCACAGCATCAATACAGCGTCATCACAACATCAACAATGCATCATTACAGCATCATCTCAGTATAGTCACAGCATAATCACTGCATAATCACTGCATCATCATATCGTCATCACTGCATCATCACTGCATCATCACAGCACCATCACAGCATCATTACTGCAGAATCACTGCATCATCACAGCATCATAGCTGCATAATCACAGCATCATCAAATCATCATCGCATAGTCATCACAGCGTCATCACTGCATCATCACAGCATCATCACAGCATCATTACTGCAGAATCACTGCATCATCACAGCATCCTCACAGCAACATCGCAGCATCATCACAGCATCATCGCATCATCATCACAGTGTCATGACAGCATCATCACTGCATAATCACCGCATAATCACAGCATCATCACAGCATAATCACAGTATCATCACAGCGTCATCACTACATCATCACTGCATCATCACAGAATCATCACTGCGTCATCACAGCATCATCAGAGCATCATCACAGCATCATCACAGCATAATCACAGCATCATCACAGCATCATCACTACATCATCACTGCATCATCACAGAATCATCACTGCGTCATCACAGCATCATCAGAGCATCATCACAGCATCATCACATCATCATCTCAGCATCATTACTGCTTACTCACTGCATCATCATAGCATCATCACATCATCATCACAACATCATCAGTTTCATGTCAGCATCATCACTGCATAATCACTGCATCATCACAGCATCCTCACAGCATCAACACAGCATCATCACAGCGTCATCAATGCATCATTACAGCATCATCTCGGTATAGTCACAGAATTATTACAGCATAATCACTGCATCATCATATCGTCATCACTGCATCATCACTGCATCATCACTGCATCATCACAGCACCATCACAGCATCATTACTTCAGAATCACTGCATCATCACAGCATCCTCACAGCAACATCGCAGCATCATCACAGCATCATCACACTGTCATGACAGCATCATCACTGCATAGTCACTGCATAATCTCCGCATAATCACAGCATCATCACATCATCATCACAATATCATCACAGCGTCATCACTACACATCACTGCATCATCACTACATCATCACAGCATCATCACTTCGTCATCATCAGAGCATCATCACAGCATCATCACTGCATCCTCACTGCATCATGAGTGCATCATCATCACAGCATCATAACTGCATCATCAAAGCATCATCTCGGCATAATCACAATGTCATAAATACATCATCACTCCATCATCACAGCATTATCACATCATCATCACAACGTTTTCAGTGTCATCACAGCATCATAACAGCGTCATCAAACTGTCATCACAGCATCATCACCAAATCATCACAGAATCATCACAGCATCATTACTGCATCATCACAGCATCTTTGCATCGTCATCAGAGCATCACCACTGCATCATCACATCATCATCTCAGCATCATCACAGCATCATTACTGCTTACTCACTGCATCATCACAGCGTCATGAGTGTCATCACTGCATCATAACATCATAGCTTCATCATCAGAACATTATCACAGCATCATCACTGCATCATCACATCATCATTATAGCATCTTCACTGTCATCAATACATCATCACAGCATCATCATAAGGTCATCACAGCATCATCAGTGTCATCTCAGCATCATCACTGCATCATGACTGCATCATAGCAGCATAATCACAGCATCATCACAGAATCATCACAGCATCATCATAAGGTCATCACAGCATCATCACTACATCATCAGATTGTAATCACAGCATCATCACAGTGTCCTCACTGAATCATCACTGCACCATCACTGCACCATCACAGCATCATCTCAGCATCATCATGGCATCATTACTGCATCATCACTGCTTACTCACTGCATCATCACAGCATCATCTCAGCATCATCACAGAATCATTTCTGCATAATCATTGCATTTTCACAGCGTCATCACAGTATCATCACTGCATCATCACAGTGTCATCACAGCATCATCAAAGCATCACGACAGCGTCATCTCACCATCACGACAGCGTCATCAAAGCATCATCACTGCATCATAACAACATCATCTCAGCATCATCACAGAATCATTTCTGCATAATCACTGCATCATCATAGTGTCATCACAGTATATTCACTGCATCATCACATCATCACAGTGTCATCACAGAATCATCACTGAATCATCCAAGCATCATCCAAGCATCATCACAGCACCACCAATGCATCATCACAGTATCATCACTGCATAATCACTGCATCATCACCGCATCATCACATCATCAACACTGCATCATTGCTGCATCATCACATCATTGTCACAGTATCATCAAAATATCATCACAGCATCATCACACCATCATAACAACATCATCACAGCGTCATCACAGTATCGTAAATGCATCATCACAGAATCATCACTGAATCATCATAGCATCTTCATATCATCATCACAATATCATCACAGCATCATCACTGCATCATCACAGCATCATCACTGCATAATCACTGCATCATCACCACATCATCACAGCATCATCACTGCATAATCACTGCATCATCACAGCATCATCACATCGTCATCAAAACATCATTACAAGTATCAACACAACATAATCACAGTGTCATCACAGCATCATCATTGCATCCTTACTGCATGATCACAGCATCTCCGCATCGTAATCACATCATCATCACTGACTCCTCACTGAATCATCACTGTACCATCACTGCATCATCAGAGCATAATCTGAGCATAATCTCAGCATAATCACAGCATCATCACAGAATCATCACAGCATCATTACTGCATCATCACAGCATCTTTGCATCGTCATCAGAGCATCACCACTGCATCATCACTACATCATCACATCATCATCACAGCATTTTAGCTACATAATCACAGAATCATCATAGCGTAACGACAGCATCATCACAACATCATTACAGCATCATCACAGCGTCATCGTAACATCATGACTGTATCATCACAGCATCATCACAGCATCACCGCAGCGTCATCACTGCATCATCACAGCATCATCACAGCATCATCACGGCATCGTTACAGCATCGTCATATCATCATAACTGCATCATCACAACAACATAACAAAATCATCAAAGCATCGTCACAGCATCATCACCGCGTCATCACAGCGTCATAACTGCATCGTCACTGCATCTAAACTGCATCATCACAAAATCATCACAGCTTCATCACTGCAGCATCACAGCATCATCAAAGCATCATCGCAGCATCATCACATCATCATCACTGCATCATCACAGAATCATTACTGTTTACTCACTGCGGCATCACAGCATTATCACGGTGTCATAACTGCATCATCACTGCACCATTACTGCATCATCACAGTGTCATCTCAGCATCATCACAGCATCATTACTGCATCATCACATCATCATCACAGAATCACGATAGTGTCATCACAGCGTCATCACTGCATCATCACAGCGTCATCTCAGCATCATCAGAGACTCATCACAGCGTCATCACTGCATCATCACTGCATCACCACAGTATCATCACAGCATCATCACAAAATTATAAGAGCGTCATCACAGCATTATTACTGCATCATCACAGCATCAATAGAGCATCATCACAGCGTCATCACAGCGTTATCACAGCGTCATCACAGCATCATCACAGCATCACGACATCATCATCACAGCTTCACGACAGTGTCATGAGAGCGTCTTCACAGCATCATCACTACATCATCACAGCATCATCACTGCGTCATCAGAGCATCATCACAAAATCATCACAGCGTCATTACTGCATCATCACTGCATCATCACAGC
Source organism: Clangula hyemalis (assembly GCA_963989345.1). The sequence continues at coordinate 3,949,510 of OZ022455.1, read as the reverse complement.
GTCATCACCGCATCATCACTGCATTGTCACAACATCATGGCGTCATAATAACTGCATCATAACAGCATGATCAAAGCATCATCACAGCGTCATCACAGCGTCATAACTGCATAAACACTGCATCATCAAAGAACCATCACAGCATCATCACAGCGTCATAACAGCATCATCAGAGCATCATCACATCGTCATCACATCGTCATCAAAGAATCTTCACAGCATCATCGCTATGTCATCATAGCATCATCATCATATTATCACAGCTTCATCACAGCGTCATAACAACATCATCACTGCATCATCACAGCATCATCATTATTGCATCATGACTGCATCATTACAGCATCATCAGAGCAGAATCAGTGCGTCGTCACAGCATCATTACTGCATCACCACATCACCACTGTGTTATCGCAGCGTCATCACAGCATCATCACAACATCATCACAGAATCATCACAGCATCATTGCAGCATCATCACATCATCATCACAGCGTCATCACAACATCATCGTAGCATCATCATGCATCATCACAGCATCATTACTGCATCATCACAGCATCATCACAGCATCATCACTGCATCATCACTGAATAATCACAGCATCATCACTGCATCATCACGGCATCGTTACAGCATCGTCATATCATCATAACTGCATCATCACAACAACATAACAAAATCATCAAAGCATCATCACAGCATCATCACCGCGTCATCACAGCGTCATAACTGCATCGTCACTGCATCTAAACTGCATCATCACAAAATCATCACTGCATCACATCATAATCACAACATCATCAAAGCGTCATCACAGCATCATCACTGCGTTATCACAGCATCATCTCAGCATCATCACAGTATCATTACTGCTTATTCACTGCATCATCACAACATCATCACAGCGTCATTACAGTGTCATAAATGCATCATCACAGTGTCATCAAAGCGTCCTAACTGCATAATCACTGCATCATCGCAGCTTCATCACAGCATCATGACAGCGTCATCACAGCATCAAAAATGCATAATCACTTCATCCTCACATCATCATCATAGCATCATAGCTGCATAATCATAGAGTCATCACAGCATCATCACTACATCATCAAATTGTCATCACTGTATCATCACAGCATCATCATAGCATCATCACTGCATAATCACAGTGTCATAACAGCATCATTACAACACCATGACTACGTCATCACAGCATCACGACAGCGTCATTACAGTGTCATCACAGCATCATCACTGCATTATCACAACATCATCACAACATCATCACTGCGTCATCAGAGCGTCATCACTACATCATCACTTCTTACTCAGTGAATCATCACTGCATCATCACATCATCACAGCATCATCTCAGCATAATCACAGTATCATCACAGCGTCATCACTACATCATCAATGCATCATCACTGCATCGTCACAGCATCATCACTGCATCATCACAGCATCATCAGAGCATCATCACAGCATCATCACAGCATCATCACAGAGTCATCACAGCATCATCACTGCATCATCACTGCATCATCACAGCATCCTCACAGCATCAATACAGCGTCATCACAACGTCAACAATGAATCATTACAGCATCATCTCAGTATAGTCACAGCATAATCACTGCATAATCACTGCATCATCATATCGTCATCACTGCATCATCACTGCATCATCACAGCACCATCACAGCATCATTACTGCAGAATCACTGCATCATCACAGCATCCTCACAGCAACATCGCAGCATCATCACAGCATCATCACACTGTCATGACAGCATCATCACTGCATAATCACTGCATAATCTCCGCATAATCACAGCATCATCACATCATCATCACAATATCATCACAGCGTCATCACTACACATCACTGCATCATCACTACATCATCACAGCATCATCACTTCGTCATCATCAGAGCATCATCACAGCATCGTCACTGCATCCTCACTGCATCATGAGTGCATCATCATCACAGCATCATAACTGCATCATCAAAGCATCATCTCGGCATAATCACAATGTCATAAATACATCATCACTCCATCATCACAGCATTATCACATCATCATCACAACGTTTTCAGTGTCATCACAGCATCATAACAACGTCATCAAACTGTCATCACAGCATCATCACCAAATCATCACAGAATCATCACAGCATCATTACTGCATCATCACAGCATCTTTGCATCGTCATCAGAGCATCACCACTGCATCATCACAACATCATCACAGAATCATCACAGCATCATTGCAGCATCATCACATCATCATCACAGCGTCATCACAACATCATCGTAGCATCATCATGCATCATCACAGCATCATTACTGCATCATCACAGCATCATCACTGCATCATCACTGAATAATCACAGCATCATCACTGCATCATCACGGCATCGTTACAGCATCGTCATATCATCATAACTGCATCATCACAACAACATAACAAAATCATCAAAGCATCATCACAGCATCATCACCGCGTCATCACAGCGTCATAACTGCATCGTCACTGCATCTAAACTGCATCATCAAAAAATCATCACTGCATCACATCATAATCACAACATCATCAAAGCGTCATCACAGCATCATCACTGCGTTATCACAGCATCATCTCAGCATCATCACAGTATCATTACTGCTTATTCACTGCATCATCACAACATCATCACAGCGTCATTACAGTGTCATAAATGCATCATCACAGTGTCATCAAAGCGTCCTAACTGCATAATCACTGCATCATCGCAGCTTCATCACAGCATCATGACAGCGTCATCACAGCATCAAAAATGCATAATCACTTCATCCTCACATCATCATCATAGCATCATAGCTGCATAATCATAGAGTCATCACAGCATCATCACTACATCATCAAATTGTCATCACTGTATCATCACAGCATCATCATAGCATCATCACTGCATAATCACAGTGTCATAACAGCATCATTACAACACCATGACTACGTCATCACAGCATCACGACAGCGTCATTACAGTGTCATCACAGCATCATCACTGCATTATCACAACATCATCACAACATCATCACTGCGTCATCAGAGCGTCATCACTACATAATCACTTCTTACTCAGTGAATCATCACTGCATCATCACATCATCACAGCATCATCTCAGCATAATCACAGTATCATCACAGCGTCATCACTACATCATCAATGCATCATCACTGCATCATCACAGCATCATCACTGCATCATCACAGCATCATCAGAGCATCATCACAGCATCATCACAACATCATCACAGAGTCATCACAGCATCATCACTGCATAATCACTGCATCATCACAGCATCCTCACAGCATCAATACAGCGTCATCACAACGTCAACAATGAATCATTACAGCATCATCTCAGTATAGTCACAGCATAATCACTGCATCATCACTGCATCATCATATCGTCATCACTGCATCATCACTGCATCATCACAGCACCATCACAGCATCATAGCTGCATAATCACAGCATCATCACATCATCATCGCATAGTCATCACAGCGTCATCACTGCATCATCACAGCATCATCACAGCATCATTACTGCAGAATCACTGCATCATCACAGCATCCTCACAGCAACATCGCAGCATCATCACAGCATCATCACATCATCATCACAGTGTCATGACAGCATCATCACTGCATAATCACCGCATAATCACAGCATCATCACAGCATAATCACAGTATCATCACAGCGTCATCACTACATCATCACTGCATCATCACAGAATCATCACTGCGTCATCACAGCATCATCAGAGCATCATCACAGCATCATCACAGCATAATCACAGTATCATCACAGCATCATCACTACATCATCACTGCATCATCACAGAATCATCACTGCGTCATCACAGCATCATCAGAGCATCATCACAGCATCATCACATCATCATCTCAGCATCATTACTGCTTACTCACTGCATCATCATAGCATCATCACATCATCATCACAACATCATCAGTTTCATGTCAGCATCATCACTGCATAATCACTGCATCATCACAGCATCCTCACAGCATCAACACAGCGTCATCACAGCGTCATCAATGCATCATTACAGCATCATCTCAGTATAGTCACAGAATTATTACAGCATAATTACTGCATCATCATATCATCACTGCATCATCACTGCATCATCACTGCATCATCACAGCACCATCACAGCAACATCGCAGCATCATCACAGCATCATCACACTGTCATGACAGCATCATCACTGCATAATCACTGCATAATCTCCGCATAATCACAGCATCATCACATCATCATCACAATATCATCACAGCGTCATCACTACACATCACTGCATCATCACTACATCATCACAGCATCATCACTTCGTCATCATCAGAGCATCATCACAGCATCATCACTGCATCCTCACTGCATCATGAGTGCATCATCATCACAGCATCATAACTGCATCATCAAAGCATCATCTCGGCATAATCACAATGTCATAAATACATCATCACTCCATCATCACAGCATTATCACATCATCATCACAACGTTTTCAGTGTCATCACAGCATCATAACAACGTCATCAAACTGTCATCACAGCATCATCACCAAATCATCACAGAATCATCACAGCATCATTACTGCATCATCACAGCATCTTTGCATCGTCATCAGAGCATCATCACATCATCATCTCAGCATCATCACAGCATCATTACTGCTTACTCACTGCATCATCACAGCGTCATGACAGTGTCATCACTGCATCATAACATCATAGCTTCATCATCAGAACATTATCACAGCATCATCACTGCATCATCACATCATCATTATAGCATCTTCACTGTCATCAATACATCATCACAGCATCATCACATCATTATCACAGCATCATCAGTGTCATCTCAGCATCATCACTGCATCATGACTGCATCATAGCAGCATAATCACAGCATCATCACAGAATCATCACAGCATCATCATAAGGTCATCACAGCATCATCACTACGTCATCAGATTGTAATCACAGCATCATCACAGTGTCCTCACTGAATCATCACTGCACCATCACTGCAACATCACAGCATCATCTCAGCATCATCATGGCATCATTACTGCATCATCACTGCTTACTCACTGCATCATCACAGCATCATCTCAGCATCATCACAGAATCATTTCTGCATAATCATTGCATTTTCACAGCGTCATCACAGTATCATCACTGCATCATCACAGTGTCATCACAGCATCATCAAAGCATCACGACAGCGTCATCTCACCATCACGACAGCGTCATCAAAGCATCATCACTGCATCATAACAACATCATCTCAGCATCATCACAGAATCATTTCTGCATAATCACTGCATCATCATAGTGTCATCACAGTATATTCACAGCATCATCACATCATCACAGTGTCATCACAGAATCATCACTGAATCATCCAAGCATCATCCAAGCATCATCACAGCACCACCAATGCATCATCACAGTATCATCACTGCATAATCACTGCATCATCACCGCATCATCACATCATCAACACTGCATCATTGCTGCATCATCACATCATTGTCACAGTATCATCAAAATATCATCACAGCATCATCACACCATCATAACAACATCATCACAGCGTCATCACAGTATCGTAAATGCATCATCACAGAATCATCACTGAATCATCATAGCATCTTCATATCATCATCACAATATCATCACAGCATCATCACTGCATCATCACAGCATCATCACTGCATAATCACTGCATCATCACCACATCATCACAGCATCATCACTGCATAATCACTGCATCATCACAGCATCATCACATCGTCATCAAAACATCATTACAAGTATCAACACAACATAATCACAGTGTCATCACAGCATCATCATTGCATCCTTACTGCATGATCACAGCATCTCCGCATCGTAATCACATCATCATCACTGACTCCTCACTGAATCATCACTGTACCATCACTGCATCATCAGAGCATAATCTGAGCATAATCTCAGCATAATCACAGCATCATCACAGAATCATCACAGCATCATTACTGCATCATCACAGCATCTTTGCATCGTCATCAGAGCATCACCACTGCATCATCACTACATCATCACATCATCATCACAGCATTTTAGCTACATAATCACAGAATCATCATAGCGTAACGACAGCATCATCACAACATCATTACAGCATCATCACAGCGTCATCGTAACATCATGACTGTATCATCACAGCATCATCACAGCATCACCGCAGCGTCATCACTGCATCATCACAGCATCATCACAGCATCATCACGGCATCGTTACAGCATCGTCATATCATCATAACTGCATCATCACAACAACATAACAAAATCATCAAAGCATCGTCACAGCATCATCACCGCGTCATCACAGCGTCATAACTGCATCGTCACTGCATCTAAACTGCATCATCACAAAATCATCACAGCTTCATCACTGCAGCATCACAGCATCATCAAAGCATCATCGCAGCATCATCACATCATCATCACTGCATCATCACAGAATCATTACTGTTTACTCACTGCGGCATCACAGCATTATCACGGTGTCATAACTGCATCATCACTGCACCATTACTGCATCATCACAGTGTCATCTCAGCATCATCACAGCATCATTACTGCATCATCACATCATCATCACAGAATCACGATAGTGTCATCACAGCGTCATCACTGCATCATCACAGCGTCATCTCAGCATCATCAGAGACTCATCACAGCGTCATCACTGCATCATCACTGCATCACCACAGTATCATCACAGCATCATCACAAAATTATAAGAGCGTCATCACAGCATTATTACTGCATCATCACAGCATCAATAGAGCATCATCACAGCGTCATCACAGCGTTATCACAGCGTCATCACAGCATCATCACAGCATCACGACATCATCATCACAGCTTCACGACAGTGTCATGAGAGCGTCTTCACAGCATCATCACTATATCATCACAGCATCATCACTGCGTCATCAGAGCATCATCACAAAATCATCACAGCGTCATTACTGCATCATCACTGCATCATCACAGCGTCATCACCGCATCATCACTGCATTGTCACAACATCATGGCGTCATAATAACTGCATCATAACAGCATGATCAAAACATCATCACTGCGTCATCATAGCGTCATAACTGCATAAACACTGCATCATCAAAGAACCATCACAGCATCATCACAGCGTCATAACAGCATCATCAGAGCATCATCACATCGTCATCACATCGTCATCAAAGAATCTTCACAGCATCATCGCTATGTCATCATAGCATCATCATAATATTATCACAGCTTCATCACAGCGTCATAACAACATCATCACTGCATCATCACAGCATCATCATTATTGCATCATGACTGCATCATTACAGCATCATCAGAGCAGAATCAGTGCGTCGTCACAGCATCATTACTGCATCACCACATCACCACTGTGTTATCGCAGCGTCATCACAGCATCATCACAACATCATCACAGAATCATCACAGCATCATTGCAGCATCATCACATCATCATCACAGCGTCATCACAACATCATCGTAGCATCATCATGCATCATCACAGCATCATTACTGCATCATCACAGCATCATCACAGCATCATCACTGCATCATCACTGAATAATCACAGCATCATCACTGCATCATCACGGCATCGTTACAGCATCGTCATATCATCATAACTGCATCATCACAACAACATAACAAAATCATCAAAGCATCATCACAGCATCATCACCGCGTCATCACAGCGTCATAACTGCATCGTCACTGCATCTAAACTGCATCATCAAAAAATCATCACTGCATCACATCATAATCACAACATCATCAAAGCGTCATCACAGCATCATCACTGCGTTATCACAGCATCATCTCAGCATCATCACAGTATCATTACTGCTTATTCACTGCATCATCACAACATCATCACAGCGTCATTACAGTGTCATAAATGCATCATCACAGTGTCATCAAAGCGTCCTAACTGCATAATCACTGCATCACCGCAGCTTCATCACAGCATCATGACAGCGTCATCACAGCATCAAAAATGCATAATCACTTCATCCTCACATCATCATCATAGCATCATAGCTGCATAATCATAGAGTCATCACAGCATCATCACTACATCATCAAATTGTCATCACTGTATCATCACAGCATCATCATAGCATCATCACTGCATAATCACAGTGTCATAACAGCATCATTACAACACCATGACTACGTCATCACAGCATCACGACAGCGTCATTACAGTGTCATCACAGCATCATCACTGCATTATCACAACATCATCACAACATCATCACTGCGTCATCAGAGCGTCATCACTACATCATCACTTCTTACTCAGTGAATCATCACTGCATCATCACATCATCACAGCATCATCTCAGCATAATCACAGTATCATCACAGCGTCATCACTACATCATCAATGCATCATCACTGCATCGTCACAGCATCATCACTGCATCATCACAGCATCATCAGAGCATCATCACAGCATCATCACAGCATCATCACAGAGTCATCACAGCATCATCACTGCATCATCACTGCATCATCACAGCATCCTCACAGCATCAATACAGCGTCATCACAACGTCAACAATGAATCATTACAGCATCATCTCAGTATAGTCACAGCATAATCACTGCATAATCACTGCATCATCATATCGTCATCACTGCATCATCACTGCATCATCACAGCACCATCACAGCATCATTACTGCAGAATCACTGCATCATCACAGCATCATAGCTGCATAATCACAGCATCATCACATCATCATCGCATAGTCATCACAGCGTCATCACTGCATCATCACAGCATCATCACAGCATCATTACTGCAGAATCACTGCATCATCACAGCATCCTCACAGCAACATCGCATCATCATCACAGCATCATCGCATCATCATCACAGTGTCATGACAGCATCATCACTGCATAATCACCGCATAATCACAGCATCATCACAGCATAATCACAGTATCATCACAGCGTCATCACTACATCATCACTGCATCATCACAGAATCATCACTGCGTCATCACAGCATCATCAGAGCATCATCACAGCATCATCACATCATCATCTCAGCATCATTACTGCTTACTCACTGCATCATCATAGCATCATCACATCATCATCACAACATCATCAGTTTCATGTCAGCATCATCACTGCATAATCACTGCATCATCACAGCATCCTCACAGCATCAACACAGCGTCATCACAACGTCAACAATGAATCATTACAGCATCATCTCAGTATAGTCACAGCATAATCACTGCATCATCACTGCATCATCATATCATCACTGCATCATCACTGCATCATCACTGCAGCATCACAGCACCATCACAGCATCATTACTTCAGAATCACTGCATCATCACAGCATCCTCACAGCAACATCGCAGCATCATCACAGCATCATCACACTGTCATGACAGCATCATCACTGCATAATCACTGCATAATCTCCGCATAATCACAGCATCATCACATCATCATCACAATATCATCACAGCGTCATCACTACACATCACTGCATCATCACTACATCATCACAGCATCATCACTTCGTCATCATCAGAGCATCATCACAGCATCGTCACTGCATCCTCACTGCATCATGAGTGCATCATCATCACAGCATCATAACTGCATCATCAAAGCATCATCTCGGCATAATCACAATGTCATAAATACATCATCACTCCATCATCACAGCATTATCACATCATCATCACAACGTTTTCAGTGTCATCACAGCATCATAACAACGTCATCAAACTGTCATCACAGCATCATCACCAAATCATCACAGAATCATCACAGCATCATTACTGCATCATCACAGCATCTTTGCATCGTCATCAGAGCATCACCACTGCATCATCACATCATCATCTCAGCATCATCACAGCATCATCACTGCATCATCACATCATCATTATAGCATCTTCACTGTCATCAATACATCATCACAGCATCATCACATCATTATCACAGCATCATCAGTGTCATCTCAGCATCATCACTGCATCATGACTGCATCATAGCAGCATAATCACAGCATCATCACAGAATCATCACAGCATCATCATAAGGTCATCACAGCATCATCACTACGTCATCAGATTGTAATCACAGCATCATCACAGTGTCCTCACTGAATCATCACTGCACCATCACTGCAACATCACAGCATCATCTCAGCATCATCATGGCATCATTACTGCATCATCACTGCTTACTCACTGCATCATCACAGCATCATCTCAGCATCATCACAGAATCATTTCTGCATAATCATTGCATTTTCACAGCGTCATCACAGTATCATCACTGCATCATCACAGTGTCATCACAGCATCATCAAAGCATCACGACAGCGTCATCTCACCATCACGACAGCGTCATCAAAGCATCATCACTGCATCATAACAACATCATCTCAGCATCATCACAGAATCATTTCTGCATAATCACTGCATCATCATAGTGTCATCACAGTATATTCACTGCATCATCACATCATCACAGTGTCATCACAGAATCATCACTGAATCATCCAAGCATCATCCAAGCATCATCACAGCACCACCAATGCATCATCACAGTATCATCACTGCATAATCACTGCATCATCACCGCATCATCACATCATCAACACTGCATCATTGCTGCATCATCACATCATTGTCACAGTATCATCAAAATATCATCACAGCATCATCACACCATCATAACAACATCATCACAGCGTCATCACAGTATCGTAAATGCATCATCACAGAATCATCACTGAATCATCATAGCATCTTCATATCATCATCACAATATCATCACAGCATCATCACTGCATCATCACAGCATCATCACTGCATAATCACTGCATCATCACCACATCATCACAGCATCATCACTGCATAATCACTGCATCATCACAGCATCATCACATCGTCATCAAAATATCATTACAAGTATCAACACAACATAATCACAGTGTCATCACAGCATCATCATTGCATCCTTACTGCATGATCACAGCATCTCCGCATCGTAATCACATCATCATCACTGACTCCTCACTGAATCATCACTGTACCATCACTGCATCATCAGAGCATAATCTGAGCATAATCTCAGCATAATCACAGCATCATCACAGAATCATCACAGCATCATTACTGCATCATCACAGCATCTTTGCATCGTCATCAGAGCATCACCACTGCATCATCACTACATCATCACATCATCATCACAGCATTTTAGCTACATAATCACAGAATCATCATAGCGTAACGACAGCATCATCACAACATCATTACAGCATCATCACAGCGTCATCGTAACATCATGACTGTATCATCACAGCATCATCACAGCATCACCGCAGCGTCATCACTGCATCATCACAGCATCATCACAGCATCATCACGGCATCGTTACAGCATCGTCATATCATCATAACTGCATCATCACAACAACATAACAAAATCATCAAAGCATCGTCACAGCATCATCACCGCGTCATCACAGCGTCATAACTGCATCGTCACTGCATCTAAACTGCATCATCACAAAATCATCACAGCTTCATCACTGCAGCATCACAGCATCATCAAAGCATCATCGCAGCATCATCACATCATCATCACTGCATCATCACAGAATCATTACTGTTTACTCACTGCGGCATCACAGCATTATCACGGTGTCATAACTGCATCATCACTGCACCATTACTGCATCATCACAGTGTCATCTCAGCATCATCACAGCATCATTACTGCCTAATCATTGCATTATCACAACGTCATCACAGTATCATCAGTGCATCATCACAGCATCATTACTGCATCATCACATCATCATCACAGAATCACGAGTGTCATCACAGCGTCATCACTGCATCATCACAGCGTCATCTCAGCATCATCAGAGACTCATCACAGCGTCATCACTGCATCATCACTGCATCACCACAGTATCATCACAGCATCATCACAAAATTATAAGAGCGTCATCACAGCGTTATTACTGCATCATCACAGCATCAATAGAGCATCATCACAGCGTCATCACAGCGTTATCACAGCGTCATCACAGCATCACGACATCATCATCACAGCTTCACGACAGTGTCATGAGAGCGTCTTCACAGCATCATCACTACATCATCACAGCATCATCACTGCGTCATCAGAGCATCATCACAAAATCATCACAGCGTCATTACTGCATCATCACTGCATCATCACAGCGTCATCACCGCATCATCACTGCATTGTCACAACATCATGGCGTCATAATAACTGCATCATAACAGCATGATCAAAGCATCATCACAGCGTCATCACAGCGTCATAACTGCATAAACACTGCATCATCAAAGAACCATCACAGCATCATCACAGCGTCATAACAGCATCATCAGAGCATCATCACATCGTCATCACATCGTCATCAAAGAATCTTCACAGCATCATCGCTATGTCATCATAGCATCATCATAATATTATCACAGCTTCATCACAGCGTCATAACAACATCATCACTGCATCATCACAGCATCATCATTATTGCATCATGACTGCATCATTACAGCATCATCAGAGCAGAATCAGTGCGTCGTCACAGCATCATTACTGCATCACCACATCATCACTGTGTTATCGCAGCGTCATCACAGCATCATCACAACATCATCACAGAATCATCACAGCATCATTGCAGCATCATCACATCATCATCACAGCATCATCACAACATCATCGTAGCATCATCATGCATCATCACAGCATCATTACTGCATCATCACAGCATCATCACTGCATCATCACTGAATAATCACAGCATCATCACTGCATCATCACGGCATCGTTACAGCATCGTCATATCATCATAACTGCATCATCACAACAACATAACAAAATCATCAAAGCATCATCACAGCATCATCACCGCGTCATCACAGCGTCATAACTGCATCGTCACTGCATCTAAACTGCATCATCAAAAAATCATCACTGCATCACATCATAATCACAACATCATCAAAGCGTCATCACAGCATCATCACTGCGTTATCACAGCATCATCTCAGCATCATCACAGTATCATTACTGCTTATTCACTGCATCATCACAACATCATCACAGCGTCATTACAGTGTCATAAATGCATCATCACAGTGTCATCAAAGCGTCCTAACTGCATAATCACTGCATCATCGCAGCTTCATCACAGCATCAAAAATGCATAATCACTTCATCCTCACATCATCATCATAGCATCATAGCTGCATAATCATAGAGTCATCACAGCATCATCACTACATCATCAAATTGTCATCACTGTATCATCACAGCATCATCATAGCATCATCACTGCATAATCACAGTGTCATAACAGCATCATTACAACACCATGACTACGTCATCACAGCATCACGACAGCGTCATTACAGTGTCATCACAGCATCATCACTGCATTATCACAACATCATCACAACATCATCACTGCGTCATCAGAGCGTCATCACTACATAATCACTTCTTACTCAGTGAATCATCACTGCATCATCACATCATCACAGCATCATCTCAGCATAATCACAGTATCATCACAGCGTCATCACTACATCATCAATGCATCATCACTGCATCATCACAACATCATCACTGCATCATCACAGCATCATCAGAGCATCATCACAGCATCATCACAACATCATCACAGAGTCATCACAGCATCATCACTGCATAATCACTGCATCATCACAGCATCCTCACAGCATCAATACAGCGTCATCACAACGTCAACAATGAATCATTACAGCATCATCTCAGTATAGTCACAGCATAATAACTGCATAATCACTGCATCATCATATCGTCATCACTGCATCATCACTGCATCATCACAGCACCATCACAGCATCATAGCTGCATAATCACAGCATCATCACATCATCATCGCATAGTCATCACAGCGTCATCACTGCATCATCACAGCATCATCACAGCATCATTACTGCAGAATCACTGCATCATCACAGCATCCTCACAGCAACATCGCAGCATCATCACAGCATCATCACATCATCATCACAGTGTCATGACAGCATCATCACTGCATAATCACCGCATAATCACAGCATAATCACAGTATCATCACAGCGTCATCACTACATCATCACTGCATCATCACAGAATCATCACTGCGTCATCACAGCATCATCAGAGCATCATCACAGCATCATCACAGCATAATCACAGTATCATCACAGCATCATCACTACATCATCACTGCATCATCACAGAATCATCACTGCGTCATCACAGCATCATCAGAGCATCATCACAGCATCATCACATCATCATCTCAGCATCATTACTGCTTACTCACTGCATCATCATAGCATCATCACATCATCATCACAACATCATCAGTTTCATGTCAGCATCATCACTGCATAATCACTGCATCATCACAGCATCCTCACAGCATCAACACAGCGTCATCACAGCGTCATCAATGCATCATTACAGCATCATCTCAGTATAGTCACAGAATTATTACAGCATAATCACTGCATCATCATATCATCACTGCATCATCACTGCATCATCACTGCAGCATCACAGCACCATCACAGCATCATTACTTCAGAATCACTGCATCATCACAGCATCCTCACAGCAACATCGCAGCATCATCACAGCATCATCACACTGTCATGACAGCATCATCACTGCATAATCACTGCATAATCTCCGCATAATCACAGCATCATCACATCATCATCACAATATCATCACAGCGTCATCACTACACATCACTGCATCATCACTACATCATCACAGCATCATCACTTCGTCATCATCAGAGCATCATCACAGCATCATCACTGCATCCTCACTGCATCATGAGTGCATCATCATCACAGCATCATAACTGCATCATCAAAGCATCATCTCGGCATAATCACAATGTCATAAATACATCATCACTCCATCATCACAGCATTATCACATCATCATCACAACGTTTTCAGTGTCATCACAGCATCATAACAACGTCATCAAACTGTCATCACAGCATCATCACCAAATCATCACAGAATCATCACAGCATCATTACTGCATCATCACAGCATCTTTGCATCGTCATCAGAGCATCACCACTGCATCATCACATCATCATCTCAGCATCATCACAGCATCATTACTGCTTACTCACTGCATCATCACAGCGTCATGACAGTGTCATCACTGCATCATAACATCATAGCTTCATCATCAGAACATTATCACAGCATCATCACTGCATCATCACATCATCATTATAGCATCTTCACTGTCATCAATACATCATCACAGCATCATCACATCATTATCACAGCATCATCAGTGTCATCTCAGCATCATCACTGCATCATGACTGCATCATAGCAGCATAATCACAGCATCATCACAGAATCATCACAGCATCATCATAAGGTCATCACAGCATCATCACTACGTCATCAGATTGTAATCACAGCATCATCACAGTGTCCTCACTGAATCATCACTGCACCATCACTGCAACATCACAGCATCATCTCAGCATCATCATGGCATCATTACTGCATCATCACTGCTTACTCACTGCATCATCACAGCATCATCTCAGCATCATCACAGAATCATTTCTGCATAATCATTGCATTTTCACAGCGTCATCACAGTATCATCACTGCATCATCACAGTGTCATCACAGCATCATCAAAGCATCACGACAGCGTCATCTCACCATCACGACAGCGTCATCAAAGCATCATCACTGCATCATAACAACATCATCTCAGCATCATCACAGAATCATTTCTGCATAATCACTGCATCATCATAGTGTCATCACAGTATATTCACTGCATCATCACATCATCACAGTGTCATCACAGAATCATCACTGAATCATCCAAGCATCATCCAAGCATCATCACAGCACCACCAATGCATCATCACAGTATCATCACTGCATAATCACTGCATCATCACCGCATCATCACATCATCAACACTGCATCATTGCTGCATCATCACATCATTGTCACAGTATCATCAAAATATCATCACAGCATCATCACACCATCATAACAACATCATCACAGCGTCATCACAGTATCGTAAATGCATCATCACAGAATCATCACTGAATCATCATAGCATCTTCATATCATCATCACAATATCATCACAGCATCATCACTGCATCATCACAGCATCATCACTGCATAATCACTGCATCATCACCACATCATCACAGCATCATCACTGCATAATCACTGCATCATCACAGCATCATCACATCGTCATCAAAATATCATTACAAGTATCAACACAACATAATCACAGTGTCATCACAGCATCATCATTGCATCCTTACTGCATGATCACAGCATCTCCGCATCGTAATCACATCATCATCACTGACTCCTCACTGAATCATCACTGTACCATCACTGCATCATCAGAGCATAATCTGAGCATAATCTCAGCATAATCACAGCATCATCACAGAATCATCACAGCATCATTACTGCATCATCACAGCATCTTTGCATCGTCATCAGAGCATCACCACTGCATCATCACTACATCATCACATCATCATCACAGCATTTTAGCTACATAATCACAGAATCATCATAGCGTAACGACAGCATCATCACAACATCATTACAGCATCATCACAGCGTCATCGTAACATCATGACTGTATCATCACAGCATCATCAAAGCATCATCGCAGCATCATCACATCATCATCACTGCATCATCACAGAATCATTACTGTTTACTCACTGCGGCATCACAGCATTATCACGGTGTCATAACTGCATCATCACTGCACCATTACTGCATCATCACAGTGTCATCTCAGCATCATCACAGCATCATTACTGCATCATCACATCATCATCACAGAATCACGATAGTGTCATCACAGCGTCATCACTGCATCATCACAGCGTCATCTCAGCATCATCAGAGACTCATCACAGCGTCATCACTGCATCATCACTGCATCACCACAGTATCATCACAGCATCATCACAAAATTATAAGAGCGTCATCACAGCGTTATTACTGCATCATCACAGCATCAATAGAGCATCATCACAGCGTCATCACAGCGTTATCACAGCGTCATCACAGCATCATCACAGCATCACGACATCATCATCACAGCTTCACGACAGTGTCATGAGAGCGTCTTCACAGCATCATCACTACATCATCACAGCATCATCACTGCGTCATCAGAGCATCATCACAAAATCATCACAGCGTCATTACTGCATCATCACTGCATCATCACAGCGTCATCTCCGCATCATCACTGCATTGTCACAACATCATGGCGTCATAATAACTGCATCATAACAGCATGATCAAAGCATCATCACAGCGTCATCACAGCGTCATAACTGCATAAACACTGCATCATCAAAGAACCATCACAGCATCATCACAGCGTCATAACAGCATCATCAGAGCATCATCACATCGTCATCACATCGTCATCAAAGAATCTTCACAGCATCATCGCTATGTCATCATAGCATCATCATAATATTATCACAGCTTCATCACAGCGTCATAACAACATCATCACTGCATCATCACAGCATCATCATTATTGCATCATGACTGCATCATTACAGCATCATCAGAGCAGAATCAGTGCGTCGTCACAGCATCATTACTGCATCACCACATCACCACTGTGTTATCGCAGCGTCATCACAGCATCATCACAACATCATCACAGAATCATCACAGCATCATTGCAGCATCATCACAGCATCATCACAGCGTCATCACAACATCATCGTAGCATCATCATGCATCATCACAGCATCATTACTGCATCATCACAGCATCATCACAGCATCATCACTGCATCATCACTGAATAATCACAGCATCATCACTGCATCATCACGGCATCGTTACAGCATCGTCATATCATCATAACTGCATCATCACAACAACATAACAAAATCATCAAAGCATCATCACAGCATCATCACCGCGTCATCACAGCGTCATAACTGCATCGTCACTGCATCTAAACTGCATCATCAAAAAATCATCACTGCATCACATCATAATCACAACATCATCAAAGCGTCATCACAGCATCATCACTGCGTTATCACAGCATCATCTCAGCATCATCACAGTATCATTACTGCTTATTCACTGCATCATCACAACATCATCACAGCGTCATTACAGTGTCATAAATGCATCATCACAGTGTCATCAAAGCATCCTAACTGCATAATCACTGCATCATCGCAGCTTCATCACAGCATCATGACAGCGTCATCACAGCATCAAAAATGCATAATCACTTCATCCTCACATCATCATCATAGCATCATAGCTGCATAATCATAGAGTCATCACAGCATCATCACTACATCATCAAATTGTCATCACTGTATCATCACAGCATCATCATAGCATCATCACTGCATAATCACAGTGTCATAACAGCATCATTACAACACCATGACTACGTCATCACAGCATCACGACAGCGTCATTACAGTGTCATCACAGCATCATCACTGCATTATCACAACATCATCACAACATCATCACTGCGTCATCAGAGCGTCATCACTACATAATCACTTCTTACTCAGTGAATCATCACTGCATCATCACATCATCACAGCATCATCTCAGCATAATCACAGTATCATCACAGCGTCATCACTACATCATCAATGCATCATCACTGCATCATCACAGCATCATCACTGCATCATCACAGCATCATCACAGCATCATCACAGCATCATCACAACATCATCACAGAGTCATCACAGCATCATCACTGCATCATCACAGCATCCTCACAGCATCAATACAGCGTCATCACAACGTCAACAATGCATCATTACAGCATCATCTCAGTATAGTCACAGCATAATCACTGCATAATCACTGCATCATCATATCGTCATCACTGCATCATCACTGCATCATCACAGCATCATCACAGCATCATTACTGCAGAATCACTGCATCATCACAGCATCCTCACAGCAACATCGCAGCATCATCACAGCATCATCGCATCATCATCACAGTGTCATGACAGCATCATCACTGCATAATCACCGCATAATCACAGCATCATCACAGCATAATCACAGTATCATCACAGCGTCATCACTACATCATCACTGCATCATCACAGAATCATCACTGCGTCATCACAGCATCATCAGAGCATCATCACAGCATCATCACAGCATAATCACAGCATCATCACAGCATCATCACTACATCATCACTGCATCATCACAGAATCATCACTGCGTCATCACAGCATCATCAGAGCATCATCACAGCATCATCACATCATCATCTCAGCATCATTACTGCTTACTCACTGCATCATCATAGCATCATCACATCATCATCACAACATCATCAGTTTCATGTCAGCATCATCACTGCATAATCACTGCATCATCACAGCATCCTCACAGCATCAACACAGCGTCATCACAGCGTCATCAATGCATCATTACAGCATCATCTCAGTATAGTCACAGAATTATTACAGCATAATCACTGCATCATCATATCATCACTGCATCATCACTGCATCATCACTGCATCATCACAGCACCATCACAGCATCATTACTTCAGAATCACTGCATCATCACAGCATCCTCACAGCAACATCGCAGCATCATCACAGCATCATCACACTGTCATGACAGCATCATCACTGCATAATCACTGCATAATCTCCGCATAATCACAGCATCATCACATCATCATCACAATATCATCACAGCGTCATCACTACACATCACTGCATCATCACTACATCATCACAGCATCATCACTTCGTCATCATCAGAGCATCATCACAGCATCATCACTGCATCCTCACTGCATCATGAGTGCATCATCATCACAGCATCATAACTGCATCATCAAAGCATCATCTCGGCATAATCACAATGTCATAAATACATCATCACTCCATCATCACAGCATTATCACATCATCATCACAACGTTTTCAGTGTCATCACAGCATCATAACAACGTCATCAAACTGTCATCACAGCATCATCACCAAATCATCACAGAATCATCACAGCATCATTACTGCATCATCACAGCATCTTTGCATCGTCATCAGAGCATCACCACTGCATCATCACATCATCATCTCAGCATCATCACAGCATCATTACTGCTTACTCACTGCATCATCACAGCGTCATGACAGTGTCATCACTGCATCATAACATCATAGCTTCATCATCAGAACATTATCACAGCATCATCACTGCATCATCACATCATCATTATAGCATCTTCACTGTCATCAATACATCATCACAGCATCATCACATCATTATCACAGCATCATCAGTGTCATCTCAGCATCATCACTGCATCATGACTGCATCATAGCAGCATAATCACAGCATCATCACAGAATCATCACAGCATCATCATAAGGTCATCACAGCATCATCACTACGTCATCAAATTGTAATCACAGCATCATCACAGTGTCCTCACTGAATCATCACTGCACCATCACTGCAACATCACAGCATCATCTCAGCATCATCATGGCATCATTACTGCATCATCACTTCTTACTCACTGCATCATCACAGCATCATCTCAGCATCATCACAGAATCATTTCTGCATAATCATTGCATTTTCACAGCGTCATCACAGTATCATCACTGCATCATCACAGTGTCATCACAGCATCATCAAAGCATCACGACAGCGTCATCTCACCATCACGACAGCGTCATCAAAGCATCATCACTGCATCATAACAACATCATCTCAGCATCATCACAGAATCATTTCTGCATAATCACTGCATCATCATAGTGTCATCACAGTATATTCACTGCATCATCACATCATCACAGTGTCATCACAGAATCATCACTGAATCATCCAAGCATCATCCAAGCATCATCACAGCACCACCAATGCATCATCACAGTATCATCACTGCATAATCACTGCATCATCACTGCATCATCACATCATCAACACTGCATCATTGCTGCATCATCACATCATTGTCACAGTATCATCAAAATATCATCACAGCATCATCACACCATCATAACAACATCATCACAGCGTCATCACAGTATCGTAAATGCATCATCACAGAATCATCACTGAATCATCATAGCATCTTCATATCATCATCACAATATCATCACAGCATCATCACTGCATCATCACAGCATCATCACTGCATAATCACTGCATCATCACCACATCATCACAGCATCATCACTGCATAATCACTGCATCATCACAGCATCATCACATCGTCATCAAAACATCATTACAAGTATCAACACAACATAATCACAGTGTCATCACAGCATCATCATTGCATCCTTACTGCATGATCACAGCATCTCCGCATCGTAATCACATCATCATCACTGACTCCTCACTGAATCATCACTGTACCATCACTGCATCATCAGAGCATAATCTGAGCATAATCTCAGCATAATCACAGCATCATCACAGAATCATCACAGCATCATTACTGCATCATCACAGCATCTTTGCATCGTCATCAGAGCATCACCACTGCATCATCACTACATCATCACATCATCATCACAGCATTTTAGCTACATAATCACAGAATCATCATAGCGTAACGACAGCATCATCACAACATCATTACAGCATCATCACAGCGTCATCGTAACATCATGACTGTATCATCACAGCATCATCACAGCATCACCGCAGCGTCATCACTGCATCATCACAGCATCATCACAGCATCATCACGGCATCGTTACAGCATCGTCATATCATCATAACTGCATCATCACAACAACATAACAAAATCATCAAAGCATCGTCACAGCATCATCACCGCGTCATCACAGCGTCATAACTGCATCGTCACTGCATCTAAACTGCATCATCACAAAATCATCACAGCTTCATCACTGCAGCATCACAGCATCACAGCTTCATCAAAGCATCATCGCAGCATCATCACATCATCATCACTGCATCATCACAGAATCATTACTGTTTACTCACTGCGGCATCACAGCATTATCACGGTGTCATAACTGCATCATCACTGCACCATTACTGCATCATCACAGTGTCATCTCAGCATCATCACAGCATCATTACTACCTAATCATTGCATTATCACAACGTCATCACAGTATCATCAGTGCATCATCACAGCATCATTACTGCATCATCACATCATCATCACAGAATCACGATAGTGTCATCACAGCGTCATCACTGCATCATCACAGCGTCATCTCAGCATCATCAGAGACTCATCACAGCGTCATCACTGCATCATCACTGCATCACCACAGTATCATCACAGCATCATCACAAAATTATAAGAGCGTCATCACAGCGTTATTACTGCATCATCACAGCATCAATAGAGCATCATCACAGCGTCATCACAGCGTTATCACAGCATCATCACAGCATCACGACATCATCATCACAGCTTCACGACAGTGTCATGAGAGCGTCTTCACAGCATCATCACTACATCATCACAGCATCATCACTGCGTCATCAGAGCATCATCACAAAATCATCACAGCGTCATTACTGCATCATCACTGCATCATCACAGCGTCATCACCGCATCATCACTGCATTGTCACAACATCATGGCGTCATAATAACTGCATCATAACAGCATGATCAAAGCATCATCACAGCGTCATCACAGCGTCATAACTGCATAAACACTGCATCATCAAAGAACCATCACAGCATCATCACAGCGTCATAACAGCATCATCAGAGCATCATCACATCGTCATCACATCGTCATCAAAGAATCTTCACAGCATCATCGCTATGTCATCATAGCATCATCATAATATTATCACAGCTTCATCACAGCGTCATAACAACATCATCACTGCATCATCACAGCATCATCATTATTGCATCATGACTGCATCATTACAGCATCATCAGAGCAGAATCAGTGCGTCGTCACAGCATCATTACTGCATCACCACATCATCACTGTGTTATCGCAGCGTCATCACAGCATCATCACAACATCATCACAGAATCATCACAGCATCATTGCAGCATCATCACATCATCATCACAGCGTCATCACAACATCATCGTAGCATCATCATGCATCATCACAGCATCATTACTGCATCATCACATCATCATCACTGCATCATCACTGAATAATCACAGCATCATCACTGCATCATCACGGCATCGTTACAGCATCGTCATATCATCATAACTGCATCATCACAACAACATAACAAAATCATCAAAGCATCATCACAGCATCATCACCGCGTCATCACAGCGTCATAACTGCATCGTCACTGCATCTAAACTGCATCATCAAAAAATCATCACTGCATCACATCATAATCACAACATCATCAAAGCGTCATCACAGCATCATCACTGCGTTATCACAGCATCATCTCAGCATCATCACAGTATCATTACTGCTTATTCACTGCATCATCACAACATCATCACAGCGTCATTACAGTGTCATAAATGCATCATCACAGTGTCATCAAAGCGTCCTAACTGCATAATCACTGCATCATCGCAGCTTCATCACAGCATCATGACAGCGTCATCACAGCATCAAAAATGCATAATCACTTCATCCTCACATCATCATCATAGCATCATAGCTGCATAATCATAGAGTCATCACAGCATCATCACTACATCATCAAATTGTCATCACTGTATCATCACAGCATCATCATAGCATCATCACTGCATAATCACAGTGTCATAACAGCATCATTACAACACCATGACTACGTCATCACAGCATCACGACAGCGTCATTACAGTGTCATCACAGCATCATCACTGCATTATCACAACATCATCACAACATCATCACTGCGTCATCAGAGCGTCATCACTACATAATCACTTCTTACTCAGTGAATCATCACTGCATCATCACATCATCACAGCATCATCTCAGCATAATCACAGTATCATCACAGCATCATCACTACATCATCAATGCATCATCACTGCATCACCACAGCATCATCACTGCATCATCACAGCATCATCAGAGCATCATCACAGCATCATCACAACATCATCACAGAGTCATCACAGCATCATCACTGCATAATCACTGCATCATCACAGCATCCTCACAGCATCAATACAGCGTCATCACAACGTCAACAATGCATCATTACAGCATCATCTCAGTATAGTCACAGCATAATCACTGCATCATCACTGCATCATCATATCGTCATCACTGCATCATCACTGCATCATCACAGCACCATCACAGCATCATAGCTGCATAATCACAGCATCATCACATCATCATCGCATAGTCATCACAGCGTCATCACTGCATCATCACAGCATCATTACTGCAGAATCACTGCATCATCACAGCATCCTCACAGCAACATCGCAGCATCATCACAGCATCATCGCATCATCATCACAGTGTCATGACAGCATCATCACTGCATAATCACCGCATAATCACAGCATCATCACAGCATAATCACAGTATCATCACAGCGTCATCACTACATCATCACTGCATCATCACAGAATCATCACTGCGTCATCACAGCATCATCAGAGCATCATCACAGCATCATCACAGCATCATCAGAGCATCATCACAGCATCATCACTACATCATCACTGCATCATCACAGAATCATCACTGCGTCATCACAGCATCATCAGAGCATCATCACAGCATCATCACATCATCATCTCAGCATCATTACTGCTTACTCACTGCATCATCATAGCATCATCACATCATCATCACAACATCATCAGTTTCATGTCAGCATCATCACTGCATAATCACTGCATCATCACAGCATCCTCACAGCATCAACACAGCGTCATCACAGCGTCATCAATGCATCATTACAGCATCATCTCAGTATAGTCACAGAATTATTACAGCATAATCACTGCATCATCATATCATCACTGCATCATCACTGCATCATCACTGCATCATCACAGCACCATCACAGCATCATTACTTCAGAATCACTGCATCATCACAGCATCCTCACAGCAACATCGCAGCAGCATCACAGCATCATCACACTGTCATGACAGCATCATCACTGCATAATCACTGCATAATCTCCGCATAATCACAGCATCATCACATCATCATCACAATATCATCACAGCGTCATCACTACACATCACTGCATCATCACTACATCATCACAGCATCATCACTTCGTCATCATCAGAGCATCATCACAGCATCATCACTGCATCCTCACTGCATCATGAGTGCATCATCATCACAGCATCATAACTGCATCATCAAAGCATCATCTCGGCATAATCACAATGTCATAAATACATCATCACTCCATCATCACAGCATTATCACATCATCATCACAACGTTTTCAGTGTCATCACAGCATCATAACAACGTCATCAAACTGTCATCACAGCATCATCACCAAATCATCACAGAATCATCACAGCATCATTACTGCATCATCACAGCATCTTTGCATCGTCATCAGAGCATCACCACTGCATCATCACATCATCATCTCAGCATCATCACAGCATCATTACTGCTTACTCACTGCATCATCACAGCGTCATGACAGTGTCATCACTGCATCATAACATCATAGCTTCATCATCAGAACATTATCACAGCATCATCACTGCATCATCACATCATCATTATAGCATCTTCACTGTCATCAATACATCATCACAGCATCATCACATCATTATCACAGCATCATCAGTGTCATCTCAGCATCATCACTGCATCATGACTGCATCATAGCAGCATAATCACAGCATCATCACAGAATCATCACAGCATCATCATAAGGTCATCACAGCATCATCACTACGTCATCAGATTGTAATCACAGCATCATCACAGTGTCCTCACTGAATCATCACTGCACCATCACTGCAACATCACAGCATCATCTCAGCATCATCATGGCATCATTACTGCATCATCACTGCTTACTCACTGCATCATCACAGCATCATCTCAGCATCATCACAGAATCATTTCTGCATAATCATTGCATTTTCACAGCGTCATCACAGTATCATCACTGCATCATCACAGTGTCATCACAGCATCATCAAAGCATCACGACAGCGTCATCTCACCATCACGACAGCGTCATCAAAGCATCATCACTGCATCATAACAACATCATCTCAGCATCATCACAGAATCATTTCTGCATAATCACTGCATCATCATAGTGTCATCACAGTATATTCACTGCATCATCACATCATCACAGTGTCATCACAGAATCATCACTGAATCATCCAAGCATCATCCAAGCATCATCACAGCACCACCAATGCATCATCACAGTATCATCACTGCATAATCACTGCATCATCACCGCATCATCACATCATCAACACTGCATCATTGCTGCATCATCACATCATTGTCACAGTATCATCAAAATATCATCACAGCATCATCACACCATCATAACAACATCATCACAGCGTCATCACAGTATCGTAAATGCATCATCACAGAATCATCACTGAATCATCATAGCATCTTCATATCATCATCACAATATCATCACAGCATCATCACTGCATCTTCACTGCATAATCACTGCATCATCACCACATCATCACAGCATCATCACTGCATAATCACTGCATCATCACAGCATCATCACATCGTCATCAAAACATCATTACAAGTATCAACACAACATAATCACAGTGTCATCACAGCATCATCATTGCATCCTTACTGCATGATCATAGCATCTCCGCATCGTAATCACATCATCATCACTGACTCCTCACTGAATCATCACTGTACCATCACTGCATCATCAGAGCATAATCTGAGCATAATCTCAGCATAATCACAGCATCATCACAGAATCATCACAGCATCATTACTGCATCATCACAGCATCTTTGCATCGTCATCAGAGCATCACCACTGCATCATCACTACATCATCACATCATCATCACAGCATTTTAGCTACATAATCACAGAATCATCATAGCGTAACGACAGCATCATCACAACATCATTACAGCATCATCACAGCGTCATCGTAACATCATGACTGTATCATCACAGCATCATCACAGCATCACCGCAGCGTCATCATTGCATCATCACAGCATCATCACGGCATCGTTACAGCATCGTCATATCATCATAACTGCATCATCACAACAACATAACAAAATCATCAAAGCATCGTCACAGCATCATCACCGCGTCATCACAGCGTCATAACTGCATCGTCACTGCATCTAAACTGCATCATCACAAAATCATCACAGCTTCATCACTGCAGCATCACAGCATCATCAAAGCATCATCGCAGCATCATCACATCATCATCACTGCATCATCACAGAATCATTACTGTTTACTCACTGCGGCATCACAGCATTATCACGGTGTCATAACTGCATCATCACTGCACCATTACTGCATCATCACAGTGTCATCTCAGCATCATCACAGCATCATTACTGCCTAATCATTGCATTATCACAACGTCATCACAGTATCATCAGTGCATCATCACAGCATCATTACTGCATCATCACATCATCATCACAGAATCACGATAGTGTCATCACAGCGTCATCACTGCATCATCACAGCGTCATCTCAGCATCATCAGAGACTCATCACAGCGTCATCACTGCATCATCACTGCATCACCACAGTATCATCACAGCATCATCACAAAATTATAAGAGCGTCATCACAGCGTTATTACTGCATCATCACAGCATCAATAGAGCATCATCACAGCGTCATCACAGCGTTATCACAGCATCATCACAGCATCACGACATCATCATCACAGCTTCACGACAGTGTCATGAGAGCGTCTTCACAGCATCATCACTACATCATCACAGAATCATCACAGCATCATTGCAGCATCATCACATCATCATCACAGCGTCATCACAACATCATCGTAGCATCATCATGCATCATCACAGCATCATTACTGCATCATCACAGCATCATCACAGCATCATCACTGCATCATCACTGAATAATCACAGCATCATCACTGCATCATCACGGCATCGTTACAGCATCGTCATATCATCATAACTGCATCATCACAACAACATAACAAAATCATCAAAGCATCATCACAGCATCATCACCGCGTCATCACAGCGTCATAACTGCATCGTCACTGCATCTAAACTGCATCATCACAAAATCATCACTGCATCACATCATAATCACAACATCATCAAAGCGTCATCACAGCATCATCACTGCGTTATCACAGCATCATCTCAGCATCATCACAGTATCATTACTGCTTATTCACTGCATCATCACAACATCATCACAGCGTCATTACAGTGTCATAAATGCATCATCACAGTGTCATCAAAGCGTCCTAACTGCATAATCACTGCATCATCGCAGCTTCATCACAGCATCATGACAGCGTCATCACAGCATCAAAAATGCATAATCACTTCATCCTCACATCATCATCATAGCATCATAGCTGCATAATCATAGAGTCATCACAGCATCATCACTACATCATCAAATTGTCATCACTGTATCATCACAGCATCATCATAGCATCATCACTGCATAATCACAGTGTCATAACAGCATCATTACAACACCATGACTACGTCATCACAGCATCACGACAGCGTCATTACAGTGTCATCACAGCATCATCACTGCATTATCACAACATCATCACAACATCATCACTGCGTCATCAGAGCGTCATCACTACATAATCACTTCTTACTCAGTGAATCATCACTGCATCATCACATCATCACAGCATCATCTCAGCATAATCACAGTATCATCACAGCGTCATCACTACATCATCAATGCATCATCACTGCATCATCACAGCATCATCACTGCATCATCACAGCATCATCAGAGCATCATCACAGCATCATCACAGCGTCATAACAGCATCCTCAGAGCATCATCACATCGTCATCAGATCGTCATCAAAGAATCTTCACAGCATCATCGCTATGTCATCATAGCATCATCATAATATTATCACAGCTTCATCACAGCGTCATAACAACATCATCACTGCATCATCACAGCATCATCATTATTGCATCATGACTGCATCATTACAGCATCATCAGAGCAGAATCAGTGCGTCGTCACAGCATCATTACTGCATCACCACATCACCACTGTGTTATCGCAGCGTCATCACAGCATCATCACAACATCATCACAGAATCATCACAGCATCATCACATCATCATCACAGCGTCATCACAACATCATCGTAGCATCATCATGCATCATCACAGCATCATTACTGCATCATCACAGCATCATCACAGCATCATCACTGCATCATCACTGAATAATCACAGCATCATCACTGCATCATCACGGCATCGTTACAGCATCGTCATATCATCATAACTGCATCATCACAACAACATAACAAAATCATCAAAGCATCATCACAGCATCATCACCGCGTCATCACAGCGTCATAACTGCATCGTCACTGCATCTAAACTGCATCATCACAAAATCATCACTGCATCACATCATAATCACAACATCATCAAAGCGTCATCACAGCATCATCACTGCGTTATCACAGCATCATCACAGTATCATTACTGCTTATTCACTGCATCATCACAACATCATCACAGCGTCATTACAGTGTCATAAATGCATCATCACAGTGTCATCAAAGCGTCCTAACTGCATAATCACTGCATCATCGCAGCTTCATCACAGCATCATGACAGCGTCATCACAGCATCAAAAATGCATAATCACTTCATCCTCACATCATCATCATAGCATCATAGCTGCATAATCATAGAGTCATCACAGCATCATCACTACATCATCAAATTGTCATCACTGTATCATCACAGCATCATCATAGCATCATCACTGCATAATCACAGTGTCATAACAGCATCATTACAACACCATGACTACGTCATCACAGCGTCACGACAGCGTCATTACAGTGTCATCACAGCATCATCACTGCATTATCACAACATCATCACAACATCATCACTGCGTCATCAGAGCGTCATCACTACATAATCACTTCTTACTCAGTGAATCATCATTGCATCATCACATCATCACAGCATCATCTCAGCATAATCACAGTATCATCACAGCGTCATCACTACATCATCAATGCATCATCACTGCATCATCACAGCATCATCACTGCATCATCACAGCATCATCAGAGCATCATCACAGCATCATCACAACATCATCACAGAGTCATCACAGCATCATCACTGCATAATCACTGCATCATCACAGCATCCTCACAGCATCAATACAGCGTCATCACAACGTCAACAATGCATCATCACAGCATCATCACTGCATAATCACTGCATCATCATATCGTCATCACTGCATCATCACTGCATCATCACAGCACCATCACAGCATCATTACTTCAGAATCACTGCATCATCACAGCATCATAGCTGCATAATCACAGCATCATCACATCATCATCGCATAGTCATCACAGCGTCATCACTGCATCATCACAGCATCATCACAGCATCATTACTGCAGAATCACTGCATCATCACAGCATCCTCACAGCAACATCGCAGCATCATCACAGCATCATCACATCATCATCACAGTGTCATGACAGCATCATCACTGCATCATCACAGCATCATCACTGCATCATCACAGCATCATCAGAGCATCATCACAGCATCATCACAACATCATCACAGAGTCATCACAGCATCATCACTGCATAATCACTGCATCATCACAGCATCCTCACAGCATCAATACAGCGTCATCACAACGTCAACAATGAATCATTACAGCATCATCTCAGTATAGTCACAGCATAATCACTGCATCATCACTGCATCATCATATCGTCATCACTGCATCATCACTGCATCATCACAGCACCATCACAGCATCATAGCTGCCTAATCACAGCATCATCACATCATCATCGCATAGTCATCACAGCGTCATCACTGCATCATCACAGCATCATCACAGCATCATTACTGCAGAATCACTGCATCATCACAGCATCCTCACAGCAACATCGCAGCATCATCACAGCATCATCACATCATCATCACAGTGTCATGACAGCATCATCACTGCATAATCACCGCATAATCACAGCATCATCACAGCATAATCACAGTATCATCACAGCGTCATCACTACATCATCACTGCATCATCACAGAATCATCACTGCGTCATCACAGCATCATCAGAGCATCATCACAGCATCATCACAGCATAATCACAGTATCATCACAGCATCATCACTACATCATCACTGCATCATCACAGAATCATCACTGCGTCATCACAGCATCATCA
Source organism: Clangula hyemalis (assembly GCA_963989345.1). Next base: position 3,917,812 of record OZ022455.1, on the reverse strand, counting down.
GAGCATCATCACAGCATCATCACATCATCATCTCAGCATCATTACTGCTTACTCACTGCATCATCATAGCATCATCACATCATCATCACAACATCATCAGTTTCATGTCAGCATCATCACTGCATAATCACTGCATCATCACAGCATCCTCACAGCATCAACACAGCGTCATCACAGCGTCATCAATGCATCATTACAGCATCATCTCAGTATAGTCACAGAATTATTACAGCATAATCACTGCATCATCATATCATCACTGCATCATCACAGCACCATCACAGCATCATTACTTCAGAATCACTGCATCATCACAGCATCCTCACAGCAACATCGCAGCATCATCACAGCATCATCACACTGTCATGACAGCATCATCACTGCATAATCACTGCATAATCTCCGCATAATCACAGCATCATCACATCATCATCACAATATCATCACAGCGTCATCACTACACATCACTGCATCATCACTACATCATCACAGCATCATCACTTCGTCATCATCAGAGCATCATCACAGCATCATCACTGCATCCTCACTGCATCATGAGTGCATCATCATCACAGCATCATAACTGCATCATCAAAGCATCATCTCGGCATAATCACAATGTCATAAATACATCATCACTCCATCATCACAGCATTATCACATCATCATCACAACGTTTTCAGTGTCATCACAGCATCATAACAACGTCATCAAACTGTCATCACAGCATCATCACCAAATCATCACAGAATCATCACAGCATCATTACTGCATCATCACAGCATCTTTGCATCGTCATCAGAGCATCACCACTGCATCATCACATCATCATCTCAGCATCATCACAGCATCATTACTGCTTACTCACTGCATCATCACAGCGTCATGACAGTGTCATCACTGCATCATAACATCATAGCTTCATCATCAGAACATTATCACAGCATCATCACTGCATCATCACATCATCATTATAGCATCTTCACTGTCATCAATACATCATCACAGCATCATCATAAGGTCATCACAGCATCATCAGTGTCATCTCAGCATCATCACTGCATCATGACTGCATCATAGCAGCATAATCACAGCATCATCACAGAATCATCACAGCATCATCATAAGGTCATCACAGCATCATCACTACGTCATCAGATTGTAATCACAGCATCATCACAGTGTCCTCACTGAATCATCACTGCACCATCACTGCAACATCACAGCATCATCTCAGCATCATCATGGCATCATTACTGCATCATCACTGCTTACTCACTGCATCATCACAGCATCATCTCAGCATCATCACAGAATCATTTCTGCATAATCATTGCATTTTCACAGCGTCATCACAGTATCATCACTGCATCATCACAGTGTCATCACAGCATCATCAAAGCATCACGACAGCGTCATCTCACCATCACGACAGCGTCATCAAAGCATCATCACTGCATCATAACAACATCATCTCAGCATCATCACAGAATCATTTCTGCATAATCACTGCATCATCATAGTGTCATCACAGCATATTCACTGCATCATCACATCATCACAGTGTCATCACAGAATCATCACTGAATCATCCAAGCATCATCCAAGCATCATCACAGCACCACCAATGCATCATCACAGTATCATCACTGCATAATCACTGCATCATCACCGCATCATCACATCATCAACACTGCATCATTGCTGCATCATCACATCATTGTCACAGTATCATCAAAATATCATCACAGCATCATCACACCATCATAACAACATCATCACAGCGTCATCACAGTATCGTAAATGCATCATCACAGAATCATCACTGAATCATCATAGCATCTTCATATCATCATCACAATATCATCACAGCATCATCACTGCATCATCACAGCATCATCACATCGTCATCAAAACATCATTACAAGTATCAACACAACATAATCACAGTGTCATCACAGCATCATCATTGCATCCTTACTGCATGATCACAGCATCTCCGCATCGTAATCACATCATCATCACTGACTCCTCACTGAATCATCACTGTACCATCACTGCATCATCAGAGCATAATCTGAGCATAATCTCAGCATAATCACAGCATCATCACAGAATCATCACAGCATCATTACTGCATCATCACAGCATCTTTGCATCGTCATCAGAGCATCACCACTGCATCATCACTACATCATCACATCATCATCACAGCATTTTAGCTACATAATCACAGAATCATCATAGCGTAACGACAGCATCATCACAACATCATTACAGCATCATCACAGCGTCATCGTAACATCATGACTGTATCATCACAGCATCATCACAGCATCACCGCAGCGTCATCACTGCATCATCACAGCATCATCACAGCATCATCACGGCATCGTTACAGCATCGTCATATCATCATAACTGCATCATCACAACAACATAACAAAACCATCAAAGCATCGTCACAGCATCATCACCGTGTCATCACAGCGTCATAACTGCATCGTCACTGCATCTAAACTGCATCATCACAAAATCATCACAGCTTCATCACTGCAGCATCACAGCATCATCAAAGCATCATCGCAGCATCATCACATCATCATCACTGCATCATCACAGAATCATTACTGTTTACTCACTGCGGCATCACAGCATTATCACGGTGTCATAACTGCATCATCACTGCACCATTACTGCATCATCACAGTGTCATCTCAGCATCATCACAGCATCATTACTGCCTAATCATTGCATTATCACAACGTCATCACAGTATCATCAGTGCATCATCACAGCATCATTACTGCATCATCACATCATCATCACAGAATCACGATAGTGTCATCACAGCGTCATCACTGCATCATCACAGCGTCATCTCAGCATCATCAGAGACTCATCACAGCGTCATCACTGCATCATCACTGCATCACCACAGTATCATCACAGCATCATCACAAAATTATAAGAGCGTCATCACAGCGTTATTACTGCATCATCACAGCATCAATAGAGCATCATCACAGCGTCATCACAGCGTTATCACAGCGTCATCACAGCATCATCACAGCATCACGACATCATCATCACAGCTTCACGACAGTGTCATGAGAGCGTCTTCACAGCATCATCACTACATCATCACAGCATCATCACTGCGTCATCAGAGCATCATCACAAAATCAGCACAGCGTCATTACTGCATCATCACTGCATCATCACAGCGTCATCACCGCATCATCACTGCATTGTCACAACATCATGGCGTCATAATAACTGCATCATAACAGCATGATCAAAGCATCATCACAGCGTCATCACAGCATCATCAGAGCATCATCACATCGTCATCACATCGTCATCAAAGAATCTTCACAGCATCATCGCTATGTCATCATAGCATCATCATAATATTATCACAGCTTCATCACAGCGTCATAACAACATCATCACTGCATCATCACAGCATCATCATTATTGCATCATGACTGCATCATTACAGCATCATCAGAGCAGAATCAGTGCGTCGTCACAGCATCATTACTGCATCACCACATCATCACTGTGTTATCGCAGCGTCATCACAGCATCATCACAACATCATCACAGAATCATCACAGCATCATTGCAACATCATCACATCATCATCACAGCGTCATCACAACATCATCGTAGCATCATCATGCATCATCACAGCATCATTACTGCATCATCACAGCATCATCACAGCATCATCACTGCATCATCACTGAATAATCACAGCATCATCACTGCATCATCACGGCATCGTTACAGCATCGTCATATCATCATAACTGCATCATCACAACAACATAACAAAATCATCAAAGCATCATCACAGCATCATCACCGCGTCATCACAGCGTCATAACTGCATCGTCACTGCATCTAAACTGCATCATCACAAAATCATCACTGCATCACATCATAATCACAACATCATCAAAGCGTCATCACAGCATCATCACTGCGTTATCACAGCATCATCTCAGCATCATCACAGTATCATTACTGCTTATTCACTGCATCATCACAACATCATCACAGCGTCATTACAGTGTCATAAATGCATCATCACAGTGTCATCAAAGCGTCCTAACTGCATAATCACTGCATCATCGCAGCTTCATCACAGCATCATGACAGCGTCATCACAGCATCAAAAATGCATAATCACTTCATCCTCACATCATCATCATAGCATCATAGCTGCATAATCATAGAGTCATCACAGCATCATCACTACATCATCAAATTGTCATCACTGTATCATCACAGCATCATCATAGCATCATCACTGCATAATCACAGTGTCATAACAGCATCATTACAACACCATGACTACGTCATCACAGCATCACGACAGCGTCATTACAGTGTCATCACAGCATCATCACTGCATTATCACAACATCATCACAACATCATCACTGCGTCATCAGAGCGTCATCACTACATCATCACTTCTTACTCAGTGAATCATCACTGCATCATCACATCATCACAGCATCATCTCAGCATAATCACAGTATCATCACAGCGTCATCACTACATCATCAATGCATCATCACTGCATCATCACAGCATCATCACTGCATCATCACAGCATCATCACAGCATCATCACAGCATCATCACAACATCATCACAGAGTCATCACAGCATCATCACTGCATAATCACTGCATCATCACAGCATCCTCACAGCATCAATACAGCGTCATCACAACGTCAACAATGAATCATTACAGCATCATCTCAGTATAGTCACAGCATAATCACTGCATAATCACTGCATCATCATATCGTCATCACTGCATCATCATATCGTCATCACTGCATCATCACTGCATCATCACAGCATCATCACAGCATCATTACTGCAGAATCACTGCATCATCACAGCATCCTCACAGCAACATCGCAGCATCATCACAGCATCATCGCATCATCATCACAGTGTCATGACAGCATCATCACTGCATAATCACCGCATAATCACAGCATCATCACAGCATAATCACAGTATCATCACAGCGTCATCACTACATCATCACTGCATCATCACAGAATCATCACTGCGTCATCACAGCATCATCAGAGCATCATCACAGCATCATCACAGCATAATCACAGTATCATCACAGCATCATCACTACATCATCACTGCATCATCACAGCATCATCACTGAGTCATCACAGCATCATCAGAGCATCATCACAGCATCATCACAGCATAATCACAGTATCATCACAGCATCATCACTACATCATCACTGCATCATCACAGAATCATCACTGCGTCATCACAGCATCATCAGAGCATCATCACAGCATCATCACATCATCATCTCAGCATCATTACTGCTTACTCACTGCATCATCATAGCATCATCACATCATCATCACAACATCATCAGTTTCATGTCAGCATCATCACTGCATCATCACTGCATCATCACATCATCATCAGAGCACCATCACAGCATCATTACTTCAGAATCACTGCATCATCACAGCATCCTCACAGCAACATCGCAGCATCATCACAGCATCATCACACTGTCATGACAGCATCATCACTGCATAATCACTGCATAATCAAGCATAATCACAGCATCATCACATCATCATCACAATATCATCACAGCGTCATCACTACACATCACTGCATCATCACTACATCATCACAGCATCATCACTTCGTCATCATCAGAGCATCATCACAGCATCATCACTGCATCCTCACTGCATCATGAGTGCATCATCATCACAGCATCATAACTGCATCATCAAAGCATCATCTCGGCATAATCACAATGTCATAAATACATCATCACTCCATCATCACAGCATTATCACATCATCATCACAACGTTTTCAGTGTCATCACAGCATCATAACAACGTCATCAAACTGTCATCACAGCATCATCACCAAATCATCACAGAATCATCACAGCATCATTACTGCATCATCACAGCATCTTTGCATCGTCATCAGAGCATCACCACTGCATCATCACATCATCATCTCAGCATCATCACAGCATCATTACTGCTTACTCACTGCATCATCACAGCGTCATGACAGTGTCATCACTGCATCATAACATCATAGCTTCATCATCAGAACATTATCACAGCATCATCACTGCATCATCACATCATCATTATAGCATCTTCACTGTCATCAATACATCATCACAGCATCATCACATCATTATCACAGCATCATCAGTGTCATCTCAGCATCATCACTGCATCATGACTGCATCATAGCAGCATAATCACAGCATCATCACAGAATCATCACAGCATCATCATAAGGTCATCACAGCATCATCACTACGTCATCAGATTGTAATCACAGCATCATCACAGTGTCCTCACTGAATCATCACTGCACCATCACTGCAACATCACAGCATCATCTCAGCATCATCATGGCATCATTACTGCATCATCACTGCTTACTCACTGCATCATCACAGCATCATCTCAGCATCATCACAGAATCATTTCTGCATAATCATTGCATTTTCACAGCGTCATCACAGTATCATCACTGCATCATCACAGTGTCATCACAGCATCATCAAAGCATCACGACAGCGTCATCTCACCATCACGACAGCGTCATCAAAGCATCATCACTGCATCATAACAACATCATCTCAGCATCATCACAGAATCATTTCTGCATAATCACTGCATCATCATAGTGTCATCACAGTATATTCACTGCATCATCACATCATCACAGTGTCATCACAGAATCATCACTGAATCATCCAAGCATCATCCAAGCATCATCACAGCACCACCAATGCATCATCACAGTATCATCACTGCATAATCACTGCATCATCACCGCATCATCACATCATCAACACTGCATCATTGCTGCATCATCACATCATTGTCACAGTATCATCAAAATATCATCACAGCATCATCACACCATCATAACAACATCATCACAGCGTCATCACAGTATCGTAAATGCATCATCACAGAATCATCACTGAATCATCATAGCATCTTCATATCATCATCACAATATCATCACAGCATCATCACTGCATCATCACAGCATCATCACATCGTCATCAAAACATCATTACAAGTATCAACACAACATAATCACAGTGTCATCACAGCATCATCATTGCATCCTTACTGCATGATCACAGCATCTCCGCATCGTAATCACATCATCATCACTGACTCCTCACTGAATCATCACTGTACCATCACTGCATCATCAGAGCATAATCTGAGCATAATCTCAGCATAATCACAGCATCATCACAGAATCATCACCGCATCATTACTGCATCATCACAGCATCTTTGCATCGTCATCAGAGCATCACCACTGCATCATCACTACATCATCACATCATCATCACAGCATTTTAGCTACATAATCACAGAATCATCATAGCGTAACGACAGCATCATCACAACATCATTACAGCATCATCACAGCGTCATCGTAACATCATGACTGTATCATCACAGCATCATCACAGCATCACCGCAGCGTCATCACTGCATCATCACAGCATCATCACAGCATCATCACGGCATCGTTACAGCATCGTCATATCATCATAACTGAATCATCACAACAACATAACAAAATCATCAAAGCATCGTCACAGCATCATCACCGCGTCATCACAGCGTCATAACTGCATCGTCACTGCATCTAAACTGCATCATCACAAAATCATCACAGCTTCATCACTGCAGCATCACAGCATCATCAAAGCATCATCGCAGCATCATCACATCATCATCACTGCATCATCACAGAATCATTACTGTTTACTCACTGCGGCATCACAGCATTATCACGGTGTCATAACTGCATCATCACTGCACCATTACTGCATCATCACAGTGTCATCTCAGCATCATCACAGCATCATTACTGCCTAATCATTGCATTATCACAACGTCATCACAGTATCATCAGTGCATCATCACAGCATCATTACTGCATCATCACATCATCATCACAGAATCACGATAGTGTCATCACAGCGTCATCACTGCATCATCACAGCGTCATCTCAGCATCATCAGAGACTCATCACAGTGTCATCACTGCATCATCACTGCATCACCACAGTATCATCACAGCATCATCAAAAAATTATGAGCGTCATCACAGCGTTATTACTGCATCATCACAGCATCAATAGAGCATCATCACAGCGTCATCACAGCGTTATCACAGCGTCATCACAGCATCATCACAGCATCACGACATCATCATCACAGCTTCACGACAGTGTCATGAGAGCGTCTTCACAGCATCATCACTACATCATCACAGCATCATCACTGCGTCATCAGAGCATCATCACAAAATCATCACAGCGTCATTACTGCATCATCACTGCATCATCACAGCGTCATCACCGCATCATCACTGCATTGTCACAACATCATGGCGTCATAATAACTGCATCATAACAGCATGATCAAAGCATCATCACAGCGTCATCACAGCGTCATAACTGCATAAACACTGCATCATCACAGCATCATCAGAGCATCATCACAGCGTCATAACAGCATCATCAGAGCATCATCACATCGTCATCACATCGTCATCAAAGAATCTTCACAGCATCATCGCTATGTCATCATAGCATCATCATAATATTATCACAGCTTCATCACAGCGTCATAACAACATCATCACTGCATCATCACAGCATCATCATTATTGCATCATGACTGCATCATTACAGCATCATCAGAGCAGAATCAGTGCGTCGTCACAGCATCATTACTGCATCACCACATCACCACTGTGTTATCGCAGCGTCATCACAGCATCATCACAACATCATCACAGAATCATCACAGCATCATTGCAGCATCATCACATCATCATCACAGCGTCATCACAACATCATCGTAGCATCATCATGCATCATCACAGCATCATTACTGCATCATCACAGCATCATCACAGCATCATCACTGCATCATCACTGAATAATCACAGCATCATCACTGCATCATCACGGCATCGTTACAGCATCGTCATATCATCATAACTGCATCATCACAACAACATAACAAAATCATCAAAGCATCATCACAGCATCATCACCGCGTCATCACAGCGTCATAACTGCATCGTCACTGCATCTAAACTGCATCATCACAAAATCATCACTGCATCACATCATAATCACAACATCATCAAAGCGTCATCACAGCATCATCACTGCGTTATCACAGCATCATCTCAGCATCATCACAGTATCATTACTGCTTATTCACTGCATCATCACAACATCATCACAGCGTCATTACAGTGTCATAAATGCATCATCACAGTGTCATCAAAGCGTCCTAACTGCATAATCACTGCATCATCGCAGCTTCATCACAGCATCATGACAGCGTCATCACAGCATCAAAAATGCATAATCACTTCATCCTCACATCATCATCATAGCATCATAGCTGCATAATCATAGAGTCATCACAGCATCATCACTACATCATCAAATTGTCATCACTGTATCATCACAGCATCATCATAGCATCATCACTGCATAATCACAGTGTCATAACAGCATCATTACAACACCATGACTACGTCATCACAGCGTCACGACAGCGTCATTACAGTGTCATCACAGCATCATTACTGCATTATCACAACATCATCACAACATCATCACTGCGTCATCAGAGCGTCATCACTACATCATCACTTCTTACTCAGTGAATCATCACTGCATCATCACATCATCACAGCATCATCTCAGCATAATCACAGTATCATCACAGCGTCATCACTACATCATCAATGCATCATCACAGCATCATCACTGCATCATCACAGCATCATCAGAGCATCATCACAGCATCATCACAACATCATCACAGAGTCATCACAGCATCATCACTGCATAATCACTGCATCATCACAGCATCCTCACAGCATCAATACAGCGTCATCACAACGTCAACAATGCATCATCACAGCATAATCACTGCATAATCACTGCATCATCATATCGTCATCACTGCATCATCACAGCACCATCACAGCATCATTACTTCAGAATCACTGCATCATCACAGCATCATAGCTGCATAATCACAGCATCATCACATCATCATCGCATAGTCATCACAGCGTCATCACTGCATCATCACAGCATCATCACAGCATCATTACTGCAGAATCACTGCATCATCACAGCATCCTCACAGCAACATCGCAGCATCATCACAGCATCATCACATCATCATCACAGTGTCATGACAGCATCATCACTGCATAATCACCGCATAATCACAGCATCATCACAGCATAATCACAGTATCATCACAGCGTCATCACTACATCATCACGGCATCATCACAGAATCATCACTGCGTCATCACAGCATCATCAGAGCATCATCACAGCATCATCACAGCATAATCACAGTATCATCACAGCATCATCACTACATCATCACTGCATCATCACAGAATCATCACTGCGTCATCACAGCATCATCAGAGCATCATCACAGCATCATCACATCATCATCTCAGCATCATTACTGCTTACTCACTGCATCATCATAGCATCATCACATCATCATCACAACATCATCAGTTTCATGTCAGCATCATCACTGCATAATCACTGCATCATCACAGCATCCTCACAGCATCAACACAGCGTCATCACAGCGTCATCAATGCATCATTACAGCATCATCTCAGTATAGTCACAGAATTATTACAGCATAATCACTGCATCATCATATCATCACTGCATCATCACTGCATCATCACTGCATCATCACAGCACCATCACAGCATCATTACTTCAGAATCACTGCATCATCACAGCATCCTCACAGCAACATCGCAGCATCATCACAGCATCATCACACTGTCATGACAGCATCATCACTGCATAATCACTGCATAATCTCCGCATAATCACAGCATCATCACATCATCATCACAATATCATCACAGCGTCATCACTACACATCACTGCATCATCACTACATCATCACAGCATCATCACTTCGTCATCATCAGAGCATCATCACAGCATCATCACTGCATCCTCACTGCATCATGAGTGCATCATCATCACAGCATCATAACTGCATCATCAAAGCATCATCTCGGCATAATCACAATGTCATAAATACATCATCACTCCATCATCACAGCATTATCACATCATCATCACAACGTTTTCAGTGTCATCACAGCATCATAACAACGTCATCAAACTGTCATCACAGCATCATCACCAAATCATCACAGAATCATCACAGCATCATTACTGCATCATCACAGCATCTTTGCATCGTCATCAGAGCATCATCACATCATCATCTCAGCATCATCACAGCATCATTACTGCTTACTCACTGCATCATCACAGCGTCATGACAGTGTCATCACTGCATCATAACATCATAGCTTCATCATCAGAACATTATCACAGCATCATCACTGCATCATCACATCATCATTATAGCATCTTCACTGTCATCAATACATCATCACAGCATCATCACATCATTATCACAGCATCATCAGTGTCATCTCAGCATCATCACTGCATCATGACTGCATCATAGCAGCATCATCACAGCATCATCACAGAATCATCACAGCATCATCATAAGGTCATCACAGCATCATCACTACGTCATCAGATTGTAATCACAGCATCATCACAGTGTCCTCACTGAATCATCACTGCACCATCACTGCAACATCACAGCATCATCTCAGCATCATCATGGCATCATTACTGCATCATCACTGCTTACTCACTGCATCATCACAGCATCATCTCAGCATCATCACAGAATCATTTCTGCATAATCATTGCATTTTCACAGCGTCATCACAGTATCATCACTGCATCATCACAGTGTCATCACAGCATCATCAAAGCATCACGACAGCGTCATCTCACCATCACGACAGCGTCATCAAAGCATCATCACTGCATCATAACAACATCATCTCAGCATCATCACAGAATCATTTCTGCATAATCACTGCATCATCATAGTGTCATCACAGTATATTCACTGCATCATCACATCATCACAGTGTCATCACAGAATCATCACTGAATCATCCAAGCATCATCCAAGCATCATCACAGCACCACCAATGCATCATCACAGTATCATCACTGCATAATCACTGCATCATCACCGCATCATCACATCATCAACACTGCATCATTGCTGCATCATCACATCATTGTCACAGTATCATCAAAATATCATCACAGCATCATCACACCATCATAACAACATCATCACAGCATCATCACAGTATCGTAAATGCATCATCACAGAATCATCACTGAATCATCATAGCATCTTCATATCATCATCACAATATCATCACAGCATCATCACTGCATCATCACAGCATCATCACAGCATCATCAAAACATCATTACAAGTATCAACACAACATAATCACAGTGTCATCACAGCATCATCATTGCATCCTTACTGCATGATCACAGCATCTCCGCATCGTAATCACATCATCATCACTGACTCCTCACTGAATCATCACTGTACCATCACTGCATCATCAGAGCATAATCTGAGCATAATCTCAGCATAATCACAGCATCATCACAGAATCATCACAGCATCATTACTGCATCATCACAGCATCTTTGCATCATCATCAGAGCATCACCACTGCATCATCACTACATCATCACATCATCATCATAGCATTTTAACTACATAATCACAGAATCATCATAGCGTAACGACAGCATCATCACAACATCATTACAGCATCATCACAGCGTCATCGTAACATCATGACTGTATCATCACAGCATCATCACAGCATCACCGCAGCGTCATCACTGCATCATCACAGCATCATCACAGCATCATCACGGCATCGTTACAGCATCGTCATATCATCATAACTGCATCATCACAACAACATAACAAAACCATCAAAGCATCGTCACAGCATCATCACCGTGTCATCACAGCGTCATAAGTGCATCGTCACTGCATCTAAACTGCATCATCACAAAATCATCACAGCTTCATCACTGCAGCATCACAGCATCATCAAAGCATCATCGCAGCATCATCACTGCATCATCACTGCATCATCACCACATCATCACAGCATCATCACTGCATAATCACTGCATCATCACAGCATCATCACATCGTCATCAAAACATCATTACAAGTATCAACACAACATAATCACAGTGTCATCACAGCATCATCATTGCATCCTTCCTGCATGATCACAGCATCTCCGCATCGTAATCACATCATCATCACTGACTCCTCACTGAATCATCACTGTACCATCACTGCATCATCAGAGCATAATCTGAGCATAATCTCAGCATAATCACAGCATCATCACAGAATCATCACAGCATCATTACTGCATCATCACAGCATCTTTGCATCATCATCAGAGAATCACCACTGCATCATCACTACATCATCACATCATCATCATAGCATTTTAACTACATAATCACAGAATCATCATAGCGTAACGACAGCATCATCACAACATCATTACAGCATCATCACAGCGTCATCGTAACATCATGACTGTATCATCACAGCATCATCACAGCATCACCGCAGCGTCATCACTGCATCATCACAGCATCATCACAGCATCATCACGGCATCGTTACAGCATCGTCATATCATCATAACTGCATCATCACAACAACATAACAAAACCATCAAAGCATCGTCACAGCATCATCACCGTGTCATCACAGCGTCATAACTGCATCGTCACTGCATCTAAACTGCATCATCACAAAATCATCACAGCTTCATCACTGCAGCATCACAGCATCATCAAAGCATCATCGCAGCATCATCACATCATCATCACTGCATCATCACAGAATCATTACTGTTTACTCACTGCGGCATCACAGCATTATCACGGTGTCATAACTGCATCATCACTGCACCATTACTGCATCATCACAGTGTCATCTCAGCATCATCACAGCATCATTACTGCCTAATCATTGCATTATCACAACGTCATCACAGTATCATCAGTGCATCATCACAGCATCATTACTGCATCATCACATCATCATCACAGAATCACGATAGTGTCATCACAGCGTCATCACTGCATCATCACAGCGTCATCTCAGCATCATCAGAGACTCATCACAGCGTCATCACTGCATCATCACTGCATCACCACAGTATCATCACAGCATCATCACAAAATTATAAGAGCGTCATCACAGCGTTATTACTGCATCATCACAGCATCAATAGAGCATCATCACAGCGTCATCACAGCGTTATCACAGCGTCATCACAGCATCATCACAGCATCACGACATCATCATCACAGCTTCACGACAGTGTCATGAGAGCGTCTTCACAGCATCATCACTACATCATCACAGCATCATCACTGCGTCATCAGAGCATCATCACAAAATCATCACAGCGTCATTACTGCATCATCACTGCATCATCACAGTGTCATCACCGCATCATCACTGCATTGTCACAACATCATGGCGTCATAATAACTGCATCATAACAGCATGATCAAAGCATCATCACAGCGTCATCACAGCGTCATAACTGCATAAACACTGCATCATCAAAGAACCATCACAGCATCATCACAGCGTCATAACAGCATCATCAGAGCATCATCACATCGTCATCACATCGTCATCAAAGAATCTTCACAGCATCATCGCTATGTCATCATAGCATCATCATAATATTATCACAGCTTCATCACAGCGTCATAACAACATAATCACTGCATCATCACAGCATCATCATTATTGCATCATGACTGCATCATTACTGCATCATCAGAGCAGAATCAGTGCGTCGTCACAGCATCATTACTGCATCACCACATCACCACTGTGTTATCGCAGCGTCATCACAGCATCATCACAACATCATCACAGAATCATCACAGCATCATTGCAGCATCATCACATCATCATCACAGCGTCATCACAACATCATCGTAGCATCATCATGCATCATCACAGCATCATTACTGCATCATCACAGCATCATCACTGCATCATCACTGCATCATCACTGAATAATCACAGCATCATCACTGCATCATCACGGCATCGTTACAGCATCGTCATATCATCATAACTGCATCATCACAACAACATAACAAAATCATCAAAGCATCATCACAGCATCATCACCGCGTCATCACAGCGTCATAACTGCATCGTCACTGCATCTAAACTGCATCATCAAAAAATCATCACTGCATCACATCATAATCACAACATCATCAAAGCGTCATCACAGCATCATCACTGCGTTATCACAGCATCATCTCAGCATCATCACAGTATCATTACTGCTTATTCACTGCATCATCACAACATCATCACAGCGTCATTACAGTGTCATAAATGCATCATCACAGTGTCATCAAAGCGTCCTAACTGCATAATCACTGCATCATCGCAGCTTCATCACAGCATCATGACAGCGTCATCACAGCATCAAAAATGCATAATCACTTCATCCTCACATCATCATCATAGCATCATAGCTGCATAATCATAGAGTCATCACAGCATCATCACTACATCATCAAATTGTCATCACTGTATCATCACAGCATCATCATAGCATCATCACTGCATAATCACAGTGTCATAACAGCATCATTACAACACCATGACTACGTCATCACAGCGTCACGACAGCGTCATTACAGTGTCATCACAGCATCATCACTGCATTATCACAACATCATCACAACATCATCACTGCGTCATCAGAGCGTCATCACTACATAATCACTTCTTACTCAGTGAATCATCACTGCATTATCACATCATCACAGCATCATCTCAGCATAATCACAGTATCATCACAGCGTCATCACTACATCATCAATGCATCATCACTGCATCATCACAGCATCATCACTGCATCATCACAGCATCATCAGAGCATCATCACAGCATCATCACAACATCATCACAGAGTCATCACAGCATCATCACTGCATAATCACTGCATCATCACAGCATCCTCACAGCATCAATACAGCGTCATCACAACATCAACAATGCATCATTACAGCATCATCTCAGTATAGTCACAGCATAATCACTGCATAATCACTGCATCATCATATCGTCATCACTGCATCATCACTGCATCATCACAGCACCATCACAGCATCATTACTGCAGAATCACTGCATCATCACAACATCATAGCTGCATAATCACAGCATCATCACATCATCATCGCATAGTCATCACAGCGTCATCACTGCATCATCACAGCATCATCACAGCATCATTACTGCAGAATCACTGCATCATCACAGCATCCTCACAGCAACATCGCAGCATCATCACAGCATCATCGCATCATCATCACAGTGTCATGACAGCATCATCACTGCATAATCACAGCATAATCACAGCATCATCACAGCATAATCACAGTATCATCACAGCATCATCACTACATCATCACTGCATCATCACAGAATCATCACTGCGTCATCACAGCATCATCAGAGCATCATCACAGCATCATCACATCATCATCTCAGCATCATTACTGCTTACTCACTGCATCATCATAGCATCATCACATCATCATCACAACATCATCAGTTTCATGTCAGCATCATCACTGCATAATCACTGCATCATCACAGCATCCTCACAGCATCAACACAGCGTCATCACAGCGTCATCAATGCATCATTACAGCATCATCTCAGTATAGTCACAGAATTATTACAGCATAATCACTGCATCATCATATCATCACTGCATCATCACTGCATCATCACTGCATCATCACAGCACCATCACAGCATCATTACTTCAGAATCACTGCATCATCACAGCATCCTCACAGCAACATCGCAGCATCATCACAGCATCATCACACTGTCATGACAGCATCATCACTGCATAATCACTGCATAATCTCCGCATAATCACAGCATCATCACATCATCATCACAATATCATCACAGCGTCATCACTACACATCACTGCATCATCACTACATCATCACAGCATCATCACTTCGTCATCATCAGAGCATCATCACAGCATCATCACTGCATCCTCACTGCATCATGAGTGCATCATCATCACAGCATCATAACTGCATCATCAAAGCATCATCTCGGCATAATCACAATGTCATAAATACATCATCACTCCATCATCACAGCATTATCACATCATCATCACAACGTTTTCAGTGTCATCACAGCATCATAACAACGTCATCAAACTGTCATCACAGCATCATCACCAAATCATCACAGAATCATCACAGCATCATTACTGCATCATCACAGCATCTTTGCATCGTCATCAGAGCATCACCACTGCATCATCACATCATCATCTCAGCATCATCACAGCATCATTACTGCTTACTCACTGCATCATCACAGCGTCATGACAGTGTCATCACTGCATCATAACATCATAGCTTCATCATCAGAACATTATCACAGCATCATCACTGCATCATCACATCATCATTATAGCATCTTCACTGTCATCAATACATCATCACAGCATCATCATAAGGTCATCACAGCATCATCAGTGTCATCTCAGCATCATCACTGCATCATGACTGCATCATAGCAGCATAATCACAGCATCATCACAGAATCATCACAGCATCATCATAAGGTCATCACAGCATCATCACTACGTCATCAGATTGTAATCACAGCATCATCACAGTGTCCTCACTGAATCATCACTGCACCATCACTGCAACATCACAGCATCATCTCAGCATCATCATGGCATCATTACTGCATCATCACTGCTTACTCACTGCATCATCACAGCATCATCTCAGCATCATCACAGAATCATTTCTGCATAATCATTGCATTTTCACAGCGTCATCACAGTATCATCACTGCATCATCACAGTGTCATCACAGCATCATCAAAGCATCACGACAGCGTCATCTCACCATCACGACAGCGTCATCAAAGCATCATCACTGCATCATAACAACATCATCTCAGCATCATCACAGAATCATTTCTGCATAATCACTGCATCATCATAGTGTCATCACAGCATATTCACTGCATCATCACATCATCACAGTGTCATCACAGAATCATCACTGAATCATCCAAGCATCATCCAAGCATCATCACAGCACCACCAATGCATCATCACAGTATCATCACTGCATAATCACTGCATCATCACCGCATCATCACATCATCAACACTGCATCATTGCTGCATCATCACATCATTGTCACAGTATCATCAAAATATCATCACAGCATCATCACACCATCATAACAACATCATCACAGCGTCATCACAGTATCGTAAATGCATCATCACAGAATCATCACTGAATCATCATAGCATCTTCATATCATCATCACAATATCATCACAGCATCATCACTGCATCATCACAGCATCATCACATCGTCATCAAAACATCATTACAAGTATCAACACAGCATAATCACAGTGTCATCACAGCATCATCATTGCATCCTTACTGCATGATCACAGCATCTCCGCATCGTAATCACATCATCATCACTGACTCCTCACTGAATCATCACTGTACCATCACTGCATCATCAGAGCATAATCTGAGCATAATCTCAGCATAATCACAGCATCATCACAGAATCATCACCGCATCATTACTGCATCATCACAGCATCTTTGCATCGTCATCAGAGCATCACCACTGCATCATCACTACATCATCACATCATCATCACAGCATTTTAGCTACATAATCACAGAATCATCATAGCGTAACGACAGCATCATCACAACATCATTACAGCATCATCACAGCGTCATCGTAACATCATGACTGTATCATCACAGCATCATCACAGCATCACCGCAGCGTCATCACTGCATCATCACAGCATCATCACAGCATCATCACGGCATCGTTACAGCATCGTCATATCATCATAACTGCATCATCACAACAACATAACAAAATCATCAAAGCATCGTCACAGCATCATCACCGCGTCATCACAGCGTCATAACTGCATCGTCACTGCATCTAAACTGCATCATCACAAAATCATCACAGCTTCATCACTGCAGCATCACAGCATCATCAAAGCATCATCGCAGCATCATCACATCATCATCACTGCATCATCACAGAATCATTACTGTTTACTCACTGCGGCATCACAGCATTATCACGGTGTCATAACTGCATCATCACTGCACCATTACTGCATCATCACAGTGTCATCTCAGCATCATCACAGCATCATTACTGCCTAATCATTGCATTATCACAACGTCATCACAGTATCATCAGTGCATCATCACAGCATCATTACTGCATCATCACATCATCATCACAGAATCACGATAGTGTCATCACAGCGTCATCACTGCATCATCACAGCGTCATCTCAGCATCATCAGAGACTCATCACAGCGTCATCACTGCATCATCACTGCATCACCACAGTATCATCACAGCATCATCACAAAATTATAAGAGCGTCATCACAGCGTTATTACTGCATCATCACAGCATCAATAGAGCATCATCACAGCGTCATCACAGCGTTATCACAGCGTCATCACAGCATCACGACATCATCATCACAGCTTCACGACAGTGTCATGAGAGCGTCTTCACAGCATCATCACTACATCATCACAGCATCATCACTGCGTCATCAGAGCATCATCACAAAATCATCACAGCGTCATTACTGCATCATCACTGCATCATCACAGCGTCATCACCGCATCATCACTGCATTGTCACAACATCATGGCGTCATAATAACTGCATCATAACAGCATGATCAAAGCATCATCACAGCGTCATCACAGCGTCATAACTGCATAAACACTGCATCATCAAAGAACCATCACAGCATCATCACAGCGTCATAACAGCATCATCAGAGCATCATCACATCGTCATCACATCGTCATCAAAGAATCTTCACAGCATCATCGCTATGTCATCATAGCATCATCATCATATTATCACAGCTTCATCACAGCGTCATAACAACATCATCACTGCATCATCACAGCATCATCATTATTGCATCATGACTGCATCATTACAGCATCATCAGAGCAGAATCAGTGCGTCGTCACAGCATCATTACTGCATCACCACATCACCACTGTGTTATCGCAGCGTCATCACAGCATCATCACAACATCATCACAGAATCATCACAGCATCATTGCAGCATCATCACAGCATCATCACAGCGTCATCACAACATCATCGTAGCATCATCATGCATCATCACAGCATCATTACTGCATCATCACAGCATCATCACAGCATCATCACTGCATCATCACTGAATAATCACAGCATCATCACTGCATCATCACGGCATCGTTACAGCATCGTCATATCATCATAACTGCATCATCACAACAACATAACAAAATCATCAAAGCATCATCACAGCATCATCACCGCGTCATCACAGCGTCATAACTGCATCGTCACTGCATCTAAACTGCATCATCACAAAATCATCACTGCATCACATCATAATCACAACATCATCAAAGCGTCATCACAGCATCATCACTGCGTTATCACAGCATCATCTCAGCATCATCACAGTATCATTACTGCTTATTCACTGCATCATCACAACATCATCACAGCGTCATTACAGTGTCATAAATGCATCATCACAGTGTCATCAAAGCGTCCTAACTGCATAATCACTGCATCATCGCAGCTTCATCACAGCATCATGACAGCGTCATCACAGCATCAAAAATGCATAATCACTTCATCCTCACATCATCATCATAGCATCATAGCTGCATAATCATAGAGTCATCACAGCATCATCACTACATCATCAAATTGTCATCACTGTATCATCACAGCATCATCATAGCATCATCACTGCATAATCACAGTGTCATAACAGCATCATTACAACACCATGACTACGTCATCACAGCGTCACGACAGCGTCATTACAGTGTCATCACAGCATCATTACTGCATTATCACAACATCATCACAACATCATCACTGCGTCATCAGAGCGTCATCACTACATCATCACTTCTTACTCAGTGAATCATCACTGCATCATCACATCATCACAGCATCATCTCAGCATAATCACAGTATCATCACAGCGTCATCACTACATCATCAATGCATCATCACAGCATCATCACTGCATCATCACAGCATCATCAGAGCATCATCACAGCATCATCACAACATCATCACAGAGTCATCACAGCATCATCACTGCATAATCACTGCATCATCACAGCATCCTCACAGCATCAATACAGCGTCATCACAACGTCAAAAATGCATCATCACAGCATCATCACTGCATAATCACTGCATCATCATATCGTCATCACTGCATCATCACAGCACCATCACAGCATCATTACTTCAGAATCACTGCATCATCACAGCATCATAGCTGCATAATCACAGCATCATCACATCATCATCGCATAGTCATCACAGCGTCATCACTGCATCATCACAGCATCATCACAGCATCATTACTGCAGAATCACTGCATCATCACAGCATCCTCACAGCAACATCGCAGCATCATCACAGCATCATCACATCATCATCACAGTGTCATGACAGCATCATCACTGCATCATCACAGCATCATCACTGCATCATCACAGCATCATCAGAGCATCATCACAGCATCATCACAACATCATCACAGAGTCATCACAGCATCATCACTGCATAATCACTGCATCATCACAGCATCCTCACAGCATCAATACAGCGTCATCACAACGTCAACAATGAATCATTACAGCATCATCTCAGTATAGTCACAGCATAATCACTGCATCATCACTGCATCATCATATCGTCATCACAGCATCATTACTTCAGAATCACTGCATCATCACAGCATCATAGCTGCATAATCACAGCATCATCACATCATCATCGCATAGTCATCACAGCGTCATCACTGCATCATCACAGCATCATCACAGCATCATTACTGCAGAATCACTGCATCATCACAGCATCCTCACAGCAACATCGCAGCATCATCACAGCATCATCACATCATCATCACAGTGTCATGACAGCATCATCACTGCATAATCACCGCATAATCACAGCATCATCACAGCATAATCACAGTATCATCACAGCGTCATCACTACATCATCACGGCATCATCACAGAATCATCACTGCGTCATCACAGCATCATCAGAGCATCATCACAGCATCATCACAGCATAATCACAGTATCATCACAGCATCATCACTACATCATCACTGCATCATCACAGAATCATCACTGCGTCATCACAGCATCATCAGAGCATCATCACAGCATCATCACATCATCATCTCAGCATCATTACTGCTTACTCACTGCATCATCTTAGCATCATCACATCATCATCACAACATCATCAGTTTCATGTCAGCATCATCACTGCATAATCACTGCATCATCACAGCATCCTCACAGCATCAACACAGCGTCATCACAGCGTCATCAATGCATCATTACAGCATCATCTCAATATAGTCACATAATTATTACAGCATAATCACTGCATCATCATATCATCACTGCATCATCACTGCATCATCACTGCATCATCACAGCATCATTACTTCGTCATCATCAGAGCATCATCACAGCATCCTCACAGCAACATCGCAGCATCATCACAGCATCATCACATCATCATCACAATATCATCACAGCGTCATCACTACACATCACTGCATCATCACTACATCATCACAGCATCATCACTTCGTCATCATCAGAGCATCATCACAGCATCATCACTGCATCCTCACTGCATCATGAGTGCATCATCATCACAGCATCATAACTGCATCATCAAAGCATCATCTCGGCATAATCACAATGTCATAAATACATCATCACTCCATCATCACAGCATTATCACATCATCATCACAACGTTTTCAGTGTCATCACAGCATCATAACAGCGTCATCAAACTGTCATCACAGCATCATCACCAAATCATCACAGAATCATCACAGCATCATTACTGCATCATCACAGCATCTTTGCATCGTCATCAGAGCATCACCACTGCATCATCACATCATCATCACAGCATCATTACTGCTTACTCACTGCATCATCACAGCGTCATGACAGTGTCATCACTGCATCATAACATCATAGCTTCATCATCAGAACATTATCACAGCATCATCACTGCATCATCACATCATCATTATAGCATCTTCACTGTCATCAATACATCATCACAGCATCATCACATCATTATCACAGCATCATCAGTGTCATCTCAGCATCATCACTGCATCATGACTGCATCATAGCAGCATAATCACAGCATCATCACAGAATCATCACAGCATCATCATAAGGTCATCACAGCATCATCACTACGTCATCAGATTGTAATCACAGCATCATCACAGTGTCCTCACTGAATCATCACTGCACCATCACTACAACATCACAGCATCATCTCAGCATCATCATGGCATCATTACTGCATCATCACTGCTTACTCACTGCATCATCACAGCATCATCTCAGCATCATCACAGAATCATTTCTGCATAATCATTGCATTTTCACAGCGTCATCACAGTATCATCACTGCATCATCACAGTGTCATCACAGCATCATCAAAGCATCACGACAGCGTCATCTCACCATCACGACAGCGTCATCAAAGCATCATCACTGCATCATAACAACATCATCTCAGCATCATCACAGAATCATTTCTGCATAATCACTGCATCATCATAGTGTCATCACAGTATATTCACTGCATCATCACATCATCACAGTGTCATCACAGAATCATCACTGAATCATCCAAGCATCATCCAAGCATCATCACAGCACCACCAATGCATCATCACAGTATCATCACTGCATAATCACTGCATCATCACCGCATCATCACATCATCAACACTGCATCATTGCTGCATCATCACATCATTGTCACAGTATCATCAAAATATCATCACAGCATCATCACACCATCATAACAACATCATCACAGCGTCATCACAGTATCGTAAATGCATCATCACAGAATCATCACTGAATCATCATAGCATCTTCATATCATCATCACAATATCATCACAGCATCATCACTGCATCATCACAGCATCATCACTGCATAATCACTGCATCATCACCACATCATCACAGCATCATCACTGCATAATCACTGCATCATCACAGCATCATCACATCGTCATCAAAACATCATTACAAGTATCAACACAACATAATCACAGTGTCATCACAGCATCATCACAGCATCCTTACTGCATGATCACAGCATCTCCGCATCGTAATCACATCATCATCACTGACTCCTCACTGAATCATCACTGTACCATCACTGCATCATCAGAGCATAATCTGAGCATAATCTCAGCATAATCACAGCATCATCACAGAATCATCACAGCATCATTACTGCATCATCACAGCATCTTTGCATCGTCATCAGAGCATCACCACTGCATCATCACTACATCATCACATCATCATCACAGCATTTTAGCTACATAATCACAGAATCATCATAGCGTAACGACAGCATCATCACAACATCATTACAGCATCATCACAGCGTCATCGTAACATCATGACTGTATCATCACAGCATCATCACAGCATCACCGCAGCGTCATCACTGCATCATCACAGCATCATCACAGCATCATCACGGCATCGTTACAGCATCGTCATATCATCATAACTGCATCATCACAACAACATAACAAAATCATCAAAGCATCGTCACAGCATCATCACCGCGTCATCACAGCGTCATAACTGCATCGTCACTGCATCTAAACTGCATCATCACAAAATCATCACAGCTTCATCACTGCAGCATCACAGCATCATCAAAGCATCATCGCAGCATCATCACATCATCATCACTGCATCATCACAGAATCATTACTGTTTACTCACTGCGGCATCACAGCATTATCACGGTGTCATAACTGCATCATCACTGCACCATTACTGCATCATCACAGTGTCATCTCAGCATCATCACAGCATCATTACTGCCTAATCATTGCATTATCACAACGTCATCACAGTATCATCAGTGCATCATCACAGCATCATTACTGCATCATCACATCATCATCACAGAATCACGATAGTGTCATCACAGCGTCATCACTGCATCATCACAGCGTCATCTCAGCATCATCAGAGACTCATCACAGCGTCATCACTGCATCATCACTGCATCACCACAGTATCATCACAGCATCATCACAAAATTATAAGAGCGTCATCACAGCGTTATTACTGCATCATCACAGCATCAATAGAGCATCACGACATCATCATCACAGCTTCACGACAGTGTCATGAGAGCGTCTTCACAGCATCATCACTACATCATCACAGCATCATCACTGCGTCATCAGATTATCATCACAAAATCATCACAGCGTCATTACTGCATCATCACTGCATCATCACAGCGTCATCACCGCATCATCACTGCATTGTCACAACATCATGGCGTCATAATAACTGCATCATAACAGCATGATCAAAGCATCATCACAGCGTCATCACAGCGTCATAACTGCATAAACACTGCATCATCAAAGAACCATCACAGCATCATCACAGCGTCATAACAGCATCATCAGAGCATCATCACATCGTCATCACATCGTCATCAAAGAATCTTCACAGCATCATCGCTATGTTATCATAGCATCATCATAATATTATCACAGCTTCATCACAGCGTCATAACAACATCATCACTGCATCATCACAGCATCATCATTATTGCATCATGACTGCATCATTACAGCATCATCAGAGCAGAATCAGTGCGTCGTCACAGCATCATTACTGCATCACCACATCACCACTGTGTTATCGCAGCGTCATCACAGCATCATCACAACATCATCACAGAATCATCACAGCATCATTGCAGCATCATCACATCATCATCACAGCGTCATCACAACATCATCGTAGCATCATCATGCATCATCACAGCATCATTACTGCATCATCACAGCATCATCACAGCATCATCACTGCATCATCACTGAATAATCACAGCATCATCACTGCATCATCACGGCATCGTTACAGCATCGTCATATCATCATAACTGCATCATCACAACAACATAACAAAATCATCAAAGCATCATCACAGCATCATCACCGCGTCATCACAGCGTCATAACTGCATCGTCACTGCATCTAAACTGCATCATCAAAAAATCATCACTGCATCACATCATAATCACAACATCATCAAAGCGTCATCACAGCATCATCACTGCGTTATCACAGCATCATCTCAGCATCATCACAGTATCATTACTGCTTATTCACTGCATCATCACAACATCATCACAGCGTCATTACAGTGTCATAAATGCATCATCACAGTGTCATCAAAGCGTCCTAACTGCATAATCACTGCATCATCGCAGCTTCATCACAGCATCATGACAGCGTCATCACAGCATCAAAAATGCATAATCACTTCATCCTCACATCATCATCATAGCATCATAGCTGCATAATCATAGAGTCATCACAGCATCATCACTACATCATCAAATTGTCATCACTGTATCATCACAGCATCATCATAGCATCATCACTGCATAATCACAGTGTCATAACAGCATCATTACAACACCATGACTACGTCATCACAGCATCACGACAGCGTCATTACAGTGTCATCACAGCATCATCACTGCATTATCACAACATCATCACAACATCATCACTGCGTCATCAGAGCGTCATCACTACATAATCACTTCTTACTCAGTGAATCATCACTGCATCATCACATCATCACAGCATCATCTCAGCATAATCACAGTATCATCACAGCGTCATCACTACATCATCAATGCATCATCACTGCATCATCACAGCATCATCACTGCATCATCACAGCATCATCAGAGCATCATCACAGCATCATCACAACATCATCACAGAGTCATCACAGCATCATCACTGCATAATCACTGCATCATCACAGCATCCTCACAGCATCAATACAGCGTCATCACAACGTCAACAATGCATCATTACAGCATAATCTCAGTATAGTCACAGCATAATCACTGCATAATCACTGCATCATCATATCGTCATCACTGCATCATCACTGCATCATCACAGCACCATCACAGCATCATTACTGCAGAATCACTGCATCATCACAGCATCATAGCTGCATAATCACAGCATCATCACATCATCATCGCATAGTCATCACAGCGTCATCACTGCATCATCACAGCATCATCACAGCATCATTACTGCAGAATCACTGCATCATCACAGCATCCTCACAGCAACATCGCAGCATCATCACAGCATCATCGCATCATCATCACAGTGTCATGACAGCATCATCACTGCATAATCACAGTATCATCACAGCATCATCACAGCATAATCACAGTATCATCACAGCGTCATCACTACATCATCACTGCATCATCACAGCATCATCACATCATCATCTCAGCATCATTACTGCTTACTCACTGCATCATCATAGCATCATCACATCATCATCACAACATCATCAGTTTCATGTCAGCATCATCACTGCATAATCACTGCATCATCACAGCATCCTCACAGCATCAACACAGCGTCATCACAGCGTCATCAATGCATCATTACAGCATCATCTCAGTATAGTCACAGAATTATTACAGCATAATCACTGCATCATCATATCATCACTGCATCATCACTGCATCATCACAGCACCATCACAGCATCATTACTTCAGAATCACTGCATCATCACAGCATCCTCACAGCAACATCGCAGCATCATCACAGCATCATCACACTGTCATGACAGCATCATCACTGCATAATCACTGCATAATCTCCGCATAATCACAGCATCATCACATCATCATCACAATATCATCACAGCGTCATCACTACACATCACTGCATCATCACTACATCATCACAGCATCATCACTTTGTCATCATCAGAGCATCATCACAGCATCATCACTGCATCCTCACTGCATCATGAGTGCATCATCATCACAGCATCATAACTGCATCATCAAAGCATCATCTCGGCATAATCACAATGTCATAAATACATCATCACTCCATCATCACAGCATTATCACATCATCATCACAACGTTTTCAGTGTCATCACAGCATCATAACAACGTCATCAAACTGTCATCACAGCATCATCACCAAATCATCACAGAATCATCACAGCATCATTACTGCATCATCACAGCATCTTTGCATCGTCATCAGAGCATCACCACTGCATCATCACATCATCATCTCAGCATCATCACAGCATCATTACTGCTTACTCACTGCATCATCACAGCGTCATGACAGTGTCATCACTGCATCATAACATCATAGCTTCATCATCAGAACATTATCACAGCATCATCACTGCATCATCACATCATCATTATAGCATCTTCACTGTCATCAATACATCATCACAGCATCATCACATCATTATCACAGCATCATCAGTGTCATCTCAGCATCATCACTGCATCATGACTGCATCATAGCAGCATAATCACAGCATCATCACAGAATCATCACAGCATCATCATAAGGTCATCACAGCATCATCACTACGTCATCAAATTGTAATCACAGCATCATCACAGTGTCCTCACTGAATCATCACTGCACCATCACTGCAACATCACAGCATCATCTCAGCATCATCATGGCATCATTACTGCATCATCACTGCTTACTCACTGCATCATCACAGCATCATCTCAGCATCATCACAGAATCATTTCTGCATAATCATTGCATTTTCACAGCGTCATCACAGTATCATCACTGCATCATCACAGTGTCATCACAGCATCATCAAAGCATCACGACAGCGTCATCTCACCATCACGACAGCGTCATCAAAGCATCATCACTGCATCATAACAACATCATCTCAGCATCATCACAGAATCATTTCTGCATAATCACTGCATCATCATAGTGTCATCACAGTATATTCACTGCATCATCACATCATCACAGTGTCATCACAGAATCATCACTGAATCATCCAAGCATCATCCAAGCATCATCACAGCACCACCAATGCATCATCACAGTATCATCACTGCATAATCACTGCATCATCACCGCATCATCACATCATCAACACTGCATCATTGCTGCATCATCACATCATTGTCACAGTATCATCAAAATATCATCACAGCATCATCACACCATCATAACAACATCATCACAGCGTCATCACAGTATCGTAAATGCATCATCACAGAATCATCACTGAATCATCATAGCATCTTCATATCATCATCACAATATCATCACAGCATCATCACTGCATCATCACAGCATCATCACATCGTCATCAAAACATCATTACAAGTATCAACACAACATAATCACAGCATCATCACAGCATCATCATTGCATCCTTACTGCATGATCACAGCATCTCCGCATCGTAATCACATCATCATCACTGACTCCTCACTGAATCATCACTGTACCATCACTGCATCATCAGAGCATAATCTGAGCATAATCTCAGCATAATCACAGCATCATCACAGAATCATCACAGCATCATTACTGCATCATCACAGCATCTTTGCATCGTCATCAGAGCATCACCACTGCATCATCACTACATCATCACATCATCATCATAGCATTTTAGCTACATAATCACAGAATCATCATAGCGTAACGACAGCATCATCACAACATCATTACAGCATCATCACAGCGTCATCGTAACATCATGACTGTATCATCACAGCATCATCACAGCATCACCGCAGCGTCATCACTGCATCATCACAGCATCATCACAGCATCATCACGGCATCGTTACAGCATCGTCATATCATCATAACTGCATCATCACAACAACATAACAAAACCATCAAAGCATCGTCACAGCATCATCACCGCGTCATCACAGCGTCATAACTGCATCGTCACTGCATCTAAACTGCATCATCACAAAATCATCACAGCTTCATCACTGCAGCATCACAGCATCATCAAAGCATCATCGCAGCATCATCACATCATCATCACTGCATCATCACAGAATCATTACTGTTTACTCACTGCGGCATCACAGCATTATCACGGTGTCATAACTGCATCATCACTGCACCATTACTGCATCATCACAGTGTCATCTCAGCATCATCACAGCATCATTACTGCCTAATCATTGCATTATCACAACGTCATCACAGTATCATCAGTGCATCATCACAGCATCATTACTGCATCATCACATCATCATCACAGAATCACGATAGTGTCATCACAGCGTCATCACTGCATCATCACAGCGTCATCTCAGCATCATCAGAGACTCATCACAGTGTCATCACTGCATCATCACTGCATCACCACAGTATCATCACAGCATCATCACAAAATTATAAGAGCGTCATCACAGCGTTATTACTGCATCATCACAGCATCAATAGAGCATCATCACAGCGTCATCACAGCGTTATCACAGCGTCATCACAGCATCATCACAGCATCACGACATCATCATCACAGCTTCACGACAGTGTCATGAGAGCGTCTTCACAGCATCATCACTACATCATCACAGCATCATCACTGCGTCATCAGAGCATCATCACAAAATCATCACAGCGTCATTACTGCATCATCACTGCATCATCACAGCGTCATCACCGCATCATCACTGCATTGTCACAACATCATGGCGTCATAATAACTGCATCATAACAGCATGATCAAAGCATCATCACAGCGTCATCACAGCGTCATAACTGCATAAACACTGCATCATCAAAGAACCATCACAGCATCATCACAGCGTCATAACAGCATCATCAGAGCATCATCACATCGTCATCACATCGTCATCAAAGAATCTTCACAGCATCATCGCTATGTCATCATAGCATCATCATAATATTATCACAGCTTCATCACAGCGTCATAACAACATCATCACTGCATCATCACAGCATCATCATTATTGCATCATGACTGCATCATTACAGCATCATCAGAGCAGAATCAGTGCGTCGTCACAGCATCATTACTGCATCACCACATCACCACTGTGTTATCGCAGCGTCATCACAGCATCATCACAACATCATCACAGAATCATCACAGCATCATTGCAGCATCATCACATCATCATCACAGCGTCATCACAACATCATCGTAGCATCATCATGCATCATCACAGCATCATTACTGCATCATCACAGCATCATCACAGCATCATCACTGCATCATCACTGAATAATCACAGCATCATCACTGCATCATCACGGCATCGTTACAGCATCGTCATATCATCATAACTGCATCATCACAACAACATAACAAAATCATCAAAGCATCATCACAGCATCATCACCGCGTCATCACAGCGTCATAACTGCATCGTCACTGCATCTAAACTGCATCATCAAAAAATCATCACTGCATCACATCATAATCACAACATCATCAAAGCGTCATCACAGCATCATCACTGCGTTATCACAGCATCATCTCAGCATCATCACAGTATCATTACTGCTTATTCACTGCATCATCACAACATCATCACAGCGTCATTACAGTGTCATAAATGCATCATCACAGTGTCATCAAAGCGTCCTAACTGCATAATCACTGCATCATCGCAGCTTCATCACAGCATCATGACAGCGTCATCACAGCATCAAAAATGCATAATCACTTCATCCTCACATCATCATCATAGCATCATAGCTGCATAATCATAGAGTCATCACAGCATCATCACTACATCATCAAATTGTCATCACTGTATCATCACAGCATCATCATAGCATCATCACTGCATAATCACAGTGTCATAACAGCATCATTACAACACCATGACTACGTCATCACAGCATCACGACAGCGTCATTACAGTGTCATCACAGCATCATCACTGCATTATCACAACATCATCACAACATCATCACTGCGTCATCAGAGCGTCATCACTACATCATCACTTCTTACTCAGTGAATCATCACTGCATCATCACATCATCACAGCATCATCTCAGCATAATCACAGTATCATCACAGCGTCATCACTACATCATCAATGCATCATCACTGCATCATCACAGCATCATCACTGCATCATCACAGCATCATCAGAGCATCATCACAGCATCATCACAACATCATCACAGAGTCATCACAGCATCATCACTGCATAATCACTGCATCATCACAGCATCCTCACAGCATCAATACAGCGTCATCACAACGTCAACAATGCATCATTACAGCATCATCTCAGTATAGTCACAGCATAATCACTGCATAATCACTGCATCATCATATCGTCATCACTGCATCATCACTGCATCATCACAGCACCATCACAGCATCATTACTGCAGAATCACTGCATCATCACAGCATCATAGCTGCATAATCACAGCATCATCACATCATCATCGCATAGTCATCACAGCGTCATCACTGCATCATCACAGCATCATCACAGCATCATTACTGCAGAATCACTGCATCATCACAGCATCCTCACAGCAACATCGCAGCATCATCACAGCATCATCGCATCATCATCACAGTGTCATGACAGCATCATCACTGCATAATCACTGCATAATCACAGCATCCTCACAGCATCAACACAGCGTCATCACAGCGTCATCAATGCATCATTACAGCATCATCTCAGTATAGTCACAGAATTATTACAGCATAATCACTGCATCATCATATCATCACTGCATCATCACTGCATCATCACAGCACCATCACAGCATCATTACTTCAGAATCACTGCATCATCACAGCATCCTCACAGCAACATCGCAGCATCATCACAGCATCATCACACTGTCATGACAGCATCATCACTGCATAATCACTGCATAATCTCCGCATAATCACAGCATCATCACATCATCATCACAATATCATCACAGCGTCATCACTACACATCACTGCATCATCACTACATCATCACAGCATCATCACTTCGTCATCATCAGAGCATCATCACAGCATCATCACTGCATCCTCACTGCATCATGAGTGCATCATCATCACAGCATCATAACTGCATCATCAAAGCATCATCTCGGCATAATCACAATGTCATAAATACATCATCACTCCATCATCACAGCATTATCACATCATCATCACAACGTTTTCAGTGTCATCACAGCATCATAACAACGTCATCAAACTGTCATCACAGCATCATCACCAAATCATCACAGAATCTCACAGCATCATTACTGCATCATCACAGCATCTTTGCATCGTCATCAGAGCATCACCACTGCATCATCACATCATCATCTCAGCATCATCACAGCATCATTACTGCTTACTCACTGCATCATCACAGCGTCATGACAGTGTCATCACTGCATCATAACATCATAGCTTCATCATCAGAACATTATCACAGCATCATCACTGCATCATCACATCATCATTATAGCATCTTCACTGTCATCAATACATCATCACAGCATCATCACATCATTATCACAGCATCATCAGTGTCATCTCAGCATCATCACTGCATCATGACTGCATCATAGCAGCATAATCACAGCATCATCACAGAATCATCACAGCATCATCATAAGGTCATCACAGCATCATCACTACGTCATCAGATTGTAATCACAGCATCATCACAGTGTCCTCACTGAATCATCACTGCACCATCACTGCAACATCACAGCATCATCTCAGCATCATCATGGCATCATTACTGCATCATCACTGCTTACTCACTGCATCATCACAGCATCATCTCAGCATCATCACAGAATCATTTCTGCATAATCATTGCATTTTCACAGCGTCATCACAGTATCATCACTGCATCATCACAGTGTCATCACAGCATCATCAAAGCATCACGACAGCGTCATCTCACCATCACGACAGCGTCATCAAAGCATCATCACTGCATCATAACAACATCATCTCAGCATCATCACAGAATCATTTCTGCATAATCACTGCATCATCATAGTGTCATCACAGCATATTCACTGCATCATCACATCATCACAGTGTCATCACAGAATCATCACTGAATCATCCAAGCATCATCCAAGCATCATCACAGCACCACCAATGCATCATCACAGTATCATCACTGCATAATCACTGCATCATCACCGCATCATCACATCATCAACACTGCATCATTGCTGCATCATCACATCATTGTCACAGTATCATCAAAATATCATCACAGCATCATCACACCATCATAACAACATCATCACAGCGTCATCACAGTATCGTAAATGCATCATCACAGAATCATCACTGAATCATCATAGCATCTTCATATCATCATCACAATATCATCACAGCATCATCACTGCATCATCACAGCATCATCACATCGTCATCAAAACATCATTACAAGTATCAACACAACATAATCACAGCATCATCACAGCATCATCATTGCATCCTTACTGCATGATCACAGCATCTCCGCATCGTAATCACATCATCATCACTGACTCCTCACTGAATCATCACTGTACCATCACTGCATCATCAGAGCATAATCTGAGCATAATCTCAGCATAATCACAGCATCATCACAGAATCATCACAGCATCATTACTGCATCATCACAGCATCTTTGCATCGTCATCAGAGCATCACCACTGCATCATCACTACATCATCACATCATCATCATAGCATTTTAGCTACATAATCACAGAATCATCATAGCGTAACGACAGCATCATCACAACATCATTACAGCATCATCACAGCATCATCGTAACATCATGACTGTATCATCACAGCATCATCACAGCATCACCGCAGCGTCATCACTGCATCATCACAGCATCATCACAGCATCATCACGGCATCGTTACAGCATCGTCATATCATCATAACTGCATCATCACAACAACATAACAAAACCATCAAAGCATCGTCACAGCATCATCACCGCGTCATCACAGCGTCATAACTGCATCGTCACTGCATCTAAACTGCATCATCACAAAATCATCACAGCTTCATCACTGCAGCATCACAGCATCATCAAAGCATCATCGCAGCATCATCACATCATCATCACTGCATCATCACAGAATCATTACTGTTTACTCACTGCGGCATCACAGCATTATCACGGTGTCATAACTGCATCATCACTGCACCATTACTGCATCATCACAGTGTCATCTCAGCATCATCACAGCATCATTACTGCCTAATCATTGCATTATCACAACGTCATCACAGTATCATCAGTGCATCATCACAGCATCATTACTGCATCATCACATCATCATCACAGAATCACGATAGTGTCATCACAGCGTCATCACTGCATCATCACAGCGTCATCTCAGCATCATCAGAGACTCATCACAGTGTCATCACTGCATCATCACTGCATCACCACAGTATCATCACAGCATCATCACAAAATTATAAGAGCGTCATCACAGCGTTATTACTGCATCATCACAGCATCAATAGAGCATCATCACAGCGTCATCACAGCGTTATCACAGCGTCATCACAGCATCATCACAGCATCACGACATCATCATCACAGCTTCACGACAGTGTCATGAGAGCGTCTTCACAGCATCATCACTACATCATCACAGCATCATCACTGCGTCATCAGAGCATCATCACAAAATCATCACAGCGTCATTACTGCATCATCACTGCATCATCACAGCGTCATCACCGCATCATCACTGCATTGTCACAACATCATGGCGTCATAATAACTGCATCATAACAGCATGATCAAAGCATCATCACAGCGTCATCACAGCGTCATAACTGCATAAACACTGCATCATCAAAGAACCATCACAGCATCATCACAGCGTCATAACAGCATCATCAGAGCATCATCACATCGTCATCACATCGTCATCAAAGAATCTTCACAGCATCATCGCTATGTCATCATAGCATCATCATAATATTATCACAGCTTCATCACAGCGTCATAACAACATCATCACTGCATCATCACAGCATCATCATTATTGCATCATGACTGCATCATTACAGCATCATCAGAGCAGAATCAGTGCGTCGTCACAGCATCATTACTGCATCACCACATCACCACTGTGTTATCGCAGCGTCATCACAGCATCATCACAACATCATCACAGAATCATCACAGCATCATTGCAGCATCATCACATCATCATCACAGCGTCATCACAACATCATCGTAGCATCATCATGCATCATCACAGCATCATTACTGCATCATCACAGCATCATCACAGCATCATCACTGCATCATCACTGAATAATCACAGCATCATCACTGCATCATCACGGCATCGTTACAGCATCGTCATATCATCATAACTGCATCATCACAACAACATAACAAAATCATCAAAGCATCATCACAGCATCATCACCGCGTCATCACAGCGTCATAACTGCATCGTCACTGCATCTAAACTGCATCATCAAAAAATCATCACTGCATCACATCATAATCACAACATCATCAAAGCGTCATCACAGCATCATCACTGCGTTATCACAGCATCATCTCAGCATCATCACAGTATCATTACTGCTTATTCACTGCATCATCACAACATCATCACAGCGTCATTACAGTGTCATAAATGCATCATCACAGTGTCATCAAAGCGTCCTAACTGCATAATCACTGCATCATCGCAGCTTCATCACAGCATCATGACAGAGTCATCACAGCATCAAAAATGCATAATCACTTCATTCTCACATCATCATCATAGCATCATAGCTGCATAATCATAGAGTCATCACAGCATCATCACTACATCATCAAATTGTCATCACTGTATCATCACAGCATCATCATAGCATCATCACTGCATAATCACAGTGTCATAACAGCATCATTACAACACCATGACTACGTCATGACAGCATCACGACAGCGTCATTACAGTGTCATCACAGCATCATCACTGCATTATCACAACATCATCACTGCGTCATCAGAGCGTCATCACTACATCATCACTTCTTACTCAGTGAATCATCACTGCATCATCACATCATCACAGCATCATCTCAGCATAATCACAGTATCATCACAGCGTCATCACTACATCATCAATGCATCATCACTGCATCATCACAGCATCATCACTGCATCATCACAGCATCATCACAGCATCATCACAGCATCATCACAACATCATCACAGAGTCATCACAGCATCATCACTGCATAATCACTGCATCATCACAGCATCCTCACAGCATCAATACAGCGTCATCACAACGTCAACAATGCATCATTACAGCATCATCTCAGTATAGTCACAGCATAATCACTGCATAATCACTGCATCATCATATCGTCATCACTGCATCATCACTGCATCATCACAGCACCATCACAGCATCATTACTGCATCATCACAGCATCCTCACAGCAACATAGATGCATAATCACAGCATCATCACATCATCATCGCATAGTCATCACAGCGTCATCACTGCATCATCACAGCATCATCACAGCATCATTACTGCAGAATCACTGCATCATCACAGCATCCTCACAGCAACATCGCAGCATCATCACAGCATCATCGCATCATCATCACAGTGTCATGACAGCATCATCACTGCATAATCACCGCATAATAACAGCATCATCACAGCATAATCACAGTATCATCACAGCGTCATCACTACATCATCACTGCATCATCACAGAATCATCACTGCGTCATCACAGCATCATCAGAGCATCATCAGAGCATCATCACAGCATCATCACATCATCATCTCAGCATCATTACTGCTTACTCCCTGCATCATCATAGCATCATCACATCATCATCACAACATCATCAGTTTCATGTCAGCATCATCACTGCATAATCACAGCATCATCACAGCATCATCACTGCATTATCACAACATCATCACAACATCATCACTGCGTCATCAGAGCGTCATCACTACATAATCACTTCTTACTCAGTGAATCATCACTGCATCATCACATCATCACAGCATCATCTCAGCATAATCACAGTATCATCACAGCGTCATCACTGCATCATCACTGCATCATCACAGCACCATCACAGCATCATTACTGCATCATCACAGCATCCTCACAGCAACATAGATGCATAATCACAGCATCATCACATCATCATCGCATAGTCATCACAGCGTCATCACTGCATCATCACAGCATCATCACAGCATCATTACTGCAGAATCACTGCATCATCACAGCATCCTCACAGCAACATCGCAGCATCATCACAGCATCATCGCATCATCATCACAGTGTCATGACAGCATCATCACTGCATAATCACCGCATAATAACAGCATCATCACAGCATAATCACAGTATCATCACAGCGTCATCACTACATCATCACTGCATCATCACAGAATCATCACTGCGTCATCACAGCATCATCAGAGCATCATCAGAGCATCATCACAGCATCATCACATCATCATCTCAGCATCATTACTGCTTACTCCCTGCATCATCATAGCATCATCACATCATCATCACAACATCATCAGTTTCATGTCAGCATCATCACTGCATAATCACAGCATCATCACAGCATCATCACTGCATTATCACAACATCATCACAACATCATCACTGCGTCATCAGACCGTCATCACTACATAATCACTTCTTACTCAGTGAATCATCACTGCATCATCACATCATCACAGCATCATCTCAGCATAATCACAGTATCATCACAGCGTCATCACTACATCATCAATGCATCATCACTGCATCATCACAGCATCATCACTGCATCATCACAGCATCATCAGAGCATCATCACAGCATCATCACAACATCATCACAGAGTCATCACAGCATCATCACTGCATAATCACTGCATCATCACAGCATCCTCACAGCATCAATACAGCGTCATCACAACGTCAACAATGCATCATTACAGCATCATCTCAGTATAGTCACAGCATAATCACTGCATAATCACTGCATCATCATATCGTCATCACTGCATCATCACTGCATCATCACAGCACCATCACAGCATCATTACTGCATCATCACAGCATCCTCACAGCAACATAGCTGCATAATCACAGCATCATCACATCATCATCGCATAGTCATCACAGCGTCATCACTGCATCATCACAGCATCATCACAGCATCATTACTGCAGAATCACTGCATCATCACAGCATCCTCACAGCAACATCGCAGCATCATCACAGCATCATCGCATCATCATCACAGTGTCATGACAGCATCATCACTGCATAATCACCGCATAATAACAGCATCATCACAGCATAATCACAGTATCATCACAGCGTCATCACTACATCATCACTGCATCATCACAGAATCATCACTGCGTCATCACAGCATCATCAGAGCATCATCAGAGCATCATCACAGCATCATCACATCATCATCTCAGCATCATTACTGCTTACTCCCTGCATCATCATAGCATCATCACATCATCATCACAACATCATCAGTTTCATGTCAGCATCATCACTGCATAATCACTGCATCATCACAGCATCCTCACAGCATCAACACAGCGTCATCACAGCGTCATCAATGCATCATTACAGCATCATCTCAGTATAGTCACAGAATTATTACAGCATAATCACTGCATCATCATATCGTCATCACTGCATCATCACTGCATCATCACAGCACCATCACAGCATCATTACTGCAGAATCACTGCATCATCACAGCATCCTCACAGCAACATCGCAGCATCATCACAGCATCATCGCATCATCATCACAGTGTCATGACAGCATCATCACTGCATAATCACCGCATAATCACAGCATCATCACAGCATAATCACAGTATCATCACAGCATCATCACTACATCATCACTGCATCATCACAGAATCATCACTGCGTCATCACAGCATCATCAGAGCATCATCACAGCATCATCACATCATCATCTCAGCATCATTACTGCTTACTCACTGCATCATCATAGCATCATCACATCATCATCACAACATCATCAGTTTCATGTCAGCATCATCACTGCATAATCACGGCATCATAATATCGTCATCACTGCATCATCACTGCATCATCACAGCACCATCACAGCATCATTACAGCATCATCTCAGTATAGTCACAGAATTATTACAGCATAATCACTGCATCATCATATCATCACTGCATCATCACTGCATCATCACTGCATCATCACAGCACCATCACAGCATCATTACTTCAGAATCACTGCATCATCACAGCATCCTCACAGCAACATCGCAGCATCATCACAGCATCATCACACTGTCATGACAGCATCATCACTGCATAATCACTGCA
Source organism: Clangula hyemalis (assembly GCA_963989345.1). Next base: position 3,877,190 of record OZ022455.1, on the reverse strand, counting down.
TAATCTCCGCATAATCACAGCATCATCACATCATCATCACAATATCATCACAGCGTCATCACTACACATCACTGCATCATCACTACATCATCACAGCATCATCACTTTGTCATCATCAGAGCATCATCACAGCATCATCACTGCATCCTCACTGCATCATGAGTGCATCATCATCACAGCATCATAACTGCATCATCAAAGCATCATCTCGGCATAATCACAATGTCATAAATACATCATCACTCCATCATCACAGCATTATCACATCATCATCACAACGTTTTCAGTGTCATCACAGCATCATAACAACGTCATCAAACTGTCATCACAGCATCATCACCAAATCATCACAGAATCATCACAGCATCATTACTGCATCATCACAGCATCTTTGCATCGTCATCAGAGCATCACCACTGCATCATCACATCATCATCTCAGCATCATCACAGCATCATTACTGCTTACTCACTGCATCATCACAGCGTCATGACAGTGTCATCACTGCATCATAACATCATAGCTTCATCATCAGAACATTATCACAGCATCATCACTGCATCATCACATCATCATTATAGCATCTTCACTGTCATCAATACATCATCACAGCATCATCACATCATTATCACAGCATCATCAGTGTCATCTCAGCATCATCACTGCATCATGACTGCATCATAGCAGCATAATCACAGCATCATCACAGAATCATCACAGCATCATCATAAGGTCATCACAGCATCATCACTACGTCATCAAATTGTAATCACAGCATCATCACAGTGTCCTCACTGAATCATCACTGCACCATCACTGCAACATCACAGCATCATCTCAGCATCATCATGGCATCATTACTGCATCATCACTGCTTACTCACTGCATCATCACAGCATCATCTCAGCATCATCACAGAATCATTTCTGCATAATCATTGCATTTTCACAGCGTCATCACAGTATCATCACTGCATCATCACAGTGTCATCACAGCATCATCAAAGCATCACGACAGCATCATCTCACCATCACGACAGCGTCATCAAAGCATCATCACTGCATCATAACAACATCATCTCAGCATCATCACAGAATCATTTCTGCATAATCACTGCATCATCATAGTGTCATCACAGCATATTCACTGCATCATCACATCATCACAGTGTCATCACAGAATCATCACTGAATCATCCAAGCATCATCCAAGCATCATCACAGCACCACCAATGCATCATCACAGTATCATCACTGCATAATCACTGCATCATCACCGCATCATCACATCATCAACACTGCATCATTGCTGCATCATCACATCATTGTCACAGTATCATCAAAATATCATCACAGCATCATCACACCATCATAACAACATCATCACAGTGTCATCACAGAATCATCACTGAATCATCATAGCATCTTCATATCATCATCACAATATCATCACAGCATCATCACTGCATCATCACAGCATCATCACTGCATAATCACTGCATCATCACCACATCATCACAGCATCATCACTGCATAATCACTGCATCATCACAGCATCATTACATCGTCATCAAAACATCATTACAAGTATCAACACAACATAATCACAGTGTCATCACAGCATCATCATTGCATCCTTACTGCATGATCACAGCATCTCCGCATCGTAATCACATCATCATCACTGACTCCTCACTGAATCATCACTGTACCATCACTGCATCATCAGAGCATAATCTGAGCATAATCTCAGCATAATCACAGCATCATCACAGAATCATCACAGCATCATTACTGCATCATCACAGCATCTTTGCATCGTCATCAGAGCATCACCACTGCATCATCACTACATCATCACATCATCATCACAGCATTTTAGCTACATAATCACAGAATCATCATAGCGTAACGACAGCATCATCACAACATCATTACAGCATCATCACAGCGTCATCGTAACATCATGACTGTATCATCACAGCATCACCGCAGCGTCATCACTGCATCATCACAGCATCATCACAGCATCATCACGGCATCGTTACAGCATCGTCATATCATCATAACTGCATCATCACAACAACATAACAAAACCATCAAAGCATCGTCACAGCATCATCACCGCGTCATCACAGCGTCATAACTGCATCGTCACTGCATCTAAACTGCATCATCACAAAATCATCACAGCTTCATCACTGCAGCGTCACAGCATCATCAAAGCATCATCGCAGCATCATCACATCATCATCACTGCATCATCACAGAATCATTACTGTTTACTCACTGCGGCATCACAGCATTATCACGGTGTCATAACTGCATCATCACTGCACCATTACTGCATCATCACAGTGTCATCTCAGCATCATCACAGCATCATTACTGCCTAATCATTGCATTATCACAACGTCATCACAGTATCATCAGTGCATCATCACAGCATCATTACTGCATCATCACATCATCATCACAGAATCACGATAGTGTCATCACAGCGTCATCACTGCATCATCACAGCGTCATCTCAGCATCATCAGAGACTCATCACAGCGTCATCACTGCATCATCACTGCATCACCACAGTATCATCACAGCATCATCACAAAATTATAAGAGCGTCATCACAGCGTTATTACTGCATCATCACAGCATCAATAGAGCATCATCACAGCGTCATCACAGCGTTATCACAGCGTCATCACAGCATCATCACAGCATCACGACATCATCATCACAGCTTCACGACAGTGTCATGAGAGCGTCTTCACAGCATCATCACTACATCATCACAGCATCATCACTGCGTCATCAGAGCATCATCACAAAATCATCACAGCGTCATTACTGCATCATCACTGCATCATCACAGCGTCATCACCGCATCATCACTGCATTGTCACAACATCATGGCGTCATAATAACTGCATCATAACAGCATGATCAAAGCATCATCACAGCGTCATCACAGCGTCATAACTGCATAAACACTGCATCATCAAAGAACCATCACAGCATCATCACAGCGTCATAACAGCATCATCAGAGCATCATCACATCGTCATCACATCGTCATCAAAGAATCTTCACAGCATCATCGCTATGTCATCATAGCATCATCATAATATTATCACAGCTTCATCACAGCGTCATAACAACATCATCACTGCATCATCACAGCATCATCATTATTGCATCATGACTGCATCATTACAGCATCATCAGAGCAGAATCAGTGCGTCGTCACAGCATCATTACTGCATCACCACATCACCACTGTGTTATCGCAGCGTCATCACAGCATCATCACAACATCATCACAGAATCATCACAGCATCATTGCAGCATCATCACATCATCATCACAGCGTCATCACAACATCATCGTAGCATCATCATGCATCATCACAGCATCATTACTGCATCATCACAGCATCATCACAGCATCATCACTGCATCATCACTGAATAATCACAGCATCATCACTGCATCATCACGGCATCGTTACAGCATCGTCATATCATCATAACTGCATCATCACAACAACATAACAAAATCATCAAAGCATCATCACAGCATCATCACCGCGTCATCACAGCGTCATAACTGCATCGTCACTGCATCTAAACTGCATCATCAAAAAATCATCACTGCATCACATCATAATCACAACATCATCAAAGCGTCATCACAGCATCATCACTGCGTTATCACAGCATCATCTCAGCATCATCACAGTATCATTACTGCTTATTCACTGCATCATCACAACATCATCACAGCGTCATTACAGTGTCATAAATGCATCACTACAGTGTCATCAAAGCGTCCTAACTGCATAATCACTGCATCATCGCAGCTTCATCACAGCATCATGACAGCGTCATCACAGCATCAAAAATGCATAATCACTTCATCCTCACATCATCATCATAGCATCATAGCTGCATAATCATAGAGTCATCACAGCATCATCACTACATCATCAAATTGTCATCACTGTATCATCACAGCATCATCATAGCATCATCACTGCATAATCACAGTGTCATAACAGCATCATTACAACACCATGACTACGTCATCACAGCATCACGACAGCGTCATTACAGTGTCATCACAGCATCATCACTGCATTATCACAACATCATCACAACATCATCACTGCGTCATCAGAGCGTCATCACTACATCATCACTTCTTACTCAGTGAATCATCACTGCATCATCACATCATCACAGCATCATCTCAGCATAATCACAGTATCATCACAGCGTCATCACTACATCATCAATGCATCACCACTGCATCATCACAGCATCATCACTGCATCATCACAGCATCATCAGAGCATCATCACAGCATCATCACAACATCATCACAGAGTCATCACAGCATCATAACTGCATAATCACTGCATCATCACAGCATCTTCACAGCATCAATACAGCGTCACCACAACGTCAACAATGAATCATTACAGCATCATCTCAGTATAGTCACAGCATAATCACTGCATAATCACTGCATCATCATATCGTCATCACTGCATCATCACTGCATCATCACAGCACCATCACAGCATCATTACTGCAGAATCACTGCATCATCACAGCATCATAGCTGCATAATCACAGCATCATCACATCATCATCGCATAGTCATCACAGCGTCATCACTGCATCATCACAGCATCATCACAGCATCATTACTGCAGAATCACTGCATCATCACAGCATCCTCACAGCAACATCGCAGCATCATCACAGCATCATCGCATCATCATCACAGTGTCATGACAGCATCATCACTGCATAATCACCGCATATTCACAGCATCATCACAGCATAATCACAGTATCATCACAGCGTCATCACTACATCATCACTGCATCATCACAGAATCATCACTGCGTCATCACAGCATCATCAGAGCATCATCACAGCATCATCACAGCATAATCACAGTATCATCACAGCATCATCACTACATCATCACTGCATCATCACAGAATCATCACTGCGTCATCACAGCATCATCAGAGCATCATCACAGCATCATCACAGCATAATCACAGTATCATCACAGCATCATCACTACATCATCACTGCATCATCACAGAATCATCACTGCGTCATCACAGCATCATCAGAGCATCATCACAGCATCATCACATCATCATCTCAGCATCATTACTGCTTACTCACTGCATCATCATAGCATCATCACATCATCATCACAACATCATCAGTTTCATGTCAGCATCATCACTGCATAATCACTGCATCATCACAGCATCCTCACAGCATCAACACAGCGTCATCACAGCGTCATCAATGCATCATTACAGCATCATCTCAGTATAGTCACAGAATTATTACAGCATAATCACTGCATCATCATATCATCACTGCATCATCACTGCATCATCACTGCATCATCACAGCACCATCACAGCATCATTACTTCAGAATCACTGCATCATCACAGCATCCTCACAGCAACATCGCAGCATCATCACAGCATCATCACACTGTCATGACAGCATCATCACTGCATAATCACTGCATAATCTCCGCATAATCACAGCATCATCACATCATCATCACAATATCATCACAGCGTCATCACTACACATCACTGCATCATCACTACATCATCACAGCATCATCACTTCGTCATCATCAGAGCATCATCACAGCATCATCACTGCATCCTCACTGCATCATGAGTGCATCATCATCACAGCATCATAACTGCATCATCAAAGCATCATCTCGGCATAATCACAATGTCATAAATACATCATCACTCCATCATCACAGCATTATCACATCATCATCACAACGTTTTCAGTGTCATCACAGCATCATAACAATGTCATCAAACTGTCATCACAGCATCATCACCAAATCATCACAGAATCATCACAGCATCATTACTGCATCATCACAGCATCTTTGCATTGTCATCAGAGCATCACCACTGCATCATCACATCATCATCTCAGCATCATCACAGCATCATTACTGCTTACTCACTGCATCATCACAGCGTCATGACAGTGTCATCACTGCATCATAACATCATAGCTTCATCATCAGAACATTATCACAGCATCATCACTGCATCATCACATCATCATTATAACATCTTCACTGTCATCAATACATCATCACAGCATCATCACATCATTATCACAGCATCATCAGTGTCATCTCAGCATCATCACTGCATCATGACTGCATCATAGCAGCATAATCACAGCATCATCACAGAATCATCACAGCATCATCATAAGGTCATCACAGCATCATCACTACGTCATCAAATTGTAATCACAGCATCATCACAGTGTCCTCACTGAATCATCACTGCACCATCACTGCAACATCACAGCATCATCTCAGCATCATCATGGCATCATTACTGCATCATCACTGCTTACTCACTGCATCATCACAGCATCATCTCAGCATCATCACAGAATCATTTCTGCATAATCATTGCATTTTCACAGCGTCATCACAGTATCATCACTGCATCATCACAGTGTCATCACAGCATCATCAAAGCATCACGACAGCGTCATCTCACCATCACGACAGCGTCATCAAAGCATCATCACTGCATCATAACAACATCATCTCAGCATCATCACAGAATCATTTCTGCATAATCACTGCATCATCATAGTGTCATCACAGTATATTCACTGCATCATCACATCATCACAGTGTCATCACAGAATCATCACTGAATCATCCAAGCATCATCCAAGCATCATCACAGCACCACCAATGCATCATCACAGTATCATCACTGCATAATCACTGCATCATCACCGCATCATCACATCATCAACACTGCATCATTGCTGCATCATCACATCATTGTCACAGTATCATCAAAATATCATCACAGCATCATCACACCATCATAACAACATCATCACAGCGTCATCACAGTATCGTAAATGCATCATCACAGAATCATCACTGAATCATCATAGCATCTTCATATCATCATCACAATATCATCACAGCATCATCACTGCATCATCACAGCATCATCACTGCATAATCACTGCATCATCACCACATCATCACAGCATCATCACTGCATAATCACTGCATCATCACAGCATCATTACATCGTCATCAAAACATCATTACAAGTATCAACACAACATAATCACAGTGTCATCACAGCATCATCATTGCATCCTTACTGCATGATCACAGCATCTCCGCATCGTCATCAGAGCATCACCACTGCATCATCACTGAATCATCACTGAATCATCACTGTACCATCACTGCATCATCAGAGCATAATCTGAGCATAATCTCAGCATAATCACAGCATCATCACAGAATCATCACAGCATCATTACTGCATCATCACAGCATCTTTGCATCGTCATCAGAGCATCACCACTGCATCATCACTACATCATCACAGCATTTTAGCTACATAATCACAGAATCATCATAGCGTAACGACAGCATCATCACAACATCATTACAGCATCATCACAGCGTCATCGTAACATCATGACTGTATCATCACAGCATCATCACAGCATCACCGCAGCGTCATCACTGCATCATCACAGCATCATCACAGCATCATCACGGCATCGTTACAGCATCGTCATATCATCATAACTGCATCATCACAACAACATAACAAAATCATCAAAGCATCGTCACAGCATCATCACCGCGTCATCACAGCGTCATAACTGCATCGTCACTGCATCTAAACTGCATCATCACAAAATCATCACAGCTTCATCACTGCAGCATCACAGCATCATCAAAGCATCATCGCAGCATCATCACATCATCATCACTGCATCATCACAGAATCATTACTGTTTACTCACTGCGGCATCACAGCATTATCACGGTGTCATAACTGCATCATCACTGCACCATTACTGCATCATCACAGTGTCATCTCAGCATCATCACAGCATCATTACTGCCTAATCATTGCATTATCACAACGTCATCACAGTATCATCAGTGCATCATCACAGCATCATTACTGCATCATCACATCATCATCACAGAATCACGATAGTGTCATCACAGCGTCATCACTGCATCATCACAGCGTCATCTCAGCATCATCAGAGACTCATCACAGCGTCATCACTGCATCATCACTGCATCACCACAGTATCATCACAGCATCATCACAAAATTATAAGAGCGTCATCACAGCGTTATTACTGCATCATCACAGCATCAATAGAGCATCATCACAGCGTCATCACAGCGTTATCACAGCGTCATCACAGCATCACGACATCATCATCACAGCTTCACGACAGTGTCATGAGAGCGTCTTCACAGCATCATCACTACATCATCACAGCGTCATCACTGCGTCATCAGAGCATCATCACAAAATCATCACAGCGTCATTACTGCATCATCCCTGCATCATCACAGCGTCATCACCGCATCATCACTGCATTGTCACAACATCATGGCGTCATAATAACTGCATCATAACAGCATGATCAAAGCATCATCACAGCGTCATCACAGCGTCATAACTGCATAAACACTGCATCATCAAAGAACCATCACAGCATCATCACAGCGTCATAACAGCATCATCAGAGCATCATCACATCGTCATCACATCGTCATCAAAGAATCTTCACAGCATCATCGCTATGTCATCATAGCATCATCATAATATTATCACAGCTTCATCACAGCGTCATAACAACATCATCACTGCATCATCACAGCATCATCATTATTGCATCATGACTGCATCATTACAGCATCATCAGAGCAGAATCAGTGCGTCGTCACAGCATCATTACTGCATCACCACATCATCACTGTGTTATCGCAGCGTCATCACAGCATCATCACAACATCATCACAGAATCATCACAGCATCATTGCAGCATCATCACATCATCATCACAGCGTCATCACAACATCATCGTAGCATCATCATGCATCATCACAGCATCATTACTGCATCATCACAGCATCATCACAGCATCATCACTGCATCATCACTGAATAATCACAGCATCATCACTGCATCATCACGGCATCGTTACAGCATCGTCATATCATCATAACTGCATCATCACAACAACATAACAAAACCATCAAAGCATCGTCACAGCATCATCACCGCGTCATCACAGCGTCATAACTGCATCGTCACTGCATCTAAACTGCATCATCAAAAAATCATCACTGCATCACATCATAATCACAACATCATCAAAGCGTCATCACAGCATCATCACTGCGTTATCACAGCATCATCTCAGCATCATCACAGTATCATTACTGCTTATTCACTGCATCATCACAACATCATCACAGCGTCATTACAGTGTCATAAATGCATCATCACAGTGTCATCAAAGCGTCCTAACTGCATAATCACTGCATCATCGCAGCTTCATCACAGCATCATGACAGCGTCATCACAGCATCAAAAATGCATAATCACTTCATCCTCACATCATCATCATAGCATCATAGCTGCATAATCATAGAGTCATCACAGCATCATCACTACATCATCAAATTGTCATCACTGTATCATCACAGCATCATCATAGCATCATCACTGCATAATCACAGTGTCATAACAGCATCATTACAACACCATGACTACGTCATCACAGCATCACGACAGCGTCATTACAGTGTCATCACAGCATCATCACTGCATCATCACAACATCATCACTGCGTCATCAGAGCGTCATCACTACATAATCACTTCTTACTCAGTGAATCATCACTGCATCATCACATCATCACAGCATCATCTCAGCATAATCACAGTATCATCACAGCGTCATCACTACATCATCAATGCATCATCACTGCATCATCACAGCATCATCACTGCATCATCACAGCATCATCAGAGCATCATCACAGCATCATCACAACATCATCACAGAGTCATCACAGCATCATCACTGCATAATCACTGCATCATCACAGCATCCTCACAGCATCAATACAGCGTCATCACAACGTCAACAATGCATCATTACAGCATCATCTCAGTATAGTCACAGCATAATCACTGCATAATCACTGCATCATCATATCGTCATCACTGCATCATCACTGCATCATAGCTGCATAATCACAGCATCATTACTGCAGAATCACTGCATCATCACAGCATCCTCACAGCAACATCGCAGCATCATCACAGCATCATCGCATCATCATCACAGTGTCATGACAGCATCATCACTGCATAATCACCGCATAATCACAGCATCATCACAGCATAATCACAGTATCATCACAGCGTCATCACTACATCATCACTGCATCATCACAGAATCATCACTGCGTCATCACAGCATCATCAGAGCATCATCACAGCATCATCACAGCATAATCACAGCATCATCACAGCATCATCACTACATCATCACTGCATCATCACAGAATCATCACTGCGTCATCACAGCATCATCAGAGCATCATCACAGCATCATCACATCATCATCTCAGCATCATTACTGCTTACTCACTGCATCATCATAGCATCATCACATCATCATCACAACATCATCAGTTTCATGTCAGCATCATCACTGCATCATCACTGCATCATCACAGCACCATCACAGCATCATTACTTCAGAATCACTGCATCATCACAGCATCCTCACAGCAACATCGCAGCATCATCACAGCATCATCACACTGTCATGACAGCATCATCACTGCATAATCACTGCATAATCTCCGCATAATCACAGCATCATCACATCATCATCACAATATCATCACAGCGTCATCACTACACATCACTGCATCATCACTACATCATCACAGCATCATCACTTCGTCATCATCAGAGCATCATCACAGCATCATCACTGCATCCTCACTGCATCATGAGTGCATCATCATCACAGCATCATAACTGCATCATCAAAGCATCATCTCGGCATAATCACAATGTCATAAATACATCATCACTCCATCATCACAGCATTATCACATCATCATCACAACGTTTTCAGTGTCATCACAGCATCATAACAATGTCATCAAACTGTCATCACAGCATCATCACCAAATCATCACAGAATCATCACAGCATCATTACTGCATCATCACAGCATCTTTGCATCGTCATCAGAGCATCACCACTGCATCATCACATCATCATCTCAGCATCATCACAGCATCATTACTGCTTACTCACTGCATCATCACAGCGTCATGACAGTGTCATCACTGCATCATAACATCATAGCTTCATCATCAGAACATTATCACAGCATCATCACTGCATCATCACATCATCATTATAGCATCTTCACTGTCATCAATACATCATCACAGCATCATCACATCATTATCACAGCATCATCAGTGTCATCTCAGCATCATCACTGCATCATGACTGCATCATAGCAGCATAATCACAGCATCATCACAGAATCATCACAGCATCATCATAAGGTCATCACAGCATCATCACTACGTCATCAGATTGTAATCACAGCATCATCACAGTGTCCTCACTGAATCATCACTGCACCATCACTGCAACATCACAGCATCATCTCAGCATCATCATGGCATCATTACTGCATCATCACTGCTTACTCACTGCATCATCACAGCATCATCTCAGCATCATCACAGAATCATTTCTGCATAATCATTGCATTTTCACAGCGTCATCACAGTATCATCACTGCATCATCACAGTGTCATCACAGCATCATCAAAGCATCACGACAGCGTCATCTCACCATCACGACAGCGTCATCAAAGCATCATCACTGCATCATAACAACATCATCTCAGCATCATCACAGAATCATTTCTGCATAATCACTGCATCATCATAGTGTCATCACAGTATATTCACTGCATCATCACATCATCACAGTGTCATCACAGAATCATCACTGAATCATCCAAGCATCATCCAAGCATCATCACAGCACCACCAATGCATCATCACAGTATCATCACTGCATAATCACTGCATCATCACCGCATCATCACATCATCAACACTGCATCATTGCTGCATCATCACATCATTGTCACAGTATCATCAAAATATCATCACAGCATCATCACACCATCATAACAACATCATCACAGCGTCATCACAGTATCGTAAATGCATCATCACAGAATCATCACTGAATCATCATAGCATCTTCATATCATCATCACAATATCATCACAGCATCATCACTGCATCATCACAGCATCATCACATCGTCATCAAAACATCATTACAAGTATCAACACAACATAATCACAGTGTCATCACAGCATCATCATTGCATCCTTACTGCATGATCACAGCATCTCCGCATCGTAATCACATCATCATCACTGACTCCTCACTCAATCATCACTGTACCATCACTGCATCATCAGAGCATAATCTGAGCATAATCTCAGCATAATCACAGCATCATCACAGAATCATCACAGCATCATTACTGCATCATCACAGCATCTTTGCATCGTCATCAGAGCATCACCACTGCATCATCACTACATCATCACATCATCATCATAGCATTTTAGCTACATAATCACAGAATCATCATAGCGTAACGACAGCATCATCACAACATCATTACAGCATCATCACAGCGTCATCGTAACATCATGACTGTATCATCACAGCATCATCACAGCATCACCGCAGCGTCATCACTGCATCATCACAGCATCATCACAACATCATCACGGCATCGTTACAGCATCGTCATATCATCATAACTGCATCATCACAACAACATAACAAAACCATCAAAGCATCGTCACAGCATCATCACCGCGTCATCACAGCGTCATAAGTGCATCGCCACTGCATCTAAACTGCATCATCACAAAATCATCACAGCTTCATCACTGCAGCATCACAGCATCATCAAAGCATCATCGCAGCATCATCACATCATCATCACTGCATCATCACAGAATCATTACTGTTTACTCACTGCGGCATCACAGCATTATCACGGTGTCATAACTGCATCATCACTGCACCATTACAGCATCATCACAGTGTCATCTCAGCATCATCACAGCATCATTACTGCCTAATCATTGCATTATCACAACGTCATCACAGTATCATCAGTGCATCATCACAGCATCATTACTGCATCATCACATCATCATCACAGAATCACGATAGTGTCATCACAGCGTCATCACTGCATCATCACAGCGTCATCTCAGCATCATCAGAGACTCATCACAGCGTCATCACTGCATCATCACTGCATCACCACAGTATCATCACAGCATCATCACAAAATTATAAGAGCGTCATCACAGCGTTATTACTGCATCATCACAGCATCAATAGAGCATCATCACAGCGTCATCACAGCGTTATCACAGCGTCATCACAGCATCACGACATCATCATCACAGCTTCACGACAGTGTCATGAGAGCGTCTTCACAGCATCATCACTACATCATCACAGCATCATCACTGCGTCATCAGAGCATCATCACAAAATCATCACAGCGTCATTACTGCATCATCACTGCATCATCACAGCGTCATCACCGCATCATCACTGCATTGTCACAACATCATGGCGTCATAATAACTGCATCATAACAGCATGATCAAAGCATCATCACAGCGTCATCACAGCGTCATAACTGCATAAACACTGCATCATCAAAGAACCATCACAGCATCATCACAGCGTCATAACAGCATCATCAGAGCATCATCACATCGTCATCACATCGTCATCAAAGAATCTTCACAGCATCATCGCTATGTCATCATAGCATTATCATAATATTATCACAGCTTCATCACAGCGTCATAACAACATCATCACTGCATCATCACAGCATCATCATTATTGCATCATGACTGCATCATTACAGCATCATCAGAGCAGAATCAGTGCGTCGTCACAGCATCATTACTGCATCACCACATCACCACTGTGTTATCGCAGCGTCATCACAGCATCATCACAACATCATCACAGAATCATCACAGCATCATTGCAGCATCATCACATCATCATCACAGCGTCATCACAACATCATCGTAGCATCATCATGCATCATCACAGCATCATTACTGCATCATCACAGCATCATCACAGCATCATCACTGCATCATCACTGAATAATCACAGCATCATCACTGCATCATCACGGCATCGTTACAGCATCGTCATATCATCATAACTGCATCATCACAACAACATAACAAAATCATCAAAGCATCATCACAGCATCATCACCGCGTCATCACAGCGTCATAACTGCATAGTCACTGCATCTAAACTGCATCATCACAAAATCATCACTGCATCACATCATAATCACAACATCATCAAAGCGTCATCACAGCATCATCACTGCGTTATCACAGCATCATCTCAGCATCATCACAGTATCATTACTGCTTATTCACTGCATCATCACAACATCATCACAGCGTCATTACAGTGTCATAAATGCATCATCACAGTGTCATCAAAGCGTCCTAACTGCATAATCACTGCATCATCGCAGCTTCATCACAGCATCATGACAGCGTCATCACAGCATCAAAAATGCATAATCACTTCATCCTCACATCATCATCATAGCATCATAGCTGCATAATCATAGAGTCATCACAGCATCATCACTGCATAATCACAGTGTCATGACAGCATCATTACAACACCATGACTACGTCATCACAGCATCACGACAGCGTCATTACAGTGTCATCACAGCATCATCACTGCATTATCACAACATCATCACAACATCATCACTGCGTCATCAGAGCGTCATCACTACATAATCACTTCTTACTCAGTGAATCATCACTGCATCATCACATCATCACAGCATCATCTCAGCATAATCACAGTATCATCACAGCGTCATCACTACATCATCAATGCATCATCACTGCATCATCACAGCATCATCACTGCATCATCACAGCATCATCAGAGCATCATCACAGCATCATCACAACATCATCACAGAGTCATCACAGCATCATCACTGCATAATCACTGCATCATCACAGCATCCTCACAGCATCAATACAGCGTCATCACAACGTCAACAATGCATCATTACAGCATCATCTCAGTATAGTCACAGCATAATCACTGCATAATCACTGCATCATCATATCGTCATCACTGCATCATCACAGCACCATCACAGCATCATTACTGCAGAATCACTGCATCATCACAGCATCATAGCTGCATAATCACAGCATCATCACATCATCATCGCATAGTCATCACAGCGTCATCACTGCATCATAGCTGCATAATCACAGCATCATTACTGCAGAATCACTGCATCATCACAGCATCCTCACAGCAACATCGCAGCATCATCACAGCATCATCGCATCATCATCACTACATCATCACTGCATCATCACAGAATCATCACTGCGTCATCACAGCATCATCAGAGCATCATCACAGCATCATCACATCATCATCTCAGCATCATTACTGCTTACTCACTGCATCATCATAGCATCATCACATCATCATCACAACATCATCAGTTTCATGTCAGCATCATCACTGCATAATCACTGCATCATCACAGCATCCTCACAGCATCAACACAGCGTCATCACAGCGTCATCAATGCATCATTACAGCATCATCTCAGTATAGTCACAGAATTATTACAGCATAATCACTGCATCATCATATCATCACTGCATCATCACTGCATCATCACTGCATCATCACAGCACCATCACAGCATCATTACTTCAGAATCACTGCATCATCACAGCATCCTCACAGCAACATCGCAGCATCATCACAGCATCATCACACTGTCATGACAGCATCATCACTGCATAATCACTGCATAATCTCCGCATAATCACAGCATCATCACATCATCATCACAATATCATCACAGCGTCATCACTACACATCACTGCATCATCACTACATCATCACAGCATCATCACTTCGTCATCATCAGAGCATCATCACAGCATCATCACTGCATCCTCACTGCATCATGAGTGCATCATCATCACAGCATCATAACTGCATCATCAAAGCATCATCTCGGCATAATCACAATGTCATAAATACATCATCACTCCATCATCACAGCATTATCACATCATCATCACAACGTTTTCAGTGTCATCACAGCATCATAACAACGTCATCAAACTGTCATCACAGCATCATCACCAAATCATCACAGAATCATCACAGCATCATTACTGCATCATCACAGCATCTTTGCATCGTCATCAGAGCATCACCACTGCATCATCACATCATCATCTCAGCATCATCACAGCATCATTACTGCTTACTCACTGCATCATCACAGCGTCATGACAGTGTCATCACTGCATCATAACATCATAGCTTCATCATCAGAACATTATCACAGCATCATCACTGCATCATCACATCATCATTATAGCATCTTCACTGTCATCAATACATCATCACAGCATCATCACATCATTATCACAGCATCATCAGTGTCATCTCAGCATCATCACTGCATCATGACTGCATCATAGCAGCATAATCACAGCATCATCACAGAATCATCACAGCATCATCATAAGGTCATCACAGCATCATCACTACGTCATCAGATTGTAATCACAGCATCATCACAGTGTCCTCACTGAATCATCACTGCACCATCACTGCAACATCACAGCATCATCTCAGCATCATCATGGCATCATTACTGCATCATCACTGCTTACTCACTGCATCATCACAGCATCATCTCAGCATCATCACAGAATCATTTCTGCATAATCATTGCATTTTCACAGCGTCATCACAGTATCATCACTGCATCATCACAGTGTCATCACAGCATCATCAAAGCATCACGACAGCGTCATCTCACCATCACGACAGCGTCATCAAAGCATCATCACTGCATCATAACAACATCATCTCAGCATCATCACAGAATCATTTCTGCATAATCACTGCATCATCATAGTGTCATCACAGCATATTCACTGCATCATCACATCATCACAGTGTCATCACAGAATCATCACTGAATCATCCAAGCATCATCCAAGCATCATCACAGCACCACCAATGCATCATCACAGTATCATCACTGCATCATCACTGCATCATCACCGCATCATCACTGCATCAACACTGCATCATTGCTGCATCATCACATCATTGTCACAGTATCATCAAAATATCATCACAGCATCATCACACCATCATAACAACATCATCACAGCGTCATCACAGTATCGTAAATGCATCATCACAGAATCATCACTGAATCATCATAGCATCTTCATATCATCATCACAATATCATCACAGCATCATCACTGCATCATCACAGCATCATCACTGCATAATCACTGCATCATCACCACATCATCACAGCATCATCACTGCATAATCACTGCATCATCACAGCATCATCACATCGTCATCAAAACATCATTACAAGTATCAACACAACATAATCACAGTGTCATCACAGCATCATCATTGCATCCTTACTGCATGATCACAGCATCTCCGCATCGTAATCACATCATCATCACTGACTCCTCACTCAATCATCACTGTACCATCACTGCATCATCAGAGCATAATCTGAGCATAATCTCAGCATAATCACAGCATCATCACAGAATCATCACAGCATCATTACTGCATCATCACAGCATCTTTGCATCGTCATCAGAGCATCACCACTGCATCATCACTACATCATCACATCATCATCACAGCATTTTAGCTACATAATCACAGAATCATCATAGCGTAACGACAGCATCATCACAACATCATTACAGCATCATCACAGCGTCATCGTAACATCATGACTGTATCATCACAGCATCATCACAGCATCACCGCAGCGTCATCACTGCATCATCACAGCATCATCACAGCATCATCACGGCATCGTTACAGCATCGTCATATCATCATAACTGCATCATCACAACAACATAACAAAACCATCAAAGCATCGTCACAGCATCATCACCGCGTCATCACAGCGTCATAACTGCATCGTCACTGCATCTAAACTGCATCATCACAAAATCATCACAGCTTCATCACTGCAGCATCACAGCATCATCAAAGCATCATCGCAGCATCATCACATCATCATCACTGCATCATCACAGAATCATTACTGTTTACTCACTGCGGCATCACAGCATTATCACGGTGTCATAACTGCATCATCACTGCACCATTACTGCATCATCACAGTGTCATCTCAGCATCATCACAGCATCATTACTGCCTAATCATTGCATTATCACAACGTCATCACAGTATCATCAGTGCATCATCACAGCATCATTACTGCATCATCACATCATCATCACAGAATCACGATAGTGTCATCACAGCGTCATCACTGCATCATCACAGCGTCATCTCAGCATCATCAGAGACTCATCACAGCGTCATCACTGCATCATCACTGCATCACCACAGTATCATCACAGCATCATCACAAAATTATAAGAGCGTCATCACAGCGTTATTACTGCATCATCACAGCATCAATAGAGCATCATCACAGCGTCATCACAGCGTTATCACAGCGTCATCACAGCATCACGACATCATCATCACAGCTTCACGACAGTGTCATGAGAGCGTCTTCACAGCATCATCACTACATCATCACAGCGTCATCACTGCGTCATCAGAGCATCATCACAAAATCATCACAGCGTCATTACTGCATCATCCCTGCATCATCACAGCGTCATCACCGCATCATCACTGCATTGTCACAACATCATGGCGTCATAATAACTGCATCATAACAGCATGATCAAAGCATCATCACAGCGTCATCACAGCGTCATAACTGCATAAACACTGCATCATCAAAGAACCATCACAGCATCATCACAGCGTCATAACAGCATCATCAGAGCATCATCACATCGTCATCACATCGTCATCAAAGAATCTTCACAGCATCATCGCTATGTCATCATAGCATCATCATAATATTATCACAGCTTCATCACAGCGTCATAACAACATCATCACTGCATCATCACAGCATCATCATTATTGCATCATGACTGCATCATTACAGCATCATCAGAGCAGAATCAGTGCGTCGTCACAGCATCATTACTGCATCACCACATCATCACTGTGTTATCGCAGCGTCATCACAGCATCATCACAACATCATCACAGAATCATCACAGCATCATTGCAGCATCATCACATCATCATCACAACGTCATCACAACATCATCGTAGCATCATCATGCATCATCACAGCATCATTACTGCATCATCACAGCATCATCACAGCATCATCACTGCATCATCACTGAATAATCACAGCATCATCACTGCATCATCACGGCATCGTTACAGCATCGTCATATCATCATAACTGCATCATCACAACAACATAACAAAATCATCAAAGCATCATCACAGCATCATCACCGCGTCATCACAGCGTCATAACTGCATCGTCACTGCATCTAAACTGCATCATCAAAAAATCATCACTGCATCACATCATAATCACAACATCATCAAAGCGTCATCACAGCATCATCACTGCGTTATCACAGCATCATCTCAGCATCATCACAGTATCATTACTGCTTATTCACTGCATCATCACAACATCATCACAGCGTCATTACAGTGTCATAAATGCATCATCACAGTGTCATCAAAGCGTCCTAACTGCATAATCACTGCATCATCGCAGCTTCATCACAGCATCATGACAGCGTCATCACAGCATCAAAAATGCATAATCACTTCATCCTCACATCATCATCATAGCATCATAGCTGCATAATCATAGAGTCATCACAGCATCATCACTACATCATCAAATTGTCATCACTGTATCATCACAGCATCATCATAGCATCATCACTGCATAATCACAGTGTCATAACAGCATCATTACAACACCATGACTACGTCATCACAGCATCACGACAGCGTCATTACAGTGTCATCACAGCATCATCACTGCATTATCACAACATCATCACAACATCATCACTGCGTCATCAGAGCGTCATCACTACATAATCACTTCTTACTCAGTGAATCATCACTGCATCATCACATCATCACAGCATCATCTCAGCATAATCACAGTATCATCACAGCGTCATCACTACATCATCAATGCATCATCACTGCATCATCACAGCATCATCACTGCATCATCACAGCATCATCACAACATCATCACAGAGTCATCACAGCATCATCACTGCATAATCACTGCATCATCACAGCATCCTCACAGCATCAATACAGCATCATCACAACGTCAACAATGAATCATTACAGCATCATCTCAGTATAGTCACAGCATAATCACTGCATAATCACTGCATCGTCATATCGTCATCACTGCATCATCACAGCACCATCACAGCATCATTACTGCAGAATCACTGCATCATCACAGCATCATAGCTGCATAATCACAGCATCATCACATCATCATCGCATAGTCATCACAGCGTCATCACTGCATCATCACAGCATCATCACAGCATCATTACTGCAGAATCACTGCATCATCACAGCATCCTCACAGCAACATCGCAGCATCATCACAGCATCATCGCATCATCATCACAACATCATCACAGTGTCATGACAGCATCATCACTGCATAATCACCGCATAATCACAGCATCATCACAGCATAATCACAGTATCATCACAGCGTCATCACTACATCATCACTGCATCATCAGAGAATCATCACTGCGTCATCACAGCATCATCAGAGCATCATCACAGCATCATCAGAGCATCATCACAGCATCATCACATCATCATCTCAGCATCATTACTGCTTACTCACTGCATCATCATAGCATCATCACATCATCATCACAACATCATCAGTTTCATGTCAGCATCATCACTGCATAATCACTGCATCATCACAGCATCCTCACAGCATCAACACAGCGTCATCACAGCGTCATCAATGCATCATTACAGCATCATCTCAGTATAGTCACAGAATTATTACAGCATAATCACTGCATCATCATATCATCACTGCATCATCACTGCATCATCACAGCACCATCACAGCATCATTACTTCAGAATCACTGCATCATCACAGCATCCTCACAGCAACATCGCAGCATCATCACAGCATCATCACACTGTCATGACAGCATCATCACTGCATAATCACTGCATAATCTCCGCATAATCACAGCATCATCACATCATCATCACAATATCATCACAGCGTCATCACTACACATCACTGCATCATCACTACATCATCACAGCATCATCACTTCGTCATCATCAGAGCATCATCACAGCATCATCACTGCATCCTCACTGCATCATGAGTGCATCATCATCACAGCATCATAACTGCATCATCAAAGCATCATCTCGGCATAATCACAATGTCATAAATACATCATCACTCCATCATCACAGCATTATCACATCATCATCACAACGTTTTCAGTGTCATCACAGCATCATAACAATGTCATCAAACTGTCATCACAGCATCATCACCAAATCATCACAGAATCATCACAGCATCATTACTGCATCATCACAGCATCTTTGCATCGTCATCAGAGCATCACCACTGCATCATCACATCATCATCTCAGCATCATCACAGCATCATTACTGCTTACTCACTGCATCATCACAGCGTCATGACAGTGTCATCACTGCATCATAACATCATAGCTTCATCATCAGAACATTATCACAGCATCATCACTGCATCATCACATCATCATTATAGCATCTTCACTGTCATCAATACATCATCACAGCATCATCACATCATTATCACAGCATCATCAGTGTCATCTCAGCATCATCACTGCATCATGACTGCATCATAGCAGCATAATCACAGCATCATCACAGAATCATCACAGCATCATCATAAGGTCATCACAGCATCATCACTACGTCATCAGATTGTAATCACAGCATCATCACAGTGTCCTCACTGAATCATCACTGCACCATCACTGCAACATCACAGCATCATCTCAGCATCATCATGGCATCATTACTGCATCATCACTGCTTACTCACTGCATCATCACAGCATCATCTCAGCATCATCACAGAATCATTTCTGCATAATCATTGCATTTTCACAGCGTCATCACAGTATCATCACTGCATCATCACAGTGTCATCACAGCATCATCAAAGCATCACGACAGCGTCATCTCACCATCACGACAGCGTCATCAAAGCATCATCACTGCATCATAACAACATCATCTCAGCATCATCACAGAATCATTTCTGCATAATCACTGCATCATCATAGTGTCATCACAGCATATTCACTGCATCATCACATCATCACAGTGTCATCACAGAATCATCACTGAATCATCCAAGCATCATCCAAGCATCATCACAGCACCACCAATGCATCATCACAGTATCATCACTGCATAATCACTGCATCATCACCGCATCATCACTGCATCAACACTGCATCATTGCTGCATCATCACATCATTGTCACAGTATCATCAAAATATCATCACAGCATCATCACACCATCATAACAACATCATCACAGCGTCATCACAGTATCGTAAATGCATCATCACAGAATCATCACTGAATCATCATAGCATCTTCATATCATCATCACAATATCATCACAGCATCATCACTGCATCATCACAGCATCATCACTGCATAATCACTGCATCATCACCACATCATCACAGCATCATCACTGCATAATCACTGCATCATCACAGCATCATCACATCGTCATCAAAACATCATTACAAGTATCAACACAACATAATCACAGTGTCATCACAGCATCATCATTGCATCCTTACTGCATGATCACAGCATCTCCGCATCGTAATCACATCATCATCACTGACTCCTCACTGAATCATCACTGTACCATCACTGCATCATCAGAGCATAATCTGAGCATAATCTCAGCATAATCACAGCATCATCACAGCATCACCGCAGCATCATCACTGCATCATCACGGCATCGTTACAGCATCGTCATATCATCATAACTGCATCATCACAACAACATAACAAAATCATCAAAGCATCATCACAGCATCATCACCGCGTCATCACAGCGTCATAACTGCATCGTCACTGCATCTAAACTGCATCATCACAAAATCATCACTGCATCACATCATAATCACAACATCATCAAAGCGTCATCACAGCATCATCACTGCGTTATCACAGCATCATCTCAGCATCATCACAGTATCATTACTGCTTATTCACTGCATCATCACAACATCATCACAGCGTCATTACAGTGTCATAAATGCATCATCACAGTGTCATCAAAGCGTCCTAACTGCATAATCACTGCATCATCGCAGCTTCATCACAGCATCATGACAGCGTCATCACAGCATCAAAAATGCATAATCACTTCATCCTCACATCATCATCATAGCATCATAGCTGCATAATCATAGAGTCATCACAGCATCATCACTACATCATCAAATTGTCATCACTGTATCATCACAGCATCATCATAGCATCATCACTGCATAATCACAGTGTCATAACAGCATCATTACAACACCATGACTACGTCATCACAGCATCACGACAGCGTCATTACAGTGTCATCACAGCATCATCACAGCATCATCACTGCATTATCACAACATCATCACAACATCATCACTGCGTCATCAGAGCGTCATCACTACATAATCACTTCTTACTCAGTGAATCATCACTGCATCATCACATCATCACAGCATCATCTCAGCATAATCACAGTATCATCACAGCGTCATCACTACATCATCAATGCATCATCACTGCATCATCACAGCATCATCACTGCATCATCACAGCATCATCAGAGCATCATCACAGCATCATCACAACATCATCACAGAGTCATCACAGCATCATCACTGCATAATCACTGCATCATCACAGCATCCTCACAGCATCAATACAGCGTCATCACAACGTCAACAATGCATCATTACAGCATCATCTCAGTATAGTCACAGCATAATCACTGCATAATCACTGCATCATCATATCGTCATCACTGCATCATCACTGCATCATCACAGCACCATCACAGCATCATTACTGCAGAATCACTGCATCATCACAGCATCATAGCTGCATAATCACAGCATCATCACATCATCATCGCATAGTCATCACAGCGTCATCACTGCATCATCACAGCATCATTACTGCAGAATCACTGCATCATAACAGCATCCTCACAGCAACATCGCAGCATCATCACAGCATCATCGCATCATCATCACAGTGTCATGACAGCATCATCACTGCATAATCACCGCATAATAACAGCATCATCACAGCATAATCACAGTATCATCACAGCGTCATCACTACATCATCACTGCATCATCACAGAATCATCACTGCGTCATCACAGAATCATCACTGCGTCATCACAGCATCATCACAGCATCATCACATCATCATCTCAGCATCATTACTGCTTACTCCCTGCATCATCATAGCATCATCACATCATCATCACAACATCATCAGTTTCATGTCAGCATCATCACTGCATAATCACTGCATCATCACAGCATCCTCACAGCATCAACACAGCGTCATCACAGCGTCATCAATGCATCATTACAGCATCATCTCAGTATAGTCACAGAATTATTACAGCATAATCACTGCATCATCATATCATCACTGCATCATCACTGCATCATCACTGCATCATCACAGCACCATCACAGCATCATTACTTCAGAATCACTGCATCATCACAGCATCCTCACAGCAACATCGCAGCATCATCACAGCATCATCACACTGTCATGACAGCATCATCACTGCATAATCACTGCATAATCTCCGCATAATCACAGCATCATCACAGTATCATCACAGCGTCATCACTACATCATCACTGCATCATCACAGAATCATCACTGCGTCATCACAGCATCATCAGAGCATCATTACAGCATCATCACATCATCATCTCAGCATCATTACTGCTTACTCACTGCATCATCATAGCATCATCACATCATCATCACAACATCATCAGTTTCATGTCAGCATCATCACTGCATAATCACGGCATCATCATATCGTCATCACTGCATCATCACTGCATCATCACAGCACCATCACAGCATCATTACAGCATCATCTCAGTATAGTCACAGAATTATTACAGCATAATCACTGCATCATCATATCATCACTGCATCATCACTGCATCATCACTGCATCATCACAGCACCATCACAGCATCATTACTTCAGAATCACTGCATCATCACAGCATCCTCACAGCAACATCGCAGCATCATCACAGCATCATCACACTGTCATGACAGCATCATCACTGCATAATCACTGCATAATCTCCGCATAATCACAGCATCATCACATCATCATCACAATATCATCACAGCGTCATCACTACACATCACTGCATCATCACTACATCATCACAGCATCATCACTTCGTCATCATCAGAGCATCATCACAGCATCATCACTGCATCCTCACTGCATCATGAGTGCATCATCATCACAGCATCATAACTGCATCATCAAAGCATCATCTCGGCATAATCACAATGTCATAAATACATCATCACTCCATCATCACAGCATTATCACATCATCATCACAACGTTTTCAGTGTCATCACAGCATCATAACAACGTCATCAAACTGTCATCACAGCATCATCACCAAATCATCACAGAATCATCACAGCATCATTACTGCATCATCACAGCATCTTTGCATCGTCATCAGAGCATCACCACTGCATCATCACATCATCATCTCAGCATCATCACAGCATCATTACTGCTTACTCACTGCATCATCACAGCGTCATGACAGTGTCATCACTGCATCATAACATCATAGCTTCATCATCAGAACATTATCACAGCATCATCACTGCATCATCACATCATCATTATAGCATCTTCACTGTCATCAATACATCATCACAGCATCATCACATCATTATCACAGCATCATCAGTGTCATCTCAGCATCATCACTGCATCATGACTGCATCATAGCAGCATAATCACAGCATCATCACAGAATCATCACAGCATCATCATAAGGTCATCACAGCATCATCACTACGTCATCAAATTGTAATCACAGCATCATCACAGTGTCCTCACTGAATCATCACTGCACCATCACTGCAACATCACAGCATCATCTCAGCATCATCATGGCATCATTACTGCATCATCACTGCTTACTCACTGCATCATCACAGCATCATCTCAGCATCATCACAGAATCATTTCTGCATAATCATTGCATTTTCACAGCGTCATCACAGTATCATCACTGCATCATCACAGTGTCATCACAGCATCATCAAAGCATCACGACAGCGTCATCTCACCATCACGACAGCGTCATCAAAGCATCATCACTGCATCATAACAACATCATCTCAGCATCATCACAGAATCATTTCTGCATAATCACTGCATCATCATAGTGTCATCACAGTATATTCACTGCATCATCACATCATCACAGTGTCATCACAGAATCATCACTGAATCATCCAAGCATCATCCAAGCATCATCACAGCACCACCAATGCATCATCACAGTATCATCACTGCATCATCACTGCATCATCACCGCATCATCACATCATCAACACTGCATCATTGCTGCATCATCACATCATTGTCACAGTATCATCAAAATATCATCACAGCATCATCACACCATCATAACAACATCATCACAGTGTCATCACAGAATCATCACTGAATCATCATAGCATCTTCATATCATCATCACAATATCATCACAGCATCATCACTGCATCATCACAGCATCATCACTGCATAATCACTGCATCATCACCACATCATCACAGCATCATCACTGCATAATCACTGCATCATCACAGCATCATTACATCGTCATCAAAACATCATTACAAGTATCAACACAACATAATCACAGTGTCATCACAGCATCATCATTGCATCCTTACTGCATGATCACAGCATCTCCGCATCGTAATCACATCATCATCACTGACTCCTCACTGAATCATCACTGTACCATCACTGCATCATCAGAGCATAATCTGAGCATAATCTCAGCATAATCACAGCATCATCACAGAATCATCACAGCATCATTACTGCATCATCACAGCATCTTTGCATCGTCATCAGAGCATCACCACTGCATCATCACTACATCATCACATCATCATCACAGCATTTTAGCTACATAATCACAGAATCATCATAGCGTAACGACAGCATCATCACAACATCATTACAGCATCATCACAGCGTCATCGTAACATCATGACTGTATCATCACAGCATCACCGCAGCGTCATCACTGCATCATCACAGCTTCATCACAGCATCATCACGGCATCGTTACAGCATCGTCATATCATCATAACTGCATCATCACAACAACATAACAAAACCATCAAAGCATCGTCACAGCATCATCACCGCGTCATCACAGCGTCATAACTGCATCGTCACTGCATCTAAACTGCATCATCACAAAATCATCACAGCTTCATCACTGCAGCATCACAGCATCATCAAAGCATCATCGCAGCATCATCACATCATCATCACTGCATCATCACAGAATCATTACTGTTTACTCACTGCGGCATCACAGCATTATCACGGTGTCATAACTGCATCATCACTGCACCATTACTGCATCATCACAGTGTCATCTCAGCATCATCACAGCATCATTACTGCCTAATCATTGCATTATCACAACGTCATCACAGTATCATCAGTGCATCATCACAGCATCATTACTGCATCATCACATCATCATCACAGAATCACGATAGTGTCATCACAGCGTCATCACTGCATCATCACAGCGTCATCTCAGCATCATCAGAGACTCATCACAGCGTCATCACTGCATCATCACTGCATCACCACAGTATCATCACAGCATCATCACAAAATTATAAGAGCGTCATCACAGCGTTATTACTGCATCATCACAGCATCAATAAAGCATCATCACAGCGTCATCACAGCATTATCACAGCGTCATCACAGCATCATCACAGCATCACGACATCTTCATCACAGCTTCACGACAGTGTCATGAGAGCGTCTTCACAGCATCATCACTACATCATCACAGCATCATCACTGCGTCATCAGAGCATCATCACAAAATCATCACAGCGTCATTACTGCATCATCACTGCATCATCACAGCGTCATCACCGCATCATCACTGCATTGTCACAACATCATGGCGTCATAATAACTGCATCATAACAGCATGATCAAAGCATCATCACAGCGTCATCACAGCGTCATAACTGCATAAACACTGCATCATCAAAGAACCATCACAGCATCATCACAGCGTCATAACAGCATCATCAGAGCATCATCACATCGTCATCACATCGTCATCAAAGAATCTTCACAGCATCATCGCTATGTCATCATAGCATCATCATAATATTATCACAGCTTCATCACAGCGTCATAACAACATCATCACTGCATCATCACAGCATCATCATTATTGCATCATGACTGCATCATTACAGCATCATCAGAGCAGAATCAGTGCGTCGTCACAGCATCATTACTGCATCACCACATCATCACTGTGTTATCGCAGCGTCATCACAGCATCATCACAACATCATCACAGAATCATCACAGCATCATTGCAGCATCATCACATCATCATCACAGCGTCATCACAACATCATCGTAGCATCATCATGCATCATCACAGCATCATTACTGCATCATCACAGCATCATCACAGCATCATCACTGCATCATCACTGAATAATCACAGCATCATCACTGCATCATCACGGCATCGTTACAGCATCGTCATATCATCATAACTGCATCATCACAACAACATAACAAAACCATCAAAGCATCGTCACAGCATCATCACCGCGTCATCACAGCGTCATAACTGCATCGTCACTGCATCTAAACTGCATCATCAAAAAATCATCACTGCATCACATCATAATCACAACATCATCAAAGCGTCATCACAGCATCATCACTGCGTTATCACAGCATCATCTCAGCATCATCACAGTATCATTACTGCTTATTCACTGCATCATCACAACATCATCACAGCGTCATTACAGTGTCATAAATGCATCATCACAGTGTCATCAAAGCGTCCTAACTGCATAATCACTGCATCATCGCAGCTTCATCACAGCATCATGACAGCGTCATCACAGCATCAAAAATGCATAATCACTTCATCCTCACATCATCATCATAGCATCATAGCTGCATAATCATAGAGTCATCACAGCATCATCACTACATCATCAAATTGTCATCACTGTATCATCACAGCATCATCATAGCATCATCACTGCATAATCACAGTGTCATAACAGCATCATTACAACACCATGACTACGTCATCACAGCATCACGACAGCGTCATTACAGTGTCATCACAGCATCATCACTGCATTATCACAACATCATCACAACATCATCACTGCGTCATCAGAGCGTCATCACTACATCATCACTTCTTACTCAGTGAATCATCACTGCATCATCACATCATCACAGCATCATCTCAGCATAATCACAGTATCATCACAGCGTCATCACTACATCATCAATGCATCATCACTGCATCATCACAGCATCATCACTGCATCATCACAGCATCATCACAACATCATCACAGAGTCATCACAGCATCATCACTGCATAATCACTGCATCATCACAGCATCCTCACAGCATCAATACAGCATCATCACAACGTCAACAATGAATCATTACAGCATCATCTCAGTATAGTCACAGCATAATCACTGCATAATCACTGCATCGTCATATCGTCATCACTGCATCATCACAGCACCATCACAGCATCATTACTGCAGAATCACTGCATCATCACAGCATCATAGCTGCATAATCACAGCATCATCACATCATCATCGCATAGTCATCACAGCGTCATCACTGCATCATCACAGCATCATCACAGCATCATTACTGCAGAATCACTGCATCATCACAGCATCCTCACAGCAACATCGCAGCATCATCACAGCATCATCGCATCATCATCACAACATCATCACAGTGTCATGACAGCATCATCACTGCATAATCACCGCATAATCACAGCATCATCACAGCATAATCACAGTATCATCACAGCGTCATCACTACATCATCACTGCATCATCACAGAATCATCACTGCGTCATCACAGCATCATCAGAGCATCATCACAGCATCATCAGAGCATCATCACAGCATCATCACATCATCATCTCAGCATCATTACTGCTTACTCACTGCATCATCATAGCATCATCACATCATCATCACAACATCATCAGTTTCATGTCAGCATCATCACTGCATAATCACTGCATCATCACAGCATCCTCACAGCATCAACACAGCGTCATCACAGCGTCATCAATGCATCATTACAGCATCATCTCAGTATAGTCACAGAATTATTACAGCATAATCACTGCATCATCATATCATCACTGCATCATCACTGCATCATCACAGCACCATCACAGCATCATTACTTCAGAATCACTGCATCATCACAGCATCCTCACAGCAACATCGCAGCATCATCACAGCATCATCACACTGTCATGACAGCATCATCACTGCATAATCACTGCATAATCTCCGCATAATCACAGCATCATCACATCATCATCACAATATCATCACAGCGTCATCACTACACATCACTGCATCATCACTACATCATCACAGCATCATCACTTCGTCATCATCAGAGCATCATCACAGCATCATCACTGCATCCTCACTGCATCATGAGTGCATCATCATCACAGCATCATAACTGCATCATCAAAGCATCATCTCGGCATAATCACAATGTCATAAATACATCATGACTCCATCATCACAGCATTATCACATCATCATCACAACGTTTTCAGTGTCATCACAGCATCATAACAACGTCATCAAACTGTCATCACAGCATCATCACCAAATCATCACAGAATCATCACAGCATCATTACTGCATCATCACAGCATCTTTGCATCGTCATCAGAGCATCACCACTGCATCATCACATCATCATCTCAGCATCATCACAGCATCATTACTGCTTACTCACTGCATCATCACAGCGTCATGACAGTGTCATCACTGCATCATAACATCATAGCTTCATCATCAGAACATTATCACAGCATCATCACTGCATCATCACATCATCATTATAGCATCTTCACTGTCATCAATACATCATCACAGCATCATCATAAGGTCATCACAGCATCATCAGTGTCATCTCAGCATCATCACTGCATCATGACTGCATCATAGCAGCATAATCACAGCATCATCACAGAATCATCACAGCATCATCATAAGGTCATCACAGCATCATCACTACGTCATCAGATTGTAATCACAGCATCATCACAGTGTCCTCACTGAATCATCACTGCACCATCACTGCAACATCACAGCATCATCTCAGCATCATCATGGCATCATTACTGCATCATCACTGCTTACTCACTGCATCATCACAGCATCATCTCAGCATCATCACAGAATCATTTCTGCATAATCATTGCATTTTCACAGCGTCATCACAGTATCATCACTGCATCATCACAGTGTCATCACAGCATCATCAAAGCATCACGACAGCGTCATCTCACCATCACGACAGCGTCATCAAAGCATCATCACTGCATCATAACAACATCATCTCAGCATCATCACAGAATCATTTCTGCATAATCACTGCATCATCATAGTGTCATCACAGCATATTCACTGCATCATCACATCATCACAGTGTCATCACAGAATCATCACTGAATCATCCAAGCATCATCCAAGCATCATCACAGCACCACCAATGCATCATCACAGTATCATCACTGCATCATCACTGCATCATCACCGCATCATCACTGCATCAACACTGCATCATTGCTGCATCATCACATCATTGTCACAGTATCATCAAAATATCATCACAGCATCATCACACCATCATAACAACATCATCACAGCGTCATCACAGTATCGTAAATGCATCATCACAGAATCATCACTGAATCATCATAGCATCTTCATATCATCATCACAATATCATCACAGCATCATCACTGCATCATCACAGCATCATCACTGCATAATCACTGCATCATCACAGCATCATCACTGCATAATCACTGCATCATCACAGCATCATCACATCGTCATCAAAACATCATTACAAGTATCAACACAACATAATCACAGTGTCATCACAGCATCATCATTGCATCCTTACTGCATGATCACAGCATCTCCGCATCGTAATCACATCATCATCACTGACTCCTCACTCAATCATCACTGTACCATCACTGCATCATCAGAGCATAATCTGAGCATAATCTCAGCATAATCACAGCATCATCACAGAATCATCACAGCATCATTACTGCATCATCACAGCATCTTTGCATCGTCATCAGAGCATCACCACTGCATCATCACTACATCATCACATCATCATCACAGCATTTTAGCTACATAATCACAGAATCATCATAGCGTAACGACAGCATCATCACAACATCATTACAGCATCATCACAGCGTCATCGTAACATCATGACTGTATCATCACAGCATCATCACAGCATCACCGCAGCATCATCACTGCATCATCACAGCATCATCACAGCATCATCACGGCATCGTTACAGCATCGTCATATCATCATAACTGCATCATCACAACAACATAACAAAATCATCAAAGCATCGTCACAGCATCATCACCGCGTCATCACAGCGTCATAACTGCATCGTCACTGCATCTAAACTGCATCATCACAAAATCATCACAGCTTCATCACTGCAGCATCACAGCATCATCAAAGCATCATCGCAGCATCATCACATCATCATCACTGCATCATCACAGAATCATTACTGTTTACTCACTGCGGCATCACAGCATTATCACGGTGTCATAACTGCATCATCACTGCACCATTACTGCATCATCACAGTGTCATCTCAGCATCATCACAGCATCATTACTGCCTAATCATTGCATTATCACAACGTCATCACAGTATCATCAGTGCATCATCACAGCATCATTACTGCATCATCACATCATCATCAC
Organism: Clangula hyemalis; assembly: GCA_963989345.1. The sequence continues at coordinate 3,843,869 of OZ022455.1, read as the reverse complement.
AGAATCACGATAGTGTCATCACAGCGTCATCACTGCATCATCACAGCGTCATCTCAGCATCATCAGAGACTCATTACAGTGTCATCACTGCATCATCACTGCATCACCACAGTATCATCACAGCATCATCACAAAATTATAAGAGCGTCATCACAGCGTTATTACTGCATCATCACAGCATCAATAGAGCATCATCACAGCGTCATCACAGCGTTATCACAGCGTCATCACAGCATCACGACATCATCATCACAGCTTCACGACAGTGTCATGAGAGTGTCTTCACAGCATGATCACTACATCATCACAGCGTCATCACTGCGTCATCAGAGCATCATCACAAAATCATCACAGCGTCATTACTGCATCATCACTGCATCATCACAGCGTCATCACCGCATCATCACTGCATTGTCACAACATCATGGCGTCATAATAACTGCATCATAACAGCATGATCAAAGCATCATCACAGCGTCATCACATCGTCATCAAAGAATCTTCTCAGCATCATCGCTATGTCATCATAGCATCATCATAATATTATCACAGCTTCATCACAGCGTCATAACAACATCATCACTGCATCATCACAGCATCATCATTATTGCATCATGACTGCATCATTACAGCATCATCAGAGCAGAATCAGTGCGTCGTCACAGCATCATTACTGCATCACCACATCACCACTGTGTTATCGCAGCGTCATCACAGCATCATCACAACATCATCACAGAATCATCACAGCATCATTGCAGCATCATCACATCATCATCACAGCGTCATCACAACATCATCGTAGCATCATCATGCATCATCACAGCATCATCACTGCATCATCACTGAATAATCACAGCATCATCACTGCATCATAACGGCATCGTTACAGCATCGTCATATCATCATAACTGCATCATCACAAGAACATAACAAAATCATCAAAGCATCATCACAGCATCATCAGAGCATCATCACAGCATCATCACAACATCATCACAGAGTCATCACAGCATCATCACTGCATAATCACTGCATCATCACAGCATCCTCACAGCATCAATACAGCGTCATCACAACGTCAACAATGAATCATTACAGCATCATCTCAGTATAGTCACAGCATAATCACTGCATAATCACTGCATCATCATATCGTCATCACTGCATCATCACTGCATCATCACAGCATCATCACAGCATCATTACTGCAGAATCACTGCATCATCACAGCATCCTCACAGCAACATCGCAGCATCATCACAGTGTCATGACAGCATCATCACTGCATAATCACCGCATAATCACAGCATCATCACAGCATAATCACAGTATCATCACAGCGTCATCACTACATCATCACTGCATCATCACAGAATCATCACTGCGTCATCACAGCATCATCAGAGCATCATCACAGCATCATCACAGCATCATTACTTCAGAATCACTGCATCATCACAGCATCCTCACAGCAACATCGCAGCATCATCACAGCATCATCACACTGTCATGACAGCATCATCACTGCATAATCACTGCATAATCTCCGCATAATCACAGCATCATCACATCATCATCACAATATCATCACAGCGTCATCACTACACATCACTGCATCATCACTACATCATCACAGCATCATCACTTCGTCATCATCAGAGCATCATCACAGCATCATCACTGCATCCTCACTGCATCATGAGTGCATCATCATCACAGCATCATAACTGCATCATCAAAGCATCATCTCGGCATAATCACAATGTCATAAATACATCATCACTCCATCATCACAGCATTATCACATCATCATCACAACGTTTTCAGTGTCATCACAGCATCATAACAACGTCATCAAACTGTCATCACAGCATCATCACCAAATCATCACAGAATCATCACAGCATCATTACTGCATCATCACAGCATCTTTGCATCGTCATCAGAGCATCACCACTGCATCATCACATCATCATCTCAGCATCATCACAGCATCATTACTGCTTACTCACTGCATCATCACAGCGTCATGACAGTGTCATCACTGCATCATAACATCATAGCTTCATCATCAGAACATTATCACAGCATCATCACTGCATCATCACATCATCATTATAGCATCTTCACTGTCATCAATACATCATCACAGCATCATCATAAGGTCATCACAGCATCATCAGTGTCATCTCAGCATCATCACTGCATCATGACTGCATCATAGCAGCATAATCACAGCATCATCACAGAATCATCACAGCATCATCATAAGGTCATCACAGCATCATCACTACGTCATCAGATTGTAATCACAGCATCATCACAGTGTCCTCACTGAATCATCACTGCACCATCACTGCAACATCACAGCATCATCTCAGCATCATCATGGCATCATTACTGCATCATCACTGCTTACTCACTGCATCATCACAGCATCATCTCAGCATCATCACAGAATCATTTCTGCATAATCATTGCATTTTCACAGCGTCATCACAGTATCATCACTGCATCATCACAGTGTCATCACAGCATCATCAAAGCATCACGACAGCGTCATCTCACCATCACGACAGCGTCATCAAAGCATCATCACTGCATCATAACAACATCATCTCAGCATCATCACAGAATCATTTCTGCATAATCACTGCATCATCATAGTGTCATCACAGTATATTCACTGCATCATCACATCATCACAGTGTCATCACAGAATCATCACTGAATCATCCAAGCATCATCCAAGCATCATCACAGCACCACCAATGCATCATCACAGTATCATCACTGCATAATCACTGCATCATCACCGCATCATCACATCATCAACACTGCATCATTGCTGCATCATCACATCATTGTCACAGTATCATCAAAATATCATCACAGCATCATCACACCATCATAACAACATCATCACAGCGTCATCACAGTATCGTAAATGCATCATCACAGAATCATCACTGAATCATCATAGCATCTTCATATCATCATCACAATATCATCACAGCATCATCACTGCATCATCACAGCATCATCACTGCATAATCACTGCATCATCACCACATCATCACAGCATCATCACTGCATAATCACTGCATCATCACAGCATCATCACATCGTCATCAAAACATCATTACAAGTATCAACACAACATAATCACAGTGTCATCACAGCATCATCACAGCATCCTTACTGCATGATCACAGCATCTCCGCATCGTAATCACATCATCATCACTGACTCCTCACTGAATCATCACTGTACCATCACTGCATCATCAGAGCATAATCTGAGCATAATCTCAGCATAATCACAGCATCATCACAGCATCACCGCAGCATCATCACTGCATCATCACAGCATCATCACAGCATCATCACGGCATCGTTACAGCATCGTCATATCATCATAACTGCATCATCACAACAACATAACAAAATCATCAAAGCATCGTCACAGCATCATCACCGCGTCATCACAGCGTCATAACTGCATCGTCACTGCATCTAAACTGCATCATCACAAAATCATCACAGCTTCATCACTGCAGCATCACAGCATCATCAAAGCATCATCGCAGCATCATCACATCATCATCACTGCATCATCACAGAATCATTACTGTTTACTCACTGCGGCATCACAGCATTATCACGGTGTCATAACTGCATCATCACTGCACCATTACTGCATCATCACAGTGTCATCTCAGCATCATCACAGCATCATTACTGCCTAATCATTGCATTATCACAACGTCATCACAGTATCATCAGTGCATCATCACAGCATCATTACTGCATCATCACATCATCATCACAGAATCACGATAGTGTCATCACAGCGTCATCACTGCATCATCACAGCGTCATCTCAGCATCATCAGAGACTCATCACAGCGTCATCACTGCATCATCACTGCATCACCACAGTATCATCACAGCATCATCACAAAATTATAAGAGCGTCATCACAGCGTTATTACTGCATCATCACAGCATCAATAGAGCATCATCACAGCGTCATCACAGCGTTATCACAGCGTCATCACAGCATCACGACATCATCATCACAGCTTCACGACAGTGTCATGAGAGCGTCTTCACAGCATCATCACTACATCATCACAGCATCATCACTGCGTCATCAGAGCATCATCACAAAATCATCACAGCGTCATTACTGCATCATCACTGCATCATCACAGCGTCATCACCGCATCATCACTGCATTGTCACAACATCATGGCGTCATAATAACTGCATCATAACAGCATGATCAAAGCATCATCACAGCGTCATCACAGCGTCATAACTGCATAAACACTGCATCATCAAAGAACCATCACAGCATCATCACAGCGTCATAACAGCATCATCAGAGCATCATCACATCGTCATCACATCGTCATCAAAGAATCTTCACAGCATCATCGCTATGTCATCATAGCATCATCATAATATTATCACAGCTTCATCACAGCGTCATAACAACATCATCACTGCATCATCACAGCATCATCATTATTGCATCATGACTGCATCATTACAGCATCATCAGAGCAGAATCAGTGCGTCGTCACAGCATCATTACTGCATCACCACATCACCACTGTGTTATCGCAGCGTCATCACAGCATCATCACAACATCATCACAGAATCATCACAGCATCATTGCAGCATCATCACATCATCATCACAGCGTCATCACAACATCATCGTAGCATCATCATGCATCATCACAGCATCATCACTGCATCATCACTGAATAATCACAGCATCATCACTGCATCATAACGGCATCGTTACAGCATCGTCATATCATCATAACTGCATCATCACAAGAACATAACAAAATCATCAAAGCATCATCACAGCATCATCAGAGCATCATCACAGCATCATCACAACATCATCACAGAGTCATCACAGCATCATCACTGCATAATCACTGCATCATCACAGCATCCTCACAGCATCAATACAGCGTCATCACAACGTCAACAATGAATCATTACAGCATCATCTCAGTATAGTCACAGCATAATCACTGCATAATCACTGCATCATCATATCGTCATCACTGCATCATCACTGCATCATCACAGCATCATCACAGCATCATTACTGCAGAATCACTGCATCATCACAGCATCCTCACAGCAACATCGCAGCATCATCACAGCATCATCGCATCATCATCACAGTGTCATGACAGCATCATCACTGCATAATCACCGCATAATCACAGCATCATCACAGCATAATCACAGTATCATCACAGCGTCATCACTACATCATCACTGCATCATCACAGAATCATCACTGCGTCATCACAACATCATCAGAGCATCATCACAGCATCATCACAGCATAATCACAGCATCATCACAGCATCATCACTACATCATCACTGCATCATCACAGAATCATCACTGCGTCATCACAGCATCATCAGAGCATCATCACAGCATCATCACATCATCATCTCAGCATCATTACTGCTTACTCACTGCATCATCATAGCATCATCACATCATCATCACAACATCATCAGTTTCATGTCAGCATCATCACTGCATAATCACTGCATCATCACAGCATCCTCACAGCATCAACACAGCGTCATCACAGCGTCATCAATGCATCATTACAGCATCATCTCAGTATAGTCACAGAATTATTACAGCATAATCACTGCATCATCATATCATCACTGCATCATCACTGCATCATCACTGCATCATCACAGCACCATCACAGCATCATTACTTCAGAATCACTGCATCATCACAGCATCCTCACAGCAACATCGCAGCATCATCACAGCATCATCACACTGTCATGACAGCATCATCACTGCATAATCACTGCATAATCTCCGCATAATCACAGCATCATCACATCATCATCACAATATCATCACAGCGTCATCACTACACATCACTGCATCATCACTACATCATCACAGCATCATCACTTCGTCATCATCAGAGCATCATCACAGCATCATCACTGCATCCTCACTGCATCATGAGTGCATCATCATCACAGCATCATAACTGCATCATCAAAGCATCATCTCGGCATAATCACAATGTCATAAATACATCATCACTCCATCATCACAGCATTATCACATCATCATCACAACGTTTTCAGTGTCATCACAGCATCATAACAACGTCATCAAACTGTCATCACAGCATCATCACCAAATCATCACAGAATCATCACAGCATCATTACTGCATCATCACAGCATCTTTGCATCGTCATCAGAGCATCACCACTGCATCATCACATCATCATCTCAGCATCATCACAGCATCATTACTGCTTACTCACTGCATCATCACAGCGTCATGACAGTGTCATCACTGCATCATAACATCATAGCTTCATCATCAGAACATTATCACAGCATCATCACTGCATCATCACATCATCATTATAGCATCTTCACTGTCATCAATACATCATCACAGCATCATCATAAGGTCATCACAGCATCATCAGTGTCATCTCAGCATCATCACTGCATCATGACTGCATCATAGCAGCATAATCACAGCATCATCACAGAATCATCACAGCATCATCATAAGGTCATCACAGCATCATCACTACGTCATCAGATTGTAATCACAGCATCATCACAGTGTCCTCACTGAATCATCACTGCACCATCACTGCACCATCACAGCATCATCTCAGCATCATCATGGCATCATTACTGCATCATCACTGCTTACTCACTGCATCATCACAGCATCATCTCAGCATCATCACAGAATCATTTCTGCATAATCATTGCATTTTCACAGCGTCATCACAGTATCATCACTGCATCATCACAGTGTCATCACAGCATCATCAAAGCATCACGACAGCGTCATCTCACCATCACGACAGCGTCATCAAAGCATCATCACTGCATCATAACAACATCATCTCAGCATCATCACAGAATCATTTCTGCATAATCACTGCATCATCATAGTGTCATCACAGCATATTCACTGCATCATCACATCATCACAGTGTCATCACAGAATCATCACTGAATCATCCAAGCATCATCCAAGCATCATCACAGCACCACCAATGCATCATCACAGTATCATCACTGCATAATCACTGCATCATCACCGCATCATCACATCATCAACACTGCATCATTGCTGCATCATCACATCATTGTCACAGTATCATCAAAATATCATCACAGCATCATCACACCATCATAACAACATCATCACAGCGTCATCACAGTATCGTAAATGCATCATCACAGAATCATCACTGAATCATCATAGCATCTTCATATCATCATCACAATATCATCACAGCATCATCACTGCATCATCACAGCATCATCACTGCATAATCACTGCATCATCACCACATCATCACAGCATCATCACTGCATAATCACTGCATCATCACAGCATCATCACATCGTCATCAAAACATCATTACAAGTATCAACACAACATAATCACAGTGTCATCACAGCATCATCATTGCATCCTTACTGCATGATCACAGCATCTCCGCATCGTAATCACATCATCATCACTGACTCCTCACTGAATCATCACTGTACCATCACTGCATCATCAGAGCATAATCTGAGCATAATCTCAGCATAATCACAGCATCATCACAGCATCACCGCAGCATCATCACTGCATCATCACAGCATCATCACAGCATCATCACGGCATCGTTACAGCATCGTCATATCATCATAACTGCATCATCACAACAACATAACAAAATCATCAAAGCATCGTCACAGCATCATCACCGCGTCATCACAGCGTCATAACTGCATTGTCACTGCATCTAAACTGCATCATCACAAAATCATCACAGCTTCATCACTGCAGCATCACAGCATCATCAAAGCATCATCGCAGCATCATCACATCATCATCACTGCATCATCACAGAATCATTACTGTTTACTCACTGCGGCATCACAGCATTATCACGGTGTCATAACTGCATCATCACTGCACCATTACTGCATCATCACAGTGTCATCTCAGCATCATCACAGCATCATTACTGCCTAATCATTGCATTATCACAACGTCATCACAGTATCATCAGTGCATCATCACAGCATCATTACTGCATCATCACATCATCATCACAGAATCACGATAGTGTCATCACAGCGTCATCACTGCATCATCACAGCGTCATCTCAGCATCATCAGAGACTCATCACAGCATCATCACAAAATTATAAGAGCGTCATCACAGCGTTATTACTGCATCATCACAGCATCAATAGAGCATCATCACAGCGTCATCACAGCGTTATCACAGCGTCATCACAGCATCACGACATCATCATCACAGCTTCACGACAGTGTCATGAGAGCGTCTTCACAGCATCATCACTACATCATCACAGCATCATCACTGCGTCATCAGAGCATCATCACAAAATCATCACAGCGTCATTACTGCATCATCACTGCATCATCACAGCGTCATCACCGCATCATCACTGCATTGTCACAACATCATGGCGTCATAATAACTGCATCATAACAGCATGATCAAAGCATCATCACAGCGTCATCACAGCGTCATAACTGCATAAACACTGCATCATCAAAGAACCATCACAGCATCATCACAGCGTCATAACAGCATCATCAGAGCATCATCACATCGTCATCACATCGTCATCAAAGAATCTTCACAGCATCATCGCTATGTCATCATAGCATCATCATAATATTATCACAGCTTCATCACAGCGTCATAACAACATCATCACTGCATCATCACAGCATCATCATTATTGCATCATGACTGCATCATTACAGCATCATCAGAGCAGAATCAGTGCGTCGTCACAGCATCATTACTGCATCACAACATCACCACTGTGTTATCGCAGCGTCATCACAGCATCATCACAACATCATCACAGAATCATCACAGCATCATTGCAGCATCATCACATCATCATCACAGCGTCATCACAACATCATCGTAGCATCATCATGCATCATCACAGCATCATCACAGCATCATCACTGAATAATCACAGCATCATCACTGCATCATAACGGCATCGTTACAGCATCGTCATATCATCATAACTGCATCATCACAACAACATAACAAAATCATCAAAGCATCATCACAGCATCATCAGAGCATCATCACAGCATCATCACAACATCATCACAGAGTCATCACAGCATCATCACTGCATAATCACTGCATCATCACAGCATCCTCACAGCATCAATACAGCGTCATCACAACGTCAACAATGAATCATTACAGCATCATCTCAGTATAGTCACAGCATAATCACTGCATAATCACTGCATCATCATATCGTCATCACTGCATCATCACTGCATCATCACAGCATCATCACAGCATCATTACTGCAGAATCACTGCATCATCACAGCATCCTCACAGCAACATCGCAGCATCATCACAGCATCATCGCATCATCATCACAGTGTCATGACAGCATCATCACTGCATAATCACTGCATAATCACAGCATCATCACAGCATAATCACAGTATCATCACAGCGTCATCACTACATCATCACTGCATCATCACAGAATCATCACTGCGTCATCACAGCATCATCAGAGCATCATCACAGCATCATCACAGCATAATCACAGCATCATCACAGCATCATCACTACATCATCACTGCATCATCACAGAATCATCACTGCGTCATCACAGCATCATCAGAGCATCATCACAGCATCATCACATCATCATCTCAGCATCATTACTGCTTACTCACTGCATCATCATAGCATCATCACATCATCATCACAACATCATCAGTTTCATGTCAGCATCATCACTGCATAATCACTGCATCATCACAGCATCCTCACAGCATCAACACAGCGTCATCACAGCGTCATCAATGCATCATTACAGCATCATCTCAGTATAGTCACAGAATTATTACAGCATAATCACTGCATCATCATATCATCACTGCATCATCACTGCATCATCACTGCATCATCACAGCACCATGACAGCATCATTACTTCAGAATCACTGCATCATCACAGCATCCTCACAGCAACATCGCAGCATCATCACAGCATCATCACACTGTCATGACAGCATCATCACTGCATAATCACTGCATAATCTCCGCATAATCACAGCATCATCACATCATCATCACAATATCATCACAGCGTCATCACTACACATCACTGCATCATCACTACATCATCACAGCATCATCACTTCGTCATCATCAGAGCATCATCACAGCATCATCACTGCATCCTCACTGCATCATGAGTGCATCATCATCACAGCATCATAACTGCATCATCAAAGCATCATCTCGGCATAATCACAATGTCATAAATACATCATCACTCCATCATCACAGCATTATCACATCATCATCACAACGTTTTCAGTGTCATCACAGCATCATAACAACGTCATCAAACTGTCATCACAGCATCATCACCAAATCATCACAGAATCATCACAGCATCATTACTGCATCATCACAGCATCTTTGCATCGTCATCAGAGCATCACCACTGCATCATCACATCATCATCTCAGCATCATCACAGCATCATTACTGCTTACTCACTGCATCATCACAGCGTCATGACAGTGTCATCACTGCATCATAACATCATAGCTTCATCATCAGAACATTATCACAGCATCATCACTGCATCATCACATCATCATTATAGCATCTTCACTGTCATCAATACATCATCACAGCATCATCATAAGGTCATCACAGCATCATCAGTGTCATCTCAGCATCATCACTGCATCATGACTGCATCATAGCAGCATAATCACAGCATCATCACAGAATCATCACAGCATCATCATAAGGTCATCACAGCATCATCACTACGTCATCAGATTGTAATCACAGCATCATCACAGTGTCCTCACTGAATCATCACTGCACCATCACTGCACCATCACAGCATCATCTCAGCATCATCATGGCATCATTACTGCATCATCACTGCTTACTCACTGCATCATCACAGCATCATCTCAGCATCATCACAGAATCATTTCTGCATAATCATTGCATTTTCACAGCGTCATCACAGTATCATCACTGCATCATCACAGTGTCATCACAGCATCATCAAAGCATCACGACAGCGTCATCTCACCATCACGACAGCGTCATCAAAGCATCATCACTGCATCATAACAACATCATCTCAGCATCATCACAGAATCATTTCTGCATAATCACTGCATCATCATAGTGTCATCACAGCATATTCACTGCATCATCACATCATCACAGTGTCATCACAGAATCATCACAGAATCATCCAAGCATCATCCAAGCATCATCACAGCACCACCAATGCATCATCACAGTATCATCACTGCATAATCACTGCATCATCACCGCATCATCACATCATCAACACTGCATCATTGCTGCATCATCACATCATTGTCACAGTATCATCAAAATATCATCACAGCATCATCACACCATCATAACAACATCATCACAGCGTCATCACAGTATCGTAAATGCATCATCACAGAATCATCACTGAATCATCATAGCATCTTCATATCATCATCACAATATCATCACAGCATCATCACTGCATCATCACAGCATCATCACTGCATAATCACTGCATCATCACCACATCATCACAGCATCATCACTGCATAATCACTGCATCATCACAGCATCATCACATCGTCATCAAAACATCATTACAAGTATCAACACAACATAATCACAGTGTCATCACAGCATCATCATTGCATCCTTACTGCATGATCACAGCATCTCCGCATCGTAATCACATCATCATCACTGACTCCTCACTGAATCATCACTGTACCATCACTGCATCATCAGAGCATAATCTGAGCATAATCTCAGCATAATCACAGCATCATCACAGCATCACCGCAGCGTCATCACTGCATCATCACAGCATCATCACAGCATCATCACGGCATCGTTACAGCATCGTCATATCATCATAACTGCATCATCACAACAACATAACAAAACCATCAAAGCATCGTCACAGCATCATCACCGCGTCATCACAGCGTCATAACTGCATCGTCACTGCATCTAAACTGCATCATCACAAAATCATCACAGCTTCATCACTGCAGCATCACAGCATCATCAAAGCATCATCGCAGCATCATCACATCATCATCACTGCATCATCACAGAATCATTACTGTTTACTCACTGCGGCATCACAGCATTATCACGGTGTCATAACTGCATCATCACTGCACCATTACTGCATCATCACAGTGTCATCTCAGCATCATCACAGCATCATTACTGCCTAATCATTGCATTATCACAACGTCATCACAGTATCATCAGTGCATCATCACAGCATCATTACTGCATCATCACATCATCATCACAGAATCACGATAGTGTCATCACAGCGTCATCACTGCATCATCACAGCGTCATCTCAGCATCATCAGAGACTCATCACAGCGTCATCACTGCATCATCACTGCATCACCACAGTATCATCACAGCATCATCACAAAATTATAAGAGCGTCATCACAGCGTTATTACTGCATCATCACAGCATCAATAGAGCATCATCACAGCGTCATCACAGCGTTATCACAGCGTCATCACAGCATCATCACAGCATCACGACATCATCATCACAGCTTCACGACAGTGTCATGAGAGCGTCTTCACAGCATCATCACTACATCATCACAGCATCATCACTGCGTCATCAGAGCATCATCACAAAATCATCACAGCGTCATTACTGCATCATCACTGCATCATCACAGCGTCATCACCGCATCATCACTGCATTGTCACAACATCATGGCGTCATAATAACTGCATCATAACAGCATGATCAAAGCATCATCACAGCGTCATCACAGCGTCATAACTGCATAAACACTGCATCATCAAAGAACCATCACAGCATCATCACAGCGTCATAACAGCATCATCAGAGCATCATCACATCGTCATCACATCGTCATCAAAGAATCTTCACAGCATCATCGCTATGTCATCATAGCATCATCATAATATTATCACAGCTTCATCACAGCGTCATAACAACATCATCACTGCATCATCACAGCATCATCATTATTGCATCATGACTGCATCATTACAGCATCATCAGAGCAGAATCAGTGCGTCGTCACAGCATCATTACTGCATCACCACATCATCACTGTGTTATCGCAGCGTCATCACAGCATCATCACAACATCATCACAGAATCATCACAGCATCATTGCAGCATCATCACATCATCATCACAGCGTCATCACAACATCATCGTAGCATCATCATGCATCATCACAGCATCATTACTGCATCATCACAGCATCATCACAGCATCATCACTGCATCATCACTGAATAATCACAGCATCATCACTGCATCATCACGGCATCGTTACAGCATCGTCATATCATCATAACTGCATCATCACAACAACATAACAAAATCATCAAAGCATCATCACAGCATCATCACCGCGTCATCACAGCGTCATAACTGCATCGTCACTGCATCTAAACTGCATCATCAAAAAATCATCACTGCATCACATCATAATCACAACATCATCAAAGCGTCATCACAGCATCATCACTGCGTTATCACAGCATCATCTCAGCATCATCACAGTATCATTACTGCTTATTCACTGCATCATCACAACATCATCACAGCGTCATTACAGTGTCATAAATGCATCATCACAGTGTCATCAAAGCGTCCTAACTGCATAATCACTGCATCATCGCAGCTTCATCACAGCATCATGACAGCGTCATCACAGCATCAAAAATGCATAATCACTTCATCCTCACATCATCATCATAGCATCATAGCTGCATAATCATAGAGTCATCACAGCATCATCACTACATCATCAAATTGTCATCACTGTATCATCACAGCATCATCATAGCATCATCACTGCATAATCACAGTGTCATAACAGCATCATTACAACACCATGACTACGTCATCACAGCATCACGACAGCGTCATTACAGTGTCATCACAGCATCATCACTGCATTATCACAACATCATCACAACATCATCACTGCGTCATCAGAGCGTCATCACTACATAATCACTTCTTACTCAGTGAATCATCACTGCATCATCACATCATCACAGAATCATCTCAGCATAATCACAGTATCATCACAGCGTCATCACTACATCATCAATGCATCATCACTGCATCATCACAGCATCATCACTGCATCATCACAGCATCATCAGAGCATCATCACAGCATCATCACATCATCACAGAGTCATCACAGCATCATCACTGCATAATCACTGCATCATCACAGCATCCTCACAGCATCAATACAGCGTCATCACAACGTCAACAATGAATCATTACAGCATCATCTCAGTATAGTCTCAGCATAATCACTGCATCATCATATCGTCATCACTGCATCATCACTGCATCATCACAGCACCATCACAGCATCATTACTGCAGAATCACTGCATCATCACAGCATCCTCACAGCAACATCGCAGCATCATCACAGCATCATCGCATCATCATCACAGTGTCATGACAGCATCATCACTGCATAATCACCGCATAATCACAGCATCATCACAGCATAATCACAGTATCATCACAGCGTCATCACTACATCATCACAGCATCATCACAGAATCATCACTGCGTCATCACAGCATCATCAGAGCATCATCACAGCATCATCACATCATCATCTCAGCATCATTACTGCTTACTCACTGCATCATCATAGCATCATCACATCATCATCACAACATCATCAGTTTCATGTCAGCATCATCACTGCATAATCACTGCATCATCACAGCATCCTCACAGCATCAACACAGCGTCTTCACAGCGTCATCAATGCATCATTACAGCATCATCTCAGTATAGTCACAGAATTATTACAGCATAATCACTGCATCATCATATCATCACTGCATCATCACTGCATCATCACTGCATCATCACAGCACCATCACAGCATCATTACTTCAGAATCACTGCATCATCACAGCATCCTCACAGCAACATCGCAGCATCATCACAGCATCATCACACTGTCATGACAGCATCATCACTGCATAATCACTGCATAATCTCCGCATAATCACAGCATCATCACATCATCATCACATCATCATCACAGCGTCATCACAACATCATCGTAGCATCATCATGCATCATCACAGCATCATTACTGCATCATCACAGCATCATCACAGCATCATCACTGCATCATCACTGAATAATCACAGCATCATCACTGCATCATCACGGCATCGTTACAGCATCGTCATATCATCATAACTGCATCATCACAACAACATAACAAAATCATCAAAGCATCATCACAGCATCATCACCGCGTCATCACAGCGTCATAACTGCATCGTCACTGCATCTAAACTGCATCATCACAAAATCATCACTGCATCACATCATAATCACAACATCATCAAAGCGTCATCACAGCATCATCACTGCGTTATCACAGCATCATCTCAGCATCATCACAGTATCATTACTGCTTATTCACTGCATCATCACAACATCATCACAGCGTCATTACAGTGTCATAAATGCATCATCACAGTGTCATCAAAGCGTCCTAACTGCATAATCACTGCATCATCGCAGCTTCATCACAGCATCATGACAGCGTCATCACAGCATCAAAAATGCATAATCACTTCATCCTCACATCATCATCATAGCATCATAGCTGCATAATCATAGAGTCATCACAGCATCATCACTACATCATCAAATTGTCATCACTGTATCATCACAGCATCATCATAGCATCATCACTGCATAATCACAGTGTCATAACAGCATCATTACAACACCATGACTACGTCATCACAGCATCACGACAGCGTCATTACAGTGTCATCACAGCATCATCACTGCATTATCACAACATCATCACAACATCATCACTGCGTCATCAGAGCGTCATCACTACATAATCACTTCTTACTCAGTGAATCATCACTGCATCATCACATCATCACAGCATCATCTCAGCATAATCACAGTATCATCACAGCGTCATCACTACATCATCAATGCATCATCACTGCATCATCACAGCATCATCACTGCATCATCACAGCATCATCAGAGCATCATCACAGCATCATCACATCATCACAGAGTCATCACAGCATCATCACTGCATAATCACTGCATCATCACAGCATCCTCACAGCATCAATACAGCGTCATCACAACGTCAACAATGAATCATTACAGCATCATCTCAGTATAGTCTCAGCATAATCACTGCATCATCATATCGTCATCACTGCATCATCACTGCATCATCACAGCACCATCACAGCATCATTACTGCAGAATCACTGCATCATCACAGCATCCTCACAGCAACATCGCAGCATCATCACAGCATCATCGCATCATCATCACAGTGTCATGACAGCATCATCACTGCATAATCACCGCATAATCACAGCATCATCACAGCATAATCACAGTATCATCACAGCGTCATCACTACATCATCACTGCATCATCACAGAATCATCACTGCGTCATCACAGCATCATCAGAGCATCATCACAGCATCATCACAGCATAATCACAGTATCATCACAGCATCATCACTACATCATCACTGCATCATCACAGAATCATCACTGCGTCATCACAGCATCATCAGAGCATCATCACAGCATCATCACATCATCATCTCAGCATCATTACTGCTTACTCACTGCATCATCATAGCATCATCACATCATCATCACAACATCATCAGTTTCATGTCAGCATCATCACTGCATAATCACTGCATCATCACAGCATCCTCACAGCATCAACACAGCGTCTTCACAGCGTCATCAATGCATCATTACAGCATCATCTCAGTATAGTCACAGAATTATTACAGCATAATCACTGCATCATCATATCATCACTGCATCATCACTGCATCATCACTGCATCATCACAGCACCATCACAGCATCATTACTGCAGAATCACTGCATCATCACAGCATCCTCACAGCAACATCGCAGCATCATCACAGCATCATCACACTGTCATGACAGCATCATCACTGCATAATCACTGCATAATCTCCGCATAATCACAGCATCATCACATCATCATCACAATATCATCACAGCGTCATCACTACACATCACTGCATCATCACTACATCATCACAGCATCATCACTTCGTCATCATCAGAGCATCATCACTGCATCCTCACTGCATCATGAGTGCATCATCATCACAGCATCATAACTGCATCATCAAAGCATCATCTCGGCATAATCACAATGTCATAAATACATCATGACTCCATCATCACAGCATTATCACATCATCATCACAACGTTTTCAGTGTCATCACAGCATCATAACAACGTCATCAAACTGTCATCACAGCATCATCACCAAATCATCACAGAATCATCACAGCATCATTACTGCATCATCACAGCATCTTTGCATCGTCATCAGAGCATCACCACTGCATCATCACATCATCATCTCAGCATCATCACAGCATCATTACTGCTTACTCACTGCATCATCACAGCGTCATGACAGTGTCATCACTGCATCATAACATCATAGCTTCATCATCAGAACATTATCACAGCATCATCACTGCATCATCACATCATCATTATAGCATCTTCACTGTCATCAATACATCATCACAGCATCATCACATCATTATCACAGCATCATCAGTGTCATCTCAGCATCATCACTGCATCATGACTGCATCATAGCAGCATAATCACAGCATCATCACAGAATCATCACAGCATCATCATAAGGTCATCACAGCATCATCACTACGTCATCAGATTGTAATCACAGCATCATCACAGTGTCCTCACTGAATCATCACTGCACCATCACTGCAACATCACAGCATCATCTCAGCATCATCATGGCATCATTACTGCATCATCACTGCTTACTCACTGCATCATCACAGCATCATCTCAGCATCATCACAGAATCATTTCTGCATAATCATTGCATTTTCACAGCGTCATCACAGTATCATCACTGCATCATCACAGTGTCATCACAGCATCATCAAAGCATCACGACAGCGTCATCTCACCATCACGACAGCGTCATCAAAGCATCATCACTGCATCATAACAACATCATCTCAGCATCATCACAGAATCATTTCTGCATAATCACTGCATCATCATAGTGTCATCACAGCATATTCACTGCATCATCACATCATCACAGTGTCATCACAGAATCATCACAGAATCATCCAAGCATCATCCAAGCATCATCACAGCACCACCAATGCATCATCACAGTATCATCACTGCATAATCACTGCATCATCACATCATCAACACTGCATCATTGCTGCATCATCACATCATTGTCACAGTATCATCAAAATATCATCACAGCATCATCACACCATCATAACAACATCATCACAGCGTCATCACAGTATCGTAAATGCATCATCACAGAATCATCACTGAATCATCATAGCATCTTCATATCATCATCACAATATCATTACAGCATCATCACTGCATCATCACAGCATCATCACTGCATAATCACTGCATCATCACCACATCATCACAGCATCATCACTGCATAATCACTGCATCATCACAGCATCATCACATCGTCATCAAAACATCATTACAAGTATCAACACAACATAATCACAGTGTCATCACAGCATCATCATTGCATCCTTACTGCATGATCACAGCATGTCCGCATCGTAATCACATCATCATCACTGACTCCTCACTGAATCATCACTGTACCATCACTGCATCATCAGAGCATAATCTGAGCATAATCTCAGCATAATCACAGCATCATCACAGAATCATCACAGCATCATTACTGCATCATCACAGCATCTTTGCATCGTCATCAGAGCATCACCACTGCATCATCACTACATCATCACATCATCATCACAGCATTTTAGCTACATAATCACAGAATCATCATAGCGTAACGACAGCATCATCACAACATCATTACAGCATCATCACAGCGTCATCGTAACATCATGACTGTATCATCACAGCATCATCACAGCATCACCGCAGCGTCATCACTGCATCATCACAGCATCATCACAGCATCATCACGGCATCGTTACAGCATCGTCATATCATCATAACTGCATCATCACAACAACATAACAAAATCATCAAAGCATCGTCACAGCATCATCACCGCGTCATCACAGCGTCATAACTGCATCGTCACTGCATCTAAACTGCATCATCACAAAATCATCACAGCTTCATCACTGCAGCATCACAGCATCATCAAAGCATCATCGCAGCATCATCACATCATCATCACTGCATCATCACAGAATCATTACTGTTTACTCACTGCGGCATCACAGCATTATCACGGTGTCATAACTGCATCATCACTGCACCATTACTGCATCATCACAGTGTCATCTCAGCATCATCACAGCATCATTACTGCCTAATCATTGCATTATCACAACGTCATCACAGTATCATCAGTGCATCATCACAGCATCATTACTGCATCATCACATCATCATCACAGAATCACGATAGTGTCATCACAGCGTCATCACTGCATCATCACAGCGTCATCTCAGCATCATCAGAGACTCATCACAGCGTCATCACTGCATCATCACTGCATCACCACAGTATCATCACAGCATCATCACAAAATTATAAGAGCGTCATCACAGCGTTATTACTGCATCATCACAGCATCAATAGAGCATCATCACAGCGTCATCACAGCGTTATCACAGCGTCATCACAGCATCACGACATCATCATCACAGCTTCACGACAGTGTCATGAGAGCGTCTTCACAGCATCATCACTACATCATCACAGCATCATCACTGCGTCATCAGAGCATCATCACAAAATCATCACAGCGTCATTACTGCATCATCACTGCATCATCACAGCGTCATCACCGCATCATCACTGCATTGTCACAACATCATGGCGTCATAATAACTGCATCATAACAGCATGATCAAAGCATCATCACAGCGTCATCACAGCGTCATAACTGCATAAACACTGCATCATCAAAGAACCATCACAGCATCATCACAGCGTCATAACAGCATCATCAGAGCATCATCACATCGTCATCACATCGTCATCAAAGAATCTTCACAGCATCATCGCTATGTTATCATAGCATCATCATAATATTATCACAGCTTCATCACAGCGTCATAACAACATCATCACTGCATCATCACAGCATCATCATTATTGCATCATGACTGCATCATTACAGCATCATCAGAGCAGAATCAGTGCGTCGTCACAGCATCATTACTGCATCACCACATCACCACTGTGTTATCGCAGCGTCATCACATCATCATCACAACATCATCACAGAATCATCACAGCATCATTGCAGCATCATCACATCATCATCACAGCGTCATCACAACATCATCGTAGCATCATCATGCATCATCACAGCATCATTACTGCATCATCACAGCATCATCACAGCATCATCACTGCATCATCACTGAATAATCACAGCATCATCACTGCATCATCACGGCATCGTTACAGCATCGTCATATCATCATAACTGCATCATCACAACAACATAACAAAATCATCAAAGCATCATCACAGCATCATCACCGCGTCATCACAGCGTCATAACTGCATCGTCACTGCATCTAAACTGCATCATCAAAAAATCATCACTGCATCACATCATAATCACAACATCATCAAAGCGTCATCACAGCATCATCACTGCGTTATCACAGCATCATCTCAGCATCATCACAGTATCATTACTGCTTATTCACTGCATCATCACAACATCATCACAGCGTCATTACAGTGTCATAAATGCATCATCACAGTGTCATCAAAGCGTCCTAACTGCATAATCACTGCATCATCGCAGCTTCATCACAGCATCATGACAGCGTCATCACAGCATCAAAAATGCATAATCACTTCATCCTCACATCATCATCATAGCATCATAGCTGCATAATCATAGAGTCATCACAGCATCATCACTACATCATCAAATTGTCATCACTGTATCATCACAGCATCATCATAGCATCATCACTGCATAATCACAGTGTCATAACAGCATCATTACAACACCATGACTACGTCATCACAGCATCACGACAGCGTCATTACAGTGTCATCACAGCATCATCACAACATCATCACAACATCATCACTGCGTCATCAGAGCGTCATCACTACATAATCACTTCTTACTCAGTGAATCATCACTGCATCATCACATCATCACAGCATCATCTCAGCATAATCACAGTATCATCACAGCGTCATCACTACATCATCAATGCATCATCACTGCATCATCACAGCATCATCACTGCATCATCACAGCATCATCAGAGCATCATCACAGCATCATCACAACATCATCACAGAGTCATCACAGCATCATCACTGCATAATCACTGCATCATCACAGCATCCTCACAGCATCAATACAGCGTCATCACAACGTCAACAATGAATCATTACAGCATCATCTCAGTATAGTCACAGCATAATCACTGCATCATCACTGCATCATCATATCGTCATCACTGCATCATCACTGCATCATCACAGCACCATCACAGCATCATAGCTGCATAATCACAACATCATCACATCATCATCGCATAGTCATCACAGCGTCATCACTGCATCATCACAGCATCATCACAGCATCATTACTGCAGAATCACTGCATCATCACAGCATCATCACATCGTCATCAAAACATCATTACAAGTATCAACACAACATAATCACAGTGTCATCACAGCATCATCATTGCATCCTTACTGCATGATCACAGCATCTCCGCATCGTAATCACATCATCATCACTGACTCCTCACTGAATCATCACTGTACCATCACTGCATCATCAGAGCATAATCTGAGCATAATCTCAGCATAATCACAGCATCATCACAGAATCATCACAGCATCATTACTGCATCATCACAGCATCTTTGCATCGTCATCAGAGCATCACCACTGCATCATCACTACATCATCACATCATCATCATAGCATTTTAGCTACATAATCACAGAATCATCATAGCGTAACGACAGCATCATCACAACATCATTACAGCATCATCACAGCGTCATCGTAACATCATGACTGTATCATCACAGCATCATCACAGCATCACCGCAGCGTCATCACTGCATCATCACAGCATCATCACAGCATCATCACGGCATCGTTACAGCATCGTCATATCATCATAACTGCATCATCACAACAACATAACAAAACCATCAAAGCATCGTCACAGCATCATCACCGCGTCATCACAGCGTCATAACTGCATCGTCACTGCATCTAAACTGCATCATCACAAAATCATCACAGCTTCATCACTGCAGCATCACAGCATCATCAAAGCATCATCGCAGCATCATCACATCATCATCACTGCATCATCACATCATCATCACAGTGTCATGACAGCATCATCACTGCATAATCACCGCATAATCACAGCATCATCACAGCATAATCACAGTATCATCACAGCGTCATCACTACATCATCACTGCATCATCACAGAATCATCACTGCGTCATCACAGCATCATCAGAGCATCATCACAGCATCATCACAGCATAATCACAGTATCATCACAGCATCATCACTACATCATCACTGCATCATCACAGAATCATCACTGCGTCATCACAGCATCATCAGAGCATCATCACAGCATCATCACATCATCATCTCAGCATCATTACTGCTTACTCACTGCATCATCATAGCATCATCACATCATCATCACAACATCATCAGTTTCATGTCAGCATCATCACTGCATAATCACTGCATCATCACAGCATCCTCACAGCATCAACACAGCGTCATCACAGCGTCATCAATGCATCATTACAGCATCATCTCAGTATAGTCACAGAATTATTACAGCATAATCACTGCATCATCATATCATCACTGCATCATCACTGCATCATCACTGCATCATCACAGCACCATCACAGCATCATTACTTCAGAATCACTGCATCATCACAGCATCCTCACAGCAACATCGCAGCATCATCACAGCATCATCACACTGTCATGACAGCATCATCACTGCATAATCACTGCATAATCTCCGCATAATCACAGCATCATCACATCATCATCACAATATCATCACAGTGTCATCACTACACATCACTGCATCATCACTACATCATCACAGCATCATCACTTCGTCATCATCAGAGCATCATCACAGCATCATCACTGCATCCTCACTGCATCATGAGTGCATCATCATCACAGCATCATAACTGCATCATCAAAGCATCATCTCGGCATAATCACAATGTCATAAATACATCATCACTCCATCATCACAGCATTATCACATCATCATCACAACGTTTTCAGTGTCATCACAGCATCATAACAACGTCATCAAACTGTCATCACAGCATCATCACCAAATCATCACAGAATCATCACAGCATCATTACTGCATCATCACAGCATCTTTGCATCGTCATCAGAGCATCACCACTGCATCATCACATCATCATCTCAGCATCATCACAGCATCATTACTGCTTACTCACTGCATCATCACAGCGTCATGACAGTGTCATCACTGCATCATAACATCATAGCTTCATCATCAGAACATTATCACAGCATCATCACTGCATCATCACATCATCATTATAGCATCTTCACTGTCATCAATACATCATCACAGCATCATCATAAGGTCATCACAGCATCATCAGTGTCATCTCAGCATCATCACTGCATCATGACTGCATCATAGCAGCATAATCACAGCATCATCACAGAATCATCACAGCATCATCATAAGGTCATCACAGCATCATCACTACGTCATCAGATTGTAATCACAGCATCATCACAGTGTCCTCACTGAATCATCACTGCACCATCACTGCAACATCACAGCATCATCTCAGCATCATCATGGCATCATTACTGCATCATCACTGCTTACTCACTGCATCATCACAGCATCATCTCAGCATCATCACAGAATCATTTCTGCATAATCATTGCATTTTCACAGCGTCATCACAGTATCATCACTGCATCATCACAGTGTCATCACAGCATCATCAAAGCATCACGACAGCGTCATCTCACCATCACGACAGCGTCATCAAAGCATCATCACTGCATCATAACAACATCATCTCAGCATCATCACAGAATCATTTCTGCATAATCACTGCATCATCATAGTGTCATCACAGTATATTCACTGCATCATCACATCATCACAGTGTCATCACAGAATCATCACTGAATCATCCAAGCATCATCCAAGCATCATCACAGCACCACCAATGCATCATCACAGTATCATCACTGCATAATCACTGCATCATCACCGCATCATCACATCATCAACACTGCATCATTGCTGCATCATCACATCATTGTCACAGTATCATCAAAATATCATCACAGCATCATCACACCATCATAACAACATCATCACAGCGTCATCACAGTATCGTAAATGCATCATCACAGAATCATCACTGAATCATCATAGCATCTTCATATCATCATCACAATATCATCACAGCATCATCACTGCATCATCACAGCATCATCACTGCATAATCACTGCATCATCACCACATCATCACAGCATCATCACTGCATAATCACTGCATCATCACAGCATCATCACATCGTCATCAAAACATCATTACAAGTATCAACACAACATAATCACAGTGTCATCACAGCATCATCATTGCATCCTTACTGCATGATCACAGCATCTCCGCATCGTAATCACATCATCATCACTGACTCCTCACTGAATCATCACTGTACCATCGCTGCATCATCAGAGCATAATCTGAGCATAATCTCAGCATAATCACAGCATCATCACAGCATCATCACAGCATCATCACGGCATCGTTACAGCATCGTCATATCATCATAACTGCATCATCACAACAACATAACAAAACCATCAAAGCATCGTCACAGCATCATCACCGCGTCATCACAGCGTCATAACTGCATCGTCACTGCATCTAAATTGCATCATCACAAAATCATCACAGCTTCATCACTGCAGCATCACAGCATCATCAAAGCATCATCGCAGCATCATCACATCATCATCACTGCATCATCACATCATCATCACAGTGTCATGACAGCATCATCACTGCATAATCACCGCATAATCACAGCATCATCACAGCATAATCACAGTATCATCACAGCGTCATCACTACATCATCACTGCATCATCACAGAATCATCACTGCGTCATCACAGCATCATCAGAGCATCATCACAGCATCATCACAGCATAATCACAGTATCATCACAGCATCATCACTACATCATCACTGCATCATCACAGAATCATCACTGCGTCATCACAGCATCATCAGAGCATCATCACAGCATCATCACATCATCATCTCAGCATCATTACTGCTTACTCACTGCATCATCATAGCATCATCACATCATCATCACAACATCATCAGTTTCATGTCAGCATCATCACTGCATAATCACTGCATCATCACAGCATCCTCACAGCATCAACACAGCGTCATCACAGCGTCATCAATGCATCATTACAGCATCATCTCAGTATAGTCACAGAATTATTACAGCATAATCACTGCATCATCATATCATCACTGCATCATCACTGCATCATCACTGCATCATCACAGCACCATCACAGCATCATTACTTCAGAATCACTGCATCATCACAGCATCCTCACAGCAACATCGCAGCATCATCACAGCATCATCACACTGTCATGACAGCATCATCACTGCATAATCACTGCATAATCTCCGCATAATCACAGCATCATCACATCATCATCACAATATCATCACAGCGTCATCACTACACATCACTGCATCATCACTACATCATCACAGCATCATCACTTCGTCATCATCAGAGCATCATCACAGCATCATCACTGCATCCTCACTGCATCATGAGTGCATCATCATCACAGCATCATAACTGCATCATCAAAGCATCATCTCGGCATAATCACAATGTCATAAATACATCATCACTCCATCATCACAGCATTATCACATCATCATCACAACGTTTTCAGTGTCATCACAGCATCATAACAACGTCATCAAACTGTCATCACAGCATCATCACCAAATCATCACAGAATCATCACAGCATCATTACTGCATCATCACAGCATCTTTGCATCGTCATCAGAGCATCACCACTGCATCATCACATCATCATCTCAGCATCATCACAGCATCATTACTGCTTACTCACTGCATCATCACAGCGTCATGACAGTGTCATCACTGCATCATAACATCATAGCTTCATCATCAGAACATTATCACAGCATCATCACTGCATCATCACATCATCATTATAGCATCTTCACTGTCATCAATACATCATCACAGCATCATCATAAGGTCATCACAGCATCATCAGTGTCATCTCAGCATCATCACTGCATCATGACTGCATCATAGCAGCATAATCACAGCATCATCACAGAATCATCACAGCATCATCATAAGGTCATCACAGCATCATCACTACGTCATCAGATTGTAATCACAGCATCATCACAGTGTCCTCACTGAATCATCACTGCACCATCACTGCAACATCACAGCATCATCTCAGCATCATCATGGCATCATTACTGCATCATCACTGCTTACTCACTGCATCATCACAGCATCATCTCAGCATCATCACAGAATCATTTCTGCATAATCATTGCATTTTCACAGCGTCATCACAGTATCATCACTGCATCATCACAGTGTCATCACAGCATCATCAAAGCATCACGACAGCGTCATCTCACCATCACGACAGCGTCATCAAAGCATCATCACTGCATCATAACAACATCATCTCAGCATCATCACAGAATCATTTCTGCATAATCACTGCATCATCATAGTGTCATCACAGCATATTCACTGCATCATCACATCATCACAGTGTCATCACAGAATCATCACTGAATCATCCAAGCATCATCCAAGCATCATCACAGCACCACCAATGCATCATCACAGTATCATCACTGCATAATCACTGCATCATCACCGCATCATCACATCATCAACACTGCATCATTGCTGCATCATCACATCATTGTCACAGTATCATCAAAATATCATCACAGCATCATCACACCATCATAACAACATCATCACAGCGTCATCACAGTATCGTAAATGCATCATCACAGAATCATCACTGAATCATCATAGCATCTTCATATCATCATCACAATATCATCACAGCATCATCACTGCATCATCACAGCATCATCACTGCATAATCACTGCATCATCACCACATCATCACAGCATCATCACTGCATAATCACTGCATCATCACAGCATCATCACATCGTCATCAAAACATCATTACAAGTATCAACACAACATAATCACAGTGTCATCACAGCATCATCATTGCATCCTTACTGCATGATCACAGCATGTCCGCATCGTAATCACATCATCATCACTGACTCCTCACTGAATCATCACTGTACCATCACTGCATCATCAGAGCATAATCTGAGCATAATCTCAGCATAATCACAGCATCATCACAGAATCATCACAGCATCATTACTGCATCATCACAGCATCTTTGCATCGTCATCAGAGCATCACCACTGCATCATCACTACATCATCACATCATCATCACAGCATTTTAGCTACATAATCACAGAATCATCATAGCGTAACGACAGCATCATCACAACATCATTACAGCATCATCACAGCGTCATCGTAACATCATGACTGTATCATCACAGCATCATCACAGCATCACCGCAGCGTCATCACTGCATCATCACAGCATCATCACAGCATCATCACGGCATCGTTACAGCATCGTCATATCATCATAACTGCATCATCACAACAACATAACAAAATCATCAAAGCATCGTCACAGCATCATCACCGCGTCATCACAGCGTCATAACTGCATCGTCACTGCATCTAAACTGCATCATCACAAAATCATCACAGCTTCATCACTGCAGCATCACAGCATCATCAAAGCATCATCGCAGCATCATCACATCATCATCACTGCATCATCACAGAATCATTACTGTTTACTCACTGCGGCATCACAGCATTATCACGGTGTCATAACTGCATCATCACTGCACCATTACTGCATCATCACAGTGTCATCTCAGCATCATCACAGCATCATTACTGCCTAATCATTGCATTATCACAACGTCATCACAGTATCATCAGTGCATCATCACAGCATCATTACTGCATCATCACATCATCATCACAGAATCACGATAGTGTCATCACAGCGTCATCACTGCATCATCACAGCGTCATCTCAGCATCATCAGAGACTCATCACAGCATCATCACAAAATTATAAGAGCGTCATCACAGCGTTATTACTGCATCATCACAGCATCAATAGAGCATCATCACAGCGTCATCACAGCGTTATCACAGCGTCATCACAGCATCATCACAGCATCACGACATCATCATCACAGCTTCACGACAGTGTCATGAGAGCGTCTTCACAGCATCATCACTACATCATCACAGCATCATCACTGCGTCATCAGAGCATCATCACAAAATCATCACAGCGTCATTACTGCATCATCACTGCATCATCACAGCGTCATCACCGCATCATCACTGCATTGTCACAACATCATGGCGTCATAATAACTGCATCATAACAGCATGATCAAAGCATCATCACAGCGTCATCACAGCGTCATAACTGCATAAACACTGCATCATCAAAGAACCATCACAGCATCATCACAGCGTCATAACAGCATCATCAGAGCATCATCACATCGTCATCACATCGTCATCAAAGAATCTTCACAGCATCATCGCTATGTCATCATAGCATCATCATAATATTATCACAGCTTCATCACAGCGTCATAACAACATCATCACTGCATCATCACAGCATCATCATTATTGCATCATGACTGCATCATTACAGCATCATCAGAGCAGAATCAGTGCGTCGTCACAGCATCATTACTGCATCACCACATCATCACTGTGTTATCGCAGCGTCATCACAGCATCATCACAACATCATCACAGAATCATCACAGCATCATTGCAGCATCATCACATCATCATCACAGCGTCATCACAACATCATCGTAGCATCATCATGCATCATCACAGCATCATTACTGCATCATCACAGCATCATCACAGCATCATCACTGCATCATCACTGAATAATCACAGCATCATCACTGCATCATCACGGCATCGTTACAGCATCGTCATATCATCATAACTGCATCATCACAACAACATAACAAAATCATCAAAGCATCATCACAGCATCATCACCGCGTCATCACAGCGTCATAACTGCATCGTCACTGCATCTAAACTGCATCATCACAAAATCATCACTGCATCACATCATAATCACAACATCATCAAAGCGTCATCACAGCATCATCACTGCGTTATCACAGCATCATCTCAGCATCATCACAGTATCATTACTGCTTATTCACTGCATCATCACAACATCATCACAGCGTCATTACAGTGTCATAAATGCATCATCACAGTGTCATCAAAGCGTCCTAACTGCATAATCACTGCATCATCGCAGCTTCATCACAGCATCATGACAGCGTCATCACAGCATCAAAAATGCATAATCACTTCATCCTCACATCATCATCATAGCATCATAGCTGCATAATCATAGAGTCATCACAGCATCATCACTACATCATCAAATTGTCATCACTGTATCATCACAGCATCATCATAGCATCATCACTGCATAATCACAGTGTCATAACAGCATCATTACAACACCATGACTACGTCATCACAGCATCACGACAGCGTCATTACAGTGTCATCACAGCATCATCACTGCATTATCACAACATCATCACAACATCATCACTGCGTCATCAGAGCATCATCACTACATAATCACTTCTTACTCAGTGAATCATCACTGCATCATCACATCATCACAGCATCATCTCAGCATAATCACAGTATCATCACAGCGTCATCACTACATCATCAATGCATCATCACTGCATCATCACAGCATCATCACTGCATCATCACAGCATCATCAGAGCATCATCACAGCATCATCACAACATCATCACAGAGTCATCACAGCATCATCACTGCATAATCACTGCATCATCACAGCATCCTCACAGCATCAATACAGCGTCATCACAACGTCAACAATGCATCATTACAGCATCATCTCAGTATAGTCACAGCATAATCACTGCATAATCACTGCATCATCATATCATCATCACTGCATCATCACTGCATCATCACAGCACCATCACAGCATCATTACTGCAGAATCACTGCATCATCACAGAATCATAGCTGCATAATCACAGCATCATCACATCATCATCGCATAGTCATCACAGCGTCATCACTGCATCATCACAGCATCATCACAGCATCATTACTGCAGAATCACTGCATCATCACAGCATCCTCACAGCAACATCGCAGCATCATCACAGCATCATCGCATCATCATCACAGTGTCATGACAGCATCAACACTGCATAATCACCGCATAATCACAGCATCATCACAGCATAATCACAGTATCATCACAGCGTCATCACTACATCATCACTGCATCATCACAGAATCATCACTGCGTCATCACAGCATCATCAGAGCATCATCACAGCATCATCACAGCATAATCACAGTATCATCACAGCATCATCACTACATCATCACTGCATCATCACAGAATCATCACTGCGTCATCACAGCATCATCAGAGCATCATCACAGCATCATCACAGCATTATCACAGCATCATCACAGCATCATCACTACATCATCACTGCATCATCACAGAATCATCACAACATCATCAGTTTCATGTCAGCATCATCACTGCATAATCACTGCATCATCACAGCATCCTCACAGCATCAACACAGCGTCATCACAGCGTCATCAATGCATCATTACAGCATCATCTCAGTGTAGTCACAGAATTATTACAGCATAATCACTGCATCATCATATCATCACTGCATCATCACTGCATCATCACTGCATCATCACAGCACCATCACAGCATCATTACTTCAGAATCACTGCATCATCACAGCATCCTCACAGCAACATCGCAGCATCATCACAGCATCATCACACTGTCATGACAGCATCATCACTGCATAATCACTGCATAATCTCCGCATAATCACAGCATCATCACATCATCATCACAATATCATCACAGCGTCATCACTACACATCACTGCATCATCACTACATCATCACAGCATCATCACTTCGTCATCATCAGAGCATCATCACAGCATCATCACTGCATCCTCACTGCATCATGAGTGCATCATCATCACAGCATCATAACTGCATCATCAAAGCATCATCTCGGCATAATCACAATGTCATAAATACATGATCACTCCATCATCACAGCATTATCACATCATCATCACAACGTTTTCAGTGTCATCACAGCATCATAACAACGTCATCAAACTGTCATCACAGCATCATCACCAAATCATCACAGAATCATCACAGCATCATTACTGCATCATCACAGCATCTTTGCATCGTCATCAGAGCATCACCACTGCATCATCACATCATCATCTCAGCATCATCACAGCATCATTACTGCTTACTCACTGCATCATCACAGCGTCATGACAGTGTCATCACTGCATCATAACATCATAGCTTCATCATCAGAACATTATCACAGCATCATCACTGCATCATCACATCATCATTATAGCATCTTCACTGTCATCAATACATCATCACAGCATCATCACATCATTATCACAGCATCATCAGTGTCATCTCAGCATCATCACTGCATCATGACTGCATCATAGCAGCATAATCACAGCATCATCACAGAATCATCACAGCATCATCATAAGGTCATCACAGCATCATCACTACGTCATCAGATTGTAATCACAGCATCATCACAGTGTCCTCACTGAATCATCACTGCACCATCACTGCAACATCACAGCATCATCTCAGCATCATCATGGCATCATTACTGCATCATCACTGCTTACTCACTGCATCATCACAGCATCATCTCAGCATCATCACAGAATCATTTCTGCATAAT
Source organism: Clangula hyemalis (assembly GCA_963989345.1). Next base: position 3,811,434 of record OZ022455.1, on the reverse strand, counting down.
CATTGCATTTTCACAGCGTCATCACAGTATCATCACTGCATCATCACAGTGTCATCACAGCATCATCAAAGCATCACGACAGCGTCATCTCACCATCACGACAGCGTCATCAAAGCATCATCACTGCATCATAACAACATCATCTCAGCATCATCACAGAATCATTTCTGCATAATCACTGCATCATCATAGTGTCATCACAGCATATTCACTGCATCATCACATCATCACAGTGTCATCACAGAATCATCACTGAATCATCCAAGCATCATCCAAGCATCATCACAGCACCACCAATGCATCATCACAGTATCATCACTGCATAATCACTGCATCATCACCGCATCATCACATCATCAACACTGCATCATTGCTGCATCATCACATCATTGTCACAGTATCATCAAAATATCATCACAGCATCATCACACCATCATAACAACATCATCACAGCGTCATCACAGTATCGTAAATGCATCATCACAGAATCATCACTGAATCATCATAGCATCTTCATATCATCATCACAATATCATCACAGCATCATCACCACATCATCACAGCATCATCACTGCATAATCACTGCATCATCACAGCATCATCACATCGTCATCAAAACATCATTACAAGTATCAACACAACATAATCACAGTGTCATCACAGCATCATCATTGCATCCTTACTGCATGATCACAGCATCTCCGCATCGTAATCACATCATCATCACTGACTCCTCACTGAATCATCACTGTACCATCACTGCATCATCAGAGCATAATCTGAGCATAATCTCAGCATAATCTCAGCATCATCACAGAATCATCACAGCATCATTACTGCATCATCACAGCATCTTTGCATCGTCATCAGAGCATCACCACTGCATCATCACTACATCATCACATCATCATCACAGCATTTTAGCTACATAATCACAGAATCATCATAGCGTAACGACAGCATCATCACAACATCATTACAGCATCATCACAGCGTCATCGTAACATCATGACTGTATCATCACAGCATCATCACAGCATCACCGCAGCGTCATCACTGCATCATCACAGCATCATCACAGCATCATCACGGCATCGTTACAGCATCGTCATATCATCATAACTGCATCATCACAACAACATAACAAAACCATCAAAGCATCGTCACAGCATCATCACCGCGTCATCACAGCATCATAACTGCATCGTCACTGCATCTAAACTGCATCATCACAAAATCATCACAGCTTCATCACTGCAGCATCACAGCATCATCAAAGCATCATCGCAGCATCATCACATCATCATCACTGCATCATCACAGAATCATTACTGTTTACTCACTGCGGCATCACAGCATTATCACGGTGTCATAACTGCATCATCACTGCACCATTACTGCATCATCACAGTGTCATCTCAGCATCATCACAGCATCATTACTGCCTAATCATTGCATTATCACAACGTCATCACAGTATCATCAGTGCATCATCACAGCATCATTACTGCATCATCACATCATCATCACAGAATCACGATAGTGTCATCACAGCGTCATCTCAGCATCATCAGAGACTCATCACAGCGTCATCACTGCATCATCACTGCATCACCACAGTATCATCACAGCATCATCACAAAATTATAAGAGCGTCATCACAGCGTTATTACTGCATCATCACAGCATCAATAGAGCATCATCACAGCGTCATCACAGCGTTATCACAGCGTCATCACAGCATCATCACAGCATCACGACATCATCATCACAGCTTCACGACAGTGTCATGAGAGCGTCTTCACAGCATCATCACTACATCATCACAGCATCATCACTGCGTCATCAGAGCATCATCACAAAATCATCACAGCGTCATTACTGCATCATCACTGCATCATCACAGCGTCATCACCGCATCATCACTGCATTGTCACAACATCATGGCGTCATAATAACTGCATCATAACAGCATGATCAAAGCATCATCACAGCGTCATCACAGCGTCATAACTGCATAAACACTGCATCATCAAAGAACCATCACAGCATCATCACAGCGTCATAACAGCATCATCAGAGCATCATCACATCGTCATCACATCGTCATCAAAGAATCTTCACAGCATCATCGCTATGTCATCATAGCATCATCATAATATTATCACAGCTTCATCACAGCGTCATAACAACATCATCACTGCATCATCACAGCATCATCATTATTGCATCATGACTGCATCATTACAGCATCATCAGAGCAGAATCAGTGCGTCGTCACAGCATCATTACTGCATCACCACATCACCACTGTGTTATCGCAGCGTCATCACAGCATCATCACAACATCATCACAGAATCATCACAGCATCATTGCAGCATCATCACATCATCATCACAGCGTCATCACAACATCATCGTAACATCATCATGCATCATCACAGCGTCATCACAACATCATCGTAGCATCATCACAGCATCATCACTGCATCATCACTGAATAATCACAGCATCATCACTGCATCATCACGGCATCGTTACAGCATCGTCATATCATCATAACTGCATCATCACAACAACATAACAAAATCATCAAAGCATCATCACAGCATCATCACCGCATCATCACAGCGTCATAACTGCATCGTCACTGCATCTAAACTGCATCATCACAAAATCATCACTGCATCACATCATAATCACATCATCAAAGCGTCATCACAGCATCATCACTGCGTTATCACAGCATCATCTCAGCATCATCACAGTATCATTACTGCTTATTCACTGCATCATCACAACATCATCACAGCGTCATTACAGTGTCATAAATGCATCATCACAGTGTCATCAAAGCGTCCTAACTGCATAATCACTGCATCATCGCAGCTTCATCACAGCATCATGACAGCGTCATCACAGCATCAAAAATGCATAATCACTTCATCCTCACATCATCATCATAGCATCATAGCTGCATAATCATAGAGTCATCACAGCATCATCACTACATCATCAAATTGTCATCACTGTATCATCACAGCATCATCATAGCATCATCACTGCATAATCACAGTGTCATAACAGCATCATTACAACACCATGACTACGTCATCACAGCATCACGACAGCGTCATTACAGTGTCATCACAGCATCATCACTGCATTATCACAACATCATCACAACATCATCACTGCGTCATCAGAGCGTCATCACTACATAATCACTTCTTACTCAGTGAATCATCACTGCATCATCACATCATCACAGCATTATCTCAGCATAATCACAGTATCATCACAGCGTCATCACTACATCATCAATGCATCATCACTGCATCGTCACAGCATCATCACTGCATCATCACAGCATCATCAGAGCATCATCACAGCATCATCACAACATCATCACAGAGTCATCACAGCATCATCACTGCATAATCACTGCATCATCACAGCATCCTCACAGCATCAATACAGCGTCATCACAACGTCAACAATGAATCATTACAGCATCATCTCAGTATAGTCACAGCATAATCACTGCATAATCACTGCATCATCATATCGTCATCACTGCATCATCACTGCATCATCACAGCACCATCACAGCATCATTACTGCAGAATCACTGCATCATCACAGCATCATAGCTGCATAATCACAGCATCATCACATCATCATCGCATAGTCATCACAGCGTCATCACTGCATCATCACAGCATCATCACAGCATCATTACTGCAGAATCACTGCATCATCACAGCATCCTCACAGCAACATCGCAGCATCATCACAGCATAATCGCATCATCATCACAGTGTCATGACAGCATCATCACTGCATAATCACCGCATAATCACAGCATCATCACAGCATAATCACAGTATCATCACAGCGTCATCACTACATCATCACTGCATCATCACAGAATCATAACTGCGTCATCACAGCATCATCAGAGCATCATCACAGCATCATCACAGCATAATCACAGTATCATCACAGCATCATCACTACATCATAACTGCATCATCACAGAATCATCACTGCGTCATCACAGCATCATCAGAGCATCATCACAGCATCATCACATCATCATCTCAGCATCATTACTGCTTACTCACTGCATCATCACAGCATCATCACATCATCATCACAATATCATCACAGCGTCATCACTACACATCACTGCATCATCACTACATCATCACAGCATCATCACTTCGTCATCATCAGAGCATCATCACAGCATCATCACTGCATCCTCACTGCATCATGAGTGCATCATCATCACAGCATCATAACTGCATCATCAAAGCATCATCTCGGCATAATCACAATGTCATAAATACATGATCACTCCATCATCACAGCATTATCACATCATCATCACAACGTTTTCAGTGTCATCACAGCATCATAACAACGTCATCAAACTGTCATCACAGCATCATCACCAAATCATCACAGAATCATCACAGCATCATTACTGCATCATCACAGCATCTTTGCATCGTCATCAGAGCATCACCACTGCATCATCACATCATCATCTCAGCATCATCACAGCATCATTACTGCTTACTCACTGCATCATCACAGCGTCATGACAGTGTCATCACTGCATCATAACATCATAGCTTCATCATCAGAACATTATCACAGCATCATCACTGCATCATCACATCATCATTATAGCATCTTCACTGTCATCAATACATCATCACAGCATCATCATAAGGTCATCACAGCATCATCAGTGTCATCTCAGCATCATCACTGCATCATGACTGCATCATAGCAGCATAATCACAGCATCATCACAGAATCATCACAGCATCATCATAAGGTCATCACAGCATCATCACTACGTCATCAGATTGTAATCACAGCATCATCACAGTGTCCTCACTGAATCATCACTGCACCATCACTGCAACATCACAGCATCATCTCAGCATCATCATGGCATCATTACTGCATCATCACTGCTTACTCACTGCATCATCACAGCATCATCTCAGCATCATCACAGAATCATTTCTGCATAATCATTGCATTTTCACAGCGTCATCACAGTATCATCACTGCATCATCACAGTGTCATCACAGCATCATCAAAGCATCACGACAGCGTCATCTCACCATCACGACAGCGTCATCAAAGCATCATCACTGCATCATAACAACATCATCTCAGCATCATCACAGAATCATTTCTGCATAATCACTGCATCATCATAGTGTCATCACAGTATATTCACTGCATCATCACATCATCACAGTGTCATCACAGAATCATCACTGAATCATCCAAGCATCATCCAAGCATCATCACAGCACCACCAATGCATCATCACAGTATCATCACTGCATAATCACTGCATCATCACCGCATCATCACATCATCAACACTGCATCATTGCTGCATCATCACATCATTGTCACAGTATCATCAAAATATCATCACAGCATCATCACACCATCATAACAACATCATCACAGCGTCATCACAGTATCGTAAATGCATCATCACAGAATCATCACTGAATCATCATAGCATCTTCATATCATCATCACAATATCATCACAGCATCATCACTGCATCATCACAGCATCATCACTGCATAATCACTGCATCATCACCACATCATCACAGCATCATCACTGCATAATCACTGCATCATCACAGCATCATCACATCGTCATCAAAACATCATTACAAGTATCAACACAACATAATCACAGTGTCATCACAGCATCATCATTGCATCCTTACTGCATGATCACAGCATCTCCGCATCGTAATCACATCATCATCACTGACTCCTCACTGAATCATCACTGTACCATCACTGCATCATCAGAGCATAATCTGAGCATAATCTCAGCATAATCTCAGCATCATCACAGAATCATCACAGCATCATTACTGCATCATCACAGCATCTTTGCATCGTCATCAGAGCATCACCACTGCATCATCACTACATCATCACATCATCATCACAGCATTTTAGCTACATAATCACAGAATCATCATAGCGTAACGACAGCATCATCACAACATCATTACAGCATCATCACAGCGTCATCGTAACATCATGACTGTATCATCACAGCATCATCACAGCATCACCGCAGCGTCATCACTGCATCATCACAGCATCATCACAGCATCATCACGGCATCGTTACAGCATCGTCATATCATCATAACTGCATCATCACAACAACATAACAAAATCATCAAAGCATCGTCACAGCATCATCACCGCGTCATCACAGCGTCATAACTGCATCGTCACTGCATCTAAACTGCATCATCACAAAATCATCACAGCTTCATCACTGCAGCATCACAGCATCATCAAAGCATCATCGCAGCATCATCACATCATCATCACTGCATCATCACAGAATCATTACTGTTTACTCACTGCGGCATCACAGCATTATCACGGTGTCATAACTGCATCATCACTGCACCATTACTGCATCATCACAGTGTCATCTCAGCATCATCACAGCATCATTACTGCCTAATCATTGCATTATCACAACGTCATCACAGTATCATCAGTGCATCATCACAGCATCATTACTGCATCATCACATCATCATCACAGAATCACGATAGTGTCATCACAGCGTCATCACTGCATCATCACAGCGTCATCTCAGCATCATCAGAGACTCATCACAGCGTCATCACTGCATCATCACTGCATCACCACAGTATCATCACAGCATCATCACAAAATTATAAGAGCGTCATCACAGCGTTATTACTGCATCATCACAGCATCAATAGAGCATCATCACAGCGTCATCACAGCGTTATCACAGCGTCATCACAGCATCACGACATCATCATCACAGCTTCACGACAGTGTCATGAGAGCGTCTTCACAGCATCATCACTACATCATCACAGCATCATCACTGCGTCATCAGAGCATCATCACAAAATCATCACAGCGTCATTACTGCATCATCACTGCATCATCACAGCGTCATCACCGCATCATCACTGCATTGTCACAACATCATGGCGTCATAATAACTGCATCATAACAGCATGATCAAAGCATCATCACAGCGTCATCACAGCGTCATAACTGCATAAACACTGCATCATCAAAGAACCATCACAGCATCATCACAGCGTCATAACAGCATCATCAGAGCATCATCACATCGTCATCACATCGTCATCAAAGAATCTTCACAGCATCATCGCTATGTCATCATAGCATCATCATAATATTATCACAGCTTCATCACAGCGTCATAACAACATCATCACTGCATCATCACAGCATCATCATTATTGCATCATGACTGCATCATTACAGCATCATCAGAGCAGAATCAGTGCGTCGTCACAGCATCATTACTGCATCACCACATCACCACTGTGTTATCGCAGCGTCATCACAGCATCATCACAACATCATCACAGAATCATCACAGCATCATTGCAGCATCATCACATCATCATCACAGCGTCATCACAACATCATCGTAGCATCATCATGCATCATCACAGCATCATCACAGCATCATAACTGCATCATCACAGCATCATCACTGCATCATCACGGCATCGTTACAGCATCGTCATATCATCATAACTGCATCATCACAACAACATAACAAAATCATCAAAGCATCATCACAGCATCATCAGAGCATCATCACAGCATCATCACAACATCATCACAGAGTCATCACAGCATCATCACTGCATAATCACTGCATCATCACAGCATCCTCACAGCATCAATACAGCGTCATCACAACGTCAACAATGAATCATTACAGCATCATCTCAGTATAGTCACAGCATAATCACTGCATAATCACTGCATCATCATATCGTCATCACTGCATCATCACTGCATCATCACAGCATCATCACAGCATCATTACTGCAGAATCACTGCATCATCACAGCATCCTCACAGCAACATCGCAGCATCATCACAGCATCATCGCATCATCATCACAGAGTCATGACAGCATCATCACTGCATAATCACCGCATAATCACAGCATCATCACAGCATAATCACAGTATCATCACAGCGTCATCACTACATCATCACTGCATCATCACAGAATCATCACTGCGTCATCACAGCATCATCAGAGCATCATCACAGCATCATCACAGCATAATCACAGCATCATCACAGCATCATCACTACATCATCACTGCATCATCACAGAATCATCACTGCGTCATCACAGCATCATCAGAGCATCATCACAGCATCATCACATCATCATCTCAGCATCATTACTGCTTACTCACTGCATCATCATAGCATCATCACATCATCATCACAACATCATCAGTTTCATGTCAGCATCATCACTGCATAATCACTGCATCATCACAGCATCCTCACAGCATCAACACAGCGTCATCACAGCGTCATCAATGCATCATTACAGCATCATCTCAGTATAGTCACAGAATTATTACAGCATAATCACTGCATCATCATATCATCACTGCATCATCACTGCATCATCACTGCATCATCACAGCACCATCACAGCATCATTACTTCAGAATCACTGCATCATCACAGCATCCTCACAGCAACATCGCAGCATCATCACAGCATCATCACACTGTCATGACAGCATCATCACTGCATAATCACTGCATAATCTCCGCATAATCACAGCATCATCACATCATCATCACAATATCATCACAGCGTCATCACTACACATCACTGCATCATCACTACATCATCACAGCATCATCACTTCGTCATCATCAGAGCATCATCACAGCATCATCACTGCATCCTCACTGCATCATGAGTGCATCATCATCACAGCATCATAACTGCATCATCAAAGCATCATCTCGGCATAATCACAATGTCATAAATACATCATCACTCCATCATCACAGCATTATCACATCATCATCACAACGTTTTCAGTGTCATCACAGCATCATAACAACGTCATCAAACTGTCATCACAGCATCATCACCAAATCATCACAGAATCATCACAGCATCATTACTGCATCATCACAGCATCTTTGCATCGTCATCAGAGCATCACCACTGCATCATCACATCATCATCTCAGCATCATCACAGCATCATTACTGCTTACTCACTGCATCATCACAGCGTCATGACAGTGTCATCACTGCATCATAACATCATAGCTTCATCATCAGAACATTATCACAGCATCATCACTGCATCATCACATCATCATTATAGCATCTTCACTGTCATCAATACATCATCACAGCATCATCATAAGGTCATCACAGCATCATCAGTGTCATCTCAGCATCATCACTGCATCATGACTGCATCATAGCAGCATAATCACAGCATCATCACAGAATCATCACAGCATCATCATAAGGTCATCACAGCATCATCACTACGTCATCAGATTGTAATCACAGCATCATCACAGTGTCCTCACTGAATCATCACTGCACCATCACTGCAACATCACAGCATCATCTCAGCATCATCATGGCATCATTACTGCATCATCACTGCTTACTCACTGCATCATCACAGCATCATCTCAGCATCATCACAGAATCATTTCTGCATAATCATTGCATCATCATAGTGTCATCACAGTATATTCACTGCATCATCACATCATCACAGTGTCATCACAGAATCATCACTGAATCATCCAAGCATCATCCAAGCATCATCACAGCACCACCAATGCATCATCACAGTATCATCACTGCATAATCACTGCATCATCACCGCATCATCACATCATCAACACTGCATCATTGCTGCATCATCACATCATTGTCACAGTATCATCAAAATATCATCACAGCATCATCACACCATCATAACAACATCATCACAGCGTCATCACAGTATCGTAAATGCATCATCACAGAATCATCACTGAATCATCATAGCATCTTCATATCATCATCACAATATCATCACAGCATCATCACTGCATCATCACAGCATCATCACTGCATAATCACTGCATCATCACCACATCATCACAGCATCATCACTGCATAATCACTGCATCATCACAGCATCATCACATCGTCATCAAAACATCATTACAAGTATCAACACAACATAATCACAGTGTCATCACAGCATCATCATTGCATCCTTACTGCATGATCACAGCATCTCCGCATCGTAATCACATCATCATCACTGACTCCTCACTGAATCATCACTGTACCATCACTGCATCATCAGAGCATAATCTGAGCATAATCTCAGCATAATCACAGCATCATCACAGAATCATCACAGCATCATTACTGCATCATCACAGCATCTTTGCATCGTCATCAGAGCATCACCACTGCATCATCACTACATCATCACATCATCATCACAGCATTTTAGCTACATAATCACAGAATCATCATAGCGTAACGACAGCATCATCACAACATCATTACAGCATCATCACAGCGTCATCGTAACATCATGACTGTATCATCACAGCATCATCACAGCATCACCGCAGCGTCATCACTGCATCATCACAGCATCATCACAGCATCATCACGGCATCGTTACAGCATCGTCATATCATCATAACTGCATCATCACAACAACATAACAAAACCATCAAAGCATCGTCACAGCATCATCACCGCGTCATCACAGCGTCATAACTGCATCGTCACTGCATCTAAATTGCATCATCACAAAATCATCACAGCTTCATCACTGCAGCATCACAGCATCATCAAAGCATCATCGCAGCATCATCACATCATCATCACTGCATCATCACAGAATCATTACTGTTTACTCACTGCGGCATCACAGCATTATCACGGTGTCATAACTGCATCATCACTGCACCATTACTGCATCATCACAGTGTCATCTCAGCATCATCACAGCATCATTACTGCCTAATCATTGCATTATCACAACGTCATCACAGTATCATCAGTGCATCATCACAGCATCATTACTGCATCATCACATCATCATCACAGAATCACGATAGTGTCATCACAGCGTCATCACTGCATCATCACAGCGTCATCTCAGCATCATCAGAGACTCATCACAGCGTCATCACTGCATCATCACTGCATCACCACAGTATCATCACAGCATCATCACAAAATTATAAGAGCGTCATCACAGCGTTATTACTGCATCATCACAGCATCAATAGAGCATCATCACAGCGTCATCACAGCGTTATCACAGCATCATCACAGCATCACGACATCATCATCACAGCTTCACGACAGTGTCATGAGAGCGTCTTCACAGCATCATCACTACATCATCACAGCATCATCACTGCGTCATCAGAGCATCATCACAAAATCATCACAGCGTCATTACTGCATCATCACAGCGTCATCACCGCATCATCACTGCATTGTCACAACATCATGGTGTCATAATAACTGCATCATCACAGCATAATCACAGCATCATCACAGCATCATCACTACATCATCACTGCATCATCACAGAATCATCACTGCGTCATCACAGCATCATCAGAGCATCATCACAGCATCATCACATCATCATCTCAGCATCATTACTGCTTACTCACTGCATCATCATAGCATCATCACATCATCATCACAACATCATCAGTTTCATGTCAGCATCATCACTGCATAATCACTGCATCATCACAGCATCCTCACAGCATCAACACAGCGTCATCACAGCGTCATCAATGCATCATTACAGCATCATCTCAGTATAGTCACAGAATTATTACAGCATAATCACTGCATCATCATATCATCACTGCATCATCACTGCATCATCACTGCATCATCACAGCACCATCACAGCATCATTACTTCAGAATCACTGCATCATCACAGCATCCTCACAGCAACATCGCAGCATCATCACAGCATCATCACACTGTCATGACAGCATCATCACTGCATAATCACTGCATAATCTCCGCATAATCACAGCATCATCACATCATCATCACAATATCATCACAGCGTCATCACTACACATCACTGCATCATCACTACATCATCACAGCATCATCACTTCGTCATCATCAGAGCATCATCACAGCATCATCACTGCATCCTCACTGCATCATGAGTGCATCATCATCACAGCATCATAACTGCATCATCAAAGCATCATCTCGGCATAATCACAATGTCATAAATACATCATCACTCCATCATCACAGCATTATCACATCATCATCACAACGTTTTCAGTGTCATCACAGCATCATAACAACGTCATCAAACTGTCATCACAGCATCATCACCAAATCATCACAGAATCATCACAGCATCATTACTGCATCATCACAGCATCTTTGCATCGTCATCAGAGCATCACCACTGCATCATCACATCATCATCTCAGCATCATCACAGCATCATTACTGCTTACTCACTGCATCATCACAGCGTCATGACAGTGTCATCACTGCATCATAACATCATAGCTTCATCATCAGAACATTATCACAGCATCATCACTGCATCATCACATCATCATTATAGCATCTTCACTGTCATCAATACATCATCACAGCATCATCATAAGGTCATCACAGCATCATCAGTGTCATCTCAGCATCATCACTGCATCATGACTGCATCATAGCAGCATAATCACAGCATCATCACAGAATCATCACAGCATCATCATAAGGTCATCACAGCATCATCACTACGTCATCAGATTGTAATCACAGCATCATCACAGTGTCCTCACTGAATCATCACTGCACCATCACTGCAACATCACAGCATCATCTCAGCATCATCATGGCATCATTACTGCATCACCACTGCTTACTCACTGCATCATCACAGCATCATCTCAGCATCATCACAGAATCATTTCTGCATAATCATTGCATTTTCACAGCGTCATCACAGTATATTCACTGCATCATCACATCATCACAGTGTCATCACAGAATCATCACTGAATCATCCAAGCATCATCCAAGCATCATCACAGCACCACCAATGCATCATCACAGTATCATCACTGCATAATCACTGCATCATCACCGCATCATCACTGCATCAACACTGCATCATTGCTGCATCATCACATCATTGTCACAGTATCATCAAAATATCATCACAGCATCATCACACCATCATAACAACATCATCACAGCGTCATCACAGTATCGTAAATGCATCATCACAGAATCATCACTGAATCATCATAGCATCTTCATATCATCATCACAATATCATCACAGCATCATCACTGCATCATCACAGCATCATCACTGCATAATCACTGCATCATCACCACATCATCACAGCATCATCACTGCATAATCACTGCATCATCACAGCATCATCACATCGTCATCAAAACATCATTACAAGTATCAACACAACATAATCACAGTGTCATCACAGCATCATCATTGCATCCTTACTGCATGATCACAGCATCTCCGCATCGTAATCACATCATCATCACTGACTCCTCACTGAATCATCACTGTACCATCACTGCATCATCAGAGCATAATCTCAGCATAATCTCAGCATAATCACAGCATCATCACAGAATCATCACAGCATCATTACTGCATCATCACAGCATCTTTGCATCGTCATCAGAGCATCACCACTGCATCATCACTACATCATCACATCATCATCACAGCATTTTAGCTACATAATCACAGAATCATCATAGCGTAACGACAGCATCATCACAACATCATTACAGCATCATCACAGCGTCATCGTAACATCATGACTGTATCATCACAGCATCATCACAGCATCACCGCAGCGTCATCACTGCATCATCACAGCATCATCACAGCATCATCACGGCATCGTTACAGCATCGTCATATCATCATAACTGCATCATCACAACAACATAACAAAATCATCAAAGCATCGTCACAGCATCATCACCGCGTCATCACAGCGTCATAACTGCATCGTCACTGCATCTAAACTGCATCATCACAAAATCATCACAGCTTCATCACTGCAGCATCACAGCATCATCAAAGCATCATCGCAGCATCATCACATCATCATCACTGCATCATCACAGAATCATTACTGTTTACTCACTGCGGCATCACAGCATTATCACGGTGTCATAACTGCATCATCACTGCACCATTACTGCATCATCACAGTGTCATCTCAGCATCATCACAGCATCATTACTGCCTAATCATTGCATTATCACAACGTCATCACAGTATCATCAGTGCATCATCACAGCATCATTACTGCATCATCACATCATCATCACAGAATCACGATAGTGTCATCACAGCGTCATCACTGCATCATCACAGCGTCATCTCAGCATCATCAGAGACTCATCACAGCGTCATCACTGCATCATCACTGCATCACCACAGTATCATCACAGCATCATCACAAAATTATAAGAGCGTCATCACAGCGTTATTACTGCATCATCACAGCATCAATAGAGCATCATCACAGCGTCATCACAGCGTTATCACAGCGTCATCACAGCGTCATCACAGCATCACGACATCATCATCACAGCTTCACGACAGTGTCATGAGAGCGTCTTCACAGCATCATCACTACATCATCACAGCATCATCACTGCGTCATCAGAGCATCATCACAAAATCATCACAGCGTCATTACTGCATCATCACTGCATCATCACAGCGTCATCACCGCATCATCACTGCATTGTCACAACATCATGGCGTCATAATAACTGCATCATAACAGCATGATCAAAGCATCATCACAGCGTCATCACAGCGTCATAACTGCATAAACACTGCATCATCAAAGAACCATCACAGCATCATCACAGCGTCATAACAGCATCATCAGAGCATCATCACATCGTCATCACATCGTCATCAAAGAATCTTCACAGCATCATCGCTATGTCATCATAGCATCATCATAATATTATCACAGCTTCATCACAGCGTCATAACAACATCATCACTGCATCATCACAGCATCATCATTATTGCATCATGACTGCATCATTACAGCATCATCAGAGCAGAATCAGTGCGTCGTCACAGCATCATTACTGCATCACCACATCACCACTGTGTTATCGCAGCGTCATCACAGCATCATCACAACATCATCACAGAATCATCACAGCATCATTGCAGCATCATCACATCATCATCACAGCGTCATCACAACATCATCGTAGCATCATCATGCATCATCACAGCATCATTACTGCATCATCACTGAATAATCACAGCATCATCACTGCATCATAACGGCATCGTTACAGCATCGTCATATCATCATAACTGCATCATCACAACAACATAACAAAATCATCAAAGCATCATCACAGCATCATCAGAGCATCATCACAGCATCATCACAACATCATCACAGAGTCATCACAGCATCATCACTGCATAATCACTGCATCATCACAGCATCCTCACAGCATCAATACAGCGTCATCACAACGTCAACAATGAATCATTACAGCATCATCTCAGTATAGTCACAGCATAATCACTGCATAATCACTGCATCATCATATCGTCATCACTGCATCATCACTGCATCATCACAGCACCATCACAGCATCATTACTGCAGAATCACTGCATCATCACAGCATCCTCACAGCAACATCGCAGCATCATCACAGCATCATCGCATCATCATCACAGTGTCATGACAGCATCATCACTGCATAATCACCGCATAATCACAGCATCATCACAGCATAATCACAGTATCATCACAGCGTCATCACTACATCATCACTGCATCATCACAGAATCATCACTGCGTCATCACAGCATCATCAGAGCATCATCACAGCATCATCACAGCATAATCACAGCATCATCACAGCATCATCACTACATCATCACTGCATCATCACAGAATCATCACTGCGTCATCACAGCATCATCAGAGCATCATCACAGCATCATCACATCATCATCTCAGCATCATTACTGCTTACTCACTGCATCATCATAGCATCATCACATCATCATCACAACATCATCAGTTTCATGTCAGCATCATCACTGCATAATCACTGCATCATCACAGCATCCTCACAGCATCAACACAGCGTCATCACAGCGTCATCAATGCATCATTACAGCATCATCTCAGTATAGTCACAGAATTATTACAGCATAATCACTGCATCATCATATCATCACTGCATCATCACTGCATCATCACTGCATCATCACAGCACCATCACAGCATCATTACTTCAGAATCACTGCATCATCACAGCATCCTCACAGCAACATCGCAGCATCATCACAGCATCATCACACTGTCATGACAGCATCATCACTGCATAATCACTGCATAATCTCCGCATAATCACAGCATCATCACATCATCATCACAATATCATCACAGCGTCATCACTACACATCACTGCATCATCACTACATCATCACAGCATCATCACTTCGTCATCATCAGAGCATCATCACAGCATCATCACTGCATCCTCACTGCATCATGAGTGCATCATCATCACAGCATCATAACTGCATCATCAAAGCATCATCTCGGCATAATCACAATGTCATAAATACATCATCACTCCATCATCACAGCATTATCACATCATCATCACAACGTTTTCAGTGTCATCACAGCATCATAACAACGTCATCAAACTGTCATCACAGCATCATCACCAAATCATCACAGAATCATCACAGCATCATTACTGCATCATCACAGCATCTTTGCATCGTCATCAGAGCATCACCACTGCATCATCACATCATCATCTCAGCATCATCACAGCATCATTACTGCTTACTCACTGCATCATCACAGCGTCATGACAGTGTCATCACTGCATCATAACATCATAGCTTCATCATCAGAACATTATCACAGCATCATCACTGCATCATCAAATCATCATTATAGCATCTTCACTGTCATCAATACATCATCACAGCATCATCACATCATTATCACAGCATCATCAGTGTCATCTCAGCATCATCACTGCATCATGACTGCATCATAGCAGCATAATCACAGCATCATCACAGAATCATCACAGCATCATTACTGCATCATCACAGCATCTTTCCATCGTCATCAGAGCATCACCACTGCATCATCACTACATCATCACATCATCATCATAGCATTTTAGCTACATAATCACAGAATCATCATAGCGTAACGACAGCATCATCACAACATCATTACAGCATCATCACAGCGTCATCGTAACATCATGACTGTATCATCACAGCATCATCACAGCATCACCGCAGCGTCATCACTGCATCATCACAGCATCATCACAGCATCATCACGGCATCGTTACAGCATCGTCATATCATCATAACTGCATCATCACAACAACATAACAAAACCATCAAAGCATCGTCACAGCATCATCACCGCGTCATCACAGCGTCATAACTGCATCGTCACTGCATCTAAACTGCATCATCACAAAATCATCACAGCTTCATCACTGCAGCATCACAGCATCATCAAAGCATCATCGCAGCATCATCACATCATCATCACTGCATCATCACAGAATCATTACTGTTTACTCACTGCGGCATCACAGCATTATCACGGTGTCATAACTGCATCATCACTGCACCATTACTGCATCATCACAGTGTCATCTCAGCATCATCACAGCATCATTACTGCCTAATCATTGCATTATCACAACGTCATCACAGTATCATCAGTGCATCATCACAGCATCATTACTGCATCATCACATCATCATCACAGAATCACGATAGTGTCATCACAGCGTCATCACTGCATCATCACAGCGTCATCTCAGCATCATCAGAGACTCATCACAGCGTCATCACTGCATCATCACTGCATCACCACAGTATCATCACAGCATCATCACAAAATTATAAGAGCGTCATCACAGCGTTATTACTGCATCATCACAGCATCAATAGAGCATCATCACAGCGTCATCACAGCGTTATCACAGCGTCATCACAGCATCATCACAGCATCACGACATCATCATCACAGCTTCACGACAGTGTCATGAGAGCGTCTTCACAGCATCATCACTACATCATCACAGCATCATCACTGCGTCATCAGAGCATCATCACAAAATCATCACAGCGTCATTACTGCATCATCACTGCATCATCACAGCGTCATCACCGCATCATCACTGCATTGTCACAACATCATGGCGTCATAATAACTGCATCATAACAGCATGATCAAAGCATCATCACAGCGTCATCACAGCGTCATAACTGCATAAACACTGCATCATCAAAGAACCATCACAGCATCATCACAGCGTCATAACAGCATCATCAGAGCATCATCACATCGTCATCACATCGTCATCAAAGAACCTTCACAGCATCATCGCTATGTCATCATAGCATCATCATAATATTATCACAGCTTCATCACAGCGTCATAACAACATCATCACTGCATCATCACAGCATCATCATTATTGCATCATGACTGCATCATTACAGCATCATCAGAGCAGAATCAGTGCGTCGTCACAGCATCATTAATGCATCACCACATCATCACTGTGTTATCGCAGCGTCATCACAGCATCATCACAACATCATCACAGAATCATCACAGCATCATTGCAGCATCATCACATCATCATCACAGCGTCATCACAACATCATCGTAGCATCATCATGCATCATCACAGCATCATTACTGCATCATCACAGCATCATCACAGCATCATCACTGCATCATCACTGAATAATCACAGCATCATCACTGCATCATCACGGCATCGTTACAGCATCGTCATATCATCATAACTGCATCATCACAACAACATAACAAAATCATCAAAGCATCATCACAGCATCATCACCGCGTCATCACAGCGTCATAACTGCATCGTCACTGCATCTAAACTGCATCATCACAAAATCATCACTGCATCACATCATAATCACAACATCATCAAAGCGTCATCACAGCATCATCACTGCGTTATCACAGCATCATCTCAGCATCATCACAGTATCATTACTGCTTATTCACTGCATCATCACAACATCATCACAGCGTCATTACAGTGTCATAAATGCATCATCACAGTGTCATCAAAGCGTCCTAACTGCATAATCACTGCATCATCGCAGCTTCATCACAGCATCATGACAGCGTCATCACAGCATCAAAAATGCATAATCACTTCATCCTCACATCATCATCATAGCATCATAGCTGCATAATCATAGAGTCATCACAGCATCATCACTACATCATCAAATTGTCATCACTGTATCATCACAGCATCATCATAGCATCATCACTGCATAATCACAGTGTCATAACAGCATCATTACAACACCATGACTACGTCATCACAGCATCACGACAGCGTCATTACAGTGTCATCACAGCATCATCACTGCATTATCACAACATCATCACAACATCATCACTGCGTCATCAGAGCGTCATCACTACATAATCACTTCTTACTCAGTGAATCATCACTGCATCATCACATCATCACAGCATCATCTCAGCATAATCACAGTATCATCACAGCGTCATCACTACATCATCAATGCATCATCACTGCATCATCACAGCATCATCACTGCATCATCACAGCATCATCAGAGCATCATCACAGCATCATCACATCATCACAGAGTCATCACAGCATCATCACTGCATAATCACTGCATCATCACAGCATCCTCACAGCATCAATACAGCGTCATCACAACGTCAACAATGAATCATTACAGCATCATCTCAGTATAGTCTCAGCATAATCACTGCATCATCATATCGTCATCACTGCATCATCACTGCATCATCACAGCACCATCACAGCATCATTACTGCAGAATCACTGCATCATCACAGCATTCTCACAGCAACATCGCAGCATCATCACAGCATCATCGCATCATCATCACAGTGTCATGACAGCATCATCACTGCATAATCACCGCATAATCACAGCATCATCACAGCATAATCACAGTATCATCACAGCGTCATCACTACATCATCACTGCATCATCACAGAATCATCACTGCGTCATCACAGCATCATCAGAGCATCATCACAGCATCATCACAGCATAATCACAGTATCATCACAGCATCATCACTACATCATCACTGCATCATCACAGAATCATCACTGCGTCATCACAGCATCATCAGAGCATCATCACAGCATCATCACATCATCATCTCAGCATCATTACTGCTTACTCACTGCATCATCATAGCATCATCACATCATCATCACAACATCATCAGTTTCATGTCAGCATCATCACTGCATAATCACTGCATCATCACAGCATCCTCACAGCATCAACACAGCGTCATCACAGCGTCATCAATGCATCATTACAGCATCATCTCAGTATAGTCACAGAATTATTACAGCATAATCACTGCATCATCATATCATCACTGCATCATCACTGCATCATCACTGCATCATCACAGCACCATCACAGCATCATTACTTCAGAATCACTGCATCATCACAGCATCCTCACAGCAACATCGCAGCATCATCACAGCATCATCACACTGTCATGACAGCATCATCACTGCATAATCACTGCATAATCTCCGCATAATCACAGCATCATCACATCATCATCACAATATCATCACAGCGTCATCACTACACATCACTGCATCATCACTACATCATCACAGCATCATCACTTCGTCATCATCAGAGCATCATCACAGCATCATCACTGCATCCTCACTGCATCATGAGTGCATCATCATCACAGCATCATAACTGCATCATCAAAGCATCATCTCGGCATAATCACAATGTCATAAATACATCATCACTCCATCATCACAGCATTATCACATCATCATCACAACGTTTTCAGTGTCATCACAGCATCATAACAACGTCATCAAACTGTCATCACAGCATCATCACCAAATCATCACAGAATCATCACAGCATCATTACTGCATCATCACAGCATCTTTGCATCGTCATCAGAGCATCACCACTGCATCATCACATCATCATCTCAGCATCATCACAGCATCATTACTGCTTACTCACTGCATCATCACAGCGTCATGACAGTGTCATCACTGCATCATAACATCATAGCTTCATCATCAGAACATTATCACAGCATCATCACTGCATCATCACATCATCATTATAGCATCTTCACTGTCATCAATACATCATCACAGCATCATCACATCATTATCACAGCATCATCAGTGTCATCTCAGCATCATCACTGCATCATGACTGCATCATAGCAGCATAATCACAGCATCATCACAGAATCATCACAGCATCATCATAAGGTCATCACAGCATCATCACTACGTCATCAGATTGTAATCACAGCATCATCACAGTGTCCTCACTGAATCATCACTGCACCATCACTGCAACATCACAGCATCATCTCAGCATCATCATGGCATCATTACTGCATCATCACTGCTTACTCACTGCATCATCACAGCATCATCTCAGCATCATCACAGAATCATTTCTGCATAATCATTGCATTTTCACAGCGTCATCACAGTATCATCACTGCATCATCACAGTGTCATCACAGCATCATCAAAGCATCACGACAGCGTCATCTCACCATCACGACAGCGTCATCAAAGCATCATCACTGCATCATAACAACATCATCTCAGCATCATCACAGAATCATTTCTGCATAATCACTGCATCATCATAGTGTCATCACAGCATATTCACTGCATCATCACATCATCACAGTGTCATCACAGAATCATCACAGAATCATCCAAGCATCATCCAAGCATCATCACAGCACCACCAATGCATCATCACAGTATCATCACTGCATAATCACTGCATCATCACCGCATCATCACATCATCAACACTGCATCATTGCTGCATCATCACATCATTGTCACAGTATCATCAAAATATCATCACAGCATCATCACACCATCATAACAACATCATCACAGCGTCATCACAGTATCGTAAATGCATCATCACAGAATCATCACTGAATCATCATAGCATCTTCATATCATCATCACAATATCATCACAGCATCATCACTGCATCATCACAGCATCATCACTGCATAATCACTGCATCATCACCACATCATCACAGCATCATCACTGCATAATCACTGCATCATCACAGCATCATCACATCGTCATCAAAACATCATTACAAGTATCAACACAACATAATCACAGTGTCATCACAGCATCATCATTGCATCCTTACTGCATGATCACAGCATCTCCGCATCGTAATCACATCATCATCACTGACTCCTCACTGAATCATCACTGTACCATCACTGCATCATCAGAGCATAATCTGAGCATAATCTCAGCATAATCACAGCATCATCACAGAATCATCACAGCATCATTACTGCATCATCACAGCATCTTTCCATCGTCATCAGAGCATCACCACTGCATCATCACTACATCATCACATCATCATCATAGCATTTTAGCTACATAATCACAGAATCATCATAGCGTAACGACAGCATCATCACAACATCATTACAGCATCATCACAGCGTCATCGTAACATCATGACTGTATCATCACAGCATCATCACAGCATCACCGCAGCGTCATCACTGCATCATCACAGCATCATCACAGCATCATCACGGCATCGTTACAGCATCGTCATATCATCATAACTGCATCATCACAACAACATAACAAAACCATCAAAGCATCGTCACAGCATCATCACCGCGTCATCACAGCGTCATAACTGCATCGTCACTGCATCTAAACTGCATCATCACAAAATCATCACAGCTTCATCACTGCAGCATCACAGCATCATCAAAGCATCATCGCAGCATCATCACATCATCATCACTGCATCATCACAGAATCATTACTGTTTACTCACTGCGGCATCACAGCATTATCACGGTGTCATAACTGCATCATCACTGCACCATTACTGCATCATCACAGTGTCATCTCAGCATCATCACAGCATCATTACTGCCTAATCATTGCATTATCACAACGTCATCACAGTATCATCAGTGCATCATCACAGCATCATTACTGCATCATCACATCATCATCACAGAATCACGATAGTGTCATCACAGCGTCATCACTGCATCATCACAGCGTCATCTCAGCATCATCAGAGACTCATCACAGCGTCATCACTGCATCATCACTGCATCACCACAGTATCATCACAGCATCATCACAAAATTATAAGAGCGTCATCACAGCGTTATTACTGCATCATCACAGCATCAATAGAGCATCATCACAGCGTCATCACAGCGTTATCACAGCGTCATCACAGCATCATCACAGCATCACGACATCATCATCACAGCTTCACGACAGTGTCATGAGAGCGTCTTCACAGCATCATCACTACATCATCACAGCATCATCACTGCGTCATCAGAGCATCATCACAAAATCATCACAGCGTCATTACTGCATCATCACTGCATCATCACAGCGTCATCACCGCATCATCACTGCATTGTCACAACATCATGGCGTCATAATAACTGCATCATAACAGCATGATCAAAGCATCATCACAGCGTCATCACAGCGTCATAACTGCATAAACACTGCATCATCAAAGAACCATCACAGCATCATCACAGCGTCATCACATCGTCATCAAAGAATCTTCACAGCATCATCGCTATGTCATCATAGCATCATCATAATATTATCACAGCTTCATCACAGCGTCATAACAACATCATCACTGCATCATCACAGCATCATCATTATTGCATCATGACTGCATCATTACAGCATCATCAGAGCAGAATCAGTGCGTCGTCACAGCATCATTACTGCATCACCACATCACCACTGTGTTATCGCAGCGTCATCACAGCATCATCACAACATCATCACAGAATCATCACAGCATCATTGCAGCATCATCACATCATCATCACAGCGTCATCACAACATCATCGTAGCATCATCATGCATCATCACAGCATCATTACTGCATCATCACAGCATCATCACAGCATCATCACTGCATCATCACTGAATAATCACAGCATCATCACTGCATCATCACGGCATCGTTACAGCATCGTCATATCATCATAACTGCATCATCACAACAACATAACAAAATCATCAAAGCATCATCACAGCATCATCACCGCGTCATCACAGCGTCATAACTGCATCGTCACTGCATCTAAACTGCATCATCACAAAATCATCACTGCATCACATCATAATCACAACATCATCAAAGCGTCATCACAGCATCATCACTGCGTTATCACAGCATCATCTCAGCATCATCACAGTATCATTACTGCTTATTCACTGCATCATCACAACATCATCACAGCGTCATTACAGTGTCATAAATGCATCATCACAGTGTCATCAAAGCGTCATCACAGCATCATCACTGCGTTATCACAGCATCATCTCAGCATCATCACAGTATCATTACTGCTTATTCACTGCATCATCACAACATCATCACAGCGTCATTACAGTGTCATAAATGCATCATCACAGTGTCATCAAAGCGTCCTAACTGCATAATCACTGCATCATCGCAGCTTCATCACAGCATCATGACAGCGTCATCACAGCATCAAAAA
Organism: Clangula hyemalis; assembly: GCA_963989345.1. Next base: position 3,786,757 of record OZ022455.1, on the reverse strand, counting down.
TGCATAATCACTTCATCCTCACATCATCATCATAGCATCATAGCTGCATAATCATAGAGTCATCACAGCATCATCACTACATCATCAAATTGTCATCACTGTATCATCACAGCATCATCATAGCATCATCACTGCATAATCACAGTGTCATAACAGCATCATTACAACACCATGACTACGTCATCACAGCATCACGACAGCGTCATTACAGTGTCATCACAGCATCATCACTGCATTATCACAACATCATCACAACATCATCACTGCGTCATCAGAGCGTCATCACTACATAATCACTTCTTACTCAGTGAATCATCACTGCATCATCACATCATCACAGCATCATCTCAGCATAATCACAGTATCATCACAGCGTCATCACTACATCATCAATGCATCATCACTGCATCGTCACAGCATCATCACTGCATCATCACAGCATCATCAGAGCATCATCACAGCATCATCACAACATCATCACAGAGTCATCACAGCATCATCACTGCATAATCACTGCATCATCACAGCATCCTCACAGCATCAATACAGCGTCATCACAACGTCAACAATGAATCATTACAGCATCATCTCAGTATAGTCACAGCATAATCACTGCATAATCACTGCATCATCATATCGTCATCACTGCATCATCACTGCATCATCACAGCACCATCACAGCATCATTACTGCAGAATCACTGCATCATCACAGCATCATAGCTGCATAATCACAGCATCATCACATCATCATCGCATAGTCATCACAGCGTCATCACTGCATCATCACAGCATCATCACAGCATCATTACTGCAGAATCACTGCATCATCACAGCATGCTCACAGCAACATCGCAACATCATCACAGCATCATCGCATCATCATCACAGTGTCATGACAGCATCATCACTGCATAATCACCGCATAATCACAGCATCATCACAGCATAATCACAGTATCATCACAGCGTCATCACTACATCATCACTGCATCATCACAGAATCAAAACTGCGTCATCACAGCATCATCAGAGCATCATCACAGCATCATCACAGCATAATCACAGTATCATCACAGCATCATCACTACATCATCACTGCATCATCACAGAATCATCACTGCGTCATCACAGCATCATCAGAGCATCATCACAGCATCATCACATCATCATCTCAGCATCATTACTACTTACTCACTGCATCATCACAGCATCATCACATCATCATCACAATATCATCACAGCGTCATCACTACACATCACTGCATCATCACTACATCATCACAGCATCATCACTTCGTCATCATCAGAGCATCATCACAGCATCATCACTGCATCCTCACTGCATCATGAGTGCATCATCATCACAGCATCATAACTGCATCATCAAAGCATCATCTCGGCATAATCACAATGTCATAAATACATCATCACTCCATCATCACAGCATTATCACATCATCATCACAACGTTTTCAGTGTCATCACAGCATCATAACAACGTCATCAAACTGTCATCACAGCATCATCACCAAATCATCACAGAATCATCACAGCATCATTACTGCATCATCACAGCATCTTTGCATCGTCATCAGAGCATCACCACTGCATCATCACATCATCATCTCAGCATCATCACAGCATCATTACTGCTTACTCACTGCATCATCACAGCGTCATGACAGTGTCATCACTGCATCATAACATCATAGCTTCATCATCAGAACATTATCACAGCATCATCACTGCATCATCACATCATCATTATAGCATCTTCACTGTCATCAATACATCATCACAGCATCATCATAAGGTCATCACAGCATCATCAGTGTCATCTCAGCATCATCACTGCATCATGACTGCATCATAGCAGCATAATCACAGCATCATCACAGAATCATCACAGCATCATCATAAGGTCATCACAGCATCATCACTACGTCATCAGATTGTAATCACAGCATCATCACAGTGTCCTCACTGAATCATCACTGCACCATCACTGCAACATCACAGCATCATCTCAGCATCATCATGGCATCATTACTGCATCATCACTGCTTACTCACTGCATCATCACAGCATCATCTCAGCATCATCACAGAATCATTTCTGCATAATCATTGCATTTTCACAGCGTCATCACAGTATCATCACTGCATCATCACAGTGTCATCACAGCATCATCAAAGCATCACGACAGCGTCATCTCACCATCACGACAGCGTCATCAAAGCATCATCACTGCATCATAACAACATCATCTCAGCATCATCACAGAATCATTTCTGCATAATCACTGCATCATCATAGTGTCATCACAGTATATTCACTGCATCATCACATCATCACAGTGTCATCACAGAATCATCACTGAATCATCCAAGCATCATCCAAGCATCATCACAGCACCACCAATGCATCATCACAGTATCATCACTGCATAATCACTGCATCATCACCGCATCATCACATCATCAACACTGCATCATTGCTGCATCATCACATCATTGTCACAGTATCATCAAAATATCATCACAGCATCATCACACCATCATAACAACATCATCACAGCGTCATCACAGTATCGTAAATGCATCATCACAGAATCATCACTGAATCATCATAGCATCTTCATATCATCATCACAATATCATCACAGCATCATCACTGCATCATCACAGCATCATCACTGCATAATCACTGCATCATCACCACATCATCACAGCATCATCACTGCATAATCACTGCATCATCACAGCATCATCACATCGTCATCAAAACATCATTACAAGTATCAACACAACATAATCACAGTGTCATCACAGCATCATCATTGCATCCTTACTGCATGATCACAGCATCTCCGCATCGTAATCACATCATCATCACTGACTCCTCACTGAATCATCACTGTACCATCACTGCATCATCAGAGCATAATCTGAGCATAATCTCAGCATAATCACAGCATCATCACAGAATCATCACAGCATCATTACTGCATCATCACAGCATCTTTGCATCGTCATCAGAGCATCACCACTGCATCATCACTACATCATCACATCATCATCACAGCATTTTAGCTACATAATCACAGAATCATCATAGCGTAACGACAGCATCATCACAACATCATTACAGCATCATCACAGCGTCATCGTAACATCATGACTGTATCATCACAGCATCATCACAGCATCACCGCAGCGTCATCACTGCATCATCACAGCATCATCACAGCATCATCACGGCATCGTTACAGCATCGTCATATCATCATAACTGCATCATCACAACAACATAACAAAACCATCAAAGCATCGTCACAGCATCATCACCGCCTCATCACAGCGTCATAACTGCATCGTCACTGCATCTAAACTGCATCATCACAAAATCATCACAGCTTCATCACTGCAGCATCACAGCATCATCAAAGCATCATCGCAGCATCATCACATCATCATCACTGCATCATCACAGAATCATTACTGTTTACTCACTGCGGCATCACAGCATTATCACGGTGTCATAACTGCATCATCACTGCACCATTACTGCATCATCACAGTGTCATCTCAGCATCATCACAGCATCATTACTGCCTAATCATTGCATTATCACAACGTCATCACAGTATCATCAGTGCATCATCACAGCATCATTACTGCATCATCACATCATCATCACAGAATCACGATAGTGTCATCACAGCGTCATCACTGCATCATCACAGCGTCATCTCAGCATCATCAGAGACTCATCACAGCGTCATCACTGCATCATCACTGCATCACCACAGTATCATCACAGCATCATCACAAAATTATAAGAGCGTCATCACAGCGTTATCACAGCGTCATCACAGCATCACGACATCATCATCACAGCTTCACGACAGTGTCATGAGAGCGTCTTCACAGCATCATCACTACATCATCACAGCATCATCACTGCGTCATCAGAGCATCATCACAAAATCATCACAGCGTCATTACTGCATCATCACTGCATCATCACAGCGTCATCACCGCATCATCACTGCATTGTCACAACATCATGGCGTCATAATAACTGCATCATAACAGCATGATCAAAGCATCATCACAGCGTCATCACAGCGTCATAACTGCATAAACACTGCATCATCAAAGAACCATCACAGCATCATCACAGCGTCATAACAGCATCATCAGAGCATCATCACATCGTCATCACATCGTCATCAAAGAATCTTCACAGCATCATCGCTATGTCATCATAGCATCATCATAATATTATCACAGCTTCATCACAGCGTCATAACAACATCATCACTGCATCATCACAGCATCATCATTATTGCATCATGACTGCATCATTACAGCATCATCAGAGCAGAATCAGTGCGTCGTCACAGCATCATTACTGCATCACCACATCACCACTGTGTTATCGCAGCGTCATCACAGCATCATCACAACATCATCACAGAATCATCACAGCATCATTGCAGCATCATCACATCATCATCACAGCGTCATCACAACATCATCGTAGCATCATCATGCATCATCACAGCATCATTACTGCATCATCACAGCATCATCACAGCATCATCACTGCATCATCACTGAATAATCACAGCATCATCACTGCATCATCACGGCATCGTTACAGCATCGTCATATCATCATAACTGCATCATCACAACAACATAACAAAATCATCAAAGCATCATCACAGCATCATCACCGCGTCATCACAGCGTCATAACTGCATCGTCACTGCATCTAAACTGCATCATCAAAAAATCATCACTGCATCACATCATAATCACAACATCATCAAAGCGTCATCATAGCATCATCACTGCATAATCACAGTGTCATAACAGCATCATTACAACACCATGACTACGTCATCACAGCATCACGACAGCGTCATTACAGTGTCATCACAGCATCATCACAACATCATCACAACATCATCACTGCGTCATCAGAGCGTCATCACTACATAATCACTTCTTACTCAGTGAATCATCACTGCATCATCACATCATCACAGCATCATCTCAGCATAATCACAGTATCATCACAGCGTCATCACTACATCATCAATGCATCATCACTGCATCATCACAGCATCATCACTGCATCATCACAGCATCATCAGAGCATCATCACAGCATCATCACAACATCATCACAGAGTCATCACAGCATCATCACTGCATAATCACTGCATCATCACAGCATCCTCACAGCATCAATACAGCGTCATCACAACGTCAACAATGAATCATTACAGCATCATCTCAGTATAGTCACAGCATAATCACTGCATCATCACTGCATCATCATATCGTCATCACTGCATCATCACTGCATCATCACAGCACCATCACAGCATCATAGCTGCATAATCACAGCATCATCACATCATCATCGCATAGTCATCACAGCGTCATCACTGCATCATCACAGCATCATCACAGCATCATTACTGCAGAATCACTGCATCATCACAGCATCATCACATCGTCATCAAAACATCATTACAAGTATCAACACAACATAATCACAGTGTCATCACAGCATCATCATTGCATCCTTACTGCATGATCACAGCATCTCCGCATCGTAATCACATCATCATCACTGACTCCTCACTGAATCATCACTGTACCATCACTGCATCATCAGAGCATAATCTGAGCATAATCTCAGCATAATCACAGCATCATCACAGAATCATCACAGCATCATTACTGCATCATCACATCATCATCACAGAATCACGATAGTGTCATCACAGCGTCATCACTGCATCATCACAGCGTCATCTCAGCATCATCAGAGACTCATCACAGCGTCATCACTGCATCATCACTGCATCACCACAGTATCATCACAGCATCATCACAAAATTATAAGAGCGTCATCACAGCGTTATCACAGCGTCATCACAGCATCACGACATCATCATCACAGCTTCACGACAGTGTCATGAGAGCGTCTTCACAGCATCATCACTACATCATCACAGCATCATCACTGCGTCATCAGAGCATCATCACAAAATCATCACAGCGTCATTACTGCATCATCACTGCATCATCACAGCGTCATCACCGCATCATCACTGCATTGTCACAACATCATGGCGTCATAATAACTGCATCATAACAGCATGATCAAAGCATCATCACAGCGTCATCACAGCGTCATAACTGCATAAACACTGCATCATCAAAGAACCATCACAGCATCATCACAGCGTCATAACAGCATCATCAGAGCATCATCACATCGTCATCACATCGTCATCAAAGAATCTTCACAGCATCATCGCTATGTCATCATAGCATCATCATAATATTATCACAGCTTCATCACAGCGTCATAACAACATCATCACTGCATCATCACAGCATCATCATTATTGCATCATGACTGCATCATTACAGCATCATCAGAGCAGAATCAGTGCGTCGTCACAGCATCATTACTGCATCACCACATCACCACTGTGTTATCGCAGCGTCATCACAGCATCATCACAACATCATCACAGAATCATCACAGCATCATTGCAGCATCATCACATCATCATCACAGCGTCATCACAACATCATCGTAGCATCATCATGCATCATCACAGCATCATTACTGCATCATCACAGCATCATCACAGCATCATCACTGAATAATCACAGCATCATCACTGCATCATCACGGCATCGTTACAGCATCGTCATATCATCATAACTGCATCATCACAACAACATAACAAAATCATCAAAGCATCATCACAGCATCATCACCGCGTCATCACAGCGTCATAACTGCATCGTCACTGCATCTAAACTGCATCATCAAAAAATCATCACTGCATCACATCATAATCACAACATCATCAAAGCGTCATCATAGCATCATCACTGCATAATCACAGTGTCATAACAGCATCATTACAACACCATGACTACGTCATCACAGCATCACGACAGCGTCATTACAGTGTCATCACAGCATCATCACAACATCATCACAACATCATCACTGCGTCATCAGAGCGTCATCACTACATAATCACTTCTTACTCAGTGAATCATCACTGCATCATCACATCATCACAGCATCATCTCAGCATAATCACAGTATCATCACAGCGTCATCACTACATCATCAATGCATCATCACTGCATCATCACAGCATCATCACTGCATCATCACAGCATCATCAGAGCATCATCACAGCATCATCACAACATCATCACAGAGTCATCACAGCATCATCACTGCATAATCACTGCATCATCACAGCATCCTCACAGCATCAATACAGCGTCATCACAACGTCAACAATGAATCATTACAGCATCATCTCAGTATAGTCACAGCATAATCACTGCATCATCACTGCATCATCATATCGTCATCACTGCATCATCACTGCATCATCACAGCACCATCACAGCATCATAGCTGCATAATCACAGCATCATCACATCATCATCGCATAGTCATCACAGCGTCATCACTGCATCATCACAGCATCATCACAGCATCATTACTGCAGAATCACTGCATCATCACAGCATCATCACATCGTCATCAAAACATCATTACAAGTATCAACACAACATAATCACAGTGTCATCACAGCATCATCATTGCATCCTTACTGCATGATCACAGCATCTCCGCATCGTAATCACATCATCATCACTGACTCCTCACTGAATCATCACTGTACCATCACTGCATCATCAGAGCATAATCTGAGCATAATCTCAGCATAATCACAGCATCATCACAGAATCATCACAGCATCATTACTGCATCATCACAGCATCTTTGCATCGTCATCAGAGCATCACCACTGCATCATCACTACATCATCACATCATCATCACAGCATTTTAGCTACATAATCACAGAATCATCATAGCGTAACGACAGCATCATCACAACATCATTACAGCATCATCACAGCGTCATCGTAACATCATGACTGTATCATCACAGCATCATCACAGCATCACCGCAGCGTCATCACTGCATCATCACAGCATCATCACAGCATCATCACGGCATCGTTACAGCATCGTCATATCATCATAACTGCATCATCACAACAACATAACAAAACCATCAAAGCATCGTCACAGCATCATCACCGCGTCATCACAGCGTCATAACTGCATCGTCACTGCATCTAAACTGCATCATCACAAAATCATCACAGCTTCATCACTGCAGCATCACAGCATCATCAAAGCATCATCGCAGCATCATCACATCATCATCACTGCATCATCACAGAATCATTACTGTTTACTCACTGCGGCATCACAGCATTATCACGGTGTCATAACTGCATCATCACTGCACCATTACTGCATCATCACAGTGTCATCTCAGCATCATCACAGCATCATTACTGCCTAATCATTGCATTATCACAACGTCATCACAGTATCATCAGTGCATCATCACAGCATCATTACTGCATCATCACATCATCATCACAGAATCACGATAGTGTCATCACAGCGTCATCACTGCATCATCACAGCGTCATCTCAGCATCATCAGAGACTCATCACAGCGTCATCACTGCATCATCACTGCATCACCACAGTATCATCACAGCATCATCACAAAATTATAAGAGCGTCATCACAGCGTTATTACTGCATCATCACAGCATCAATAGAGCATCATCACAGCGTCATCACAGCGTTATCACAGCGTCATCACAGCATCACGACATCATCATCACAGCTTCACGACAGTGTCATGAGAGCGTCTTCACAGCATCATCACTACATCATCACAGCATCATCACTGCGTCATCAGAGCATCATCACAAAATCATCACAGCGTCATTACTGCATCATCACTGCATCATCACAGCGTCATCACTGCATCATCACTGCATTGTCACAACATCATGGCGTCATAATAACTGCATCATAACAGCATGATCAAAGCATCATCACAGCGTCATCACAGCGTCATAACTGCATAAACACTGCATCATCAAAGAACCATCACAGCATCATCACAGCGTCATAACAGCATCATCAGAGCATCATCACATCGTCATCACATCGTCATCAAAGAATCTTCACAGCATCATCGCTATGTCATCATAGCATCATCATAATATTATCACAGCTTCATCACAGCGTCATAACAACATCATCACTGCATCATCACAGCATCATCATTATTGCATCATGACTGCATCATTACAGCATCATCAGAGCAGAATCAGTGCGTCGTCACAGCATCATTACTGCATCACCACATCATCACTGTGTTATCGCAGCGTCATCACAGCATCATCACATCATCATCACAGCGTCATCACAACATCATCGTAGCATCATCATGCATCATCACAGCATCATTACTGCATCATCACAGCATCATCACAGCATCATCACTGCATCATCACTGAATAATCACAGCATCATCACTGCATCATCACGGCATCATTACAGCATCGTCATATCATCATAACTGCATCATCACAACAACATAACAAAATCATCAAAGCATCATCACAGCATCATCACCGCGTCATCACAGCGTCATAACTGCATCGTCACTGCATCTAAACTGCATCATCACAAAATCATCACTGCATCACATCATAATCACAACATCATCAAAGCGTCATCACAGCATCATCACTGCGTTATCACAGCATCATCTCAGCATCATCACAGTATCATTACTGCTTATTCACTGCATCATCACAACATCATCACAGCGTCATTACAGTGTCATAAATGCATCATCACAGTGTCATCAAAGCGTCCTAACTGCATAATCACTGCATCATCGCAGCTTCATCACAGCATCATGACAGCGTCATCACAGCATCAAAAATGCATAATCACTTCATCCTCACATCATCATCATAGCATCATAGCTGCATAATCATAGAGTCATCACAGCATCATCACTACATCATCAAATTGTCATCACTGTATCATCACAGCATCATCATAGCATCATCACTGCATAATCACAGTGTCATAACAGCATCATTACAACACCATGACTACGTCATCACAGCATCACGACAGCGTCATTACAGTGTCATCACAGCATCATCACTGCATTATCACAACATCATCACAACATCATCACTGCGTCATCAGAGCGTCATCACTACATAATCACTTCTTACTCAGTGAATCATCATTGCATCATCACATCATCACAGCATCATCTCAGCATAATCACAGTATCATCACAGCATCATCACAACATCATCACAGAGTCATCACAGCATCATCACTGCATAATCACTGCATCATCACAGCATCCTCACAGCATCAATACAGCGTCATCACAACGTCAACAATGCATCATCACAGCATCATCACTGCATAATCACTGCATCATCATATCGTCATCACTGCATCATCACTGCATCATCACAGCACCATCACAGCATCATTACTTCAGAATCACTGCATCATCACAGCATCATAGCTGCATAATCACAGCATCATCACATCATCATCGCATAGTCATCACAGCGTCATCACTGCATCATCACAGCATCATCACAGCATCATTACTGCAGAATCACTGCATCATCACAGCATCCTCACAGCAACATCGCAGCATCATCACAGCATCATTGCATCATCATCACAGTGTCATGACAGCATCATCACTGCATAATCACCGCATAATCACAGCATCATCACAGCATAATCACAGTATCATCACAGCGTCATCACTGCATCATCACAGAATCATCACTGCGTCATCACAGCATCATCAGAGCATCATCACAGCCTCATCAGAGCATCATCACAGCATCATCACATCATCATCTCAGCATCATTACTGCTTACTCACTGCATCATCATAGCATCATCACATCATCATCACAACATCATCAGTTTCATGTCAGCATCATCACTGCATCATCACAGCATCCTCACAGCATCAACACAGCGTCATCACAGCGTCATCAATGCATCATTACAGCATCATCTCAGTATAGTCACAGAAGTATTACAGCATAATCACTGCATCATCATATCATCACTGCATCATCACTGCATCATCACTGCATCATCACAGCACCATCACAGCATCATTACTTCAGAATCACTGCATCATCACAGCATCCTCACAGCAACATCGCAGCATCATCACAGCATCATCACACTGTCATGACAGCATCATCACTGCATAATCACTGCATAATCTCCGCATAATCACAGCATCATAACATCATCATCACAATATCATCACAGCGTCATCACTACACATCACTGCATCATCACTACATCATCACAGCATCATCACTTCGTCATCATCAGAGCATCATCACAGCATCATCACTGCATCCTCACTGCATCATGAGTGCATCATCATCACAGCATCATAACTGCATCATCAAAGCATCATCTCGGCATAATCACAATGTCATAAATACATCATCACTCCATCATCACAGCATTATCACATCATCATCACAACGTTTTCAGTGTCATCACAGCATCATAACAACGTCATCAAACTGTCATCACAGCATCATCACCAAATCATCACAGCATCATTACTGCATCATCACAGCATCTTTGCATCGTCATCAGAGCATCACCACTGCATCATCACATCATCATCTCAGCATCATCACAGCATCATTACTGCTTACTCACTGCATCATCACAGCGTCATGACAGTGTCATCACTGCATCATAACATCATAGCTTCATCATCAGAACATTATCACAGCATCATCACTGCATCATCACATCATCATTATAGCATCTTCACTGTCATCAATACATCATCACAGCATCATCACATCATTATCACAGCATCATCAGTGTCATCTCAGCATCATCACTGCATCATGACTGCATCATAGCAGCATAATCACAGCATCATCACAGAATCATCACAGCATCATCATAAGGTCATCACAGCATCATCACTACGTCATCAGATTGTAATCACAGCATCATCACAGTGTCCTCACTGAATCATCACTGCACCATCACTGCAACATCACAGCATCATCTCAGCATCATCATGGCATCATTACTGCATCATCACTGCTTACTCACTGCATCATCACAGCATCATCTCAGCATCATCACAGAATCATTTCTGCATAATCATTGCATTTTCACAGCGTCATCACAGTATCATCACTGCATCATCACAGTGTCATCACAGCATCATCAAAGCATCACGACAGCGTCATCTCACCATCACGACAGCGTCATCAAAGCATCATCACTGCATCATAACAACATCATCTCAGCATCATCACAGAATCATTTCTGCATAATCACTGCATCATCATAGTGTCATCACAGTATATTCACTGCATCATCACATCATCACAGTGTCATCACAGAATCATCACTGAATCATCCAAGCATCATCCAAGCATCATCACAGCACCACCAATGCATCATCACAGTATCATCACTGCATAATCACTGCATCATCACCGCATCATCACATCATCAACACTGCATCATTGCTGCATCATCACATCATTGTCACAGTATCATCAAAATATCATCACAGCATCATCACACCATCATAACAACATCATCACAGCGTCATCACAGTATCGTAAATGCATCATCACAGAATCATCACTGAATCATCATAGCATCTTCATATCATCATCACAATATCATCACAGCATCATCACTGCATCATCACAGCATCATCACTGCATAATCACTGCATCATCACCACATCATCACAGCATCATCACTGCATAATCACTGCATCATCACAGCATCATCACATCGTCATCAAAACATCATTACAAGTATCAACACAACATAATCACAGTGTCATCACAGCATCATCATTGCATCCTTACTGCATGATCACAGCATCTCCGCATCGTAATCACATCATCATCACTGACTCCTCACTGAATCATCACTGTACCATCACTGCATCATCAGAGCATAATCTGAGCATAATCTCAGCATAATCACAGCATCATCACAGAATCATCACAGCATCATTACTGCATCATCACAGCATCTTTGCATCGTCATCAGAGCATCACCACTGCATCATCACTACATCATCACATCATCATCACAGCATTTTAGCTACATAATCACAGAATCATCATAGCGTAACGACAGCATCATCACAACATCATTACAGCATCATCACAGCGTCATCGTAACATCATGACTGTATCATCACAGCATCATCACAGCATCACCGCAGCGTCATCACTGCATCATCACAGCATCATCACAGCATCATCACGGCATCGTTACAGCATCGTCATATCATCATAACTGCATCATCACAACAACATAACAAAACCATCAAGGCATCGTCACAGCATCATCACCGCGTCATCACAGCGTCATAACTGCATCGTCACTGCATCTAAACTGCATCATCACAAAATCATCACAGCTTCATCACTGCAGCATCACAGCATCATCAAAGCATCATCGCAGCATCATCACATCATCATCACTGCATCATCACAGAATCATTACTGTTTACTCACTGCGGCATCACAGCATTATCACGGTGTCATAACTGCATCATCACTGCACCATTACTGCATCATCACAGTGTCATCTCAGCATCATCACAGCATCATTACTGCCTAATCATTGCATTATCACAACGTCATCACAGTATCATCAGTGCATCATCACAGCATCATTACTGCATCATCACATCATCATCACAGAATCACGATAGTGTCATCACAGCGTCATCACTGCATCATCACAGCGTCATCTCAGCATCATCAGAGACTCATCACAGCATCATCACTGCATCATCACTGCATCACCACAGTATCATCACAGCATCATCACAAAATTATAAGAGCGTCATCACAGCGTTATTACTGCATCATCACAGCATCAATAGAGCATCATCACAGCGTCATCACAGCGTTATCACAGCGTCATCACAGCATCATCACAGCATCACGACATCATCATCACAGCTTCACGACAGTGTCATGAGAGCGTCTTCACAGCATCATCACTACATCATCACAGCATCATCACTGCGTCATCAGAGCATCATCACAAAATCATCACAGCGTCATTACTGCATCATCACTGCATCATCACAGCGTCATCTCCGCATCATCACTGCATTGTCACAACATCATGGCGTCATAATAACTGCATCATAACAGCATGATCAAAGCATCATCACAGCGTCATCACAGCGTCATAACTGCATAAACACTGCATCATCAAAGAACCATCACAGCATCATCACAGCGTCATAACAGCATCATCAGAGCATCATCACATCGTCATCACATCGTCATCAAAGAATCTTCACAGCATCATCGCTATGTCATCATAGCATCATCATAATATTATCACAGCTTCATCACAGCGTCATAACAACATCATCACTGCATCATCACAGCATCATCATTATTGCATCATGACTGCATCATTACAGCATCATCAGAGCAGAATCAGTGCGTCGTCACAGCATCATTACTGCATCACCACATCATCACTGTGTTATCGCAGCGTCATCACAGCATCATCACAACATCATCAAAGAATCATCACAGCATCATTGCAGCATCATCACATCATCATCACAGCGTCATCACAACATCATCGTAGCATCATCATGCATCATCACAGCATCATTACTGCATCATCACAGCATCATCACAGCATCATCACTGCATCATCACTGAATAATCACAGCATCATCACTGCATCATCACGGCATCATTACAGCATCGTCATATCATCATAACTGCATCATCACAACAACATAACAAAATCATCAAAGCATCATCACAGCATCATCACCGCGTCATCACAGCGTCATAACTGCATCGTCACTGCATCTAAACTGCATCATCAAAAAATCATCACTGCATCACATCATAATCACAACATCATCAAAGCGTCATCACAGCATCATCACTGCGTTATCACAGCATCATCTCAGCATCATCACAGTATCATTACTGCTTATTCACTGCATCATCACAACATCATCACAGCGTCATTACAGTGTCATAAATGCATCATCACAGTGTCATCAAAGCGTCCTAACTGCATAATCACTGCATCATCGCAGCTTCATCACAGCATCATGACAGCGTCATCACAGCATCAAAAATGCATAATCACTTCATCCTCACATCATCATCATAGCATCATAGCTGCATAATCATAGAGTCATCACAGCATCATCACTACATCATCAAATTGTCATCACTGTATCATCACAGCATCATCATAGCATCATCACTGCATAATCACAGTGTCATAACAGCATCATTACAACACCATGACTACGTCATCACAGCATCACGACAGCGTCATTACAGTGTCATCACAGCATCATCACTGCATTATCACAACATCATCACAACATCATCACTGCGTCATCAGAGCGTCATCACTACATAATCACTTCTTACTCAGTGAATCATCACTGCATCATCACATCATCACAGCATCATCTCAGCATAATCACAGTATCATCACAGCGTCATCACTACATCATCAATGCATCATCACTGCTTCATCACAGCATCATCACTGCATCATCACAGCATCATCACAGCATCATCACAGCATCATCACAACATCATCACAGTGTCATCACAGCATCATCACTGCATAATCACTGCATCATCACAGCATCCTCACAGCATCAATACAGCGTCATCACAACGTCAACAATGCATCATTACAGCATCATCTCAGTATAGTCACAGCATAATCACTGCATAATCACTGCATCATCATATCATCATCACTGCATCATCACTGCATCATCACAGCACCATCACAGCATCATTACTGCAGAATCACTGCATCATCACAGCATCATAGCTGCATAATCACAGCATCATCACATCATCATCGCATAGTCATCACAGCGTCATCACTGCATCATCACAGCATCATCACAGCATCATTACTGCAGAATCACTGCATCATCACAGCATCCTCACAGCAACATCGCAGCATCATCACAGCATCATCGCATCATCATCACAGTGTCATGACAGCATCATCACTGCATAATCACCGCATAATCACAGCATCATCACAGCATAATCACAGTATCATCACAGCGTCATCACTACATCATCACTGCATCATCACAGAATCATCACTGCGTCATCACAGCATCATCAGAGCATCATCACAGCATCATCACAGCATAATCACAGTATCATCACAGCATCATCACCACATCATCACTGCATCATCACAGAATCATCACTGCGTCATCACAGCATCATCAGAGCATCATCACATCATCATCACAACATCATCAGTTTCATGTCAGCATCATCACTGCATAATCACTGCATCATCACAGCATCCTCACAGCATCAACACAGCGTCATCACAGCGTCATCAATGCATCATACTGCATCATCTCAGTATAGTCACAGAATTATTACAGCATAATCACTGCATCATCATATCATCACTGCATCATCACTTCATCATCACTGCATCATCACAGCACCATCACAGCATCATTACTTCAGAATCACTACATCATCACAGCATCCTCACAGCAACATCGCAGCATCATCACAGCATCATCACACTGTCATGACAGCATCATCACTGCATAATCACTGCATAATCTCCGCATAATCACAGCATCATCACATCATCATCACAATATCATCACAGCGTCATCACTACACATCACTGCATCATCACTACATCATCACAGCATCATCACTTCGTCATCATCAGAGCATCATCACAGCATCATCACTGCATCCTCACTGCATCATGAGTGCATCATCATCACAGCATCATAACTGCATCATCAAAGCATCATCTCGGCATAATCACAATGTCATAAGTACATCATCACTCCATCATCACAGCATTATCACATCATCATCACAACGTTTTCAGTGTCATCACAGCATCATAACAACGTCATCAAACTGTCATCACAGCATCATCACCAAATCATCACAGAATCATCACAGCATCATTACTGCATCATCACAGCATCTTTGCATCGTCATCAGAGCATCACCACTGCATCATCACATCATCATCTCAGCATCATCACAGCATCATTACTGCTTACTCACTGCATCATCACAGCGTCATGACAGTGTCATCACTGCATCATAACATCATAGCTTCATCATCAGAACATTGTCACAGCATCATCACTGCATCATCACATCATCATTATAGCATCTTCACTGTCATCAATACATCATCACAGCATCATCACATCATTATCACAGCATCATCAGTGTCATCTCAGCATCATCACTGCATCATGACTGCATCATAGCAGCATAATCACAGCATCATCACAGAATCATCACAGCATCATCATAAGGTCATCACAGCATCATCACTACGTCATCAGATTGTAATCACAGCATCATCACAGTGTCCTCACTGAATCATCACTGCACCATCACTGCAACATCACAGCATCATCTCAGCATCATCATGGCATCATTACTGCATCATCACTGCTTACTCACTGCATCATCACAGCATCATCTCAGCATCATCACAGAATCATTTCTGCATAATCATTGCATTTTCACAGCGTCATCACAGTATCATCACTGCATCATCACAGTGTCATCACAGCATCATCAAAGCATCACGACAGCATCATCTCACCATCACGACAGCGTCATCAAAGCATCATCACTGCATCATAACAACATCATCTCAGCATCATCACAGAATCATTTCTGCATAATCACTGCATCATCATAGTGTCATCACAGTATATTCACTGCATCATCACATCATCACAGTGTCATCACAGAATCATCACTGAATCATCCAAGCATCATCCAAGCATCATCACAGCACCACCAATGCATCATCACAGTATCATCACTGCATAATCACTGCATCATCACCGCATCATCACATCATCAACACTGCATCATTGCTGCATCATCACATCATTGTCACAGTATCATCAAAATATCATCACAGCATCATCACACCATCATAACAACATCATCACAGCGTCATCACAGTATCGTAAATGCATCATCACAGAATCATCACTGAATCATCATAGCATCTTCATATCATCATCACAATATCATCACAGCATCATCACTGCATCATCACAGCATCATCACTGCATAATCACTGCATCATCACCACATCATCACAGCATCATCACTGCATAATCACTGCATCATCACAGCATCATCACATCGTCATCAAAACATCATTACACGTATCAACACAACATAATCACAGTGTCATCACAGCATCATCATTGCATCCTTACTGCATGATCACAGCATCTCCGCATCGTAATCACATCATCATCACTGACTCCTCACTGAATCATCACTGTACCATCACTGCATCATCAGAGCATAATCTGAGCATAATCTCAGCATAATCACAGCATCATCACAGAATCATCACAGCATCATTACTGCATCATCACAGCATCTTTCCATCGTCATCAGAGCATCACCACTGCATCATCACTACATCATCACATCATCATCACAGCATTTTAGCTACATAATCACAGAATCATCATAGCGTAACGACAGCATCATCACAACATCATTACAGCATCATCACAGCGTCATCGTAACATCATGACTGTATCATCACAGCATCATCACAGCATCACCGCAGCGTCATCACTGCATCATCACAGCATCATCACAGCATCATCACGGCATCGTTACAGCATCGTCATATCATCATAACTGCATCATCACAACAACATAACAAAATCATCAAAGCATCGTCACAGCATCATCACCGCGTCATCACAGCGTCATAACTGCATCGTCACTGCATCTAAACTGCATCATCACAAAATCATCACAGCTTCATCACTGCAGCATCACAGCATCATCAAAGCATCATCGCAGCATCATCACATCATCATCACTGCATCATCACAGAATCATTACTGTTTACTCACTGCGGCATCACAGCATTATCACGGTGTCATAACTGCATCATCACTGCACCATTACAGCATCATCACAGTGTCATCTCAGCATCATCACAGCATCATTACTGCCTAATCATTGCATTATCACAACGTCATCACAGTATCATCAGTGCATCATCACAGCATCATTACTGCATCATCACATCATCATCACAGAATCACGATAGTGTCATCACAGCGTCATCACTGCATCATCACAGCGTCATCTCAGCATCATCAGAGACTCATCACAGCGTCATCACTGCATCATCACTGCATCACCACAGTATCATCACAGCATCATCACAAAATTATAAGAGCGTCATCACAGCGTTATTACTGCATCATCACAGCATCAATAGAGCATCATCACAGCGTCATCACAGCGTTATCACAGCGTCATCACAGCATCACGACATCATCATCACAGCTTCACGACAGTGTCATGAGAGCGTCTTCACAGCATCATCACTACATCATCACAGCATCATCACTGCGTCATCAGAGCATCATCACAAAATCATCACAGCGTCATTACTGCATCATCACTGCATCATCACAGCGTCATCACCGCATCATCACTGCATTGTCACAACATCATGGCGTCATAATAACTGCATCATAACAGCATGATCAAAGCATCATCACAGCGTCATCACAGCGTCATAACTGCATAAACACTGCATCATCAAAGAACCATCACAGCATCATCACAGCGTCATAACAGCATCATCAGAGCATCATCACATCGTCATCACATCGTCATCAAAGAATCTTCACAGCATCATCGCTATGTCATCATAGCATCATCATAATATTATCACAGCTTCATCACAGCGTCATAACAACATCATCACTGCATCATCACAGCATCATCATTATTGCATCATGACTGCATCATTACAGCATCATCAGAGCAGAATCAGTGCGTCGTCACAGCATCATTACTGCATCACCACATCACCACTGTGTTATCGCAGCGTCATCACAGCATCATCACAACATCATCACAGAATCATCACAGCATCATTGCAGCATCATCACATCATCATCACAGCGTCATCACAACATCATCGTAGCATCATCATGCATCATCACAGCATCATTACTGCATCATCACAGCATCATCACAGCATCATCACTGCATCATCACTGAATAATCACAGCATCATCACTGCATCATCACGGCATTGTTACAGCATCGTCATATCATCATAACTGCATCATCACAACAACATAACAAAATCATCAAAGCATCATCACAGCATCATCACCGCGTCATCACAGCGTCATAACTGCATCGTCACTGCATCTAAACTGCATCATCACAAAATCATCACTGCATCACATCATAATCACAACATCATCAAAGCGTCATCACAGCATCATCACTGCGTTATCACAGCATCATCTCAGCATCATCACAGTATCATTACTGCTTATTCACTGCATCATCACAACATCATCACAGCGTCATTACAGTGTCATAAATGCATCATCACAGTGTCATCAAAGCGTCCTAACTGCATAATCACTGCATCATCGCAGCTTCATCACAGCATCATGACAGCGTCATCACAGCATCAAAAATGCATAATCACTTCATCCTCACATCATCATCATAGCATCATAGCTGCATAATCATAGAGTCATCACAGCATCATCACTACATCATCAAATTGTCATCACTGTATCATCACAGCATCATCATAGCATCATCACTGCATAATCACAGTGTCATAACAGCATCATTACAACACCATGACTACGTCATCACAGCATCACGACAGCGTCATTACAGTGTCATCACAGCATCATCACTGCATTATCACAACATCATCACAACATCATCACTGCGTCATCAGAGCGTCATCACTACATCATCACTTCTTACTCAGTGAATCATCACTGCATCATCACATCATCACAGCATCATCTCAGCATAATCACAGTATCATCACAGCGTCATCACTACATCATCAATGCATCATCACTGCATCATCACAGCATCATCACTGCATCATCACAGCATCATCAGAGCATCATCACAGCATCATCACAACATCATCACAGAGTCATCACAGCATCATCACTGCATAATCACTGCATCATCACAGCATCCTCACAGCATCAATACAGCGTCATCACAACGTCAACAATGCATCATTACAGCATCATCTCAGTATAGTCACAGCATAATCACTGCATCATCATATCGTCATCACTGCATCATCACTGCATCATCACAGCACCATCACAGCATCATTACTGCAGAATCACTGCATCATCACAGCATCATAGCTGCATAATCACAGCATCATCACATC
This sequence comes from Clangula hyemalis, assembly GCA_963989345.1. Next base: position 3,765,446 of record OZ022455.1, on the reverse strand, counting down.
ATCATCGCATAGTCATCACAGCGTCATCACTGCATCCTAGCTGCATCATCACAGCATCATTACTGCAGAATCACTGCATCATCACAGCATCCTCACAGCAACATCGCAGCATCATCACAGCATCATCACACTGTCATGACAGCATCATCACTGCATAATCACTGCATAATCTCCGCATAATCACAGCATCATCACATCATCATCACAATATCATCACAGCGTCATCACTACACATCACTGCATCATCACTACATCATCACAGCATCATCACTTCGTCATCATCAGAGCATCATCACAGCATCATCACTGCATCCTCACTGCATCATGAGTGCATCATCATCACAGCATCATAACTGCATCATCAAAGCATCATCTCGGCATAATCACAATGTCATAAGTACATCATCACTCCATCATCACAGCATTATCACATCATCATCACAACGTTTTCAGTGTCATCACAGCATCATAACAGCGTCATCAAACTGTCATCACAGCATCATCACCAAATCATCACAGAATCATCACAGCATCATTACTGCATCATCACAGCATCTTTGCATCGTCATCAGAGCATCACCACTGCATCATCACATCATCATCTCAGCATCATCACAGCATCATTACTGCTTACTCACTGCATCATCACAGCGTCATGACAGTGTCATCACTGCATCATAACATCATAGCTTCATCATCAGAACATTATCACAGCATCATCACTGCATCATCACATCATCATTATAGCATCTTCACTGTCATCAATACATCATCACAGCATCATCACATCATTATCACAGCATCATCAGTGTCATCTCAGCATCATCACTGCATCATGACTGCATCATAGCAGCATAATCACAGCATCATCACAGAATCATCACAGCATCATCATAAGGTCATCACAGCATCATCACTACGTCATCAAATTGTAATCACAGCATCATCACAGTGTCCTCACTGAATCATCACTGCACCATCACTGCAACATCACAGCATCATCTCAGCATCATCATGGCATCATTACTGCATCATCACTGCTTACTCACTGCATCATCACAGCATCATCTCAGCATCATCACAGAATCATTTCTGCATAATCATTGCATTTTCACAGCGTCATCACAGTATCATCACTGCATCATCACAGTGTCATCACAGCATCATCAAAGCATCACGACAGCGTCATCTCACCATCACGACAGCGTCATCAAAGCATCATCACTGCATCATAACAACATCATCTCAGCATCATCACAGAATCATTTCTGCATAATCACTGCATCATCATAGTGTCATCACAGTATATTCACTGCATCATCACATCATCACAGTGTCATCACAGAATCATCACTGAATCATCCAAGCATCATCCAAGCATCATCACAGCACCACCAATGCATCATCACAGTATCATCACTGCATAATCACTGCATCATCACCGCATCATCACATCATCAACACTGCATCATTGCTGCATCATCACATCATTGTCACAGTATCATCAAAATATCATCACAGCATCATCACACCATCATAACAACATCATCACAGCGTCATCACAGTATCGTAAATGCATCATCACAGAATCATCACTGAATCATCATAGCATCTTCATATCATCATCACAATATCATCACAGCATCATCACTGCATCATCACAGCATCATCACTGCATAATCACTGCATCATCACCACATCATCACAGCATCATCACTGCATAATCACTGCATCATCACAGCATCATCACATCGTCATCAAAACATCATTACAAGTATCAACACAACATAATCACAGTGTCATCACAGCATCATCATTGCATCCTTACTGCATGATCACAGCATCTCCGCATCGTAATCACATCATCATCACTGACTCCTCACTGAATCATCACTGTACCATCACTGCATCATCAGAGCATAATCTGAGCATAATCTCAGCATAATCACAGCATCATCACAGAATCATCACAGCATCATTACTGCATCATCACAGCATCTTTCCATCGTCATCAGAGCATCACCACTGCATCATCACTACATCATCACATCATCATCACAGCATTTTAGCTACATAATCACAGAATCATCATAGCGTAACGACAGCATCATCACAACATCATTACAGCATCATCACAGCGTCATCGTAACATCATGACTGTATCATCACAGCATCATCACAGCATCACCGCAGCGTCATCACTGCATCATCACAGCATCATCACAGCATCATCACGGCATCGTTACAGCATCGTCATATCATCATAACTGCATCATCACAACAACATAACAAAATCATCAAAGCATCGTCACAGCATCATCACCGCGTCATCACAGCGTCATAACTGCATCGTCACTGCATCTAAACTGCATCATCACAAAATCATCACAGCTTCATCACTGCAGCATCACAGCATCATCAAAGCATCATCGCAGCATCATCACATCATCATCACTGCATCATCACAGAATCATTACTGTTTACTCACTGCGGCATCACAGCATTATCACGGTGTCATAACTGCATCATCACTGCACCATTACAGCATCATCACAGTGTCATCTCAGCATCATCACAGCATCATTACTGCCTAATCATTGCATTATCACAACGTCATCACAGTATCATCAGTGCATCATCACAGCATCATTACTGCATCATCACATCATCATCACAGAATCACGATAGTGTCATCACAGCGTCATCACTGCATCATCACAGCGTCATCTCAGCATCATCAGAGACTCATCACAGCGTCATCACTGCATCATCACTGCATCACCACAGTATCATCACAGCATCATCACAAAATTATAAGAGCGTCATCACAGCGTTATTACTGCATCATCACAGCATCAATAGAGCATCATCACAGCGTCATCACAGCGTTATCACAGCGTCATCACAGCATCACGACATCATCATCACAGCTTCACGACAGTGTCATGAGAGCGTCTTCACAGCATCATCACTACATCATCACAGCATCATCACTGCGTCATCAGAGCATCATCACAAAATCATCACAGCGTCATTACTGCATCATCACTGCATCATCACAGCGTCATCACCGCATCATCACTGCATTGTCACAACATCATGGCGTCATAATAACTGCATCATAACAGCATGATCAAAGCATCATCACAGCGTCATCACAGCGTCATAACTGCATAAACACTGCATCATCAAAGAACCATCACAGCATCATCACAGCGTCATAACAGCATCATCAGAGCATCATCACATCGTCATCACATCGTCATCAAAGAATCTTCACAGCATCATCGCTATGTCATCATAGCATCATCATAATATTATCACAGCTTCATCACAGCGTCATAACAACATCATCACTGCATCATCACAGCATCATCATTATTGCATCATGACTGCATCATTACAGCATCATCAGAGCAGAATCAGTGCGTCGTCACAGCATCATTACTGCATCACCACATCACCACTGTGTTATCGCAGCGTCATCACAGCATCATCACAACATCATCACAGAATCATCACAGCATCATTGCAGCATCATCACATCATCATCACAGCGTCATCACAACATCATCGTAGCATCATCATGCATCATCACAGCATCATTACTGCATCATCACAGCATCATCACAGCATCATCACCGCGTCATCACAGCGTCATAACTGCATCGTCACTGCATCTAAACTGCATCATCAAAAAATCATCACTGCATCACATCATAATCACAACATCATCAAAGCGTCATCACAGCATCATCACTGCGTTATCACAGCATCATCTCAGCATCATCACAGTATCATTACTGCTTATTCACTGCATCATCACAACATCATCACAGCGTCATTACAGTGTCATAAATGCATCATCACAGTGTCATCAAAGCGTCCTAACTGCATAATCACTGCATCATCGCAGCTTCATCACAGCATCATGACAGCGTCATCACAGCATCAAAAATGCATAATCACTTCATCCTCACATCATCATCATAGCATCATAGCTGCATAATCATAGAGTCATCACAGCATCATCACTACATCATCAAATTGTCATCACTGTATCATCACAGCATCATCATAGCATCATCACTGCATAATCACAGTGTCATAACAGCATCATTACAACACCATGACTACGTCATCACAGCATCACGACAGCGTCATTACAGTGTCATCACAGCATCATCACTGCATTATCACAACATCATCACAACATCATCACTGCGTCATCAGAGCGTCATCACTACATCATCACTTCTTACTCAGTGAATCATCACTGCATCATCACATCATCACAGCATCATCTCAGCATAATCACAGTATCATCACAGCGTCATCACTACATCATCAATGCATCATCACTGCATCATCACAACATCATCACAGAGTCATCACAGCATCATCACTGCATAATCACTGCATCATCACAGCATCCTCACAGCATCAATACAGCGTCATCACAACGTCAACAATGCATCATTACAGCATCATCTCAGTATAGTCACAGCATAATCACTGCATCATCATATCGTCATCACTGCATCATCACTGCATCATCACAGCACCATCACAGCATCATTACTGCAGAATCACTGCATCATCACAGCATCATAGCTGCATAATCACAGCATCATCACATCATCATCGCATAGTCATCACAGCGTCATCACTGCATCCTAGCTGCATCATCACAGCATCATTACTGCAGAATCACTGCATCATCACAGCATCCTCACAGCAACATCGCAGCATCATCACAGCATCATCACACTGTCATGACAGCATCATCACTGCATAATCACTGCATAATCTCCGCATAATCACAGCATCATCACATCATCATCACAATATCATCACAGCGTCATCACTACACATCACTGCATCATCACTACATCATCACAGCATCATCACTTCGTCATCATCAGAGCATCATCACAGCATCATCACTGCATCCTCACTGCATCATGAGTGCATCATCATCACAGCATCATAACTGCATCATCAAAGCATCATCTCGGCATAATCACAATGTCATAAGTACATCATCACTCCATCATCACAGCATTATCACATCATCATCACAACGTTTTCAGTGTCATCACAGCATCATAACAGCGTCATCAAACTGTCATCACAGCATCATCACCAAATCATCACAGAATCATCACAGCATCATTACTGCATCATCACAGCATCTTTGCATCGTCATCAGAGCATCACCACTGCATCATCACATCATCATCTCAGCATCATCACAGCATCATTACTGCTTACTCACTGCATCATCACAGCGTCATGACAGTGTCATCACTGCATCATAACATCATAGCTTCATCATCAGAACATTATCACAGCATCATCACTGCATCATCACATCATCATTATAGCATCTTCACTGTCATCAATACATCATCACAGCATCATCACATCATTATCACAGCATCATCAGTGTCATCTCAGCATCATCACTGCATCATGACTGCATCATAGCAGCATAATCACAGCATCATCACAGAATCATCACAGCATCATCATAAGGTCATCACAGCATCATCACTACGTCATCAGATTGTAATCACAGCATCATCACAGTGTCCTCACTGAATCATCACTGCACCATCACTGCAACATCACAGCATCATCTCAGCATCATCATGGCATCATTACTGCATCATCACTGCTTACTCACTGCATCATCACAGCATCATCTCAGCATCATCACAGAATCATTTCTGCATAATCATTGCATTTTCACAGCGTCATCACAGTATCATCACTGCATCATCACAGTGTCATCACAGCATCATCAAAGCATCACGACAGCATCATCTCACCATCACGACAGCGTCATCAAAGCATCATCACTGCATCATAACAACATCATCTCAGCATCATCACAGAATCATTTCTGCATAATCACTGCATCATCATAGTGTCATCACAGTATATTCACTGCATCATCACATCATCACAGTGTCATCACAGAATCATCACTGAATCATCCAAGCATCATCCAAGCATCATCACAGCACCACCAATGCATCATCACAGTATCATCACTGCATAATCACTGCATCATCACCGCATCATCACATCATCAACACTGCATCATTGCTGCATCATCACATCATTGTCACAGTATCATCAAAATATCATCACAGCATCATCACACCATCATAACAACATCATCACAGCGTCATCACAGTATCGTAAATGCATCATCACAGAATCATCACTGAATCATCATAGCATCTTCATATCATCATCACAATATCATCACAGCATCATCACTGCATCATCACAGCATCATCACTGCATAATCACTGCATCATCACCACATCATCACAGCATCATCACTGCATAATCACTGCATCATCACAGCATCATCACATCGTCATCAAAACATCATTACAAGTATCAACACAACATAATCACAGTGTCATCACAGCATCATCATTGCATCCTTACTGCATGATCACAGCATCTCCGCATCGTAATCACATCATCATCACTGACTCCTCACTGAATCATCACTGTACCATCACTGCATCATCAGAGCATAATCTGAGCATAATCTCAGCATAATCACAGCATCATCACAGAATCATCACAGCATCATTACTGCATCATCACAGCATCTTTCCATCGTCATCAGAGCATCACCACTGCATCATCACTACATCATCACATCATCATCACAGCATTTTAGCTACATAATCACAGAATCATCATAGCGTAACGACAGCATCATCACAACATCATTACAGCATCATCACAGCGTCATCGTAACATCATGACTGTATCATCACAGCATCATCACAGCATCACCGCAGCGTCATCACTGCATCATCACAGCATCATCACAGCATCATCACGGCATCGTTACAGCATCGTCATATCATCATAACTGCATCATCACAACAACATAACAAAATCATCAAAGCATCGTCACAGCATCATCACCGCGTCATCACAGCGTCATAACTGCATCGTCACTGCATCTAAACTGCATCATCACAAAATCATCACAGCTTCATCACTGCAGCATCACAGCATCATCAAAGCATCATCGCAGCATCATCACATCATCATCACTGCATCATCACAGAATCATTACTGTTTACTCACTGCGGCATCACAGCATTATCACGGTGTCATAACTGCATCATCACTGCACCATTACAGCATCATCACAGTGTCATCTCAGCATCATCACAGCATCATTACTGCCTAATCATTGCATTATCACAACGTCATCACAGTATCATCAGTGCATCATCACAGCATCATTACTGCATCATCACATCATCATCACAGAATCACGATAGTGTCATCACAGCGTCATCACTGCATCATCACAGCGTCATCTCAGCATCATCAGAGACTCATCACAGCGTCATCACTGCATCATCACTGCATCACCACAGTATCATCACAGCATCATCACAAAATTATAAGAGCGTCATCACAGCGTTATTACTGCATCATCACAGCATCAATAGAGCATCATCACAGCGTCATCACAGCGTTATCACAGCGTCATCACAGCATCACGACATCATCATCACAGCTTCACGACAGTGTCATGAGAGCGTCTTCACAGCATCATCACTACATCATCACAGCATCATCACTGCGTCATCAGAGCATCATCACAAAATCATCACAGCGTCATTACTGCATCATCACTGCATCATCACAGCGTCATCACCGCATCATCACTGCATTGTCACAACATCATGGCGTCATAATAACTGCATCATAACAGCATGATCAAAGCATCATCACAGCGTCATCACAGCGTCATAACTGCATAAACACTGCATCATCAAAGAACCATCACAGCATCATCACAGCGTCATAACAGCATCATCAGAGCATCATCACATCGTCATCACATCGTCATCAAAGAATCTTCACAGCATCATCGCTATGTCATCATAGCATCATCATAATATTATCACAGCTTCATCACAGCGTCATAACAACATCATCACTGCATCATCACAGCATCATCATTATTGCATCATGACTGCATCATTACAGCATCATCAGAGCAGAATCAGTGCGTCGTCACAGCATCATTACTGCATCACCACATCACCACTGTGTTATCGCAGCGTCATCACAGCATCATCACAACATCATCACAGAATCATCACAGCATCATTGCAGCATCATCACATCATCATCACAGCGTCATCACAACATCATCGTAGCATCATCATGCATCATCACAGCATCATTACTGCATCATCACAGCATCATCACAGCATCATCACTGCATCATCACTGAATAATCACAGCATCATCACTGCATCATCACGGCATCGTTACAGCATCGTCATATCATCATAACTGCATCATCACAACAACATAACAAAATCATCAAAGCATCATCACAGCATCATCACCGCGTCATCACAGCGTCATAACTGCATCGTCACTGCATCTAAACTGCATCATCAAAAAATCATCACTGCATCACATCATAATCACAACATCATCAAAGCGTCATCACAGCATCATCACTGCGTTATCACAGCATCATCTCAGCATCATCACAGTATCATTACTGCTTATTCACTGCATCATCACAACATCATCACAGCGTCATTACAGTGTCATAAATGCATCATCACAGTGTCATCAAAGCGTCCTAACTGCATAATCACTGCATCATCGCAGCTTCATCACAGCATCATGACAGCATCATCACAGCATCAAAAATGCATAATCACTTCATCCTCACATCATCATCATAGCATCATAGCTGCATAATCATAGAGTCATCACAGCATCATCACTACATCATCAAATTGTCATCACTGTATCATCACAGCATCATCATAGCATCATCACTGCATAATCACAGTGTCATAACAGCATCATTACAACACCATGACTACGTCATCACAGCATCACGACAGCGTCATTACAGTGTCATCACAGCATCATCACTGCATTATCACAACATCATCACAACATCATCACTGCGTCATCAGAGCGTCATCACTACATCATCACTTCTTACTCAGTGAATCATCACTGCATCATCACATCATCACAGCATCATCTCAGCATAATCACAGTATCATCACAGCGTCATCACTACATCATCAATGCATCATCACTGCATCATCACAGCATCATCACTGCATCATCACAGCATCATCAGAGCATCATCACAGCATCATCACAACATCATCACAGAGTCATCACAGCATCATCACTGCATAATCACTGCATCATCACAGCATCCTCACAGCAACATCGCAGCATCATCACAGAATCATCACTGCGTCATCACAGCATCATCAGAGCATCATCACAGCATCATCACAGCATAATCACAGTATCATCACAGCATCATCACTACATCATCACTGCATCATCACAGAATCATCACTGTGTCATCACAGCATCATCAGAGCATCATCACAGCATCATCACATCATCATCTCAGCATCATTACTGCTTACTCACTGCATCATCATAGCATCATCACATCATCATCACAACATCATCAGTTTCATGTCAGCATCATCACTGCATAATCACTGCATCATCACAGCATCCTCACAGCATCAACACAGCGTCATCACAGCGTCATCAATGCATCATTACAGCATCATCTCAGTATAGTCACAGAATTATTACAGCATAATCACTGCATCATCATATCATCACTGCATCATCACTGCATCATCACTGCATCATCACAGCACCATCACAGCATCATTACTTCAGAATCACTGCATCATCACAGCATCCTCACAGCAACATCGCAGCATCATCACAGCATCATCACACTGTCATGACAGCATCATCACTGCATAATCACTGCATAATCTCCGCATAATCACAGCATCATCACATCATCATCACAATATCATCACAGCGTCATCACTACACATCACTGCATCATCACTACATCATCACAGCATCATCACTTCGTCATCATCAGAGCATCATCACAGCATCATCACTGCATCCTCACTGCATCATGAGTGCATCATCATCACAGCATCATAACTGCATCATCAAAGCATCATCTCGGCATAATCACAATGTCATAAGTACATCATCACTCCATCATCACAGCATTATCACATCATCATCACAACGTTTTCAGTGTCATCACAGCATCATAACAGCGTCATCAAACTGTCATCACAGCATCATCACCAAATCATCACAGAATCATCACAGCATCATTACTGCATCATCACAGCATCTTTGCATCGTCATCAGAGCATCACCACTGCATCATCACATCATCATCTCAGCATCATCACAGCATCATTACTGCTTACTCACTGCATCATCACAGCGTCATGACAGTGTCATCACTGCATCATAACATCATAGCTTCATCATCAGAACATTATCACAGCATCATCACTGCATCATCACATCATCATTATAGCATCTTCACTGTCATCAATACATCATCACAGCATCATCACATCATTATCACAGCATCATCAGTGTCATCTCAGCATCATCACTGCATCATGACTGCATCATAGCAGCATAATCACAGCATCATCACAGAATCATCACAGCATCATCATAAGGTCATCACAGCATCATCACTACGTCATCAGATTGTAATCACAGCATCATCACAGTGTCCTCACTGAATCATCACTGCACCATCACTGCAACATCACAGCATCATCTCAGCATCATCATGGCATCATTACTGCATCATCACTGCTTACTCACTGCATCATCACAGCATCATCTCAGCATCATCACAGAATCATTTCTGCATAATCATTGCATTTTCACAGCGTCATCACAGTATCATCACTGCATCATCACAGTGTCATCACAGCATCATCAAAGCATCACGACAGCGTCATCTCACCATCACGACAGCGTCATCAAAGCATCATCACTGCATCATAACAACATCATCTCAGCATCATCACAGAATCATTTCTGCATAATCACTGCATCATCATAGTGTCATCACAGTATATTCACTGCATCATCACATCATCACAGTGTCATCACAGAATCATCACTGAATCATCCAAGCATCATCCAAGCATCATCACAGCACCACCAATGCATCATCACAGTATCATCACTGCATAATCACTGCATCATCACCGCATCATCACATCATCAACACTGCATCATTGCTGCATCATCACATCATTGTCACAGTATCATCAAAATATCATCACAGCATCATCACACCATCATAACAACATCATCACAGCGTCATCACAGTATCGTAAATGCATCATCACAGAATCATCACTGAATCATCATAGCATCTTCATATCATCATCACAATATCATCACAGCATCATCACTGCATCATCACAGCATCATCACTGCATAATCACTGCATCATCACCACATCATCACAGCATCATCACTGCATAATCACTGCATCATCACAGCATCATCACATCGTCATCAAAACATCATTACAAGTATCAACACAACATAATCACAGTGTCATCACAGCATCATCATTGCATCCTTACTGCATGATCACAGCATCTCCGCATCGTAATCACATCATCATCACTGACTCCTCACTGAATCATCACTGTACCATCACTGCATCATCAGAGCATAATCTGAGCATAATCTCAGCATAATCACAGCATCATCACAGAATCATCACAGCATCATTACTGCATCATCACAGCATCTTTCCATCGTCATCAGAGCATCACCACTGCATCATCACTACATCATCACATCATCATCACAGCATTTTAGCTACATAATCACAGAATCATCATAGCGTAACGACAGCATCATCACAACATCATTACAGCATCATCACAGCGTCATCGTAACATCATGACTGTATCATCACAGCATCATCACAGCATCACCGCAGCGTCATCACTGCATCATCACAGCATCATCACAGCATCATCACGGCATCGTTACAGCATCGTCATATCATCATAACTGCATCATCACAACAACATAACAAAATCATCAAAGCATCGTCACAGCATCATCACCGCGTCATCACAGCGTCATAACTGCATCGTCACTGCATCTAAACTGCATCATCACAAAATCATCACAGCTTCATCACTGCAGCATCACAGCATCATCAAAGCATCATCGCAGCATCATCACATCATCATCACTGCATCATCACAGAATCATTACTGTTTACTCACTGCGGCATCACAGCATTATCACGGTGTCATAACTGCATCATCACTGCACCATTACAGCATCATCACAGTGTCATCTCAGCATCATCACAGCATCATTACTGCCTAATCATTGCATTATCACAACGTCATCACAGTATCATCAGTGCATCATCACAGCATCATTACTGCATCATCACATCATCATCACAGAATCACGATAGTGTCATCACAGCGTCATCACTGCATCATCACAGCGTCATCTCAGCATCATCAGAGACTCATCACAGCGTCATCACTGCATCATCACTGCATCACCACAGTATCATCACAGCATCATCACAAAATTATAAGAGCGTCATCACAGCGTTATTACTGCATCATCACAGCATCAATAGAGCATCATCACAGCGTCATCACAGCGTTATCACAGCGTCATCACAGCATCACGACATCATCATCACAGCTTCACGACAGTGTCATGAGAGCGTCTTCACAGCATCATCACTACATCATCACAGCATCATCACTGCGTCATCAGAGCATCATCACAAAATCATCACAGCGTCATTACTGCATCATCACTGCATCATCACAGCGTCATCACCGCATCATCACTGCATTGTCACAACATCATGGCGTCATAATAACTGCATCATAACAGCATGATCAAAGCATCATCACAGCGTCATCACAGCGTCATAACTGCATAAACACTGCATCATCAAAGAACCATCACAGCATCATCACAGCGTCATAACAGCATCATCAGAGCATCATCACATCGTCATCACATCGTCATCAAAGAATCTTCACAGCATCATCGCTATGTCATCATAGCATCATCATAATATTATCACAGCTTCATCACAGCGTCATAACAACATCATCACTGCATCATCACAGCATCATCATTATTGCATCATGACTGCATCATTACAGCATCATCAGAGCAGAATCAGTGCGTCGTCACAGCATCATTACTGCATCACCACATCACCACTGTGTTATCGCAGCGTCATCACAGCATCATCACAACATCATCACAGAATCATCACAGCATCATTGCAGCATCATCACATCATCATCACAGCGTCATCACAACATCATCGTAGCATCATCATGCATCATCACAGCATCATTACTGCATCATCACAGCATCATCACAGCATCATCACCGCGTCATCACAGCGTCATAACTGCATCGTCACTGCATCTAAACTGCATCATCAAAAAATCATCACTGCATCACATCATAATCACAACATCATCAAAGCGTCATCACAGCATCATCACTGCGTTATCACAGCATCATCTCAGCATCATCACAGTATCATTACTGCTTATTCACTGCATCATCACAACATCATCACAGCGTCATTACAGTGTCATAAATGCATCATCACAGTGTCATCAAAGCGTCCTAACTGCATAATCACTGCATCATCGCAGCTTCATCACAGCATCATGACAGCGTCATCACAGCATCAAAAATGCATAATCACTTCATCCTCACATCATCATCATAGCATCATAGCTGCATAATCATAGAGTCATCACAGCATCATCACTACATCATCAAATTGTCATCACTGTATCATCACAGCATCATCATAGCATCATCACTGCATAATCACAGTGTCATAACAGCATCATTACAACACCATGACTACGTCATCACAGCATCACGACAGCGTCATTACAGTGTCATCACAGCATCATCACTGCATTATCACAACATCATCACAACATCATCACTGCGTCATCAGAGCGTCATCACTACATCATCACTTCTTACTCAGTGAATCATCACTGCATCATCACATCATCACAGCATCATCTCAGCATAATCACAGTATCATCACAGCGTCATCACTACATCATCAATGCATCATCACTGCATCATCACAACATCATCACAGAGTCATCACAGCATCATCACTGCATAATCACTGCATCATCACAGCATCCTCACAGCATCAATACAGCGTCATCACAACGTCAACAATGCATCATTACAGCATCATCTCAGTATAGTCACAGCATAATCACTGCATCATCATATCGTCATCACTGCATCATCACTGCATCATCACAGCACCATCACAGCATCATTACTGCAGAATCACTGCATCATCACAGCATCATAGCTGCATAATCACAGCATCATCACATCATCATCGCATAGTCATCACAGCGTCATCACTGCATCCTAGCTGCATCATCACAGCATCATTACTGCAGAATCACTGCATCATCACAGCATCCTCACAGCAACATCGCAGCATCATCACAGCATCATCACACTGTCATGACAGCATCATCACTGCATAATCACTGCATAATCTCCGCATAATCACAGCATCATCACATCATCATCACAATATCATCACAGCGTCATCACTACACATCACTGCATCATCACTACATCATCACAGCATCATCACTTCGTCATCATCAGAGCATCATCACAGCATCATCACTGCATCCTCACTGCATCATGAGTGCATCATCATCACAGCATCATAACTGCATCATCAAAGCATCATCTCGGCATAATCACAATGTCATAAGTACATCATCACTCCATCATCACAGCATTATCACATCATCATCACAACGTTTTCAGTGTCATCACAGCATCATAACAGCGTCATCAAACTGTCATCACAGCATCATCACCAAATCATCACAGAATCATCACAGCATCATTACTGCATCATCACAGCATCTTTGCATCGTCATCAGAGCATCACCACTGCATCATCACATCATCATCTCAGCATCATCACAGCATCATTACTGCTTACTCACTGCATCATCACAGCGTCATGACAGTGTCATCACTGCATCATAACATCATAGCTTCATCATCAGAACATTATCACAGCATCATCACTGCATCATCACATCATCATTATAGCATCTTCACTGTCATCAATACATCATCACAGCATCATCACATCATTATCACAGCATCATCAGTGTCATCTCAGCATCATCACTGCATCATGACTGCATCATAGCAGCATAATCACAGCATCATCACAGAATCATCACAGCATCATCATAAGGTCATCACAGCATCATCACTACGTCATCAGATTGTAATCACAGCATCATCACAGTGTCCTCACTGAATCATCACTGCACCATCACTGCAACATCACAGCATCATCTCAGCATCATCATGGCATCATTACTGCATCATCACTGCTTACTCACTGCATCATCACAGCATCATCTCAGCATCATCACAGAATCATTTCTGCATAATCATTGCATTTTCACAGCGTCATCACAGTATCATCACTGCATCATCACAGTGTCATCACAGCATCATCAAAGCATCACGACAGCATCATCTCACCATCACGACAGCGTCATCAAAGCATCATCACTGCATCATAACAACATCATCTCAGCATCATCACAGAATCATTTCTGCATAATCACTGCATCATCATAGTGTCATCACAGTATATTCACTGCATCATCACATCATCACAGTGTCATCACAGAATCATCACTGAATCATCCAAGCATCATCCAAGCATCATCACAGCACCACCAATGCATCATCACAGTATCATCACTGCATAATCACTGCATCATCACCGCATCATCACATCATCAACACTGCATCATTGCTGCATCATCACATCATTGTCACAGTATCATCAAAATATCATCACAGCATCATCACACCATCATAACAACATCATCACAGCGTCATCACAGTATCGTAAATGCATCATCACAGAATCATCACTGAATCATCATAGCATCTTCATATCATCATCACAATATCATCACAGCATCATCACTGCATCATCACAGCATCATCACTGCAT
This sequence comes from Clangula hyemalis, assembly GCA_963989345.1. The sequence continues at coordinate 3,749,446 of OZ022455.1, read as the reverse complement.
AATCACTGCATCATCACCACATCATCACAGCATCATCACTGCATAATCACTGCATCATCACAGCATCATCACATCGTCATCAAAACATCATTACAAGTATCAACACAACATAATCACAGTGTCATCACAGCATCATCATTGCATCCTTACTGCATGATCACAGCATCTCCGCATCGTAATCACATCATCATCACTGACTCCTCACTGAATCATCACTGTACCATCACTGCATCATCAGAGCATAATCTGAGCATAATCTCAGCATAATCACAGCATCATCACAGAATCATCACAGCATCATTACTGCATCATCACAGCATCTTTCCATCGTCATCAGAGCATCACCACTGCATCATCACTACATCATCACATCATCATCACAGCATTTTAGCTACATAATCACAGAATCATCATAGCGTAACGACAGCATCATCACAACATCATTACAGCATCATCACAGCGTCATCGTAACATCATGACTGTATCATCACAGCATCATCACAGCATCACCGCAGCGTCATCACTGCATCATCACAGCATCATCACAGCATCATCACGGCATCGTTACAGCATCGTCATATCATCATAACTGCATCATCACAACAACATAACAAAATCATCAAAGCATCGTCACAGCATCATCACCGCGTCATCACAGCGTCATAACTGCATCGTCACTGCATCTAAACTGCATCATCACAAAATCATCACAGCTTCATCACTGCAGCATCACAGCATCATCAAAGCATCATCGCAGCATCATCACATCATCATCACTGCATCATCACAGAATCATTACTGTTTACTCACTGCGGCATCACAGCATTATCACGGTGTCATAACTGCATCATCACTGCACCATTACAGCATCATCACAGTGTCATCTCAGCATCATCACAGCATCATTACTGCCTAATCATTGCATTATCACAACGTCATCACAGTATCATCAGTGCATCATCACAGCATCATTACTGCATCATCACATCATCATCACAGAATCACGATAGTGTCATCACAGCGTCATCACTGCATCATCACAGCGTCATCTCAGCATCATCAGAGACTCATCACAGCGTCATCACTGCATCATCACTGCATCACCACAGTATCATCACAGCATCATCACAAAATTATAAGAGCGTCATCACAGCGTTATTACTGCATCATCACAGCATCAATAGAGCATCATCACAGCGTCATCACAGCGTTATCACAGCGTCATCACAGCATCACGACATCATCATCACAGCTTCACGACAGTGTCATGAGAGCGTCTTCACAGCATCATCACTACATCATCACAGCATCATCACTGCGTCATCAGAGCATCATCACAAAATCATCACAGCGTCATTACTGCATCATCACTGCATCATCACAGCGTCATCACCGCATCATCACTGCATTGTCACAACATCATGGCGTCATAATAACTGCATCATAACAGCATGATCAAAGCATCATCACAGCGTCATCACAGCGTCATAACTGCATAAACACTGCATCATCAAAGAACCATCACAGCATCATCACAGCGTCATAACAGCATCATCAGAGCATCATCACATCGTCATCACATCGTCATCAAAGAATCTTCACAGCATCATCGCTATGTCATCATAGCATCATCATAATATTATCACAGCTTCATCACAGCGTCATAACAACATCATCACTGCATCATCACAGCATCATCATTATTGCATCATGACTGCATCATTACAGCATCATCAGAGCAGAATCAGTGCGTCGTCACAGCATCATTACTGCATCACCACATCACCACTGTGTTATCGCAGCGTCATCACAGCATCATCACAACATCATCACAGAATCATCACAGCATCATTGCAGCATCATCACATCATCATCACAGCGTCATCACAACATCATCGTAGCATCATCATGCATCATCACAGCATCATTACTGCATCATCACAGCATCATCACAGCATCATCACTGCATCATCACTGAATAATCACAGCATCATCACTGCATCATCACGGCATCGTTACAGCATCGTCATATCATCATAACTGCATCATCACAACAACATAACAAAATCATCAAAGCATCATCACAGCATCATCACCGCGTCATCACAGCGTCATAACTGCATCGTCACTGCATCTAAACTGCATCATCAAAAAATCATCACTGCATCACATCATAATCACAACATCATCAAAGCGTCATCACAGCATCATCACTGCGTTATCACAGCATCATCTCAGCATCATCACAGTATCATTACTGCTTATTCACTGCATCATCACAACATCATCACAGCGTCATTACAGTGTCATAAATGCATCATCACAGTGTCATCAAAGCGTCCTAACTGCATAATCACTGCATCATCGCAGCTTCATCACAGCATCATGACAGCATCATCACAGCATCAAAAATGCATAATCACTTCATCCTCACATCATCATCATAGCATCATAGCTGCATAATCATAGAGTCATCACAGCATCATCACTACATCATCAAATTGTCATCACTGTATCATCACAGCATCATCATAGCATCATCACTGCATAATCACAGTGTCATAACAGCATCATTACAACACCATGACTACGTCATCACAGCATCACGACAGCGTCATTACAGTGTCATCACAGCATCATCACTGCATTATCACAACATCATCACAACATCATCACTGCGTCATCAGAGCGTCATCACTACATCATCACTTCTTACTCAGTGAATCATCACTGCATCATCACATCATCACAGCATCATCTCAGCATAATCACAGTATCATCACAGCGTCATCACTACATCATCAATGCATCATCACTGCATCATCACAGCATCATCACTGCATCATCACAGCATCATCAGAGCATCATCACAGCATCATCACAACATCATCACAGAGTCATCACAGCATCATCACTGCATAATCACTGCATCATCACAGCATCCTCACAGCAACATCGCAGCATCATCACAGAATCATCACTGCGTCATCACAGCATCATCAGAGCATCATCACAGCATCATCACAGCATAATCACAGTATCATCACAGCATCATCACTACATCATCACTGCATCATCACAGAATCATCACTGTGTCATCACAGCATCATCAGAGCATCATCACAGCATCATCACATCATCATCTCAGCATCATTACTGCTTACTCACTGCATCATCATAGCATCATCACATCATCATCACAACATCATCAGTTTCATGTCAGCATCATCACTGCATAATCACTGCATCATCACAGCATCCTCACAGCATCAACACAGCGTCATCACAGCGTCATCAATGCATCATTACAGCATCATCTCAGTATAGTCACAGAATTATTACAGCATAATCACTGCATCATCATATCATCACTGCATCATCACTGCATCATCACTGCATCATCACAGCACCATCACAGCATCATTACTTCAGAATCACTGCATCATCACAGCATCCTCACAGCAACATCGCAGCATCATCACAGCATCATCACACTGTCATGACAGCATCATCACTGCATAATCACTGCATAATCTCCGCATAATCACAGCATCATCACATCATCATCACAATATCATCACAGCGTCATCACTACACATCACTGCATCATCACTACATCATCACAGCATCATCACTTCGTCATCATCAGAGCATCATCACAGCATCATCACTGCATCCTCACTGCATCATGAGTGCATCATCATCACAGCATCATAACTGCATCATCAAAGCATCATCTCGGCATAATCACAATGTCATAAGTACATCATCACTCCATCATCACAGCATTATCACATCATCATCACAACGTTTTCAGTGTCATCACAGCATCATAACAGCGTCATCAAACTGTCATCACAGCATCATCACCAAATCATCACAGAATCATCACAGCATCATTACTGCATCATCACAGCATCTTTGCATCGTCATCAGAGCATCACCACTGCATCATCACATCATCATCTCAGCATCATCACAGCATCATTACTGCTTACTCACTGCATCATCACAGCGTCATGACAGTGTCATCACTGCATCATAACATCATAGCTTCATCATCAGAACATTATCACAGCATCATCACTGCATCATCACATCATCATTATAGCATCTTCACTGTCATCAATACATCATCACAGCATCATCACATCATTATCACAGCATCATCAGTGTCATCTCAGCATCATCACTGCATCATGACTGCATCATAGCAGCATAATCACAGCATCATCACAGAATCATCACAGCATCATCATAAGGTCATCACAGCATCATCACTACGTCATCAGATTGTAATCACAGCATCATCACAGTGTCCTCACTGAATCATCACTGCACCATCACTGCAACATCACAGCATCATCTCAGCATCATCATGGCATCATTACTGCATCATCACTGCTTACTCACTGCATCATCACAGCATCATCTCAGCATCATCACAGAATCATTTCTGCATAATCATTGCATTTTCACAGCGTCATCACAGTATCATCACTGCATCATCACAGTGTCATCACAGCATCATCAAAGCATCACGACAGCGTCATCTCACCATCACGACAGCGTCATCAAAGCATCATCACTGCATCATAACAACATCATCTCAGCATCATCACAGAATCATTTCTGCATAATCACTGCATCATCATAGTGTCATCACAGTATATTCACTGCATCATCACATCATCACAGTGTCATCACAGAATCATCACTGAATCATCCAAGCATCATCCAAGCATCATCACAGCACCACCAATGCATCATCACAGTATCATCACTGCATAATCACTGCATCATCACCGCATCATCACATCATCAACACTGCATCATTGCTGCATCATCACATCATTGTCACAGTATCATCAAAATATCATCACAGCATCATCACACCATCATAACAACATCATCACAGCGTCATCACAGTATCGTAAATGCATCATCACAGAATCATCACTGAATCATCATAGCATCTTCATATCATCATCACAATATCATCACAGCATCATCACTGCATCATCACAGCATCATCACTGCATAATCACTGCATCATCACCACATCATCACAGCATCATCACTGCATAATCACTGCATCATCACAGCATCATCACATCGTCATCAAAACATCATTACAAGTATCAACACAACATAATCACAGTGTCATCACAGCATCATCATTGCATCCTTACTGCATGATCACAGCATCTCCGCATCGTAATCACATCATCATCACTGACTCCTCACTGAATCATCACTGTACCATCACTGCATCATCAGAGCATAATCTGAGCATAATCTCAGCATAATCACAGCATCATCACAGAATCATCACAGCATCATTACTGCATCATCACAGCATCTTTGCATCGTCATCAGAGCATCACCACTGCATCATCACTACATCATCACATCATCATCACAGCATTTTAGCTACATAATCACAGAATCATCATAGCGTAACGACAGCATCATCACAACATCATTACAGCATCATCACAGCGTCATCGTAACATCATGACTGTATCATCACAGCATCATCACAGCATCACCGCAGCGTCATCACTGCATCATCACAGCATCATCACAGCATCATCACGGCATCGTTACAGCATCGTCATATCATCATAACTGCATCATCACAACAACATAACAAAATCATCAAAGCATCGTCACAGCATCATCACCGCGTCATCACAGCGTCATAACTGCATCGTCACTGCATCTAAACTGCATCATCACAAAATCATCACAGCTTCATCACTGCAGCATCACAGCATCATCAAAGCATCATCGCAGCATCATCACATCATCATCACTGCATCATCACAGAATCATTACTGTTTACTCACTGCGGCATCACAGCATTATCACGGTGTCATAACTGCATCATCACTGCACCATTACAGCATCATCACAGTGTCATCTCAGCATCATCACAGCATCATTACTGCCTAATCATTGCATTATCACAACGTCATCACAGTATCATCAGTGCATCATCACAGCATCATTACTGCATCATCACAGAATCACGATAGTGTCATCACAGCGTCATCACTGCATCATCACAGCGTCATCTCAGCATCATCAGAGACTCATCACAGCGTCATCACTGCATCATCACTGCATCACCACAGTATCATCACAGCATCATCACAAAATTATAAGAGCGTCATCACAGCGTTATTACTGCATCATCACAGCATCAATAGAGCATCATCACAGCGTCATCACAGCGTTATCACAGCGTCATCACAGCATCACGACATCATCATCACAGCTTCACGACAGTGTCATGAGAGCGTCTTCACAGCATCATCACTACATCATCACAGCATCATCACTGCGTCATCAGAGCATCATCACAAAATCATCACAGCGTCATTACTGCATCATCACTGCATCATCACAGCGTCATCACCGCATCATCACTGCATTGTCACAACATCATGGCGTCATAATAACTGCATCATAACAGCATGATCAAAGCATCATCACAGCGTCATCACAGCGTCATAACTGCATAAACACTGCATCATCAAAGAACCATCACAGCATCATCACAGCGTCATAACAGCATCATCAGAGCATCATCACATCGTCATCACATCGTCATCAAAGAATCTTCACAGCATCATCGCTATGTCATCATAGCATCATCATAATATTATCACAGCTTCATCACAGCGTCATAACAACATCATCACTGCATCATCACAGCATCATCATTATTGCATCATGACTGCATCATTACAGCATCATCAGAGCAGAATCAGTGCGTCGTCACAGCATCATTACTGCATCACCACATCACCACTGTGTTATCGCAGCGTTATCACAGCATCATCACAACATCATCACAGAATCATCACAGCATCATTGCAGCATCATCACATCATCATCACAGCGTCATCACAACATCATCGTAGCATCATCATGCATCATCACAGCATCATTACTGCATCATCACAGCATCATCACAGCATCATCACTGCATCATCACTGAATAATCACAGCATCATCACTGCATCATCACGGCATCGTTACAGCATCGTCATATCATCATAACTGCATCATCACAACAACATAACAAAATCATCAAAGCATCATCACAGCATCATCACCGCGTCATCACAGCGTCATAACTGCATCGTCACTGCATCTAAACTGCATCATCAAAAAATCATCACTGCATCACATCATAATCACAACATCATCAAAGCGTCATCACAGCATCATCACTGCGTTATCACAGCATCATCTCAGCATCATCACAGTATCATTACTGCTTATTCACTGCATCATCACAACATCATCACAGCATCATTACAGTGTCATAAATGCATCATCACAGTGTCATCAAAGCGTCCTAACTGCATAATCACTGCATCATCGCAGCTTCATCACAGCATCATGACAGCATCATCACAGCATCAAAAATGCATAATCACTTCATCCTCACATCATCATCATAGCATCATAGCTGCATAATCATAGAGTCATCACAGCATCATCACTACATCATCAAATTGTCATCACTGTATCATCACAGCATCATCATAGCATCATCACTGCATAATCACAGTGTCATAACAGCATCATTACAACACCATGACTACGTCATCACAGCATCACGACAGCGTCATTACAGTGTCATCACAGCATCATCACTGCATTATCACAACATCATCACAACATCATCACTGCGTCATCAGAGCGTCATCACTACATCATCACTTCTTACTCAGTGAATCATCACTGCATCATCACATCATCACAGCATCATCTCAGCATAATCACAGTATCATCACAGCGTCATCACTACATCATCAATGCATCATCACTGCATCATCACAGCATCATCACTGCATCATCACAGCATCATCAGAGCATCATCACAGCATCATCACAACATCATCACAGAGTCATCACAGCATCATCACTGCATAATCACTGCATCATCACAGCATCCTCACAGCAACATCGCAGCATCATCACAGAATCATCACTGCGTCATCACAGCATCATCAGAGCATCATCACAGCATCATCACAGCATAATCACAGTATCATCACAGCATCATCACTACATCATCACTGCATCATCACAGAATCATCACTGTGTCATCACAGCATCATCAGAGCATCATCACAGCATCATCACATCATCATCTCAGCATCATTACTGCTTACTCACTGCATCATCATAGCATCATCACATCATCATCACAACATCATCAGTTTCATGTCAGCATCATCACTGCATAATCACTGCATCATCACAGCATCCTCACAGCATCAACACAGCGTCATCACAGCGTCATCAATGCATCATTACAGCATCATCTCAGTATAGTCACAGAATTATTACAGCATAATCACTGCATCATCATATCATCACTGCATCATCACAGCACCATCACAGCATCATTACTTCAGAATCACTGCATCATCACAGCATCCTCACAGCAACATCGCAGCATCATCACAGCATCATCACACTGTCATGACAGCATCATCACTGCATAATCACTGCATAATCTCCGCATAATCACAGCATCATCACATCATCATCACAATATCATCACAGCGTCATCACTACACATCACTGCATCATCACTACATCATCACAGCATCCTCACAGCATCAACACAGCGTCATCACAGCGTCATCAATGCATCATTACAGCATCATCTCAGTATAGTCACAGAATTATTACAGCATAATCACTGCATCATCATATCATCACTGCATCATCACAGCACCATCACAGCATCATTACTTCAGAATCACTGCATCATCACAGCATCCTCACAGCAACATCGCAGCATCATCACAGCATCATCACACTGTCATGACAGCATCATCACTGCATAATCACTGCATAATCTCCGCATAATCACAGCATCATCACATCATCATCACAATATCATCACAGCGTCATCACTACACATCACTGCATCATCACTACATCATCACAGCATCATCACTTCGTCATCATCAGAGCATCATCACAGTATCATCACTGCATCCTCACTGCATCATGAGTGCATCATCATCACAGCATCATAACTGCATCATCAAAGCATCATCTCGGCATAATCACAATGTCATAAGTACATCATCACTCCATCATCACAGCATTATCACATCATCATCACAACGTTTTCAGTGTCATCACAGCATCATAACAGCGTCATCAAACTGTCATCACAGCATCATCACCAAATCATCACAGAATCATCACAGCATCATTACTGCATCATCACAGCATCTTTGCATCGTCATCAGAGCATCACCACTGCATCATCACATCATCATCTCAGCATCATCACAGCATCATTACTGCTTACTCACTGCATCATCACAGCGTCATGACAGTGTCATCACTGCATCATAACATCATAGCTTCATCATCAGAACATTATCACAGCATCATCACTGCATCATCACATCATCATTATAGCATCTTCACTGTCATCAATACATCATCACAGCATCATCACATCATTATCACAGCATCATCAGTGTCATCTCAGCATCATCACTGCATCATGACTGCATCATAGCAGCATAATCACAGCATCATCACAGAATCATCACAGCATCATCATAAGGTCATCACAGCATCATCACTACGTCATCAGATTGTAATCACAGCATCATCACAGTGTCCTCACTGAATCATCACTGCACCATCACTGCAACATCACAGCATCATCTCAGCATCATCATGGCATCATTACTGCATCATCACTGCTTACTCACTGCATCATCACAGCATCATCTCAGCATCATCACAGAATCATTTCTGCATAATCATTGCATTTTCACAGCGTCATCACAGTATCATCACTGCATCATCACAGTGTCATCACAGCATCATCAAAGCATCACGACAGCGTCATCTCACCATCACGACAGCGTCATCAAAGCATCATCACTGCATCATAACAACATCATCTCAGCATCATCACAGAATCATTTCTGCATAATCACTGCATCATCATAGTGTCATCACAGTATATTCACTGCATCATCACATCATCACAGTGTCATCACAGAATCATCACTGAATCATCCAAGCATCATCCAAGCATCATCACAGCACCACCAATGCATCATCACAGTATCATCACTGCATAATCACTGCATCATCACCGCATCATCACATCATCAACACTGCATCATTGCTGCATCATCACATCATTGTCACAGTATCATCAAAATATCATCACAGCATCATCACACCATCATAACAACATCATCACAGCGTCATCACAGTATCGTAAATGCATCATCACAGAATCATCACTGAATCATCATAGCATCTTCATATCATCATCACAATATCATCACAGCATCATCACTGCATCATCACAGCATCATCACTGCATAATCACTGCATCATCACCACATCATCACAGCATCATCACTGCATAATCACTGCATCATCACAGCATCATCACATCGTCATCAAAACATCATTACAAGTATCAACACAACATAATCACAGTGTCATCACAGCATCATCATTGCATCCTTACTGCATGATCACAGCATCTCCGCATCGTAATCACATCATCATCACTGACTCCTCACTGAATCATCACTGTACCATCACTGCATCATCAGAGCATAATCTGAGCATAATCTCAGCATAATCACAGCATCATCACAGAATCATCACAGCATCATTACTGCATCATCACAGCATCTTTGCATCGTCATCAGAGCATCACCACTGCATCATCACTACATCATCACATCATCATCACAGCATTTTAGCTACATAATCACAGAATCATCATAGCGTAACGACAGCATCATCACAACATCATTACAGCATCATCACAGCGTCATCGTAACATCATGACTGTATCATCACAGCATCATCACAGCATCACCGCAGCGTCATCACTGCATCATCACAGCATCATCACAGCATCATCACGGCATCGTTACAGCATCGTCATATCATCATAACTGCATCATCACAACAACATAACAAAATCATCAAAGCATCGTCACAGCATCATCACCGCGTCATCACAGCGTCATAACTGCATCGTCACTGCATCTAAACTGCATCATCACAAAATCATCACAGCTTCATCACTGCAGCATCACAGCATCATCAAAGCATCATCGCAGCATCATCACATCATCATCACTGCATCATCACAGAATCATTACTGTTTACTCACTGCGGCATCACAGCATTATCACGGTGTCATAACTGCATCATCACTGCACCATTACAGCATCATCACAGTGTCATCTCAGCATCATCACAGCATCATTACTGCCTAATCATTGCATTATCACAACGTCATCACAGTATCATCAGTGCATCATCACAGCATCATTACTGCATCATCACAGAATCACGATAGTGTCATCACAGCGTCATCACTGCATCATCACAGCGTCATCTCAGCATCATCAGAGACTCATCACAGCGTCATCACTGCATCATCACTGCATCACCACAGTATCATCACAGCATCATCACAAAATTATAAGAGCGTCATCACAGCGTTATTACTGCATCATCACAGCATCAATAGAGCATCATCACAGCGTCATCACAGCGTTATCACAGCGTCATCACAGCATCACGACATCATCATCACAGCTTCACGACAGTGTCATGAGAGCGTCTTCACAGCATCATCACTACATCATCACAGCATCATCACTGCGTCATCAGAGCATCATCACAAAATCATCACAGCGTCATTACTGCATCATCACTGCATCATCACAGCGTCATCACCGCATCATCACTGCATTGTCACAACATCATGGCGTCATAATAACTGCATCATAACAGCATGATCAAAGCATCATCACAGCGTCATCACAGCGTCATAACTGCATAAACACTGCATCATCAAAGAACCATCACAGCATCATCACAGCGTCATAACAGCATCATCAGAGCATCATCACATCGTCATCACATCGTCATCAAAGAATCTTCACAGCATCATCGCTATGTCATCATAGCATCATCATAATATTATCACAGCTTCATCACAGCGTCATAACAACATCATCACTGCATCATCACAGCATCATCATTATTGCATCATGACTGCATCATTACAGCATCATCAGAGCAGAATCAGTGCGTCGTCACAGCATCATTACTGCATCACCACATCACCACTGTGTTATCGCAGCGTCATCACAGCATCATCACAACATCATCACAGAATCATCACAGCATCATTGCAGCATCATCACATCATCATCACAGCGTCATCACAACATCATCGTAGCATCATCATGCATCATCACAGCATCATTACTGCATCATCACAGCATCATCACAGCATCATCACTGCATCATCACTGAATAATCACAGCATCATCACTGCATCATCACGGCATCGTTACAGCATCGTCATATCATCATAACTGCATCATCACAACAACATAACAAAATCATCAAAGCATCATCACAGCATCATCACCGCGTCATCACAGCGTCATAACTGCATCGTCACTGCATCTAAACTGCATCATCAAAAAATCATCACTGCATCACATCATAATCACAACATCATCAAAGCGTCATCACAGCATCATCACTGCGTTATCACAGCATCATCTCAGCATCATCACAGTATCATTACTGCTTATTCACTGCATCATCACAACATCATCACAGCATCATTACAGTGTCATAAATGCATCATCACAGTGTCATCAAAGCGTCCTAACTGCATAATCACTGCATCATCGCAGCTTCATCACAGCATCATGACAGCATCATCACAGCATCAAAAATGCATAATCACTTCATCCTCACATCATCATCATAGCATCATAGCTGCATAATCATAGAGTCATCACAGCATCATCACTACATCATCAAATTGTCATCACTGTATCATCACAGCATCATCATAGCATCATCACTGCATAATCACAGTGTCATAACAGCATCATTACAACACCATGACTACGTCATCACAGCATCACGACAGCGTCATTACAGTGTCATCACAGCATCATCACTGCATTATCACAACATCATCACAACATCATCACTGCGTCATCAGAGCGTCATCACTACATCATCACTTCTTACTCAGTGAATCATCACTGCATCATCACATCATCACAGCATCATCTCAGCATAATCACAGTATCATCACAGCGTCATCACTACATCATCAATGCATCATCACTGCATCATCACAGCATCATCACTGCATCATCACAGCATCATCAGAGCATCATCACAGCATCATCACAACATCATCACAGAGTCATCACAGCATCATCACTGCATAATCACTGCATCATCACAGCATCCTCACAGCAACATCGCAGCATCATCACAGAATCATCACTGCGTCATCACAGCATCATCAGAGCATCATCACAGCATCATCACAGCATAATCACAGTATCATCACAGCATCATCACTACATCATCACTGCATCATCACAGAATCATCACTGTGTCATCACAGCATCATCAGAGCATCATCACAGCATCATCACATCATCATCTCAGCATCATTACTGCTTACTCACTGCATCATCATAGCATCATCACATCATCATCACAACATCATCAGTTTCATGTCAGCATCATCACTGCATAATCACTGCATCATCACAGCATCCTCACAGCATCAACACAGCGTCATCACAGCGTCATCAATGCATCATTACAGCATCATCTCAGTATAGTCACAGAATTATTACAGCATAATCACTGCATCATCATATCATCACTGCATCATCACAGCACCATCACAGCATCATTACTTCAGAATCACTGCATCATCACAGCATCCTCACAGCAACATCGCAGCATCATCACAGCATCATCACACTGTCATGACAGCATCATCACTGCATAATCACTGCATAATCTCCGCATAATCACAGCATCATCACATCATCATCACAATATCATCACAGCGTCATCACTACACATCACTGCATCATCACTACATCATCACAGCATCCTCACAGCATCAACACAGCGTCATCACAGCGTCATCAATGCATCATTACAGCATCATCTCAGTATAGTCACAGAATTATTACAGCATAATCACTGCATCATCATATCATCACTGCATCATCACAGCACCATCACAGCATCATTACTTCAGAATCACTGCATCATCACAGCATCCTCACAGCAACATCGCAGCATCATCACAGCATCATCACACTGTCATGACAGCATCATCACTGCATAATCACTGCATAATCTCCGCATAATCACAGCATCATCACATCATCATCACAATATCATCACAGCGTCATCACTACACATCACTGCATCATCACTACATCATCACAGCATCATCACTTCGTCATCATCAGAGCATCATCACAGCATCATCACTGCATCCTCACTGCATCATGAGTGCATCATCATCACAGCATCATAACTGCATCATCAAAGCATCATCTCGGCATAATCACAATGTCATAAGTACATCATCACTCCATCATCACAGCATTATCACATCATCATCACAACGTTTTCAGTGTCATCACAGCATCATAACAGCGTCATCAAACTGTCATCACAGCATCATCACCAAATCATCACAGAATCATCACAGCATCATTACTGCATCATCACAGCATCTTTGCATCGTCATCAGAGCATCACCACTGCATCATCACATCATCATCTCAGCATCATCACAGCATCATTACTGCTTACTCACTGCATCATCACAGCGTCATGACAGTGTCATCACTGCATCATAACATCATAGCTTCATCATCAGAACATTATCACAGCATCATCACTGCATCATCACATCATCATTATAGCATCTTCACTGTCATCAATACATCATCACAGCATCATCACATCATTATCACAGCATCATCAGTGTCATCTCAGCATCATCACTGCATCATGACTGCATCATAGCAGCATAATCACAGCATCATCACAGAATCATCACAGCATCATCATAAGGTCATCACAGCATCATCACTACGTCATCAGATTGTAATCACAGCATCATCACAGTGTCCTCACTGAATCATCACTGCACCATCACTACAACATCACAGCATCATCTCAGCATCATCATGGCATCATTACTGCATCATCACTGCTTACTCACTGCATCATCACAGCATCATCTCAGCATCATCACAGAATCATTTCTGCATAATCATTGCATTTTCACAGCGTCATCACAGTATCATCACTGCATCATCACAGTGTCATCACAGCATCATCAAAGCATCACGACAGCGTCATCTCACCATCACGACAGCGTCATCAAAGCATCATCACTGCATCATAACAACATCATCTCAGCATCATCACAGAATCATTTCTGCATAATCACTGCATCATCATAGTGTCATCACAGTATATTCACTGCATCATCACATCATCACAGTGTCATCACAGAATCATCACTGAATCATCCAAGCATCATCCAAGCATCATCACAGCACCACCAATGCATCATCACAGTATCATCACTGCATAATCACTGCATCATCACCGCATCATCACATCATCAACACTGCATCATTGCTGCATCATCACATCATTGTCACAGTATCATCAAAATATCATCACAGCATCATCACACCATCATAACAACATCATCACAGCGTCATCACAGTATCGTAAATGCATCATCACAGAATCATCACTGAATCATCATAGCATCTTCATATCATCATCACAATATCATCACAGCATCATCACTGCATCATCACAGCATCATCACTGCATAATCACTGCATCATCACCACATCATCACAGCATCATCACTGCATTATCACAACATCATCACAACATCATCACTGCGTCATCAGAGCGTCATCACTACATCATCACTTCTTACTCAGTGAATCATCACTGCATCATCACATCATCACAGCATCATCTCAGCATAATCACAGTATCATCACAGCGTCATCACTACATCATCAATGCATCATCACTGCATCATCACAGCATCATCACTGCATCATCACAGCATCATCAGAGCATCATCACAGCATCATCACAACATCATCACAGAGTCATCACAGCATCATCACTGCATAATCACTGCATCATCACAGCATCCTCACAGCAACATCGCAGCATCATCACAGAATCATCACTGCGTCATCACAGCATCATCAGAGCATCATCACAGCATCATCACAGCATAATCACAGTATCATCACAGCATCATCACTACATCATCACTGCATCATCACAGAATCATCACTGTGTCATCACAGCATCATCAGAGCATCATCACAGCATCATCACATCATCATCTCAGCATCATTACTGCTTACTCACTGCATCATCATAGCATCATCACATCATCATCACAACATCATCAGTTTCATGTCAGCATCATCACTGCATAATCACTGCATCATCACAGCATCCTCACAGCATCAACACAGCGTCATCACAGCGTCATCAATGCATCATTACAGCATCATCTCAGTATAGTCACAGAATTATTACAGCATAATCACTGCATCATCATATCATCACTGCATCATCACAGCACCATCACAGCATCATTACTTCAGAATCACTGCATCATCACAGCATCCTCACAGCAACATCGCAGCATCATCACAGCATCATCACACTGTCATGACAGCATCATCACTGCATAATCACTGCATAATCTCCGCATAATCACAGCATCATCACATCATCATCACAATATCATCACAGCGTCATCACTACACATCACTGCATCATCACTACATCATCACAGCATCCTCACAGCATCAACACAGCGTCATCACAGCGTCATCAATGCATCATTACAGCATCATCTCAGTATAGTCACAGAATTATTACAGCATAATCACTGCATCATCATATCATCACTGCATCATCACAGCACCATCACAGCATCATTACTTCAGAATCACTGCATCATCACAGCATCCTCACAGCAACATCGCAGCATCATCACAGCATCATCACACTGTCATGACAGCATCATCACTGCATAATCACTGCATAATCTCCGCATAATCACAGCATCATCACATCATCATCACAATATCATCACAGCGTCATCACTACACATCACTGCATCATCACTACATCATCACAGCATCATCACTTCGTCATCATCAGAGCATCATCACAGCATCATCACTGCATCCTCACTGCATCATGAGTGCATCATCATCACAGCATCATAACTGCATCATCAAAGCATCATCTCGGCATAATCACAATGTCATAAGTACATCATCACTCCATCATCACAGCATTATCACATCATCATCACAACGTTTTCAGTGTCATCACAGCATCATAACAGCGTCATCAAACTGTCATCACAGCATCATCACCAAATCATCACAGAATCATCACAGCATCATTACTGCATCATCACAGCATCTTTGCATCGTCATCAGAGCATCACCACTGCATCATCACATCATCATCTCAGCATCATCACAGCATCATTACTGCTTACTCACTGCATCATCACAGCGTCATGACAGTGTCATCACTGCATCATAACATCATAGCTTCATCATCAGAACATTATCACAGCATCATCACTGCATCATCACATCATCATTATAGCATCTTCACTGTCATCAATACATTATCACAGCATCATCACATCATTATCACAGCATCATCAGTGTCATCTCAGCATCATCACTGCATCATGACTGCATCATAGCAGCATAATCACAGCATCATCACAGAATCATCACAGCATCATCATAAGGTCATCACAGCATCATCACTACGTCATCAGATTGTAATCACAGCATCATCACAGTGTCCTCACTGAATCATCACTGCACCATCACTGCAACATCACAGCATCATCTCAGCATCATCATGGCATCATTACTGCATCATCACTGCTTACTCACTGCATCATCACAGCATCATCTCAGCATCATCACAGAATCATTTCTGCATAATCATTGCATTTTCACAGCGTCATCACAGTATCATCACTGCATCATCACAGTGTCATCACAGCATCATCAAAGCATCACGACAGCGTCATCTCACCATCACGACAGCGTCATCAAAGCATCATCACTGCATCATAACAACATCATCTCAGCATCATCACAGAATCATTTCTGCATAATCACTGCATCATCATAGTGTCATCACAGTATATTCACTGCATCATCACATCATCACAGTGTCATCACAGAATCATCACTGAATCATCCAAGCATCATCCAAGCATCATCACAGCACCACCAATGCATCATCACAGTATCATCACTGCATAATCACTGCATCATCACCGCATCATCACATCATCAACACTGCATCATTGCTGCATCATCACATCATTGTCACAGTATCATCAAAATATCATCACAGCATCATCACACCATCATAACAACATCATCACAGCGTCATCACAGTATCGTAAATGCATCATCACAGAATCATCACTGAATCATCATAGCATCTTCATATCATCATCACAATATCATCACAGCATCATCACTGCATCATCACAGCATCATCACTGCATAATCACTGCATCATCACCACATCATCACAGCATCATCACTGCATAATCACTGCATCATCACAGCATCATCACATCGTCATCAAAACATCATTACAAGTATCAACACAACATAATCACAGTGTCATCACAGCATCATCATTGCATCCTTACTGCATGATCACAGCATCTCCGCATCGTAATCACATCATCATCACTGACTCCTCACTGAATCATCACTGTACCATCACTGCATCATCAGAGCATAATCTGAGCATAATCTCAGCATAATCACAGCATCATCACAGAATCATCACAGCATCATTACTGCATCATCACAGCATCTTTCCATCGTCATCAGAGCATCACCACTGCATCATCACTACATCATCACATCATCATCACAGCATTTTAGCTACATAATCACAGAATCATCATAGCGTAACGACAGCATCATCACAACATCATTACAGCATCATCACAGCGTCATCGTAACATCATGACTGTATCATCACAGCATCATCACAGCATCACCGCAGCGTCATCACTGCATCATCACAGCATCATCACAGCATCATCACGGCATCGTTACAGCATCGTCATATCATCATAACTGCATCATCACAACAACATAACAAAATCATCAAAGCATCGTCACAGCATCATCACCGCGTCATCACAGCGTCATAACTGCATCGTCACTGCATCTAAACTGCATCATCACAAAATCATCACAGCTTCATCACTGCAGCATCACAGCATCATCAAAGCATCATCGCAGCATCATCACATCATCATCACTGCATCATCACAGAATCATTACTGTTTACTCACTGCGGCATCACAGCATTATCACGGTGTCATAACTGCATCATCACTGCACCATTACAGCATCATCACAGTGTCATCTCAGCATCATCACAGCATCATTACTGCCTAATCATTGCATTATCACAACGTCATCACAGTATCATCAGTGCATCATCACAGCATCATTACTGCATCATCACATCATCATCACAGAATCACGATAGTGTCATCACAGCGTCATCACTGCATCATCACAGCGTCATCTCAGCATCATCAGAGACTCATCACAGCGTCATCACTGCATCATCACTGCATCACCACAGTATCATCACAGCATCATCACAAAATTATAAGAGCGTCATCACAGCGTTATTACTGCATCATCACAGCATCAATAGAGCATCATCACAGCGTCATCACAGCGTTATCACAGCGTCATCACAGCATCACGACATCATCATCACAGCTTCACGACAGTGTCATGAGAGCGTCTTCACAGCATCATCACTACATCATCACAGCATCATCACTGCGTCATCAGAGCATCATCACAAAATCATCACAGCGTCATTACTGCATCATCACTGCATCATCACAGCGTCATCACCGCATCATCACTGCATTGTCACAACATCATGGCGTCATAATAACTGCATCATAACAGCATGATCAAAGCATCATCACAGCGTCATCACAGCGTCATAACTGCATAAACACTGCATCATCAAAGAACCATCACAGCATCATCACAGCGTCATAACAGCATCATCAGAGCATCATCACATCGTCATCACATCGTCATCAAAGAATCTTCACAGCATCATCGCTATGTCATCATAGCATCATCATAATATTATCACAGCTTCATCACAGCGTCATAACAACATCATCACTGCATCATCACAGCATCATCATTATTGCATCATGACTGCATCATTACAGCATCATCAGAGCAGAATCAGTGCGTCGTCACAGCATCATTACTGCATCACCACATCACCACTGTGTTATCGCAGCGTCATCACAGCATCATCACAACATCATCACAGAATCATCACAGCATCATTGCAGCATCATCACATCATCATCACAGCGTCATCACAACATCATCGTAGCATCATCATGCATCATCACAGCATCATTACTGCATCATCACAGCATCATCACAGCATCATCACTGCATCATCACTGAATAATCACAGCATCATCACTGCATCATCACGGCATCGTTACAGCATCGTCATATCATCATAACTGCATCATCACAACAACATAACAAAATCATCAAAGCATCATCACAGCATCATCACCGCGTCATCACAGCGTCATAACTGCATCGTCACTGCATCTAAACTGCATCATCAAAAAATCATCACTGCATCACATCATAATCACAACATCATCAAAGCGTCATCACAGCATCATCACTGCGTTATCACAGCATCATCTCAGCATCATCACAGTATCATTACTGCTTATTCACTGCATCATCACAACATCATCACAGCGTCATTACAGTGTCATAAATGCATCATCACAGTGTCATCAAAGCGTCCTAACTGCATAATCACTGCATCATCGCAGCTTCATCACAGCATCATGACAGCGTCATCACAGCATCAAAAATGCATAATCACTTCATCCTCACATCATCATCATAGCATCATAGCTGCATAATCATAGAGTTATCACAGCATCATCACTACATCATCAAATTGTCATCACTGTATCATCACAGCATCATCATAGCATCATCACTGCATAATCACAGTGT
Source organism: Clangula hyemalis (assembly GCA_963989345.1). The sequence goes on along the minus strand of OZ022455.1, from coordinate 3,728,366 downwards.
CATAACAGCATCATTACAACACCATGACTACGTCATGACAGCATCACGACAGCGTCATTACAGTGTCATCACAGCATCATCACTGCATTATCACAACATCATCACAACATCATCACTGCGTCATCAGAGCGTCATCACTACATCATCACTTCTTACTCAGTGAATCATCACTGCATCATCACATCATCACAGCATCATCTCAGCATAATCACAGTATCATCACAGCGTCATCACTACATCATCAATGCATCATCACTGCATCATCACAGCATCATCACTGCATCATCACAGCATCATCAGAGCATCATCACAGCATCATCACAACATCATCACAGAGTCATCACAGCATCATCACTGCATAATCACTGCATCATCACAGCATCCTCACAGCAACATCGCAGCATCATCACAGAATCATCACTGCGTCATCACAGCATCATCAGAGCATCATCACAGCATCATCACAGCATAATCACAGTATCATCACAGCATCATCACTACATCATCACTGCATCATCACAGAATCATCACTGTGTCATCACAGCATCATCAGAGCATCATCACAGCATCATCACATCATCATCTCAGCATCATTACTGCTTACTCACTGCATCATCATAGCATCATCACATCATCATCACAACATCATCAGTTTCATGTCAGCATCATCACTGCATAATCACTGCATCATCACAGCATCCTCACAGCATCAACACAGCGTCATCACAGCGTCATCAATGCATCATTACAGCATCATCTCAGTATAGTCACAGAATTATTACAGCATAATCACTGCATCATCATATCATCACTGCATCATCACTGCATCATCACTGCATCATCACAGCACCATCACAGCATCATTACTTCAGAATCACTGCATCATCACAGCATCCTCACAGCAACATCGCAGCATCATCACAGCATCATCACACTGTCATGACAGCATCATCACTGCATAATCACTGCATAATCTCCGCATAATCACAGCATCATCACATCATCATCACAATATCATCACAGCGTCATCACTACACATCACTGCATCATCACTACATCATCACAGCATCATCACTTCGTCATCATCAGAGCATCATCACAGCATCATCACTGCATCCTCACTGCATCATGAGTGCATCATCATCACAGCATCATAACTGCATCATCAAAGCATCATCTCGGCATAATCACAATGTCATAAGTACATCATCACTCCATCATCACAGCATTATCACATCATCATCACAACGTTTTCAGTGTCATCACAGCATCATAACAGCGTCATCAAACTGTCATCACAGCATCATCACCAAATCATCACAGAATCATCACAGCATCATTACTGCATCATCACAGCATCTTTGCATCGTCATCAGAGCATCACCACTGCATCATCACATCATCATCTCAGCATCATCACAGCATCATTACTGCTTACTCACTGCATCATCACAGCGTCATGACAGTGTCATCACTGCATCATAACATCATAGCTTCATCATCAGAACATTATCACAGCATCATCACTGCATCATCACATCATCATTATAGCATCTTCACTGTCATCAATACATCATCACAGCATCATCACATCATTATCACAGCATCATCAGTGTCATCTCAGCATCATCACTGCATCATGACTGCATCATAGCAGCATAATCACAGCATCATCACAGAATCATCACAGCATCATCATAAGGTCATCACAGCATCATCACTACGTCATCAGATTGTAATCACAGCATCATCACAGTGTCCTCACTGAATCATCACTGCACCATCACTGCAACATCACAGCATCATCTCAGCATCATCATGGCATCATTACTGCATCATCACTGCTTACTCACTGCATCATCACAGCATCATCTCAGCATCATCACAGAATCATTTCTGCATAATCATTGCATTTTCACAGCGTCATCACAGTATCATCACTGCATCATCACAGTGTCATCACAGCATCATCAAAGCATCACGACAGCGTCATCTCACCATCACGACAGCGTCATCAAAGCATCATCACTGCATCATAACAACATCATCTCAGCATCATCACAGAATCATTTCTGCATAATCACTGCATCATCATAGTGTCATCACAGCATATTCACTGCATCATCACATCATCACAGTGTCATCACAGAATCATCACTGAATCATCCAAGCATCATCCAAGCATCATCACAGCACCACCAATGCATCATCACAGTATCATCACTGCATAATCACTGCATCATCACCGCATCATCACATCATCAACACTGCATCATTGCTGCATCATCACATCATTGTCACAGTATCATCAAAATATCATCACAGCATCATCACACCATCATAACAACATCATCACAGCGTCATCACAGTATCGTAAATGCATCATCACAGAATCATCACTGAATCATCATAGCATCTTCATATCATCATCACAATATCATCACAGCATCATCACTGCATCATCACAGCATCATCACTGCATAATCACTGCATCATCACCACATCATCACAGCATCATCACTGCATAATCACTGCATCATCACAGCATCATCACATCGTCATCAAAACATCATTACAAGTATCAACACAACATAATCACAGTGTCATCACAGCATCATCATTGCATCCTTACTGCATGATCACAGCATCTCCGCATCGTAATCACATCATCATCACTGACTCCTCACTGAATCATCACTGTACCATCACTGCATCATCAGAGCATAATCTGAGCATAATCTCAGCATAATCACAGCATCATCACAGAATCATCACAGCATCATTACTGCATCATCACAGCATCTTTGCATCGTCATCAGAGCATCACCACTGCATCATCACTACATCATCACATCATCATCACAGCATTTTAGCTACATAATCACAGAATCATCATAGCGTAACGACAGCATCATCACAACATCATTACAGCATCATCACAGCGTCATCGTAACATCATGACTGTATCATCACAGCATCATCACAGCATCACCGCAGCGTCATCACTGCATCATCACAGCATCATCACAGCATCATCACGGCATCGTTACAGCATCGTCATATCATCATAACTGCATCATCACAACAACATAACAAAATCATCAAAGCATCGTCACAGCATCATCACCGCGTCATCACAGCGTCATAACTGCATCGTCACTGCATCTAAACTGCATCATCACAAAATCATCACAGCTTCATCACTGCAGCATCACAGCATCATCAAAGCATCATCGCAGCATCATCACATCATCATCACTGCATCATCACAGAATCATTACTGTTTACTCACTGCGGCATCACAGCATTATCACGGTGTCATAACTGCATCATCACTGCACCATTACTGCATCATCACAGTGTCATCTCAGCATCATCACAGCATCATTACTGCCTAATCATTGCATTATCACAACGTCATCACAGTATCATCAGTGCATCATCACAGCATCATTACTGCATCATCACATCATCATCACAGAATCACGATAGTGTCATCACAGCGTCATCACTGCATCATCACAGCGTCATCTCAGCATCATCAGAGACTCATCACAGCGTCATCACTGCATCATCACTGCATCACCACAGTATCATCACAGCATCATCACAAAATTATAAGAGCGTCATCACAGCGTTATTACTGCATCATCACAGCATCAATAGAGCATCATCACAGCGTCATCACAGCGTTATCACAGCGTCATCACAGCATCACGACATCATCATCACAGCTTCACGACAGTGTCATGAGAGCGTCTTCACAGCATCATCACTACATCATCACAGCATCATCACTGCGTCATCAGAGCATCATCACAAAATCATCACAGCGTCATTACTGCATCATCACTGCATCATCACAGCGTCATCACCGCATCATCACTGCATTGTCACAACATCATGGCGTCATAATAACTGCATCATAACAGCATGATCAAAGCATCATCACAGCGTCATCACAGCGTCATAACTGCATAAACACTGCATCATCAAAGAACCATCACAGCATCATCACAGCGTCATAACAGCATCATCAGAGCATCATCACATCGTCATCACATCGTCATCAAAGAATCTTCACAGCATCATCGCTATGTCATCATAGCATCATCATAATATTATCACAGCTTCATCACAGCGTCATAACAACATCATCACTGCATCATCACAGCATCATCATTATTGCATCATGACTGCATCATTACAGCATCATCAGAGCAGAATCAGTGCGTCGTCACAGCATCATTACTGCATCACCACATCATCACTGTGTTATCGCAGCGTCATCACAGCATCATCACAACATCATCACAGAATCATCACAGCATCATTGCAGCATCATCACATCATCATCACAGCGTCATCACAACATCATCGTAGCATCATCATGCATCATCACAGCATCATTACTGCATCATCACAGCATCATCACAGCATCATCACTGCATCATCACTGAATAATCACAGCATCATCACTGCATCATCACGGCATCGTTACAGCATCGTCATATCATCATAACTGCATCATCACAACAACATAACAAAATCATCAAAGCATCATCACAGCATCATCACCGCGTCATCACAGCGTCATAACTGCATCGTCACTGCATCTAAACTGCATCATCAAAAAATCATCACTGCATCACATCATAATCACAACATCATCAAAGCGTCATCACAGCATCATCACTGCGTTATCACAGCATCATCTCAGCATCATCACAGTATCATTACTGCTTATTCACTGCATCATCACAACATCATCACAGCGTCATTACAGTGTCATAAATGCATCATCACAGTGTCATCAAAGCGTCCTAACTGCATAATCACTGCATCATCGCAGCTTCATCACAGCATCATGACAGCGTCATCACAGCATCAAAAATGCATAATCACTTCATCCTCACATCATCATCATAGCATCATAGCTGCATAATCATAGAGTCATCACAGCATCATCACTACATCATCAAATTGTCATCACTGTATCATCACAGCATCATCATAGCATCATCACTGCATAATCACAGTGTCATAACAGCATCATTACAACACCATGACTACGTCATGACAGCATCACGACAGCGTCATTACAGTGTCATCACAGCATCATCACTGCATTATCACAACATCATCACAACATCATCACTGCGTCATCAGAGCGTCATCACTACATCATCACTTCTTACTCAGTGAATCATCACTGCATCATCACATCATCACAGCATCATCTCAGCATAATCACAGTATCATCACAGCGTCATCACTACATCATCAATGCATCATCACTGCATCATCACAGCATCATCACTGCATCATCACAGCATCATCAGAGCATCATCACAGCATCATCACAACATCATCACAGAGTCATCACAGCATCATCACTGCATAATCACTGCATCATCACAGCATCCTCACAGCAACATCGCAGCATCATCACAGAATCATCACTGCGTCATCACAGCATCATCAGAGCATCATCACAGCATCATCACAGCATAATCACAGTATCATCACAGCATCATCACTACATCATCACTGCATCATCACAGAATCATCACTGTGTCATCACAGCATCATCAGAGCATCATCACAGCATCATCACATCATCATCTCAGCATCATTACTGCTTACTCACTGCATCATCATAGCATCATCACATCATCATCACAACATCATCAGTTTCATGTCAGCATCATCACTGCATAATCACTGCATCATCACAGCATCCTCACAGCATCAACACAGCGTCATCACAGCGTCATCAATGCATCATTACAGCATCATCTCAGTATAGTCACAGAATTATTACAGCATAATCACTGCATCATCATATCATCACTGCATCATCACTGCATCATCACTGCATCATCACAGCACCATCACAGCATCATTACTTCAGAATCACTGCATCATCACAGCATCCTCACAGCAACATCGCAGCATCATCACAGCATCATCACACTGTCATGACAGCATCATCACTGCATAATCACTGCATCATCACATCATCATCACAATATCATCACAGCGTCATCACTACACATCACTGCATCATCACTACATCATCACAGCATCATCACTTCGTCATCATCAGAGCATCATCACAGCATCATCACTGCATCCTCACTGCATCATGAGTGCATCATCATCACAGCATCATAACTTCATCATCAAAGCATCATCTCGGCATAATCACAATGTCATAAATACATCATCACTCCATCATCACAGTATTATCACATCATCATCACAACGTTTTCAGTGTCATCACAGCATCATAACAGCGTCATCAAACTGTCATCACAGCATCATCACCAAATCATCACAGAATCATCACAGCATCATTACTGCATCATCACAGCATCTTTGCATCGTCATCAGAGCATCACCACTGCATCATCACATCATCATCTCAGCATCATCACAGCATCATTACTGCTTACTCACTGCATCATCACAGCGTCATGACAGTGTCATCACTGCATCATAACATCATAGCTTCATCATCAGAACATTATCACAGCATCATCACTGCATCATCACATCATCATTATAGCATCTTCACTGTCATCAATACATCATCACAGCATCATCACATCATTATCACAGCATCATCAGTGTCATCTCAGCATCATCACTGCATCATGACTGCATCATAGCAGCATAATCACAGCATCATCACAGAATCATCACAGCATCATCATAAGGTCATCACAGCATCATCACTACGTCATCAGATTGTAATCACAGCATCATCACAGTGTCCTCACTGAATCATCACTGCACCATCACTGCAACATCACAGCATCATCTCAGCATCATCATGGCATCATTACTGCATCATCACTGCTTACTCACTGCATCATCACAGCATCATCTCAGCATCGTCACAGAATCATTTCTGCATAATCATTGCATTTTCACAGCGTCATCACAGTATCATCACTGCATCATCACAGTGTCATCACAGCATCATCAAAGCATCACGACAGCGTCATCTCACCATCACGACAGCGTCATCAAAGCATCATCACTGCATCATAACAACATCATCTCAGCATCATCACAGAATCATTTCTGCATAATCACTGCATCATCATAGTGTCATCACAGCATATTCACTGCATCATCACATCATCACAGTGTCATCACAGAATCATCACTGAATCATCCAAGCATCATCCAAGCATCATCACAGCACCACCAATGCATCATCACAGTATCATCACTGCATAATCACTGCATCATCACCGCATCATCACATCATCAACACTGCATCATTGCTGCATCATCACATCATTGTCACAGTATCATCAAAATATCATCACAGCATCATCACACCATCATAACAACATCATCACAGCGTCATCACAGTATCGTAAATGCATCATCACAGAATCATCACTGAATCATCATAGCATCTTCATATCATCATCACAATATCATCACAGCATCATCACTGCATCATCACAGCATCATCACTGCATAATCACTGCATCATCACCACATCATCACAGCATCATCACTGCATAATCACTGCATCATCACAGCATCATCACATCGTCATCAAAACATCATTACAAGTATCAACACAACATAATCACAGTGTCATCACAGCATCATCATTGCATCCTTACTGCATGATCACAGCATCTCCGCATCGTAATCACATCATCATCACTGACTCCTCACTGAATCATCACTGTACCATCACTGCATCATCAGAGCATAATCTGAGCATAATCTCAGCATAATCACAGCATCATCACAGAATCATCACAGCATCATTACTGCATCATCACAGCATCTTTGCATCGTCATCAGAGCATCACCACTGCATCATCACTACATCATCACATCATCATCACAGCATTTTAGCTACATAATCACAGAATCATCATAGCGTAACGACAGCATCATCACAACATCATTACAACATCATCACAGCGTCATCGTAACATCATGACTGTATCATCACAGCATCATCACAGCATCACCGCAGCGTCATCACTGCATCATCACAGCATCATCACAGCATCATCACGGCATCGTTACAGCATCGTCATATCATCATAACTGCATCATCACAACAACATAACAAAACCATCAAAGCATCGTCACAGCATCATCACCGCGTCATCACAGCGTCATAACTGCATCGTCACTGCATCTAAACTGCATCATCACAAAATCATCACAGCTTCATCACTGCAGCATCACAGCATCATCAAAGCATCATCGCAGCATCATCACATCATCATCACTGCATCATCACAGAATCATTACTGTTTACTCACTGCGGCATCACAGCATTATCACGGTGTCATAACTGCATCATCACTGCACCATTACAGCATCATCACAGTGTCATCTCAGCATCATCACAGCATCATTACTGCCTAATCATTGCATTATCACAACGTCATCACAGTATCATCAGTGCATCATCACAGCATCATTACTGCATCATCACATCATCATCACAGAATCACGATAGTGTCATCACAGTGTCATCACTGCATCATCACAGCGTCATCTCAGCATCATCAGAGACTCATCACAGCGTCATCACTGCATCATCACTGCATCACCACAGTATCATCACAGCATCATCACAAAATTATGAGCGAAATCACAGCGTTATTACTGCATCATCACAGCATCAATAGAGCATCATCACAGCGTCATCACAGCGTTATCACAGCGTCATCACAGCATCATCACAGCATCACGATATCATCATCACAGCTTCACGACAGTGTCATGAGAGCGTCTTCACAGCATCATCACTACATCATCACAGCATCATCACTGCGTCATCAGAGCATCATCACAAAATCATCACAGCGTCATTACTGCATCATCACTGCATCATCACAGCGTCATCACCGCATCATCACTGCATTGTCACAACATCATGGCGTCATAATAACTGCATCATAACAGCATGATCAAAGCATCATCACAGCGTCATCACAGCGTCATAACTGCATAAACACTGCATCATCAAAGAACCATCAGAGCATCATCACATCGTCATCACATCGTCATCAAAGAATCTTCACAGCATCATCGCTATGTCATCATAGCATCATCATAATATTATCACAGCTTCATCACAGCGTCATAACAACATCATCACTGCATCATCACAGCATCATCATTATTGCATCATGACTGCATCATTACAGCATCATCAGAGCAGAATCAGTGCGTCGTCACAGCATCATTACTGCATCACCACATCACCACTGTGTTATCGCAGCGTCATCACAGCATCATCACAACATCATCACAGAATCATCACAGCATCATTGCAGCATCATCACATCATCATCACAGCGTCATCACAACATCATCGTAGCATCATCATGCATCATCACAGCATCATTACTGCATCATCACAGCATCATCACAGCATCATCACTGCATCATCACTGAATAATCACAGCATCATCACTGCATCATCACGGCATCGTTACAGCATCGTCATATCATCATAACTGCATCATCACAACAACATAACAAAATCATCAAAGCATCATCACAGCATCATCACCGCGTCATCACAGCGTCATAACTGCATCGTCACTGCATCTAAACTGCATCATCACAAAATCATCACTGCATCACATCATAATCACAACATCATCAAAGCGTCATCACAGCATCATCACTGCGTTATCACAGCATCATCTCAGCATCATCACAGTATCATTACTGCTTATTCATTGCATCATCACAACATCATCACAGCGTCATTACAGTGTCATAAATGCATCATCACAGTGTCATCAAAGCGTCCTAACTGCATAATCACTGCATCATCGCAGCTTCATCACAGCATCATGACAGCGTCATCACAGCATCAAAAATGCATAATCACTTCATCCTCACATCATCATCATAGCATCATAGCTGCATAATCATAGAGTCATCACAGCATCATCACTACATCATCAAATTGTCATCACTGTATCATCACAGCATCATCATAGCATCATCACTGCATAATCACAGTGTCATAACAGCATCATTACAACACCATGACTACGTCATCACAGCATCACGACAGCGTCATTACAGTGTCATCACAGCATCATCACTGCATTATCACAACATCATCACAACATCATCACTGCGTCATCAGAGCGTCATCACTACATCATCACTTCTTACTCAGTGAATCATCACTACATCATCACATCATCACTGCATCATCTCAGAATCATTACTGATTACTCACTGCGGCATCACAGCATTATCACGGTGTCATAACTGCATCATCACAGCATCATCACAGCGTCATCGCAGCATCATCTCAGCATCATCAGAACATCATCACAGTGTCATGACAGCATTATCACGGCATAATCAATGCATCATCACCGCATTATCATAGCATCATCATAGTATCATTACTGCTTAGTCACTGCATCATCACAGCGTCATAACTGAATAATCACAGCATCATCACAACATCATCACAGTGTCATAACAGCATTATCACGGCATAATCACTGCATCATCACCGCATTATCACAGCATCATCATAGTATCATTACTGCTTACTCACTGCATCATCACAGCGTCATCACAGCATCATCAAAAAATCATCACAGAGTCATCACAGCGTTATTACTGCATCATCACTGCATCATCATAGCATCAACAGAGCATCGTCACAACGTCATAACAGCATCATCACAACGGCATCACAGCATCATCTCTGCATCAACACATCATCATTACAACATCATCACTTCGTCATCAGAGCATCATCAAAAAATCATCACAGCGTCATGAGTGCATCATCACTGCATAATCACTGCATCATCACAGCATCCTCACAGCATCAACACAGCGTCATCACAGCGTCATCAATGCATCATTACAGCATCATCTCAGTATAGTCACAGAATTATTACAGCATAATCACTGCATCATCATATCATCACTGCATCATCACTGCATCATCACAGCACCATCACAGCATCATTACTTCAGAATCACTGCATCATCACAGCATCCTCACAGCAACATCGCAGCATCATCACAGCATCATCACACTGTCATGACAGCATCATCACTGCATAATCACTGCATAATCTCCGCATAATCACAGCATCATCACATCATCATCACAATATCATCACAGCGTCATCACTACACATCACTGCATCATCACTACATCATCACAGCATCATCACTTCGTCATCATCAGAGCATCATCACAGCATCATCACTGCATCCTCACTGCATCATGAGTGCATCATCATCACAGCATCATAACTGCATCATCAAAGCATCATCTCGGCATAATCACAATGTCATAAATACATCATCACTCCATCATCACAGCATTATCACATCATCATCACAACGTTTTCAGTGTCATCACAGCATCATAACAACGTCATCAAACTGTCATCACAGCATCATCACCAAATCATCACAGAATCATCACAGCATCATTACTGCATCATCACAGCATCTTTGCATCGTCATCAGAGCATCACCACTGCATCATCACATCATCATCTCAGCATCATCACAGCATCATTACTGCTTACTCACTGCATCATCACAGCGTCATGACAGTGTCATCACTGCATCATAACATCATAGCTTCATCATCAGAACATTATCACAGCATCATCACTGCATCATCACATCATCATTATAGCATCTTCACTGTCATCAATACATCATCACAGCATCATCACATCATTATCACAGCATCATCAGTGTCATCTCAGCATCATCACTGCATCATGACTGCATCATAGCAGCATAATCACAGCATCATCACAGAATCATCACAGCATCATCATAAGGTCATCACAGCATCATCACTACGTCATCAGATTGTAATCACAGCATCATCACAGTGTCCTCACTGAATCATCACTGCACCATCACTGCAACATCACAGCATCATCTCAGCATCATCATGGCATCATTACTGCATCATCACTGCTTACTCACTGCATCATCACAGCATCATCTCAGCATCATCACAGAATCATTTCTGCATAATCATTGCATTTTCACAGCGTCATCACAGTATCATCACTGCATCATCACAGTGTCATCACAGCATCATCAAAGCATCACGACAGCGTCATCTCCCATCACGACAGCGTCATCAAAGCATCATCACTGCATCATAACAACATCATCTCAGCATCATCACAGAATCATTTCTGCATAATCACTGCATCATCATAGTGTCATCACAGCATATTCACTGCATCATCACATCATCACAGTGTCATCACAGAATCATCACTGAATCATCCAAGCATCATCCAAGCATCATCACAGCACCACCAATGCATCATCACAGTATCATCACTGCATAATCACTGCATCATCACCGCATCATCACATCATCAACACTGCATCATTGCTGCATCATCACATCATTGTCACAGTATCATCAAAATATCATCACAGCATCATCACACCATCATAACAACATCATCACAGCGTCATCACAGTATCGTAAATGCATCATCACAGAATCATCACTGAATCATCATAGCATCTTCATATCATCATCACAATATCATCACAGCATCATCACTGCATCATCACAGCATCATCACTGCATAATCACTGCATCATCACCACATCATCACAGCATCATCACTGCATAATCACTGCATCATCACAGCATCATCACATCGTCATCAAAACATCATTACAAGTATCAACACAACATAATCACAGTGTCATCACAGCATCATCATTGCATCCTTACTGCATGATCACAGCATCTCCGCATCGTAATCACATCATCATCACTGACTCCTCACTGAATCATCACTGTACCATCACTGCATCATCAGAGCATAATCTGAGCATAATCTCAGCATAATCACAGCATCATCACAGAATCATCACAGCATCATTACTGCATCATCACAGCATCTTTCCATCGTCATCAGAGCATCACCACTGCATCATCACTACATCATCACATCATCATCACAGCATTTTAGCTACATAATCACAGAATCATCATAGCGTAACGACAGCATCATCACAACATCATTACAGCATCATCACAGCGTCATCGTAACATCATGACTGTATCATCACAGCATCATCACAGCATCACCGCAGCGTCATCACTGCATCATCACAGCATCATCACAGCATCATCACGGCATCGTTACAGCATCGTCATATCATCATAACTGCATCATCACAACAACATAACAAAACCATCAAAGCATCGTCACAGCATCATCACCGCATCATCACAGCGTCATAACTGCATCGTCACTGCATCTAAACTGCATCATCACAAAATCATCACAGCTTCATCACTGCAGCATCACAGCATCATCAAAGCATCATCGCAGCATCATCACATCATCATCACTGCATCATCACAGAATCATTACTGTTTACTCACTGCGGCATCACAGCATTATCACGGTGTCATAACTGCATCATCACTGCACCATTACTGCATCATCACAGTGTCATCTCAGCATCATCACAGCATCATTACTGCCTAATCATTGCATTATCACAACGTCATCACAGTATCATCAGTGCATCATCACAGCATCATTACTGCATCATCACATCATCATCACAGAATCACGATAGTGTCATCACAGCGTCATCACTGCATCATCACAGCGTCATCTCAGCATCATCAGAGACTCATCACAGCGTCATCACTGCATCATCACTGCATCACCACAGTATCATCACAGCATCATCACAAAATTATGAGCGTCATCACAGCGTTATTACTGCATCATCACAGCATCAATAGAGCATCATCACAGCGTCATCACAGCGTTATCACAGCGTCATCACAGCATCATCACAGCATCACGATATCATCATCACAGCTTCACGACAGTGTCATGAGAGCGTCTTCACAGCATCATCACTACATCATCACAGCATCATCACTGCGTCATCAGAGCATCATCACAAAATCATCACAGCGTCATTACTGCATCATCACTGCATCATCACAGCGTCATCACCGCATCATCACTGCATTGTCACAACATCATGGCGTCATAATAACTGCATCATAACAGCATGATCAAAGCATCATCACAGCGTCATCACAGCGTCATAACTGCATAAACACTGCATCATCAAAGAACCATCAGAGCATCATCACATCGTCATCACATCGTCATCAAAGAATCTTCACAGCATCATCGCTATGTCATCATAGCATCATCATAATATTATCACAGCTTCATCACAGCGTCATAACAACATCATCACTGCATCATCACAGCATCATCATTATTGCATCATGACTGCATCATTACAGCATCATCAGAGCAGAATCAGTGCGTCGTCACAGCATCATTAATGCATCACCACATCATCACTGTGTTATCGCAGCGTCATCACAGCATCATCACAACATCATCACAGAATCATCACAGCATCATTGCAGCATCATCACATCATCATCACAGCGTCATCACAACATCATCGTAGCATCATCATGCATCATCACAGCATCATTACTGCATCATCACAGCATCATCACAGCATCATCACTGCATCATCACTGAATAATCACAGCATCATCACTGCATCATCACGGCATCGTTACAGCATCGTCATATCATCATAACTGCATCATCACAACAACATAACAAAATCATCAAAGCATCATCACAGCATCATCACCGCGTCATCACAGCGTCATAACTGCATCGTCACTGCATCTAAACTGCATCATCACAAAATCATCACTGCATCACATCATAATCACAACATCATCAAAGCGTCATCACAGCATCATCACTGCGTTATCACAACATCATCTCAGCATCATCACAGTATCATTACTGCTTATTCACTGCATCATCACAACATCATCACAGCGTCATTACAGTGTCATAAATGCATCATCACAGTGTCATCAAAGCGTCCTAACTGCATAATCACTGCATCATCGCAGCTTCATCACAGCATCATGACAGCGTCATCACAGCATCAAAAATGCATAATCACTTCATCCTCACATCATCATCATAGCATCATAGCTGCATAATCATAGAGTCATCACAGCATCATCACTACATCATCAAATTGTCATCACTGTATCATCACAGCATCATCATAGCATCATCACTGCATAATCACAGTGTCATAACAGCATCATTACAACACCATGACTACGTCATCACAGCATCACGACAGCGTCATTACAGTGTCATCACAGCATCATCACTGCATTATCACAACATCATCACAACATCATCACTGCGTCATCAGAGCGTCATCACTACATCATCACTTCTTACTCAGTGAATCATCACTGCATCATCACATCATCACAGCATCATCTCAGCATAATCACAGTATCATCACAGCGTCATCACTACATCATCAATGCATCATCACTGCATCATCACAGCATCATCACTGCATCATCACAGCATCATCACAGCATCATCACAACATCATCACAGAGTCATCACAGCATCATCACTGCATAATCACTGCATCATCACAGCATCCTCACAGCATCAATACAGCGTCATCACAACGTCAACAATGCATCATTACAGCATCATCTCAGTATAGTCACAGCATAATCACTGCATAATCACTGCATCATCATATCGTCATCACTGCATCATCACTGCATCATCACAGCACCATCACAGCATCATTACTGCAGAATCACTGCATCATCACAGCATCATAGCTGCATAATCACAGCATCATCACATCATCATCGCATAGTCATCACAGCGTCATCACTGCATCATCACAGCATCATCACAGCATCATTACTGCAGAATCACTGCATCATCACAGCATCCTCACAGCAACATCGCAGCATCATCACAGCATCATCGCATCATCATCACAGTGTCATGACAGCATCATCACTGCATAATCACCGCATAATCACAGCGTCATCACAGCATAATCACAGTATCATCACAGCGTCATCACTACATCATCACTGCATCATCACAGAATCATCACTGCGTCATCACAGCATCATCAGAGCATCATCACAGCATCATCACAGCATAATCACAGTATCATCACAGCATCATCACTACATCATCACTGCATCATCACAGAATCATCACTGCGTCATCACAGCATCATCAGAGCATCATCACAGCATCATCACATCATCATCTCAGCATCATTACTGCTTACTCACTGCATCATCATAGCATCATCACATCATCATCACAACATCATCAGTTTCATGTCAGCATCATCACTGCATAATCACTGCATCATCACAGCATCCTCACAGCATCATCACAGCGTCATCACAGCGTCATCAATGCATCATTACAGCATCATCTCAGTATAGTCACAGAATTATTACAGCATAATCACTGCATCATCATATCATCACTGCATCATCACTGCATCATCACTGCATCATCACAGCACCATGACAACATCATTAATTCAGAATCACTGCATCATCACAGCATCCTCACAGCAACATCGCAGCATCATCACAGCATCATCACACTGTCATGACAGCATCATCACTGCATAATCACTGCATAATCTCCGCATAATCACAGCATCATCACATCATCATCACAATATCATCACAGCGTCATCACTACACATCACTGCATCATCACTACATCATCACAGCATCATCAGAGCATCATCACAGCATCATCACTGCATCCTCACTGCATCATGAGTGCACCATCATCACAGCATCATAACTGCATCATCAAAGCATCATCTCGGCATAATCACAATGTCATAAATACATCATCACTCCATCATCACAGCATTATCACATCATCATCACAACGTTTTCAGTGTCATCACAGCATCATAACAACGTCATCAAACTGTCATCACAGCATCATCACCAAATCATCACAGAATCATCACAGCATCATTACTGCATCATCACAGCATCTTTGCATCGTCATCAGAGCATCACCACTGCATCATCACATCATCATCTCAGCATCATCACAGCATCATTACTGCTTACTCACTGCATCATCACAGCGTCATGACAGTGTCATCACTGCATCATAACATCATAGCTTCATCATCAGAACATTATCACAGCATCATCACTGCATCATCACATCATCATTATAGCATCTTCACTGTCATCAATACATCATCACAGCATCATCACATCATTATCACAGCATCATCAGTGTCATCTCAGCATCATCACTGCATCATGACTGCATCATAGCAGCATAATCACAGCATCATCACAGAATCATCACAGCATCATCATAAGGTCATCACAGCATCATCACTACGTCATCAGATTGTAATCACAGCATCATCACAGTGTCCTCACTGAATCATCACTGCACCATCACTGCAACATCACAGCATCATCTCAGCATCATCATGGCATCATTACTGCATCATCACTGCTTACTCACTGCATCATCACAGCATCATCTCAGCATCATCACAGAATCATTTCTGCATAATCATTGCATTTTCACAGCGTCATCACAGTATCATCACTGCATCATCACAGTGTCATCACAGCATCATCAAAGCATCACGACAGCGTCATCTCACCATCACGACAGCGTCATCAAAGCATCATCACTGCATCATAACAACATCATCTCAGCATCATCACAGAATCATTTCTGCATAATCACTGCATCATCATAGTGTCATCACAGCATATTCACTCCATCATCACATCATCACAGTGTCATCACAGAATCATCACTGAATCATCCAAGCATCATCCAAGCATCATCACAGCACCACCAATGCATCATCACAGTATCATCACTGCATAATCACTGCATCATCACCGCATCATCACATCATCAACACTGCATCATTGCTGCATCATCACATCATTGTCACAGTATCATCAAAATATCATCACAGCATCATCACACCATCATAACAACATCATCACAGCGTCATCACAGTATCGTAAATGCATCATCACAGAATCATCACTGAATCATCATAGCATCTTCATATCATCATCACAATATCATCACAGCATCATCACCACATCATCACAGCATCATCACTGCATAATCACTGCATCATCACAGCATCATCACATCGTCATCAAAACATCATTACAAGTATCAACACAACATAATCACAGTGTCATCACAGCATCATCATTGCATCCTTACTGCATGATCACAGCATCTCCGCATCGTAATCACATCATCATCACTGACTCCTCACTGAATCATCACTGTACCATCACTGCATCATCAGAGCATAATCTGAGCATAATCTCAGCATAATCACAGCATCATCACAGAATCATCACAGCATCATTACTGCATCATCACAGCATCTTTGCATCGTCATCAGAGCATCACCACTGCATCATCACTACATCATCACATCATCATCACAGCATTTTAGCTACATAATCACAGAATCATCATAGCGTAACGACAGCATCATCACAACATCATTACAGCATCATCACAGCGTCATCGTAACATCATGACTGTATCATCACAGCATCATCACAGCATCACCGCAGCGTCATCACTGCATCATCACAGCATCATCACGGCATCGTTACAGCATCGTCATATCATCATAACTGCATCATCACAACAACATAACAAAATCATCAAAGCATCGTCACAGCATCATCACCGCGTCATCACAGCATCATAACTGCATCGTCACTGCATCTAAACTGCATCATCACAAAATCATCACAGCTTCATCACTGCAGCATCACAGCATCATCAAAGCATCATCGCAGCATCATCACATCATCATCACTGCATCATCACAGAATCATTACTGTTTACTCACTGCGGCATCACAGCATTATCACGGTGTCATAACTGCATCATCACTGCACCATTACTGCATCATCACAGTGTCATCTCAGCATCATCACAGCATCATTACTGCCTAATCATTGCATTATCACAACGTCATCACAGTATCATCAGTGCATCATCACAGCATCATTACTGCATCATCACATCATCATCACAGAATCACGATAGTGTCATCACAGCGTCATCACTGCATCATCACAGCGTCATCTCAGCATCATCAGAGACTCATCACAGCGTCATCACTGCATCATCACAGCGTCATCTCAGCATCATCAGAGACTCATCACAGCGTCATCACTGCATCATCACTGCATCACCACAGTATCATCACAGCATCATCACAAAATTATAAGAGCGTCATCACAGCGTTATTACTGCATCATCACAGCATCAATAGAGCATCATCACAGCGTCATCACAGCGTTATCACAGCGTCATCACAGCATCACGACATCATCATCACAGCTTCACGACAGTGTCATGAGAGCGTCTTCACAGCATCATCACTACATCATCACAGCATCACCACTGCGTCATCAGAGCATCATCACAAAATCATCACAGCGTCATCACCGCATCATCACTGCATTGTCACAACATCATGGCGTCATAATAACTGCATCATAACAGCATGATCAAAGCATCATCACAGCGTCATCACAGCGTCATAACTGCATAAACACTGCATCATCAAAGAACCATCACAGCATCATCACAGCGTCATAACAGCATCATCAGAGCATCATCACATCGTCATCACATCGTCATCAAAGAATCTTCACAGCATCATCGCTATGTCATCATAGCATCATCATAATATTATCACAGCTTCATCACAGCGTCATAACAACATCATCACTGCATCATCACAGCATCATCATTATTGCATCATGACTGCATCATTACAGCATCATCAGAGCAGAATCAGTGCGTCGTCACAGCATCATTACTGCATCACGACATCACCACTGTGTTATCGCAGCGTCATCACAGCATCATCACAACATCATCACAGAATCATCACAGCATCATTGCAGCATCATCACATCATCATCACAGCGTCATCACAACATCATCGTAGCATCATCATGCATCATCACAGCATCATTACTGCATCATCACAGCATCATCACAGCATCATCACTGCATCATCACTGCATCATCACTGAATAATCACAGCATCATCACTGCATCATCACGGCATCGTTACAGCATCATCATATCATCATAACTGCATCATCACAACAACATAACAAAATCATCAAAGCATCATCACAGCATCATCACCGCGTCATCACAGCGTCATAACTGCATCGTCACTGCATCTAAACTGCATCATCAAAAAATCATCACTGCATCACATCATAATCACAACATCATCAAAGCGTCATCACAGCATCATCACTGCGTTATCACAGCATCATCTCAGCATCATCACAGTATCATTACTGCTTATTCACTGCATCATCACAACATCATCACAGCGTCATTACAGTGTCATAAATGCATCATCACAGTGTCATCAAAGCGTCCTAACTGCATAATCACTGCATCATCGCAGCTTCATCACAGCATCATGACAGCGTCATCACAGCATCAAAAATGCATAATCACTTCATCCTCACATCATCATCATAGCATCATAGCTGCATAATCATAGAGTCATCACAGCATCATCACAACATCATTAAATTGTCATCACTGTATCATCACAGCATCATCATAGCATCATCACTGCATAATCACAGTGTCATAACAGCATCATTACAACACCATGACTACGTCATCACAGCATCACGACAGCGTCATTACAGTGTCATCACAGCATCATCACTGCATTATCACAACATCATCACAACATCATCACTGCGTCATCAGAGCGTCATCACTACATAATCACTTCTTACTCAGTGAATCATCACTGCATCATCACATCATCACAGCATCATCTCAGCATAATCACAGTATCATCACAGCGTCATCACTACATCATCAATGCATCATCACTGCATCATCACAGCATCATCACTGCATCATCACAGCATCATCAGAGCATCATCACAGCATCATCACAACATCATCACAGAGTCATCACAGCATCATCACTGCATAATCACTGCATCATCACAGCATCCTCACAGCATCAATACAGCGTCATCACAACGTCAACAATGCATCATTACAGCATCATCTCAGTATAGTCACAGCATAATCACTGCATAATCACTGCATCATCATATCGTCATCACTGCATCATCACTGCATCATAGCTGCATAATCACAGCATCATCACAGCATCATAGCTGCATAATCACAGCATCATCACATCATCATCGCATAGTCATCACAGCGTCATCACTGCATCATCACAGCATCATCACAGCATCATTACTGCAGAATCACTGCATCATCACAGCATCCTCACAGCAACATCGCAGCATCATCACAGCATCATCGCATCATCATCACAGTGTCATGACAGCATCATCACTGCATAATCACCGCATAATCACAGCATCATCACAGCATAATCACAGTATCATCACAGCGTCATCACTACATCATCACTGCATCATCACAGAATCATCACTGCGTCATAGCATCATCAGAGCATCATCACAGCATCATCACAACATAATCACAGTATCATCACAGCATCATCACTACATCATCACTGCATCATCACAGAATCATCACTGCGTCATCACAGCATCATCAGAGCATCATCACAGCATCATCACATCATCATCTCAGCATCATTACTGCTTACTCACTGCATCATCATAGCATCATCACATCATCATCACAACATCATCAGTTTCATGTCAGCATCATCACTGCATAATCACTGCATCATCACAGCATCCTCACAGCATCAACACAGCGTCATCACAGCGTCATCAATGCATCATTACAGCATCATCTCAGTATAGTCACAGAATTATTACAGCATAATCACTGCATCATCATATCATCACTGCATCATCACTGCATCATCACTGCATCATCACAGCACCATCACAGCATCATTACTTCAGAATCACTGCATCATCACAGCATCCTCACAGCAACATCGCAGCATCATCACAGCATCATCACACTGTCATGACAGCATCATCACTGCATAATCACTGCATAATCTCCGCATAATCACAGCATCATCACATCATCATCACAATATCATCACAGCGTCATCACTACACATCACTGCATCATCACTACATCATCACAGCATCATCACTTCGTCATCATCAGAGCATCATCACAGCATCATCACTGCATCCTCACTGCATCATGAGTGCATCATCATCACAGCATCATAACTGCATCATCAAAGCATCATCTCGGCATAATCACAATGTCATAAATACATCATGACTCCATCATCACAGCATTATCACATCATCATCACAACGTTTTCAGTGTCATCACAGCATCATAACAACGTCATCAAACTGTCATCACAGCATCATCACCAAATCATCACAGCATCATTACTGCATCATCACAGCATCTTTGCATCGTCATCAGAGCATCACCACTGCATCATCACATCATCATCTCAGCATCATCACAGCATCATTACTGCTTACTCACTGCATCATCACAGCGTCATGACAGTGTCATCACTGCATTATAACATCATAGCTTCATCATCAGAACATTATCACAGCATCATCACTGCATCATCACATCATCATTATAGCATCTTCACTGTCATCAATACATCATCACAGCATCATCACATCATTATCACAGCATCATCAGTGTCATCTCAGCATCATCACTGCATCATGACTGCATCATAGCAGCATAATCACAGCATCATCACAGAATCATCACAGCATCATCATAAGGTCATCACAGCATCATCACTACGTCATCAGATTGTAATCACAGCATCATCACAGTGTCCTCACTGAATCATCACTGCACCATCACTGCAACATCACAGCATCATCTCAGCATCATCATGGCATCATTACTGCATCATCACTGCTTACTCACTGCATCATCACAGCATCATCTCAGCATCATCACAGAATCATTTCTGCATAATCATTGCATTTTCACAGCGTCATCACAGTATCATCACTGCATCATCACAGTGTCATCACAGCATCATCAAAGCATCACGACAGCGTCATCTCACCATCACGACAGCGTCATCAAAGCATCATCACTGCATCATAACAACATCATCTCAGCATCATCACAGAATCATTTCTGCATAATCACTGCATCATCATAGTGTCATCACAGTATATTCACTCCATCATCACATCATCACAGTGTCATCACAGAATCATCACTGAATCATCCAAGCATCATCCAAGCATCATCACAGCACCACCAATGCATCATCACAGTATCATCACTGCATAATCACTGCATCATCACCGCATCATCACATCATCAACACTGCATCATTGCTGCATCATCACATCATTGTCACAGTATCATCAAAATATCATCACAGCATCATCACACCATCATAACAACATCATCACAGCGTCATCACAGTATCGTAAATGCATCATCACAGAATCATCACTGAATCATCATAGCATCTTCATATCATCATCACAATATCATCACAGCATCATCACTGCATCATCACAGCATCATCACTGCATAATCACTGCATCATCACCACATCATCACAGCATCATCACTGCATAATCACTGCATCATCACAGCATCATCACATCGTCATCAAAACATCATTACAAGTATCAACACAACATAATCACAGTGTCATCACAGCATCATCATTGCATCCTTACTGCATGATCACAGCATCTCCGCATCGTAATCACATCATCATCACTGACTCCTCACTGAATCATCACTGTACCATCACTGCATCATCAGAGCATAATCTGAGCATAATCTCAGCATAATCACAGCATCATCACAGAATCATCACAGCATCATTACTGCATCATCACAGCATCTTTGCATCGTCATCAGAGCATCACCACTGCATCATCACTACATCATCACATCATCATCACAGCATTTTAGCTACATAATCACAGAATCATCATAGCGTAACGACAGCATCATCACAACATCATTACAGCATCATCACAGCGTCATCGTAACATCATGACTGTATCATCACAGCATCATCACAGCATCATCACAGCATCACCGCAGCGTCATCACTGCATCATCACAGCATCATCACGGCATCGTTACAGCATCGTCATATCATCATAACTGCATCATCACAACAACATAACAAAATCATCAAAGCATCGTCACAGCATCATCACCGCGTCATCACAGCGTCATAACTGCATTGTCACTGCATCTAAACTGCATCATCACAAAATCATCACAGCTTCATCACTGCAGCATCACAGCATCATCAAAGCATCATCGCAGCATCATCACATCATCATCACTGCATCATCACAGAATCATTACTGTTTACTCACTGCGGCATCACAGCATTATCACGGTGTCATAACTGCATCATCACTGCACCATTACTGCATCATCACAGTGTCATCTCAGCATCATCACAGCATCATTACTGCCTAATCATTGCATTATCACAACGTCATCACAGTATCATCAGTGCATCATCACAGCATCATTACTGCATCATCACATCATCATCACAGCGTCATCACAACATCATCGTAGCATCATCATGCATCATCACAGCATCATTACTGCATCATCACAGCATCATCACAGCATCATCACTGCATCATCACTGCATCATCACTGAATAATCACAGCATCATCACTGCATCATCACGGCATCGTTACAGCATCGTCATATCATCATAACTGCATCATCACAACAACATAACAAAATCATCAAAGCATCATCACAGCATCATCACCGCGTCATCACAGCGTCATAACTGCATCGTCACTGCATCTAAACTGCATCATCACAAAATCATCACTGCATCACATCATAATCACAACATCATCAAAGCGTCATCACAGCATCATCACTGCGTTATCACAGCATCATCTCAGCATCATCACAGTATCATTACTGCTTATTCACTGCATCATCACAACATCATCACAGCGTCATTACAGTGTCATAAATGCATCATCACAGTGTCATCAAAGCGTCCTAACTGCATAATCACTGCATCATCGCAGCTTCATCACAGCATCATGACAGCGTCATCACAGCATCAAAAATGCATAATCACTTCATCCTCACATCATCATCATAGCATCATAGCTGCATAATCATAGAGTCATCACAGCATCATCACTACATCATCAAATTGTCATCACTGTATCATCACAGCATCATCATAGCATCATCACTGCATAATCACAGTGTCATAACAGCATCATTACAACACCATGACTACGTCATCACAGCATCACGACAGCGTCATTACAGTGTCATCACAGCATCATCACTGCATTATCACAACATCATCACAACATCATCACTGCGTCATCAGAGCGTCATCACTACATAATCACTTCTTACTCAGTGAATCATCACTGCATCATCACATCATCACAGCATCATCTCAGCATAATCACAGTATCATCACAGCGTCATCACTACATCATCAATGCATCATCACTGCATCATCACAGCATCATCACTGCATCATCACAGCATCATCAGAGCATCATCACAACATCATCACAGAGTCATCACAGCATCATCACTGCATAATCACTGCATCATCACAGCATCCTCACAGCATCAATACAGCGTCATCACAACGTCAACAATGAATCATTACAGCATCATCTCAGTATAGTCACAGCATAATCACTGCATAATCACTGCATCATCATATCGTCATCACTGCATCATCACTGCATCATAGCTGCATAATCACAGCATCATCACAGCATCATAGCTGCATAATCACAGCATCATCACATCATCATCGCATAGTCATCACAGCGTCATCACTGCATCATCACAGCATCATCACAGCATCATTACTGCAGAATCACTGCATCATCACAGCATCCTCACAGCAACATCGCAGCATCATCACAGCATCATCGCATCATCATCACAGTGTCATGACAGCATCATCACTGCATAATCACCGCATAATCACAGCATCATCACAGCATAATCACAGTATCATCACAGCGTCATCACTACATCATCACTGCATCATCACAGAATCATCACTGCGTCATCACAGCATCATCAGAGCATCATCACAGCATCATCACAGCATAATCACAGTATCATCACAGCATCATCACTACATCATCACTGCATCATCACAGAATCATCACTGCGTCATCACAGCATCATCAGAGCATCATCACAGCATCATCACATCATCATCTCAGCATCATTACTGCTTACTCACTGCATCATCATAGCATCATCACATCATCATCACAACATCATCAGTTTCATGTCAGCATCATCACTGCATAATCACTGCATCATCACAGCATCCTCACAGCATCAACACAGCGTCATCACAGCGTCATCAATGCATCATTACAGCATCATCTCAGTATAGTCACAGAATTATTACAGCATAATCACTGCATCATCATATCATCACTGCATCATCACTGCATCATCACTGCATCATCACAGCACCATCACAGCATCATTACTTCAGAATCACTGCATCATCACAGCATCCTCACAGCAACATCGCAGCATCATCACAGCATCATCACACTGTCATGACAGCATCATCACTGCATAATCACTGCATAATCTCCGCATAATCACAGCATCATCACATCATCATCACAATATCATCACAGCGTCATCACTACACATCACTGCATCATCACTACATCATCACAGCATCATCACTTCGTCATCATCAGAGCATCATCACAGCATCATCACTGCATCCTCACTGCATCATGAGTGCATCATCATCACAGCATCATAACTGCATCATCAAAGCATCATCTCGGCATAATCACAATGTCATAAATACATCATGACTCCATCATCACAGCATTATCACATCATCATCACAACGTTTTCAGTGTCATCACAGCATCATAACAACGTCATCAAACTGTCATCACAGCATCATCACCAAATCATCACAGAATCATCACAGCATCATTACCGCATCATCACAGCATCTTTGCATCGTCATCAGAGCATCACCACTGCATCATCACATCATCATCTCAGCATCATCACAGCATCATTACTGCTTACTCACTGCATCATCACAGCGTCATGACAGTGTCATCACTGCATCATAACATCATAGCTTCATCATCAGAACATTATCACAGCATCATCACTGCATCATCACATCATCATTATAGCATCTTCACTGTCATCAATACATCATCACAGCATCATCACATCATTATCACAGCATCATCAGTGTCATCTCAGCATCATCACTGCATCATGACTGCATCATAGCAGCATAATCACAGCATCATCACAGAATCATCACAGCATCATCATAAGGTCATCACAGCATCATCACTACGTCATCAGATTGTAATCACAGCATCATCACAGTGTCCTCACTGAATCATCACTGCACCATCACTACAACATCACAGCATCATCTCAGCATCATCATGGCATCATTACTGCATCATCACTGCTTACTCACTGCATCATCACAGCATCATCTCAGCATCATCACAGAATCATTTCTGCATAATCATTGCATTTTCACAGCGTCATCACAGTATCATCACTGCATCATCACAGTGTCATCACAGCATCATCAAAGCATCACGACAGCGTCATCTCACCATCACGACAGCGTCATCAAAGCATCATCACTGCATCATAACAACATCATCTCAGCATCATCACAGAATCATTTCTGCATAATCACTGCATCATCATAGTGTCATCACAGCATATTCACTGCATCATCACATCATCACAGTGTCATCACAGAATCATCACTGAATCATCCAAGCATCATCCAAGCATCATCACAGCACCACCAATGCATCATCACAGTATCATCACTGCATAATCACTGCATCATCACCGCATCATCACATCATCAACACTGCATCATTGCTGCATCATCACATCATTGTCACAGTATCATCAAAATATCATCACAGCATCATCACACCATCATAACAACATCATCACAGCGTCATCACAGTATCGTAAATGCATCATCACAGAATCATCACTGAATCATCATAGCATCTTCATATCATCATCACAATATCATCACAGCATCATCACTGCATCATCACAGCATCATCACTGCATAATCACTGCATCATCACCACATCATCACAGCATCATCACTGCATAATCACTGCATCATCACAGCATCATCACATCGTCATCAAAACATCATTACAAGTATCAACACAACATAATCACAGTGTCATCACAGCATCATCATTGCATCCTTACTGCATGATCACAGCATCTCCGCATCGTAATCACATCATCATCACTGACTCCTCACTGAATCATCACTGTACCATCACTGCATCATCAGAGCATAATCTGAGCATAATCTCAGCATAATCACAGCATCATCACAGAATCATCACAGCATCATTACTGCATCATCACAGCATCTTTGCATCGTCATCAGAGCATCACCACTGCATCATCACTACATCATCACATCATCATCACAGCATTTTAGCTACATAATCACAGAATCATCATAGCGTAACGACAGCATCATCACAACATCATTACAGCATCATCACAGCGTCATCGTAACATCATGACTGTATCATCACAGCATCATCACAGCATCACCGCAGCGTCATCACTGCATCATCACAGCATCATCACAGCATCATCACGGCATCGTTACAGCATCGTCATATCATCATAACTGCATCATCACAACAACATAACAAAATCATCAAAGCATCGTCACAGCATCATCACCGCGTCATCACAGCGTCATAACTGCATCGTCACTGCATCTAAACTGCATCATCACAAAATCATCACAGCTTCATCACTGCAGCATCACAGCATCATCAAAGCATCATCGCAGCATCATCACATCATCATCACTGCATCATCACAGAATCATTACTGTTTACTCACTGCGGCATCACAGCATTATCACGGTGTCATAACTGCATCATCACTGCACCATTACTGCATCATCACAGTGTCATCTCAGCATCATCACAGCATCATTACTGCCTAATCATTGCATTATCACAACGTCATCACAGTATCATCAGTGCATCATCACAGCATCATTACTGCATCATCACATCATCATCACAGAATCACGATAGTGTCATCACAGCGTCATCACTGCATCATCACAGCGTCATCTCAGCATCATCAGAGACTCATCACAGCGTCATCACTGCATCATCACTGCATCACCACAGTATCATCACAGCATCATCACAAAATTATAAGAGCGTCATCACAGCGTTATTACTGCATCATCACAGCATCAATAGAGCATCATCACAGCGTTATCACAGCGTCATCACAGCATCATCACAGCATCACGAAATCATCATCACAGCTTCACGACAGTGTCATGAGAGCGTCTTCACAGCATCATCACTGCATCATCACAGCATCATCATTACTGCATCATGACTGCATCATTACAGCATCATCAGAGCAGAATCAGTGCGTCGTCACAGCATCATTACTGCATCACCACATCATCACTGTGTTGTCGCAGCGTCATCACAGCATCATCACAACATCATCACAGAATCATCACAGCATCATTGCAGCATCATCACATCATCATCACAGCGTCATCACAACATCATCGTAGCATCATCATGCATCATCACAGCATCATTACTGCATCATCACAGCATCATCACAGCATCATCACTGCATCATCACTGAATAATCACAGCATCATCACTGCATCATCACGGCATCGTTACAGCATCGTCATATCATCATAACTGCATCATCACAACAACATAACAAAATCATCAAAGCATCATCACAGCATCATCACCGCGTCATCACAGCGTCATAACTGCATCGTCACTGCATCTAAACTGCATCATCAAAAAATCATCACTGCATCACATCATAATCACAACATCATCAAAGCGTCATCACAGCATCATCACTGCGTTATCACAGCATCATCTCAGCATCATCACAGTATCATTACTGCTTATTCACTGCATCATCACAACATCATCACAGCGTCATTACAGTGTCATAAATGCATCATCACAGTGTCATCAAAGCGTCCTAACTGCATAATCACTGCATCATCGCAGCTTCATCACAGCATCATGACAGCGTCATCACAGCATCAAAAATGCATAATCACTTCATCCTCACATCATCATCATAGCATCATAGCTGCATAATCATAGAGTCATCACAGCATCATCACTACATCATCAAATTGTCATCACTGTATCATCACAGCATCATCATAGCATCATCACTGCATAATCACAGTGTCATAACAGCATCATTACAACACCATGACTACGTCATCACAGCATCACGACAGCGTCATTACAGTGTCATCACAGCATCATCACTGCATTATCACAACATCATCACAACATCATCACTGCGTCATCAGAGCGTCATCACTACATAATCACTTCTTACTCAGTGAATCATCACTGCATCATCACATCATCACAGCATCATCTCAGCATAATCACAGTATCATCACAGCGTCATCACTACATCATCAATGCATCATCACTGCATCATCACAGCATCATCACTGCATCATCACAGAGTCATCACAGCATCATCACTGCATAATCACTGCATCATCACAGCATCCTCACAGCATCAATACAGCGTCATCACAACGTCAACAATGCATCATTACAGCATCATCTCAGTATAGTCACAGCATAATCACTGCATAATCACTGCATCATCATATCGTCATCACTGCATCATCACTGCATCATCACAGCACCATCACAGCATCATTACTGCAGAATCACTGCATCATCACAGCATCATAGCTGCATAATCACAGCATCATCACATCATCATCGCATAGTCATCACAGCGTCATAACTGCATCATCACAGCATCATCACAGCATCATTACTGCAGAATCACTGCATCATCACAGCATCCTCACAGCAACATCGCAGCATCATCACAGCATCATCGCATCATCATCACAGTGTCATGACAGCATCATCACTGCATAATCACCGCATAATCACAGCATCATCACAGCATAATCACAGTATCATCACAGCGTCATCACTACATCATCACTGCATCATCACAGAATCATCACTGCGTCATCACAGCATCATCAGAGCATCATCACAGCATCATCACAGCATAATCACAGTATCATCACAGCATCATCACTACATCATCACTGCATCATCACAGAATCATCACTGCGTCATCACAGCATCATCAGAGCATCATCACATCATCATCTCAGCATCATTACTGCTTACTCACTGCATCATCATAGCATCATCACATCATCATCACAACATCATCAGTTTCATGTCAGCATCATCACTGCATAATCACTGCATCATCACAGCATCCTCACAGCATCAACACAGCGTCATCACAGCGTCATCAATGCATCATTACAGCATCATCTCAGTATAGTCACAGAATTATTACAGCATAATCACTGCATCATCATATCATCACTGCATCATCACTGCATCATCACTGCATCATCACAGCACCATCACAGCATCATTACTTCAGAATCACTGCATCATCACAGCATCCTCACAGCAACATCGCAGCATCATCACAGCATCATCACACTGTCATGACAGCATCATCACTGCATAATCACTGCATAATCTCCGCATAATCACAGCATCATCACATCATCATCACAATATCATCACAGCGTCATCACTACACATCACTGCATCATCACTACATCATCACAGCATCATCACTTCGTCATCATCAGAGCATCATCACAGCATCATCACTGCATCCTCACTGCATCATGAGTGCATCATCATCACAGCATCATAACTGCATCATCAAAGCATCATCTCGGCATAATCACAATGTCATAAATACATCATGACTCCATCATCACAGCATTATCACATCATCATCACAACGTTTTCAGTGTCATCACAGCATCATAACAACGTCATCAAACTGTCATCACAGCATCATCACCAAATCATCACAGAATCATCACAGCATCATTACTGCATCATCACAGCATCTTTGCATCGTCATCAGAGCATCACCACTGCATCATCACATCATCATCTCAGCATCATCACAGCATCATTACTGCTTACTCACTGCATCATCACAGCGTCATGACAGTGTCATCACTGCATCATAACATCATAGCTTCATCATCAGAACATTATCACAGCATCATCACTGCATCATCACATCATCATTATAGCATCTTCACTGTCATCAATACATCATCACAGCATCATCACATCATTATCACAGCATCATCAGTGTCATCTCAGCATCATCACTGCATCATGACTGCATCATAGCAGCATAATCACAGCATCATCACAGAATCATCACAGCATCATCATAAGGTCATCACAGCATCATCACTACGTCATCAAATTGTAATCACAGCATCATCACAGTGTCCTCACTGAGTCATCACTGCACCATCACAGCATCATCTCAGCATCATCATGGCATCATTACTGCATCATCACTGCTTACTCACTGCATCATCACAGCATCATCTCAGCATCATCACAGAATCATTTCTGCATAATCATTGCATTTTCACAGCGTCATCACAGTATCATCACTGCATCATCACAGTGTCATCACAGCATCATCAAAGCATCACGACAGCGTCATCTCACCATCACGACAGCGTCATCAAAGCATCATCACTGCATCATAACAACATCATCTCAGCATCATCACAGAATCATTTCTGCATAATCACTGCATCATCACATCATCATAACACTGCATCATTGGGACCCTGGCACCCGAGGTCGCAGGTTCAATTCCCCATAAGGGCCAAAAAAGCCCGGGTCGGGTCGGGTCCCTGGGTGGCGCCACAGAGTAATGTTGGGACCCCGGCACCCGAGGTCGCAGGTTCGATTCCCCATAAGGGCCAAAAAAGCCCAGGTCGGGTCGGGTCCCCGGGTGGCGCCACAGAGTAATGTCGGGACCCCGGTCATCTGAGGTCACCTGAGGTCGCAGGTTCGATTTCAAATAAGGGCCAAAAGTGCCCAGGTTGGGTCGGGTCTCCGGGTGGCGCCACAGGGTAATGTCGGGACACCGGCACCCGAGGTCGCAGGTTCGATTCCGCATAAGGGCCAAAAAAGCCCGGGTCGGATAGGGTCCCCAGGTGGCGCCACAGGGTAATGTCGGGACCCCGGCACCCGAGGTCGCATGTTCGATTCCCCATAAGGGCCAAAAAAGCCCGGGTCAGATTAGGTCCCCGGGTACGCGTCACAGAGTAATGTCTGGACCCCGGCACCCGAGGTCGCAGGTTCGATTCCTTATACCGGCCAAAAATTCTGGGTCGGCTAGTGTCCCCGGGTGGTGCCACAGGGTAATGTCGGGACCGCGGCACCCGAGGTCGTAGGTTCGATTCCCTATACCGGCCAAAAAATCCCGGGTCGGTTCGGGACCCCGGGTGGCGCCACAGGGTAATGTCGGGACCCCGGCACCCGAGGTCGCAGGTTCGATTCCCCATAAGGGCCAAAAAAGCCCTTTTCGGGTCAGGTCCCGGGGTGGCGTCACACGGTAATGTCGGGACCCCGGCACCCAAGGTCGCAGGTACAATTCCCCATAAGGGCCAAAAAAGCCCAGGTCGGGTCGGGACCCCGGGTGGCGTCACAGGGTAATGTCTGGACCCTGGCACCCGAGGTCGCAGGTTCGATTCCCCATAAGGGCCAAAAAAGCCCGGGTCGGTAAGTGTCCCCGGGTGGCGCCACCGAGTAATGTCGGGACCCCCGCAACCGAGGACGCAGGTTCGATTCCCCATAAGGGCCAAAAAAGCCCGGGTCGCGTCGGGTCCCCGGGTGGCGCCTGAGAGTAATGTTGGGACCCTGGCACCCGAGGTCGCAGGTTCGATTCCCCATAAGGGCCAAAAAAGCCCGGGTCGGATAGGGTCCCCAGGTGGCGCCACTGGATAATGTCGGGACCCCGGCACCCGAGGTCGCAGGTTCGATTCCTTATACCGGCCAAAAATTCCGGGTCGGCTAGTGTCCCTGGGTCGTTCCACAGGATAATGTCGGGACCGCGGCACCCGAGGTCGCAGGTTCGATTCCCTATACCGGCCAAAAAATCCCGGGTCAGTTCGGGACCCCGGGTGGCGCCACATGGTAATGTCGGGACCCCGGCACCCGAGGTCGCAGGTTCGATTCCCCATAAGGGCCAAAAAAGCCCATGTCGGGTCGGGTCCCTGGGTGGCGCCACAGGGTAATGTTGGGACCCCGGCACCCGAGGTCGCAGGTTCAATTCCCCATAAGGGCTATAAAAACACCAGGAATGTTTGAGTCCCCGGGTTGCGCCACATTGTAATGTCGGGACCCCGGTCACCTGAGGTCGCAGGTTCGATTTCCCATAAGGGCCAAAAGTGCCCAGGTTGGGTCGGGTCTCCGGGTGGCGCCACAGGGTAATGTCGGGACACCGGCACCCGAGGTCGCAGGTTCGATTCCGCATAAGGGCCAAAAAAGCCCAGGTCGGGTCGGAACCCCGGGTGGCGTCACAGGGTAATGTCTGGACCCTGGCACCCGAGGTCGCAGGTTCAATTCCCCATAAGGGCCAAAAAAGCCCGGATCGGGTCGGGTCCCCGGGTGGCACCTCAGAGTAATGTCTGGACCCTGGCACCCGAGGTCGCAGGTTCGATTCCCCATAAGGGCCAAAAAAAGCCCTTGTCGAGTCAGGTCCCCGGGTGGCGCCACAGGGTAATGTCTGGACCCTGACACCCGAGGTCGCAGGTTCGAATCCCCATAAGGGCCTAAATATTCCGGGTCGGCTAGGGTCCCCGGGTGGCGCCACATGGTAATGTCGGGACCCCGGCACCCGAGGTCGCAGGTTCGATTCCCCATAAGGGCCAAAAAATCCCAGGATGGGTCGGGTCCCCGGGTGGCGCTACAGGGTAATGTCGGGACCCCGGCACCCGAGGTCGCAGGTTCGATTCCCCATAAGGGCCAAAAAAGCCCGGGTCGCGTCGGGACCCCGGGTGGCTCGACACGGTAATGTTGGGACCCTGGCACCCGAGGTCACAGGTTCGTATTCCCCATAAGGGCCAAAAAAGCCCAGGTCGGGTCGGGACCCCGGGTGGCGTCACAGGGTAATGTCTGGACCCTGGCACCCGAGGTCGCAGGTTCAATTCCCCATAAGGGCTATAAAAACCCTAGGAATGTTTGAGTCCCCGAGTTGCGCCACATTGTAATGTCGGGACCCCGGTCACCTGAGGTCGCAGGTTCGATTTCCCATAAGGGCCAAAAGTGCCCAGGTTGGGTCGGGTCTCCGGGTGGCGCCACAGGGTAATGTCGGGACACCGGCACCCGAGGTCGCAGGTTCGATTCCGCATAAGGGCCAAAAAAGCCCGGGTCGGATAGGGTCCCCGGGTGGCGCCACAGGGTAATGTCGGGACCCCGGCACCCGAGGTCGCAGGTTCGATTCCTTATACCGGCCAAAAATTCCGGGTCGGCTAGTGGGCCCGGGTGGTGCCACAGGGTGATGTCGGGACCCCGGTCACCCGAGGTCGCAGGTTCGATTCCCCATAAGGGCCAAAAAAAGCCCTTGTTGGGTCGGGTCCCTGGGTGGCGCCACATGGTAATGTTTGGACCCCGGCACCCGAGGTCGCAGGTTCGATTCCCCATAAGGGCCAAAAAAACACTTCCCGGATCGGGTCCGCGGGTGGCGTCACAGGGTAATGTCGGGACCCCGGCACCCGAGGTCGCAGGTTCGATTCCCCATAAGGGCCAAAAAAACACTTCCCGGGTCGGGTCCCCGGGTGTCACCACAGGGTAATGTTGGGACCCCGGCACCCGAGGTCGCAGGTTCGATTCCCCATAAGGGCCAAAAAAGGACTTGTTGGGTCGGGTCCCTGGGTGGCGCCACCGGGGAATGTCTGGACCCCGGCACCCGAGGTCGCAGGTTCGATTCCTTATACCGGCCAAAAATTCTGGGTCGGCTAGTGTCCCCGGGTGGTGCCACAGGGTAATGTCGGGACCGCGGCACCCGAGGTCGTAGGTTCGATTCCCTATACCGGCCAAAAAATCCCGGGTCGATTCGGGACCCCGGGTGGCGCCACATGGTAATGTCGGGACCCCGGCACCCGAGGTCGCAGGTTCGATTCCCCATAAGGGCCAAAAAAGCCCATGTCGGGTCGGGTCCGCGGGTGGCGCCACAGGGTAATGTCGGGACCCCGGCACCCAAGGTCGCAGGTTCGATTCCCCATAAGGGCCAAAAAAGCCCATGTCGGGTCGGGTCCGCGGGTGGCGCCACATGGTAATGTCGGGACCCCGGCACCCGAGGTCGCAGGTTCGATTCCCCATAAGGGCCAAAAAAGCCCATGTCGGGTCGGGTCCCTGGGTGGCGCCACAGGGTAATGTTGGGACCCCGGCACCCGAGGTCGCAGGTTCAATTCCCCATAAGGGCTATAAAAACACCAGGAATGTTTGAGTCCCCGAGTTGCGCCACATTGTAATGTCGGGACCCCGGTCACCTGAGGTCGCAGGTTCGATTTCCCATAAGGGCCAAAAGTGCCCAGGTTGGGTCGGGTCTCCGGGTGGCGCCACAGGGTAATGTCGGGACACCGGCACCCGAGGTCGCAGGTTCGATTCCGCATAAGGGCCAAAAAAGCCCAGGTCGGGTCGGAACCCCGGGTGGCGTCACAGGGTAATGTCTGGACCCTGGCACCCGAGGTCGCAGGTTCAATTCCCCATAAGGGCCAAAAAAGCCCGGATCGGGTCGGGTCCCCGGGTGGCACCTCAGAGTAATGTCTGGACCCTGGCACCCGAGGTCGCAGGTTCGATTCCCCATAAGGGCCAAAAAAAGCCCTTGTCGAGTCAGGTCCCCGGGTGGCGCCACAGGGTAATGTCTGGACCCTGACACCCGAGGTCGCAGGTTCGAATTCCCATAAGGGCCTAAATATTCCGGGTCGGCTAGGGTCCCCGGGTGGCGCCACATGGTAATGTCGGGACCCCGGCACCCGAGGTCGCAGGTTCGATTCCCCATAAGGGCCAAAAAATCCCAGGATGGGTCGGGTCCCCGGGTGGCGCTACAGGGTAATGTCGGGACCCCGGCACCCGAGGTCGCAGGTTCGATTCCCCATAAGGGCCAAAAAAGCCCGGGTCGCGTCGGGACCCCGGGTGGCTCGACACGGTAATGTTGGGACCCTGGCACCCGAGGTCACAGGTTCGTATTCCCCATAAGGGCCAAAAAAGCCCAGGTCGGGTCGGGACCCCGGGTGGCGTCACAGGGTAATGTCTGGACC
This sequence comes from Clangula hyemalis, assembly GCA_963989345.1. Next base: position 3,691,144 of record OZ022455.1, on the reverse strand, counting down.
CTGGCACCCGAGGTCGCAGGTTCAATTCCCCATAAGGGCTATAAAAACCCTAGGAATGTTTGAGTCCCCGAGTTGCGCCACATTGTAATGTCGGGACCCCGGTCACCTGAGGTCGCAGGTTCGATTTCCCATAAGGGCCAAAAGTGCCCAGGTTGGGTCGGGTCTCCGGGTGGCGCCACAGGGTAATGTCGGGACACCGGCACCCGAGGTCGCAGGTTCGATTCCGCATAAGGGCCAAAAAAGCCCGGGTCGGATAGGGTCCCCGGGTGGCGCCACAGGGTAATGTCGGGACCCCGGCACCCGAGGTCGCAGGTTCGATTCCTTATACCGGCCAAAAATTCCGGGTCGGCTAGTGGGCCCGGGTGGTGCCACAGGGTGATGTCGGGACCCCGGTCACCCGAGGTCGCAGGTTCGATTCCCCATAAGGGCCAAAAAAAGCCCTTGTTGGGTCGGGTCCCTGGGTGGCGCCACATGGTAATGTTTGGACCCCGGCACCCGAGGTCGCAGGTTCGATTCCCCATAAGGGCCAAAAAAACACTTCCCGGATCGGGTCCGCGGGTGGCGTCACAGGGTAATGTCGGGACCCCGGCACCCGAGGTCGCAGGTTCGATTCCCCATAAGGGCCAAAAAAACACTTCCCGGGTCGGGTCCCCGGGTGTCACCACAGGGTAATGTTGGGACCCCGGCACCCGAGGTCGCAGGTTCGATTCCCCATAAGGGCCAAAAAAGGACTTGTTGGGTCGGGTCCCTGGGTGGCGCCACCGGGGAATGTCTGGACCCCGGCACCCGAGGTCGCAGGTTCGATTCCTTATACCGGCCAAAAATTCTGGGTCGGCTAGTGTCCCCGGGTGGTGCCACAGGGTAATGTCGGGACCGCGGCACCCGAGGTCGTAGGTTCGATTCCCTATACCGGCCAAAAAATCCCGGGTCGATTCGGGACCCCGGGTGGCGCCACATGGTAATGTCGGGACCCCGGCACCCGAGGTCGCAGGTTCGATTCCTCATAAGGGCCAAAAAAGCCCATGTCGGGTCGGGTCCGCGGGTGGCGCCACAGGGTAATGTCGGGACCCCGGCACCCAAGGTCGCAGGTTCGATTCCCCATAAGGGCCAAAAAAGCCCATGTCGGGTCGGGTCCGCGGGTGGCGCCACATGGTAATGTCGGGACCCCGGCACCCGAGGTCGCAGGTTCGATTCCCCATAAGGGCCAAAAAAGCCCGGGTCGGGTCTGATCCCCGGGTAGCGCCACAGAGTAATATCGGGACCCCGGCACCCAAGGTCGCAGGTTCAATTCCCCATAAGGGCCAAAAAAGCCCGGGTCGGTTCGGGACCCCGGGTGGCGCCTCAGAGTAATGTCTGGACCCTGGCACCCGAGGTCGCAGGTTCGATTCCCCATAAGGGCCAAAAAAGCCCGGGTCACGTCGGGACCCCGGGTGGCGCCTCAGAGTAATGTTGGGACCCTGGCACCCGAGGTCGCAGGTTCGATTCCCCATAAGGGCCAAAAAAGCCCGGGTCTGGTCGGGTCCCCGGGTGGCGCCACAGAGTAATGTCGGGACCCCCGCAACCGAGGTAGCAGGTTCGATTCCCCATAAGGGCCAAAAAAGCCCGGGTTGGGTCGGGTCCCCGGGTGGCACCTCAGAGTAATGTTGGGACCCTGGCACCCGAGGTCGCAGGTTCGATTCCCCATAAGGGCCAAAAAAGCCCGGGTCTGGTCGGGTCCCCGGGTGGCGCCACAGAGTAATGTCGGGACCCCCGCAACCGAGGTAGCAGGTTCGATTCCCCATAAGGGCCAAAAAAGCCCGGGTCGCGTCGGGACCCCGGGTGGCTCGACACGGTAATGTTGGGACCCTGGCACCCGAGGTTGCAGGTTCGATTCCCCATAAGGGCCAAAAAAGCCCGGATCGGGTCGGGTCCCCGGGTGGCACCTCAGAGTAATGTCTGGACCCTGGCACCCGAGGTCGCAGGTTCGATTCCCCATAAGGGCCAAAAAAAGCCCTTGTCGAGTCAGGTCCCCGGGTGGCGCCACAGGGTAATATCTGGACCCTGGCACCTGAGGTCGCAGGTTCGAATCCCCATAAGGGCCAAAAAAGCCCAGGTCGGGTCGGGTCCCTGGGTGGCGCCACAGGGTAATGTTGGGACCCCGGCACCCGAGGTCACAGGTTCAATTCCCCATAAGGGCTATAAAAACCCCAGGAATGTTTGAGTCCCCGAGTTGCGCCACATTGTAATGTCTGGACCCTGGCACCCGAGGTCGCAGGTTCGATTCCCCATAAGGGCCAAAAAAGCCCGGGTCACGTCGGGACCCCGGGTGGCGCCTCAGAGTAATGTTGGGACCCTGGCACCCGAGGTCGCAGGTTCGATTCCCCATAAGGGCCAAAAAAGCCCGGGTCTGGTCGGGTCCCCGGGTGGCGCCACAGAGTAATGTCGGGACCCCCGCAACCGAGGTAGCAGGTTCGATTCCCCATAAGGGCCAAAAAAGCCCGGGTCGCGTCGGGACCCCGGGTGGCTCGACACGGTAATGTTGGGACCCTGGCACCCGAGGTCGCAGGTTCGATTCCCCATAAGGGCCAAAAAAGCCCGGATCGGGTCGGGTCCCCGGGTGGCACCTCAGAGTAATGTCTGGACCCTGGCACCCGAGGTCGCAGGTTCGATTCCCCATAAGGGCCAAAAAAAGCCCTTGTCGAGTCAGGTCCCCGGGTGGCGCCACAGGGTAATATCTGGACCCTGGCACCTGAGGTCGCAGGTTCGAATCCCCATAAGGGCCTAAATATTCCGGGTCGGCTAGGGTCCCCGGGTGGCGCCACATAGTAATATCTGGACCCGGTCACCCGAGGTCGCAGGTTCGATTCCCCATAAGGGCCAAAAAATCCCAGGATGGGTCGGGTCCCCGGGTGGCGCCACAGGGTAATGTTGGGACCCCGGCACCCGAGGTCACAGGTTCAATTCCCCATAAGGGCTATAAAAACCCCAGGAATGTTTGAGTCCCCGAGTTGCGCCACATTGTAATGTCGGGACCCCGGTCACCTGAGGTCGCAGGTTCGATTTCCCATAAGGGCCAAAAGTGCCCAGGTTGGGTCGGGTCTCCGGGTGGCGCCACAGGGTAATGTCGGGACACCGGCACCCGAGGTCGCAGGTTCGATTCCGCATAAGGGCCAAAAAAGCCCGGGTCAGATTAGGTCCCCAGGTGGCGCCACAGAGTAATGTCTGGACCCCGGCACCCGAGGTCGCAGGTTCGATTCCTTATACCGGCCAAAAATTCCGGGTCGGCTAGTGGGCCCGGGTGGTGCCACAGGGTGATGTCGGGACCCCGGTCACCCGAGGTCGCAGGTTCGATTCCCCATAAGGGCCAAAAAAAGCCCTTGTTGGGTCGGGTCCCTGGGTGGCGCCACAGGGTAATGTCTGGACCCCGGCACCCGAGGTCGCAGGTTCGATTCCCCATAAGGGCCAAAAAAACACTTCCCGGATCGGGTCCGCGGGTGGCGTCACAGGGTAATGTCGGGACCCCGGCACCCGAGGTCGCAGGTTCGATTCCCCATAAGGGCCAAAAAAACACTTCCCGGGTCGGGTCCCCGGGTGTCACCACAGGGTAATGTTGGGACCCCGGCACCCGAGGTCGCAGGTTCGATTCCTCATAAGGGCCAAAAAAGCCCTTGTCGGATCAGGTCCCCGGGTCCGCGCCACAGAGTAATGTCGGGACCCCGGCACCCGAGGTCGCAGGTTCAATTCCCCATAAGGGCCAAAAAAGCACTTGTTGGGTCGGGTCCCTGGGTGGCGCCACCGGGGAATGTCTGGACCCCGGCACCCGAGGTCGCAGGTTCGATTCCTTATACCGGCCAAAAATTCTGGGTCAGCTAGTGTCCCCGGGTGGTGCCACAGGGTAATGTCGGGACCGCGGCACCCGAGGTCGCAGGTTCGATTCCCTATACCGGCCAAAAAATCCCGGGTCGATTCGGGACCCCGGGTGGCGCCACATGGTAATGTCGGGACCCCGGCACCCGAGGTCGCAGGTTCGATTCCCCATAAGGGCCAAAAAAGCCCAGGTCGGGTCGGGTCCCCGGGTGGCGCCACAGAGTAATGTTGGGACCCTGGCACCCGAGGTCGCAGGTTCAATTCCCCATAAGGGCTATAAAAACCCCAGCAATGTTTGAGTCCCCGAGTTGCGCCACATTGTAATGTCGGAACCCCGGTCACCTGAGGTCGCAGGTTCGATTTCCCATAAGGGCCAAAAGTGCCCAGGTTGGGTCGGGTCTCCGGGTGGCGCCACAGGGTAATGTCGGGACCCCGGCACCCGAGGTCGCATGTTCGATTCCCCATAAGGGCCAAAAAAGCCCGGGTCAGATTAGGTCCCCGGGTACGCACCACAGAGTAATGTCTGGACCCCGGCACCCGAGGTCGCAGGTTCGATTCCCTATACCGGCCAAAAAATCCCGGGTCAGTTCGGGACCCCGGGTGGCGCCACATGGTAATGTCAGGACCCCGGCACCCGAGGTCGCAGGTTCGATTCCCCATAAGGGCCAAAAAAACACTTCCCGGGTCGGGTCCGCGGGTGGCGCCACAGGGTAATGTCTGGACCCCGGCACCCGAGGTCGCAGGTTCAATTCCGCCTAAGGGCCAAAAAAGCCCTTGTTGGGTCGGGTCCCTGGGTGGCGCCACAGGGTAATGTCTGGACCCCGGCACCCGAGGTCGCAGGTTCGATTCCTTATACCAGCCAAAAATTCTGGGTCGGCTAGTGTCCCCGGGTGGCGCCACAGGGTAATGTCGGGACCCCGGCACCCAAGGTCGCAGGTTCGATTCCCCATAAGGGCCAAAAAAAGCCCTTGTCGGGTCAGGTCCCGGGGTGGCGTCACAGGGTAATGTCGGGACCCCGGCACCCAAGGTCGCAGGTACAATTCCCCATAAAGGCCAAAAAAGCCCAGGTCGGGTCGGGACCCCGGGTGGCGTCACAGGGTAGTGTCTGGACCCTGGCACCCGAGGTCGCAGGTTCGATTCCCCATAAGGGCCAAAAAAGCCCGGGTCGGTAAGTGTCCCCGGGTGGCGCCACCGAGTAATGTTGGGACCCCCGCAACCGAGGACGCAGGTTCGATTCCCTATACCGGCCAAAAAAGCGTGGGTCGCGTCGGGTCCCCGGGTGGCGCCTCAGAGTAATGTTGGGACCCTGGCACCCGAGGTCGCAGGTTCGATTCCCCATAAGGGCCAAAAAAGCCCGGGTCGGGTCGGGTCCCCGGGTGGCGCCAAATGGTAATGTCTGGACCCCGGCATCCGAGGTCGCAGGTTCGATTCCCCAAACCGGCCAAAAATCTCCGGGTCGGGTCGGGTCCGCGGGTGGCGCCACATGGTAATGTCTGGACCCCGGGACATGAGGTCTCAGGTTCGATTCCCCCTAAGGGCCAAAAAAGCCTGGGTCGGGTCGGGTCCCCGGGTGGCGCCACAGGGTAATGTCTGGACTCTGGCTCCAGAGGTTGCAGGTTTGATTCCCCAAACCGGCCAGAAAAGCCCGGGTCAGGTCGGGTCCCCGGGTGGCGCCACAGAGTAATGTAAGGTCCCCGGCATCCGAGGCTGCAGGTTCGATTCCCCATACCGTCCAAAAATACCGGGTCAGGTCGTGTCTCCGGGTGGCGCCACACCCTAACCCTAACCTCTAACCCCTAACCCTAACCATAAGCCTAACCCTAACCCTGACCATGACCCTGATCCAGGAGCTGACCCTAACCCTGACCATGACACTGATCCAGGAGCTGACCCTAACCCTAAACCTGACCCTTTCCCTGACCCTGATCCTGACCCTACCCCTGAACATGACCCTGACCCTGATACTGACCCTGTCACTGACCCTTACGTCTGACTCTGACTCTGAATCTGAAGCTGTGCTGATGCTGTGATGATGAATTGAGGATGATGTGATGATGCTGTGATGATCATGTGTTGATGTTGTGATAATGTTGTTATGATGGTGCTATGATGCAGTGATCATGCTGTGATGATGTTTTGATGCAGTGGTGCTGCTCTGCTGATGCTGTGTTGACCATATCGTGATGCTGTGATGACGCTGTGATGACGCTGTGATGAATCATTGATGATGCTTTGATGATACAGCGATGATGCAGTAATGACCCTGTCGTGATGCTGTGTTCCATACATAACCCTGTGACGCCATTCCGGGACCCGACCCGACCCAGGGATTTTTGGCCCTTATGAGGAATCGAACCTGCAACATGGGGTGCTGGGGTACAGACCTTGCTCTGTGACTCCACTCAGGAACCCGCGTAGAGTCATGTCCACAGCTCAGGTCCCAGGTTCGATTCCCCACACCGGATTCTAGTGCTAGAGCTGTGTAGGGTCTCCAGCCCCGTGTCCCTGGTTTGATTCCCCGTATCGGCCCCTAGTCCCCGGGTCGTGTACGGTCCCCAGCCCGGGCAATGAAGTTCGAGTCCCCACTCCTGCCCCGGGTCCCCGGGTAGAGTCTTGTCCCCGGCTCAGGTCCCAGGTTCGATTCCCCACACGGGTTCCTAGTGCCAGGAAGAGTCGTGCCCCCAGGTCTGGTCCTTGGTTCGATTCCACGCACCGAAACCTAGTGCCAGGCTCGGGCAAGGTCCCCAGCCCTGGGAACGAAGTTCCATTCCGCACTCCTGTCCCAGGTCCCAAGGTAGAATCGTGTCCCCGGATCGGGTCCCAGGTTCCATACCCTACACCGGCTTCTAGTCCCAGTGTCGTGCAGGGTCCCTAGCCCCGAGTCAATGTTTCGATTGACCGTATCGGCCCAAAGACCTCTGATAGGGGAACAGTCCCCAGCCCTGGAAACGAAGTTCCATTCCGCACTCCTGCCCCGCGTCCACAGGTAGAGTCGTGTCCCCGGATCGGGTCCCAGGTTCCATACCCTACACCGGCTTCTAGTGCCAGGGTCGTGTAGGGTCTCCAGCCCCTTGTCCCTGGTTCGATTCCCTACCCCGGCCCCTGGTCCCCGGGTCGGGTACAGTCCTCAGCCCCGGTACCTGGATCTGTTTCCTAAAATGGCCCCTGTCTTCGGATCGAGTCGGGAACCTGACCCTGGTTCCCAGGTTTGATTCCCCACACCGGATTCTAGTCCCCGGGCCGTGTAGGGTCTCCAGCCCCGGGTCCCTGGTTTGATTCCCCGTATCGGCCCCTAGTCCCCGGGTCGTGTACGGTCCCCAGCCCGGGCAATGAAGTTCGAGTCCCAACTCCTGCCCCGGGTCCCCGGGTAGAGTCTTGTCCCCGGCTCAGGTCCCAGGTTCGATTCCCCACACCGGCTTCTAGTGCCACGGTCGTGTAGGGTCTCCAGCCGCGGGTACCAGCTTCAATTCCTTAAAACGGCCCCTAGTCCACTGGTAGAGTCGTGCCCCGGACATGTCCCTTGGTTCGTTTCCACGCACCGACCCCTAGTCCCCGGCTCGGGCAAGGTCCCCAGCCCCGGGAACGAAGTTCGATTCCGCACTCCTGCCCCGCGTCCACAGGTAGAGTCGTGTCCCCGGATCGGGTCCCAGGTTCCATACCCTACACCGGCTTCTAGTCCCAGTGTCGTGCAGGGTCCCTAGCCCCGGGTCACTGTTTCGATTGACCGTATCGGCCCAAAGACCTCTGATAGGTGAACAGTCCCCAGCCCTAGAAAAGAAGTTCGATTCCGCACTCCTGCCCCGCGTCCACAGGTAGAGTCGTGTCCCCGGATCGGGTCCCAGATTCCATACCCTACACCGGCTTCTAGTGCCAGGGTCATGCAGGGTCTCCAGCCGCGGGTATCAGCTTCAATTCCTTAAAACGGCCCCTAGTCCACTGGTAGAGTCGTGCCCGGGACATGGCCCTTGGTTCGTTTCCACGCACCGATCCCTAGTCCCCGGCTCCGGCAAGGTCCCCAGCCCTGGGAACGAAGTTCGATTCCGCACTCCTGCCCCACATCCACAGGTAGAGTCGAGTCTCCGACTAAGGTCCCAGGTTGGATTCCCCACACCGGCGTCTAGTGCCAGGGTCGTGTAGGGTCTCCAGCCGCGGGTACCAGCTTCGATTCCTTAAAACGGCCCCTAGTCCACTGGTAGAGTCGTGCCCCGGACATGGCCCTTGGTTCGTTTCCACGCTCCGACCCCTAGTCCACGGCTAGGGCAAGGTCCCCAGCCCTGGGAACGAAGTTCGATTCCGCACTCCTGCCCCGCGTCCACAGGTAGAGTCGTGTCCCCGGATCGGGTCCCAGGTTCCATACCCTACACCGGCTTCTAGTCCCAGTGTCGTGTAGTGTCTCCAGCCCCTTGTCCCTGGTTCGATTCCCTACCCGGCCCCTGGTCCCCGGGTCGGGTACAGTCCTCAGCCCCGGTACCTGGATCTGTTTCCGAAAATGGCCCCGGGTCTTCGGATCGAGTCGGGAACCTGACCCTGGTTCCCAGGTTTGATTCCCCACACCGGATTCTAGTCCCCGGGCCGTGTAGGGTCTCCAGCCCCGGGTCCCTGGTTTGATTCCCCGTATCGGCCCCTAGTCCCCGGGTCGTGTACGGTCCCCAGCCCGGGCAATGAAGTTCGAGTCCCAACTCCTGCCCCGGGTCCCCGGGTAGAGTCTTGTCCCCGGCTCAGGTCCCAGGTTCGATTCCCCACACCGGCTTCTAGTGCCACGGTCGTGTAGGGTCTCCAGCCGCGGGTACCAGCTTCAATTCCTTAAAACGGCCCCTAGACCACTGGTAGAGTCATGTCCCCGGATAGGGTCCTTGGTTCGTTTCCACGCACCGAACCCTAGTCCCCGGCTCGGGCAAGGTCCCCAGCCCCGGGAACGAAGTTCGATTCCGCACTCCTGCCCCGCGTCCACAGGTAGAGTCATGTCCCCGGATCGGGTCCCAGGTTCCATACCCTACACCGGCTTCTAGTCCCAGTGTCGTGTAGTGTCTCCAGCCCCTTGTCCCTGGTTCGATTCCCTACCCCGGCCACTGGTCCCCGGGTCCGGTACAGTCCTCAGCCCCGGTACCTGGATCTGTTTCCTAAAATGGCCCCTGTCTTCGGATCGAGTCGGGAACCTGACCCTGGTTCCCAGGTTTGATTCCCCACACCGGATTCTAGTCCCCGGGCCGTGTAGGGTCTCCAGCCCCGGGTCCCTGGTTTGATTCCCCGTATCGGCCCCTAGTCCCCGGGTCGTGTACGGTCCCCAGCCCGGGCAATGAAGTTCGAGTCCCAACTCCTGCCCCGGGTCCCCGGGTAGAGTCTTGTCCCCGGCTCAGGTCCCAGGTTCGATTCCCCACACCGGCTTCTAGTGCCACGGTCGTGTAGGGTCTCCAGCCGCGGGTACCAGCTTCAATTCCTTAAAAAGGCCCCTAGTCCACTGGTAGAGTCGTGCCCCGGACATGTCCCTTGGTTCGTTTCCACGCACCGACCCCTAGTCCCCGGCTCGGGCAAGGTCCCCAGCCCCGGGAACGAAGTTCGATTCCGCACTCCTGCCCCACATCCACAGGTAGAGTCGAGTCTCCGACTAAGGTCCCAGGTTCGATTCCCCACACCGGCTTCTAGTGCCACGGTCGTGTAGGGTCTCCAGCCGCGGGTACCAGCTTCAATTCCTTAAAACGGCCCCTAGTCCACTGGTAGAGTCGTGCCCCGGACATGTCCCTTGGTTCGTTTCCACGCACCGACCCCTAGTCCCCGGCTCGGGCAAGGTCCCCAGCCCCGGGAACGAAGTTCGATTCCGCACTCCTGCCCCGCGTCCACAGGTAGAGTCGTGTCCCCGGATCGGGTCCCAGGTTCCATACCCTACACCGGCTTCTATTCCCAGTGTCGTGCAGGGTCCCCAGCCCCGGGTCACTGTTTCGATTGACCGTATCGGCCCAAAGACCTCTGATAGGTGAACAGTCCCCAGCCCTAGAAAAGAAGTTCGATTCCGCACTCCTGCCCCGCGTCCACAGGTAGAGTCGTGTCCCCGGATCGGGTCCCAGATTCCATACCCTACACCGGCTTCTAGTGCCAGTGTCGTGTAGTGTCTCCAGCCCCTTGTCCCTGGTTCGATTCCCTACCCCGGCCCCTGGTCCCCGGGTCGGGTACAGTCCTCAGCCCCGGTACCTGGATCTGTTTCCGAAAATGGCCCCGGGTCTTCGGATCGAGTCGGGAACCTGACCCTGGTTCCCAGGTTTGATTCCCCACACCGGATTCTAGTCCCCGGGCCGTGTAGGGTCTCCAGCCCCGGGTCCCTGGTTTGATTCCCCGTATCGGCCCCTAGTCCCCGGGTCGTGTACGGTCCCCAGCCCGGGCAATGAAGTTCGAGTCGCAACTCCTGCCCCGGGTCCCCGGGTAGAGTCTTGTCCCCGGCTCAGGTCCCAGGTTCGATTCCCCACACCGGCTTCTAGTGCCACGGTCGTGTAGGGTCTCCAGCCGCGGGTACCAGCTTCAATTCCTTAAAACGGCCCCTAGACCACTGGTAGAGTCATGTCCCCGGATAGGGTCCTTGGTTCGTTTCCACGCACCGAACCCTAGTCCCCGGCTCCGGCAAGGTCCCCAGCCCCGGGAACGAAGTTCGATTCCGCACTCCTGCCCCGCGTCCACAGGTAGAGTCGTGTCCCCGGATCGGGTCCCAGGTTCCATACCCTACACCGGCTTCTAGTCCCAGTGTCGTGTAGTGTCTCCAGCCCCTTTTCCCTGGTTCGATTCCCTACCCCGGCCACTGGTCCCCGGGTCCGGTACAGTCCTCAGCTCCGGTACCTGGATCTGTTTCCTAAAATGGCCCCTGTCTTCGGATCGAGTCGGGAACCTGACCCTGGTTCCCAGGTTTGATTCCCCACACCGGATTCTAGTCCCCGGGCCGTGTAGGGTCTCCAGCCCCGGGTCCCTGGTTTGATTCCCCGTATCGGCCCCTAGTCCCCGGGTCGTGTACGGTCCCCAGCCCGGGCAATGAAGTTCGAGTCCCAACTCCTGCCCCGGGTCCCCGGGTAGAGTCTTGTCCCCGGCTCAGGTCCCAGGTTCGATTCCCCACACCGGCTTCTAGTGCCACGGTCGTGTAGGGTCTCCAGCCGCGGGTACCAGCTTCAATTCCTTAAAACGGCCCCTAGTCCACTGGTAGAGTCGTGCCCCGGACATGTCCCTTGGTTCGTTTCCACGCACCGACCCCTAGTCCCCGGCTCGGGCAAGGTCCCCAGCCCCGGGAACGAAGTTCGATTCCGCACTCCTGCCCCGCGTCCACAGGTAGAGTCGTGTCCCCGGATCGGGTCCCAGGTTCCATACCCTACACCGGCTTCTAGTCCCAGTGTCGTGCAGGGTCCCCAGCCCCGGGTCACTGTTTCGATTGACCGTATCGGCCCAAAGACCTCTGATAGGTGAACAGTCCCCAGCCCTAGAAAAGAAGTTCGATTCCGCACTCCTGCCCCGCGTCCACAGGTAGAGTCGTGTCCCCGGATCGGGTCCCAGATTCCATACCCTACACCGGCTTCTAGTGCCAGGGTCATGCAGGGTCTCCAGCCGCGGTTATCAGCTTCAATTCCTTAAAACGGCCCCTAGTCCACTGGTAGAGTCGTGCCCGGGACATGGCCCTTGGTTCGTTTCCACGCACCGATCCCTAGTCCACGGCTAGGGCAAGGTCCCCAGCCCTGGGAACGAAGTTCGATTCCGCACTCCTGCCCCACATCCACAGGTAGAGTCGAGTCTCCGACTAAGGTCCCAGGTTGGATTCCCCACACCGGCGTCTAGTGCCAGGGTCGTGTAGGGTCTCCAGCCGCGGGTACCAGCTTCGATTCCTTAAAACGGCCCCTAGTCCACTGGTAGAGTCGTGCCCGGGACATGGCCCTTGGTTCGTTTCCACGCTCCGACCCCTAGTCCACGGCTAGGGCAAGGTCCCCAGCCCTGGGAACGAAGTTCGATTCCGCAGTCCTGCCCCGCGTCCACAGGTAGAGTCGTGTCCCCGGATCGGGTCCCAGGTTCCATACCCTACACCGGCTTCTAGTCCCAGTGTCGTGTAGTGTCTCCAGCCCCTTTTCCCTGGTTCGATTCCCTACCCCGGCCACTGGTCCCCGGGTCCGGTACAGTCCTCAGCTCCGGTACCTGGATCTGTTTCCTAAAATGGCCCCTGTCTTCGGATCGAGTCGGGAACCTGACCCTGGTTCCCAGGTTTGATTCCCCACACCGGATTCTAGTCCCCGGGCCGTGTAGGGTCTCCAACCCCGGGTCCCTGGTTTGATTCCCCGTATCGGCCCCTAGTCCCCGGGTCGTGTACGGTCCCCAGCCCGGGCAATGAAGTTCGAGTCCCAACTCCTGCCCCGGGTCCCCGGGTAGAGTCTTGTCCCCGGCTCAGGTCCCAGGTTCGATTCCCCACACCGGCTTCTAGTGCCACGGTCGTGTAGGGTCTCCAGCCGCGGGTACCAGCTTCAATTCCTTAAAACGGCCCCTAGTCCACTGGTAGAGTCGTGCCCCGGACATGTCCCTTGGTTCGTTTCCACGCACCGACCCCTAGTCCCCGGCTCGGGCAAGGTCCCCAGCCCCGGGAACGAAGTTCGATTCCGCACTCCTGCCCCGCGTCCACAGGTAGAGTCGTGTCCCCGGATCGGGTCCCAGGTTCCATACCCTACACCGGCTTCTAGTCCCAGTGTCGTGCAGGGTCCCCAGCCCCGGGTCACTGTTTCGATTGACCGTATCGGCCCAAAGACCTCTGATAGGTGAACAGTCCCCAGCCCTAGAAAAGAAGTTCGATTCCGCAGTCCTGCCCCGCGTCCACAGGTAGAGTCGTGTCCCCGGATCGGGTCCCAGATTCCATACCCTACACCGGCTTCTAGTCCCAGTGTCGTGTAGTGTCTCCAGCCCCTTTTCCCTGGTTCGATTCCCTACCCCGGCCACTGGTCCCCGGGTCCGGTACAGTCCTCAGCTCCGGTACCTGGATCTGTTTCCTAAAATGGCCCCTGTCTTCGGATCGAGTCGGGAACCTGACCCTGGTTCCCAGGTTTGATTCCCCACACCGGATTCTAGTCCCCGGGCTGTGTAGGGTCTCCAACCCCGGGTCACTGGTTTGATTCCCCGTATCGGCCCCTAGTCCCCGGGTCGTGTACGGTCGCCAGCCCGGGCAATGAAGTTCGAGTCCCAACTCCTGCCCCGGGTCCCCGGGTAGAGTCTTGTCCCCGGCTCAGGTCCCAGGTTCGATTCCCCACACCGGCTTCTAGTGCCACGGTCGTGTAGGGTCTCCAGCCGCGGGTACCAGCTTCAATTCCTTAAAACGGCCCCTAGTCCACTGGTAGAGTCGTGCCCCGGACATGTCCCTTGGTTCGTTTCCACGCACCGACCCCTAGTCCCCGGCTCCGGCAAGGTCCCCAGCCCCGGGAACGAAGTTCGATTCCGCACTCCTGCCCCGCGTCCACAGGTAGAGTCGTGTCCCCGGATCGGGTCCCAGGTTCCATACGCTACACCGGCTTCTAGTCCCAGTGTCGTGCAGGGTCCCCAGCCCCGGGTCACTGTTTCGATTGACCGTATCGGCCCAAAGACCTCTGATAAGGGAACAGTCCCCAGCCCTAGAAAAGAAGTTCCATTCCGCACTCCTGCCCCGCGTCCACATGTAGAGTCGTGTCCCCGGATCGGGTCCCAGATTCCATACCCTACACCGGCTTCTAGTGCCAGGGTCATGCAGGGTCTCCAGCCGCGGGTATCAGCTTCAATTCCTTAAAACGGCCCCTAGTCCACTGGTAGAGTCGTGCCCGGGACATGGCCCTTGGTTCGTTTCCACGCACCGACCCCTAGTCCCCGGCTCCGGCAAGGTCCCCAGCCCCGGGAACGAAGTTCGATTCCGCACTCCTGCCCCACATCCACAGGTAGAGTCGAGTGTCCGACTAAGGTCCCAGGTTCGATTCCCCACACCGGCGTCTAGTGCCAGGGTCGTGTAGGGTCTCCAGCCGCGGCTACCAGCTTCAATTCCTTAAAACGGCCCCTAGTCCACTGGTAGAGTCGTGCCCCGGACATGGCCCTTGGTTCATTTCCACGCTCCGACCCCTAATCCACGGCTAGGGCAAGGTCCCCAGCCCCGGGAACGAAGTTCGATTCCGCACTCCTGCCCCGCGTCCACAGGTAGAGTCGTGTCCCCGGATCGGGTCCCAGGTTCCATACCCTACACCGGCTTCTAGTCCCAGTGTCGTGTAGTGTCTCCAGCCCCTTGTCCCTGGTTCGATTCCCTACCCCGGCCCCTGGTCCCCGGGTCGGGTACAGTCCTCAGCCCCGGTACCTGGATCTGTTTCCTAAACTGGCCCCTGTCTTCGGATCGAGTCGGGAACCTGACCCTGGTTCCCAGGTTTGATTCCCCACACCGGATTCTAGTCCCCGGGCCGTGTAGGGTCTCCAACCCCGGGTCCCTGGTTTGATTCCCCGTATCGGCCCCTAGTCCCCGGGTCGTGTACGGTCCCCAGCCCGGGCAATGAAGTTCGAGTCCCAACTCCTGCCCCGGGTCCCCGGGTAGAGTCTTGTCCCCGGCTCAGGTCCCAGGTTCGATTCCCCACACCGGCTTCTAGTGCCACGGTCGTGTAGGGTCTCCAGCCGCGGGTACCAGCTTCAATTCCTTAAAACGGCCCCTAGTCCACTGGTAGAGTCGTGCCCCGGACATGTCCCTTGGTTCGTTTCCACGCACCGACCCCTAGTCCCCGGCTCGGGCAAGGTCCCCAGCCCCGGGAACGAAGTTCGATTCCGCACTCCTGCCCCGCGTCCACAGGTAGAGTCGTGTCCCCGGATCGGGTCCCAGGTTCCATACCCTACACCGGCTTCTAGTCCCAGTGTCGTGCAGGGTCCCCAGCCCCGGGTCACTGTTTCGATTGACCGTATCGGCCCAAAGACCTCTGATAGGGGAACAGTCCCCAGCCCTAGAAAAGAAGTTCGATTCCGCACTCCTGCCCCGCGTCCACAGGTAGAGTCGTGTCCCCGGATCGGGTCCCAGATTCCATACCCTACACCGGCTTCTAGTGCCAGGGTCATGCAGGGTCTCCAGCCGCGGGTATCAGCTTCAATTCCTTAAAACGGCCCCTAGTCCACTGGTAGAGTCGTGCCCGGGACATGGCCCTTGGTTCGTTTCCACGCACCGACCCCTAGTCCCCGGCTCCGGCAAGGTCCCCAGCCCCGGGAACGAAGTTCGATTCCGCACTCCTGCCCCACATCCACAGGTAGAGTCGAGTCTCCGACTAAGGTCCCAGGTTGGATTCCCCACACCGGCGTCTAGTGCCAGGGTCGTGTAGGGTCTCCAGCCGCGGCTACCAGCTTCGATTCCTTAAAACGGCCCCTAGTCCACTGGTAGAGTCGTGCCCCGGACATGGCCCTTGGTTCATTTCCACGCTCCGACCCCTAATCCACGGCTAGGGCAAGGTCCCCAGCCCTGGGAACGAAGTTCGATTCCGCAGTCCTGCCCCGCGTCCACAGGTAGAGTCGTGTCCCCGGATCGGGTCCCAGGTTCCCTACCCTACACCGGCTTCTAGTCCCAGTGTCGTGTAGTGTCTCCAGCCCCTTGTCCCTGGTTCGATTCCCTACCCCGGCCCCTGGTCCCCGGGTCGGGTACAGTCCTCAGCCCCGGTACCTGGATCTGTTTCCTAAACTGGCCCCTGTCTTCGGATCGAGTCGGGAACCTGACCCTGGTTCCCAGGTTTGATTCCCCACACCGGATTCTAGTCCCCGGGCCGTGTAGGGTCTCCAGCCCCGGGTCCCTGGTTTGATTCCCCGTATCGGCCCCTAGTCCCCGGGTCGTGTACGGTCCCCAGCCCGGGCAATGAAGTTCGAGTCCCAACTCCTGCCCCGGGTCCCCGGGTAGAGTCTTGTCCCCGGCTCAGGTCCCAGGTTCGATTCCCCACACCGGCTTCTAGTGCCACGGTCGTGTAGGGTCTCCAGCCGCGGGTACCAGCTTCAATTCCTTAAAACGGCCCCTAGTCCACTGGTAGAGTCGTGCCCCGGACATGTCCCTTGGTTCGTTTCCACGCACCGACCCCTAGTCCCCGGCTCGGGCAAGGTCCCCAGCCCCGGGAACGAAGTTCAATTCCGCACTCCTGCCCCGCGTCCACAGGTAGAGTCGTGTCCCCGGATCGGGTCCCAGGTTCCATACCCTACACCGGCTTCTAGTCCCAGTGTCGTGCAGGGTCCCCAGCCCCGGGTCACTGTTTCGATTGACCGTATCGGCCCAAAGACCTCTGATAGGGGAACAGTCCCCAGCCCTAGAAAAGAAGTTCGATTCCGCACTCCTGCCCCGCGTCCACAGGTAGAGTCGTGTCCCCGGATCGGGTCCCAGATTCCATACCCTACACCGGCTTCTAGTGCCAGGGTCATGCAGGGTCTCCAGCCGCGGGTATCAGCTTCAATTCCTTAAAACGGCCCCTAGTCCACTGGTAGAGTCGTGCCCGGGACATGGCCCTTGGTTCGTTTCCACGCACCGACCCCTAGTCCCCGGCTCCGGCAAGGTCCCCAGCCCCGGGAACGAAGTTCGATTCCGCACTCCTGCCCCACATCCACAGGTAGAGTCGAGTCTCCGACTAAGGTCCCAGGTTGGATTCCCCTCACCGGCGTCTAGTCCCAGTGTCGTGTAGGGTCTCCAGCCGCGGCTACCAGCTTCGATTCCTTAAAACGGCCCCTAGTCCACTGGTAGAGTCGTGCCCCGGACATGGCCCTTGGTTCATTTCCACGCTCCGACCCCTAGTCCACGGCTAGGGCAAGGTCCCCAGCCCTGGGAACGAAGTTCCATTCCGCACTCCTGCCCCGCGTCCACAGGTAGAGTCGTGTCCCCGGATCGGGTCCCAGGTTCCATACCCTACACCGGCTTCTAGTCCCAGTGTCGTGTAGTGTCTCCAGCCCCTTGTCCCTGGTTCGATTCCCTACCCCGGCCCCTGGTCCCCGGGTCGGGTACAGTCCTCAGCCCCGGTACCTGGATCTGTTTCCTAAACTGGCCCCTGTCTTCGGATCGAGTCGGGAACCTGACCCTGGTTCCCAGGTTTGATTCCCCACACCGGATTCTAGTCCACGGGCCGTGTAGGGTCTCCAGCCCCGGGTCCCTGGTTTGATTCCCCGTATCGGCCCCTAGTCCCCGGGTCGTGTACGGTCCCCAGCCCGGGCAATGAAGTTCGAGTCCCAACTCCTGCCCTGGGTCCCCGGGTAGAGTCTTGTCCCCGGCTCAGGTCCCAGGTTCGATTCCCCACACCGGCTTCTAGTGCCACGGTCGTGTAGGGTCTCCAGCCGCGGGTACCAGCTTCAATTCCTTAAAACGGCCCCTAGTCCACTGGTAGAGTCGTGCCCCGGACATGTCCCTTGGTTCGTTTCCACGCACCGACCCCTAGTCCCCGGCTCGGGCAAGGTCCCCAGCCCCGGGAACGAAGTTCGATTCCGCACTCCTGCCCCGCGTCCACAGGTAGAGTCGTGTCCCCGGATCGGGTCCCAGGTTCCATACCCTACACCGGCTTCTAGTCCCAGTGTCGTGCAGGGTCCCCAGCCCCGGGTCACTGTTTCGATTGACCGTATCGGCCCAAAGACCTCTGATAGGGGAACAGTCCCCAGCCCTAGAAAAGAAGTTCGATTCCGCACTCCTGCCCCGCGTCCACATGTAGAGTCGTGTCCCCGGATCGGGTCCCAGATTCCATACCCTACACCGGCTTCTAGTGCCAGGGTCATGCAGGGTCTCCAGCCGCGGGTATCAGCTTCAATTCCTTAAAACGGCCCCTAGTCCACTGGTAGAGTCGTGCCCGGGACATGGCCCTTGGTTCGTTTCCACGCACCGACCCCTAGTCCCCGGCTCCGGCAAGGTCCCCAGCCCCGGGAACGAAGTTCGATTCCGCACTCCTGCCCCACATCCACAGGTAGAGTCGAGTCTCCGACTAAGGTCCCAGGTTGGATTCCCCACACCGGCGCCTAGTCCCAGTGTCGTGTAGGGTCTCCAGCCTTTTGTCCCTGGTTCGATTCCCTACCCCGGCCCCTGGTCCCCGGGTCGGGTACAGTCCTCAGCCCCGGTACCTGGATCTGTTTCCTAAACTGGCCCCTGTCTTCGGATCGAGTCGGGAACCTGACCCTGGTTCCCAGGTTTGATTCCCCACACCGGATTCTAGTCCCCGGGCCGTGTAGGGTCTCCAGCCCCGGGTCCCTGGTTTGATTCCCCGTATCGGCCCCTAGTCCCCGGGTCGTGTACGGTCCCCAGCCCGGGCAATGAAGTTCGAGTCCCAACTCCTGCCCCGGGTCCCCGGGTAGAGTCTTGTCCCCGGCTCAGGTCCCAGGTTCGATTCCCCACACCGGCTTCTAGTGCCACGGTCGTGTAGGGTCTCCAGCCGCGGGTACCAGCTTCAATTCCTTAAAACGGCCCCTAGTCCACTGGTAGAGTCGTGCCCCGGACATGTCCCTTGGTTCGTTTCCACGCACCGACCCCTAGTCCCCGGCTCGGGCAAGGTCCCCAGCCCCGGGAACGAAGTTCAATTCCGCACTCCTGCCCCGCGTCCACAGGTAGAGTCGTGTCCCCGGATCGGGTCCCAGGTTCCATACCCTACACCGGCTTCTAGTCCCAGTGTCGTGCAGGGTCCCCAGCCCCGGGTCACTGTTTCGATTGACCGTATCGGCCCAAAGACCTCTGATAGGGGAACAGTCCCCAGCCCTAGAAAAGAAGTTCGATTCCGCACTCCTGCCCCGCGTCCACAGGTAGAGTCGTGTCCCCGGATCGGGTCCCAGATTCCATACCCTACACCGGCTTCTAGTGCCAGGGTCATGCAGGGTCTCCAGCCGCGGGTATCAGCTTCAATTCCTTAAAACGGCCCCTAGTCCACTGGTAGAGTCGTGCCCGGGACATGGCCCTTGGTTCGTTTCCACGCACCGACCCCTAGTCCCCGGCTCCGGCAAGGTCCCCAGCCCCGGGAACGAAGTTCGATTCCGCACTCCTGCCCCACATCCACAGGTAGAGTCGAGTCTCCGACTAAGGTCCCAGGTTGGATTCCCCTCACCGGCGTCTAGTCCCAGTGTCGTGTAGGGTCTCCAGCCGCGGCTACCAGCTTCGATTCCTTAAAACGGCCCCTAGTCCACTGGTAGAGTCGTGCCCCGGACATGGCCCTTGGTTCATTTCCACGCTCCGACCCCTAGTCCACGGCTAGGGCAAGGTCCCCAGCCCTGGGAACGAAGTTCCATTCCGCACTCCTGCCCCGCGTCCACAGGTAGAGTCGTGTCCCCGGATCGGGTCCCAGGTTCCATACCCTACACCGGCTTCTAGTCCCAGTGTCGTGTAGTGTCTCCAGCCCCTTGTCCCTGGTTCGATTCCCTACCCCGGCCCCTGGTCCCCGGGTCGGGTACAGTCCTCAGCCCCGGTACCTGGATCTGTTTCCTAAACTGGCCCCTGTCTTCGGATCGAGTCGGGAACCTGACCCTGGTTCCCAGGTTTGATTCCCCACACCGGATTCTAGTCCCCGGGCCGTGTAGGGTCTCCAGCCCCGGGTCCCTGGTTTGATTCCCCGTATCGGCCCCTAGTCCCCGGGTCGTGTACGGTCCCCAGCCCGGGCAATGAAGTTCGAGTCCCAACTCCTGCCCCGGGTCCCCGGGTAGAGTCTTGTCCCCGGCTCAGGTCCCAGGTTCGATTCCCCACACCGGCTTCTAGTGCCACGGTCGTGTAGGGTCTCCAGCCGCGGGTACCAGCTTCAATTCCTTAAAACGGCCCCTAGTCCACTGGTAGAGTCGTGCCCCGGACATGTCCCTTGGTTCGTTTCCACGCACCGACCCCTAGTCCCCGGCTCGGGCAAGGTCCCCAGCCCCGGGAACGAAGTTCAATTCCGCACTCCTGCCCCGCGTCCACAGGTAGAGTCGTGTCCCCGGATCGGGTCCCAGGTTCCATACCCTACACCGGCTTCTAGTCCCAGTGTCGTGCAGGGTCCCCAGCCCCGGGTCACTGTTTCGATTGACCGTATCGGCCCAAAGACCTCTGATAGGGGAACAGTCCCCAGCCCTAGAAAAGAAGTTCGATTCCGCACTCCTGCCCCGCGTCCACAGGTAGAGTCGTGTCCCCGGATCGGGTCCCAGGTTCGATTCCCCATATGAACATCTAATGGATTAGTATTACCGTAAAGGTTTGGAGTTAGGGTCAGGTAAGGGCTTATGGTAAGTGTAAGGGTCTGCTTTATGGTCAGGATAAGGGTCATGGTTAGGGTCAGGGTCAGATTCAGGTTTAGGGTCAAGTTCAGAGTCCAGGTTAAGGTCACAGTCAGGGACAAGGTCAAGGTCAAGCTCAGGGTGAAGGTCAGGGTCAAGGTCAAGGTCAGGTTCAGGGTCAAGCTCAAGTTCAGGGTCAGGGTCAGGGTCAGGGTCAAGGTCATTGTCAGAGTCAGTGTCAGGTTTAGTGTGAGGGTCAGCATCAGGGTCAAGGTCAAGGTCAGGGTCATTGTCAAGTTCAGTGTCGGGGTCATTGTCAGGGTGAGGGTCAAGGCCAAGGTCCGGGACAGGGTCAGGGTCAAGGTCAAGGTCAAGGTCAAGGTCAGGGTCAGGGTTAGGTTTAGGTTGAAGGTCAAGGTCAGGGTCAAGGTCAGGGTCAGGGTCAGCATCAGGGTCAAGGTCAAGTTGAGGGATAGTGTCAGTGTCCCGGTCAGGGTCAGGGTTAGGTTAAGGTTCGAGGTCTGGGTCTGGGTCAGGGTCAGGGTGAGGGTGAGGGTCATGGTGAGGGTCAGGGTCAAGGTCAAGGTCAGGTTCAGTATCAGGGTCAGGGTGCGAGTGAGGGTCAGGGTCAGGGTCAAGGTCAAGGTGAGGGGTAGGGTCAGCGTCTTTGTCAGAGTCAGGTCAGGTGCAGGGTCAGGGTCAGGGTCAGGGTCAAGGTCAGAGTCAGGGACAAGTTAAAGGTCAAGCTCAGGGTGAGGGTAGGGTCAAGGTCAAGATCAAAGTCAAGGTTAGGGTCAATTTCAAGGTCAAGGTCAGGGTCAGGTCAAGGCCAAGTTCAGAGTCAGGGTCAAGGTCAAGGTCATTGTCAGCGTCAGTGTCAGGTTTAGGATGTGGGTCAGGGTCAGGGTCAAGGTCAAGCTCAAGGTCAAGGTCAAGGTCTGGGTCAGAGTTAGGTTTAGGGTGAGGGTGAGGGTCAGGGTCAAGGTCAAGTTAAAGTTCAAGTTCAAGGTAAGGTTCAGGCTCAAGTTGAAGGTCAGGGTCAGGGTCAAGTTCAAGGTCAGGTTCAGGGTCAAGGTCAGGGTCAGGGTGAGGGTCAGGGTCAAGGTCAAGGTCAAGGTCAATGTCAAGGTCAGGGTCAGGGTCAGGGTCAAGGTCAAGGTCAATTTCGGGGTCAGGGTCAAGTTCAAGGTCAGGTTCAGTATCAGGGTCAGGGTCAGGGTGCGAGTGAGGGTCAGGGTCAAGATCAAGGTCAAGGTCAGGGTCAGGTTGAAGTTCAAGGTCAGGGTCAGGGTCAGGGTCAGGTTTAGGGTGAGTGTCAGGTTGAAGTTCAAGGTCAGGGTCAGGGTCAGGTTTAGGGTGAGTGTCAGGTTGAGGGTCAGGGTCAAGGTCAAGGTCAGGGTCAGGGTCAAGGTCAAGGTCAGGGTCAGGGTCAAGGTCAAGGTCATTTTCAGAGTCAGTGTCAGGTTTAGGGTGAGGGTCAGCGTCAGGGTGAAGGTCAGGGTTAGGGTCAGACTCAAGGTCAAGGTCAAGGTCAATTTCGGGGTCAGGGTCAAAGTCAAGTTCATGTTCAATATCAGGGTCAGGGTGAGGGTGAGTGTGAGGGTCAGGGTCAAGGTCAAGGTCATGTTCAATATCAGGGTCAGGTTTAGGGTGAGTGTCAGGTTGAGGGTCAGGGTCAATGTCAAGGTCAGGGTCAGGGTCAGGGTCAAGGTCAAGTTCAAGGTCAATTTCGGGGTCAGGGTCAAGGTCAAGGTCAGGTTCAGTATCAGGGTCAGGGTCAGGGTGCGAGTGAGGGTCAGGGTCAGGGTCAAGATCAAGGTCAGGGTCAGGGTCAGGTTGAAGTTCAAGGTCAGGGTCAGGGTCAGGGTCAAGGTCAAGTTCAAGGTGAGGGGTAGGGTCAGCGTCTTGGTCAGGGCCAGGTCAGGTGCAGGGTCAGTGTCAGGGTCACAATCAAGGTCAAGGTCAAGGTCGGGTCAAGGTCAACGTCAGGGAAAGGGACAGGGTCAAGGTCAAGGTCAGGGTCAGGGTCAGGGTCAGGGTCAGGGACAAGTTCAAGGTCAAGCTCAGGGTGACGGTCAGGGTCAAGGTCAAGGTCAGGGTCAGGGTCAAGGTCAAGGTCAAGGTCAAGGTCAGGGTCAGGGTCAAGGTCAAGTTCAGGGTCAGGGTCAAGGTCAAGGTCATTGTCAGAGTCAGTGTCAGATTTAGGGTGAGAGTCAGCATCATGGTCAAGGTCAAGGTCAGGGTCAGGGTCAGGGTCATTGTCAAGTTCAGTGTCAGGGTCATTGTCAGGGTGAGGGTCAAGGCCAAGGTCCGGGTCAGGGTCAGGGTCAGTTTTAGGGTGAGGTTCAGGGTCAAGGTCAGGGTCAGGGTCAGGGTCAAGGTCACGTTCAGTGTCACGGTCACGGTCAGACTTCGGGTCAGGGTCAAGGTCAGGGTCAAGGTCAGGGTCAGGGTCAGCATCAGGGTCAAGGTCAAGTTGAGGGATAGTGTCAGTGTCCCGGTCAGGGTCAGGGTTAGGTTAAGGTTCGAGGTCTGGGTCTGGGTCAGGGTCAAGTTCAAGGTCAAGGTCAAGGTCAAGGTCAGGGTCACGGTCAAGGTCAAGGTCAAGGTCCGGGTCAGGGTTAGGTTTAGGGTGAGGGTCAGGGTCAGGGTCAAGGTCAAGTTAAAGTTCAAGTTCAAGGTAAGGTTTAGGCTCAAGTTGAAGGTCAGGGTCAGGGTCAAGTTCAAGGTCAGGGTCAGTTTCAGGGTCAAGGTCAGGGTCAGGGTCAGGGTCAGGGTCAGGGTCAAGGTCAAGGTCAAGACCAGGGATAGTGTCAGTGTCCCGTTCAGGGTCAGGGTTAGGTTCAGGTTCAAGGTCAGGGTCATGGTCAGGGTCAGGGTCAGACTTAGGGTCAAGGTCAAGGTCCCGGTCAAGGTCAAGGTCAGGGTAAGGGACAAGGTCAAGGTCAGGATAATGGTCAGGGTGAGGGTCAAGTTCAAGTTCAAGTTCAGGGTCAATGTCAAGGTCAATGTCAGGGTCAGGGTCAAGGTCAAGGTCAAGTTCAGGGTCAATGTCAAGGTCCGGGTCAGGGTCAGGGTAGAGGTCAAGTTCAAGGTCAATTTCGGGGTCAGGGTCAAGGTCAAGGTCAGGTTCAGTATCAGGATCAGGGTCAGGGTGCGAGTGAGGGTCAGGGTCAAGATCAAGTTCAGGGTCAATGTCAAAGTCAGGGTGAGGGTCAGGGTCAAGGTCAAGGTCAATTTCGGGGTCAGGGTCAAGGTCAAGGTCAGGTTCAGTATCAGGGTCAGGGTCAGGGTGCGAGTGAGGGTCAGGGTCAGGGTCAAGATCAAGGCCAAGGTCAGGTTCAGGGTCAGGGTCAAGGTCAAGTTCAAGGTGAGGGGTAGGGTCAGCGTCTTGGTCAGGGCCAGGTCAGGTGCAGGGTCAGTGTCAGGGTCAGGGTCAAGGTCAAGGTCAAGGTCAGGGTCAAGGTCAACGTCAGGGAAAGGGACAGGGTCAAGGTCAAGGACAGGGTCATGGTCAGGGTCAGGGACAAGTTCAAGGTCAAGCTCAGGGTGGCGGTCAGGGTCAAGGTCAAGTTCAAGTTCAGGGTCAATGTCAAGGTCAGGGTCAGGGTCAGGGTCAAGGTCAAGTTCAAGGTCAATTTCGGGGTCAGGGTAAAGTTCAAGGTCAGGTTCAGTATCAGGGTCAGGGTCAGGGTGCGAGTGAGGGTCAGGGTCAAGATCAAGGTCAAGGTCAGGGTCAGGTTGAAGTTCAAGGTCAGGGTCAGGGTCAGGGTCAGGTTTAGGGTGAGTGTCAGGTTGAAGTTCAAGGTCAGGGTCAGGGTCAGGTTTAGGGTGAGTGTCAGGTTGAGGGTCAGGGTCAAGGTCAAGGTCAGGGTCAGCGTCAGTGTCAAGGTCAAGGTCAAGGTGAGGGGTAGGGTCAGCGTCTTGGTCAGGGCCAGGTCAGGTGCAGGGTCAGTGTCAGGGTCACAATCAAGGTCAAGGTCAAGGTCGGGTCAAGGTCAACGTCAGGGAAAGGGACAGGGTCAAGGTCAAGGTCAGGGTCAGGGTCAGGGTCAGGGTCAGGGACAAGTTCAAGGTCAAGCTCAGGGTGACGGTCAGGGTCAAGGTCAAGGTCAGGGTCAGGGTCAAGGTCAAGGTCAAGGTCAAGGTCAGGGTCAGGGTCAAGGTCAAGTTCAGGGTCAGGGTCAAGGTCAAGGTCATTGTCAGAGTCAGTGTCAGATTTAGGGTGAGAGTCAGCATCATGGTCAAGGTCAAGGTCAGGGTCAGGGTCAGGGTCATTGTCAAGTTCAGTGTCAGGGTCATTGTCAGGGTGAGGGTCAAGGCCAAGGTCCGGGTCAGGGTCAGGGTCAGTTTTAGGGTGAGGTTCAGGGTCAAGGTCAGGGTCAGGGTCAGGGTCAAGGTCACGTTCAGTGTCACGGTCACGGTCAGACTTCGGGTCATTGTCAAGGTCAGGGTCAAGGTCAGGGTCAGGGTCAGCATCAGGGTCAAGGTCAAGTTGAGGGATAGTGTCAGTGTCCCGGTCAGGGTCAGGGTTAGGTTAAGGTTCGAGGTCTGGGTCTGGGTCAGGGTCAAGTTCAAGGTCAAGGTCAAGGTCAAGGTCAGGGTCACGGTCAAGGTCAAGGTCAAGGTCCCGGTCAGGGTTAGGTTTAGGGTGAGGGTCAGGGTCAGGGTCAAGGTCAAGGTCAGGGTCAGTTTCAGGGTCAAGGTCAGGGTCAGGGTCAGGGTCAGGGTCAGGGTCAAGGTCAAGGTCAAGACCAGGGATAGTGTCAGTGTCCCGTTCAGGGTCAGGGTTAGGTTCAGGTTCAAGGTCAGGGTCATGGTCAGGGTCAGGGTCAGACTTAGGGTCAAGGTCAGGTTCAGTATCAGGGTCAGGGTCAGGGTGCGAGTGAGGGTCAGTGTCAGGGTCAAGATCAAGGCCAAGGTCGGGTTCAGGGTCAGGGTCAAGGTCAAGTTCAAGGTGAGGGGTAGGGTCAGCGTCTTGGTCAGGGCCAGGTCAGGTGCAGGGTCAGTGTCAGGGTCAGGGTCAAGGTCAAGGTCAAGGTCAGGGTCAAGGTCAACGTCAGGGAAAGGGACAGGGTCAAGGTCAAGGACAGGGTCATGGTCAGGGTCAGGGACAAGTTCAAGGTCAGGTTCAGGTTCAAGGTCAGGGTCAAGGTCAAGTTCAAGTTCAGGGTCAATGTCAAGGTCAGGGTCAGGGTCAGGGTCAAGGTCAAGTTCAAGGTCAATTTTGGGGTCAGGGTCAAGTTCAAGGTCAGGTTCAGTATCAGGGTCAGGGTCAGGGTGCGAGTGAGGGTCAGGGTCAAGATCAAGGTCAAGGTCAGGGTCAGGTTGAAGTTCAAGGTCAGGGTCAGGGTCAGGGTCAGGTTTAGGGTGAGTGTCAGGTTGAGGGTCAGGGTCAAGGTCAAGGTCAGGGTCAGCGTCAGTGTCAAGGTCAAGGTCAAGGTGAGGGGTAGGGTCAGCGTCTTGGTCAGGGCCAGGTCAGGTGCAGGGTCAGTGTCAGGGTCAGCGTCAAGGTCAAGGTCGAGGTCGGGTCAAGGTCAACGTCAGGGAAAGGGACAGGGTCAAGGTCAAGGTCAGGGTCAGGGTCAGGGTCAAGGTCAAGTTCAAGGTCAATTTCGGGGTCAGGGTCAAGGTCAAGGTCAGGTTCAGTATCAGGGTCAGGGTTAGGGTGCGAGTGAGGGTCAGGGTCAGGGTCAAGATCAAGGTCAAGGTCAGGGTCAGGTTGAAGTTCAAGGTCAGGGTCAGGGTCAGGGTCAAGTTTAAGTTCAAGGTGAGGGGTAGGGTCAGCGTCTTGGTCAGGGCCAGGTCAGGTGCAGGGTCAGTGTCAGGGTCAGGGTCAGGGTCAAGGTCAAGGTCAAGGTCGGGTCAAGGTCAACGTCAGGGAAAGGGACAGGGTCAAGGTCAAGGACAGGGTCATGGT
The DNA here is from genome assembly GCA_963989345.1 of Clangula hyemalis. The sequence goes on along the minus strand of OZ022455.1, from coordinate 3,665,220 downwards.
CAGGGTCAGGGTCAGGGACAAGTTCAAGGTCAAGCTCAGGGTGATGGTTAGGGTCAAGTTCAAGGTCAAGGTCAGGGTCAATGTCAAGGTCAAGGTCAGGGTCAGGGTCAGGGTCAGTTTTAGGGTGAGGTTCAGGGTCAAGGTCAGGGTCAGGGTCAGGGTCAAGGTCACGTTCAGTGTCACGGTCACGGTCAGACTTCGGGTCAGGGTCAAGGTCAGGGTCAAGGTCAATGTCAGGGTCAAAGTCAGGTTCAGGGTTAGGTTCAGGGTCAGGCTGAGGATTATGGTGAGGGTCAGGGTCAGGGTCAGCATTAGGATCAGGGTTAGGGTCAGGTCAGGGTGAGGGTCAGGTGCCGGGTCAGTTTCAGGGTCACGGTAAGACTTAAAGTCAGGGTCAAGGTCAGGGTCAAGGTCCAGGTCAAGCTCAGTGTCAAGGTCAAGGTCAGGGTCAGGGTCAAGGTCAGGGTCAGGGTCAAGTTCAAGGTCAAGCTCAGGGTGAGGGTCAGGGTTAGGTTTAGGGTGAGGGTGAGGTTCAGGTTCAGGGTCAGGGTCAGATTTAGGCTGAGGGTCAGGGTCAGGGTCAAGGTCAAATTAAAGTTCAAGTTCAAGGTAAGGGTCAGGCTCAAGTTCAAGGTCAGGGTCAGGGTCAAGGTCAAGGTCAGGGTCAGGGTCAGGTTTAGGGTTAGGGTCAGTGTCAGGGTCAGGGTCAGTTTCAGGGTCAAGGTCAGGGTCAGGGTCAGGGTCAAGGTCACGTTCAGTGTCACGGTCAGACTTAGGGTCAGGGTCAAGATCAGGGACAAGGTCAATGTCAGGGTCAAAGTCAGGTTCAGGGTCAGGCTGAGGATTATGGTGAGGGTCAGGGTTAGGGTCAGGGTCAGCATTAGGACCAGGGTTAGGATTAGGTCAGGGTCACGGTCAGGGTGAGGGTCAGGTGCCGGGTCAGGGTCAGGATCACAGTAAGGCATAAAGTCAGGGTCAGGGTCAGGGTAAGGGTCAGGGTCAGGGTCAAGTTCAAGGTCAAGGTCAATGTCAAGGTCAAGGTCAGGGTCAGGGTCAAGGTCAAGGTCATTTTCAGAGTCAGTGTCAGGTTTAGGGTGAGGGTCAGCGTCAGGGTGAAGGTCAGGGTTAGGGTCAGAGTCAAGGTCAAGTTCAAGGTCAATTTCGGGGTCAGGGTCAAAGTCAAGTTCATGTTCAATATCAGGGTCAGGGTCAGGGTGAGGGTGAGTGTGAGGGTCAGGGTCAAGGTCAAGGTCATGTTCAATATCAGGGTCAGGTTTAGGGTGAGTGTCAGGTTGAGGGTCAGGGTCAAGGTCAAGGTCAGTGTCAGGGTCAGGGTCAAGGTCAAGGTCAGGGTCCAGGTCAAGCTCAGTTTCAGGGACAAGTTCAAGGTCACGCTCAGGGTGAGGGTCAGGGTCAAGGTCAAGATCAAGGTCAAGGTCAGGGTCAGGGTTAGGTTTAGGGTGAGGTTCAGGGTCAGGGTCAAGGTCAAGTTAAAGTTCAAGTTCAAGGTAAGGTTCAGGCTCAAGTTCAAGGTCAGGGTCAGGGTCAAGTTCAAGGTCAGGTTCAGGTTCAAGGTCAGGGTCAGGGTCAGGGTGAGGGTCAGGGTCAAGGTCAAGGTCAAGTTCAAGTTCAGGGTCAATGTCAAGGTCAGGGTCAGGGTCAGGGTCAGGGTCAAGGTCAATTTCGGGGTCAGGGTCAAGTTCAAGGTCAGGTTCAGTATCAGGGTCAGGGTCAGGGTGCGAGTGAGGGTCAGGGTCAAGATCAAGGTCAAGGTCAGGGTCAGGTTGAAGTTCAAGGTCAGGGTCAGGGTCAGGGTCAGGTTTAGGGTGAGTGTCAGGTTGAAGTTCAAGGTCAGGGTCAGGGTCAGGTTTAGGGTGAGTGTCAGGTTGAGGGTCAGGGTCAAGGTCAAGGTCAGGGTCAGCGTCAGTGTCAAGGTCAAGGTCAAGGTCAAGGTGAGGGGTAGGATCAGCGTCTTGGTCAGGGCCAGGTCAGGTGCAGGATCAGTGTCAGGGTCAGGGTCAAGGTCAAGGTCAAGGTCGGGTCAAGGTCAAGGTCAAGGTCAGGGTCAGGGTCAGGGTCAAGGTCAAGTTCAGTGTCAGTGTCAAGGTCAAGGTCAAGGTGAGGGGTAGGGTCAGCGTCTTGGTCAAGGTCCAGTTCGGGTCAAGGTCAACGTCAGGGAAAGGGACAGGGTCAAGGTCAAGGATAGGGTCATGGTCAGGGTCAGGGTCAGGGTCAAGGTCAAGGTCAAGTTCAAGTTCAGGGTCAATGTCAAGGTCAGGGTCAGGGTCAGGGTCAAGGTCAAGTTCAAGGTCAATTTCGGGGTCAGGGTCAAGGTCAAGGTCAGGTTCAGTATCAGGGTCAGGGTCAGGGTGCGAGTGAGGGTCAGGTTGAAGTTCAAGGTCAGGGTCAGGGTCAGGGTCAGGTTGAAGTTCAAGGTCAGGGTCAGGGTCAGGGTCAAGGTCAAGTTCAAGGTCAAGCTCAGGGTGAGGGTCAGGTCAAGGTCAAGGTCAAGGTCAGGGTCAGGGTTAGGTTTAGGGTGAGGGTGAGGTTCAGGTTCAGGGTCAGGGTCAGATTTAGGCTGAGGGTCAGGGTCAGGGTCAAGGTCAAATTAAAGTTCAAGTTCAAGGTAAGGGTCAGGCTCAAGTTCAAGGTCAGGGTCAGGGTCAAGGTCAAGGTCAGGGTCAGGGTCAGGTTTAGGGTTAGGGTCAGTGTCAGGGTCAGGGTCAGTTTCAGGGTCAAGGTCAGGGTCAGGGTCAGGGTCAAGGTCACGTTCAGTGTCACGGTCAGACTTAGGGTCAGGGTCAAGATCAGGGACAAGGTCAATGTCAGGGTCAAAGTCAGGTTCAGGGTCAGGCTGACGATTATGGTGAGGGTCAGGGTTAGGGTCAGGGTCAGCATTCGGACCAGGGTTAGGATTAGGTCAGGGTCACGGTCAGGGTGAGGGTCAGGTGCCGGGTCAGGGTCAGGATCACGGTAAGGCATAAAGTCAGGGTCAGGGTCAGGGTAAGGGTCAGGGTCAGGGTCAAGTTCAAGGTCAAGGTCAATGTCAAGGTCAAGGTCAGGGTCAGGGTCAAGGTCAAGGTCATTTTCAGAGTCAGTGTCAGGTTTAGGGTGAGGGTCAGCGTCAGGGTGAAGGTCAGGGTTAGGGTCAGAGTCAAGGTCAAGTTCAAGGTCAATTTCGGGGTCAGGGTCAAAGTCAAGTTCATGTTCAATATCAGGGTCAGGGTCAGGGTCAGGGTGAGTGTGAGGGTCAGGGTCAAGGTCAAGGTCATGTTCAATATCAGGGTCAGGTTTAGGGTGAGTGTGAGGGTCAGGGTCAAGGTCAAGTTCATGTTCAATATCAGGGTCAGGTTTAGGGTGAGTGTCAGGTTGAGGGTCAGGGTCAAGGTCAAGGTCAGTGTCAGGGTCAGGGTCAAGGTCAAGGTCAGGGTCCAGGTCAAGCTCAGTTTCAGGGACAAGTTCAAGGTCACGCTCAGGGTGAGGGTCAGGGTCAAGGTCAAGATCAAGGTCAAGGTCAGGGTCAGGGTTAGGTTTAGGGTGAGGTTCAGGGTCAGGGTCAAGGTCAAGTTAAAGTTCAAGTTCAAGGTAAGGTTCAGGCTCAAGTTCAAGGTCAGGGTCAGGGTCAAGTTCAAGGTCAGGTTCAGGTTCAAGGTCAGGGTCAGGGTCAGGGTGAGGGTCAGGGTCAAGGTCAAGGTCAAGTTCAAGTTCAGGGTCAATGTCAAGGTCAGGGTCAGGGTCAGGGTCAGGGTCAAGGTCAATTTCGGGGTCAGGGTCAAGTTCAAGGTCAGGTTCAGTATCAGGGTCAGGGTCAGGGTGCGAGTGAGGGTCAGGGTCAAGATCAAGGTCAAGGTCAGGGTCAGGTTGAAGTTCAAGGTCAGGGTCAGGGTCAGGGTCAGGTTTAGGGTGAGTGTCAGGTTGAAGTTCAAGGTCAGGGTCAGGGTCAGGTTTAGGGTGAGTGTCAGGTTGAGGGTCAGGGTCAAGGTCAAGGTCAGGGTCAGCGTCAGTGTCAAGGTCAAGGTCAAGGTGAGGGGTAGGGTCAGCGTCTTGGTCAGGGCCAGGTCAGGTGCAGGATCAGTGTCAGGGTCAGGGTCAAGGTCAAGGTCAAGGTCGGGTCAAGGTCAAGGTCAAGGTCAGGGTCAGGGTCAAGGTCAAGTTCAGTGTCAGTGTCAAGGTCAAGGTCAAGGTGAGGGGTAGGGTCAGCGTCTTGGTCAAGGTCCAGTTCGGGTCAAGGTCAACGTCAGGGAAAGGGACAGGGTCAAGGTCAAGGATAGGGTCATGGTCAGGGTCAGGGTCAGGGTCAAGGTCAAGGTCAAGTTCAAGTTCAGGGTCAATGTCAAGGTCAGGGTCAGGGTCAGGGTCAAGGTCAAGTTCAAGGTCAATTTCGGGGTCAGGGTCAAGGTCAAGGTCAGGTTCAGTATCAGGGTCAGGGTCAGGGTGCGAGTGAGGGTCAGGGTCAGGGTCAAGATCAAGGTCAGGGTCAGGGTCAGGTTGAAGTTCAAGGTCAGGGTCAGGGTCAGGGTCAAGGTCAAGTTCAAGGTGAGGGGTAGGGTCAGCGTCTTGGTCAGGGCCAGGTCAGGTGCAGGGTCAGTGTCAGGGTCAGGGTCAAGGTCAAGGTCAAGGTCGGGTCAAGGTCAACGTCAGGGAAAGGGACAGGGTCAAGGTCAAGGACAGGGTCAGGGTCAGGGTCAGGGTCAGGGACAAGTTCAAGGTCAAGCTCAGGGTGACGGTCAGGGTCAAGGTCAAGGTCAGGGTCAGGGTCAAGGTCAAGGTCAAGGTCAAGGTCAGGGTCAGGGTCGAGGTCAAGTTCAGTGTCAGGGTCAAGGTCAAGGTCATTGTCAGAGTCAGTGTCAGATTTAGGGTGAGAGTCAGCATCATGGTCAAGGTCAAGGTCAGGGTCAGGGTCAGGGTCATTGTCAAGTTCAGTGTCAGGGTCATTGTCAGGGTGAGGGTCAAGGCCAAGGTCCGGGTCAGGGTCAGGGTCAGTTTTAGGGTGAGGTTCAGGGTCAAGGTCAGGGTCAGGGTCAGGGTCAAGGTCACGTTCAGTGTCACGGTCACGGTCAGACTTCGGGTCAGGGTCAAGGTCAGGGTCAAGGTCAGGGTCAGGGTCAGCATCAGGGTCAAGGTCAAGTTGAGGGATAGTGTCAGTGTCCCGGTCAGGGTCAGGGTTAGGTTAAGGTTCGAGGTCTGGGTCTGGGTCAGGGTCAAGTTCAAGGTCAAGGTCAAGGTCAAGGTCAGGGTCACGGTCAAGGTCAAGGTCAAGGTCCGGGTCAGGGTTAGGTTTAGGGTGAGGGTCAGGGTCAGGGTCAAGGTCAAGTTAAAGTTCAAGTTCAAGGTAAGGTTTAGGCTCAAGTTGAAGGTCAGGGTCAGGGTCAAGTTCAAGGTCAGGGTCAGTTTCAGGGTCAAGGTCAGGGTCAGGGTCAGGGTCAGGGTCAGGGTCAGGGTCAAGGTCAAGGTCAAGTTCAAGTTCAGGGTCAATGTCAAGGTCAGGGTCAGGGTCAGGGTCAAGGTCAAGGTCAAGTTCAAGTTCAGGGTCAATGTCAAGGTCAGGGTCAGGTTCAGTATCAGGGTCAGGGTCAGGGTGCGAGTGAGGGTCAGGGTCAGGGTCAAGATCAAGGTCAGGGTCAGGGTCAGGTTGAAGTTCAAGGTCAGGGTCAGGGTCAGGGTCAAGGTCAAGTTCAAGGTGAGGGGTAGGGTCAGCGTCTTGGTCAGGGCCAGGTCAGGTGCAGGGTCAGTGTCAGGGTCACAATCAAGGTCAAGGTCAAGGTCGGGTCAAGGTCAACGTCAGGGAAAGGGACAGGGTCAAGGTCAAGGTCAGGGTCAGGGTCAGGGTCAGGGTCAGGGACAAGTTCAAGGTCAAGCTCAGGGTGACGGTCAGGGTCAAGGTCAAGGTCAGGGTCAGGGTCAAGGTCAAGGTCAAGGTCAAGGTCAGGGTCAGGGTCGAGGTCAAGTTCAGTGTCAGGGTCAAGGTCAAGGTCATTGTCAGAGTCAGTGTCAGATTTAGGGTGAGAGTCAGCATCATGGTCAAGGTCAAGGTCAGGGTCAGGGTCAGGGTCATTGTCAAGTTCAGTGTCAGGGTCATTGTCAGGGTGAGGGTCAAGGCCAAGGTCCGGGTCAGGGTCAGGGTCAGTTTTAGGGTGAGGTTCAGGGTCAAGGTCAGGGTCAGGGTCAGGGTCAAGGTCACGTTCAGTGTCACGGTCACGGTCAGACTTCGGGTCATTGTCAAGGTCAGGGTCAAGGTCAGGGTCAGGGTCAGCATCAGGGTCAAGGTCAAGTTGAGGGATAGTGTCAGTGTCCCGGTCAGGGTCAGGGTTAGGTTAAGGTTCGAGGTCTGGGTCTGGGTCAGGGTCAAGTTCAAGGTCAAGGTCAAGGTCAAGGTCAGAGTCACGGTCAAGGTCAAGGTCAAGGTCCGGGTCAGGGTTAGGTTTAGGGTGAGGGTCAGGGTCAGGGTCAAGGTCAAGTTAAAGTTCAAGTTCAAGGTAAGGTTTAGGCTCAAGTTGAAGGTCAGGGTCAGGGTCAAGTTCAAGGTCAGGGTCAGTTTCAGGGTTAAGGTCAGGGTCAGGGTCAGGGTCAGGGTCAGGGTCAAGGTCAAGGTCAAGACCAGGGATAGTGTCAGTGTCCCGTTCAGGGTCAGGGTTAGGTTCAGGTTCAAGGTCAGGGTCATGGTCAGGGTCAGGGTCAGACTTAGGGTCAAGGTCAAGGTCCCGGTCAAGGTCAAGGTCAGGGTAAGGGACAAGGTCAAGGTCAGGATAATGGTCAGGGTGAGGGTCAAGTTCAAGTTCAAGTTCAGGGTCAATGTCAAGGTCAATGTCAGGGTCAGGGTCAAGGTCAAGGTCAAGGTCAAGTTCAGGGTCAATGTCAAGGTCCGGGTCAGGGTCAGGGTAGAGGTCAAGTTCAAGGTCAATTTCGGGGTCAGGGTCAAGGTCAAGGTCAGGTTCAGTATCAGGATCAGGGTCAGGGTGCGAGTGAGGGTCAGGGTCAAGATCAAGTTCAGGGTCAATGTCAAAGTCAGGGTCAGGGTCAGGGTCAAGGTCAAGGTCAATTTCGGGGTCAGGGTCAAGGTCAAGGTCAGGTTCAGTATCAGGGTCAGGGTCAGGGTGCGAGTGAGGGTCAGTGTCAGGGTCAAGATCAAGGCCAAGGTCAGGTTCAGGGTCAGGGTCAAGGTCAAGTTCAAGGTGAGGGGTAGGGTCAGCGTCTTGGTCAGGGCCAGGTCAGGTGCAGGGTCAGTGTCAGGGTCAGGGTCAAGGTCAAGGTCAAGGTCAGGGTCAAGGTCAACGTCAGGGAAAGGGACAGGGTCAAGGTCAAGGACAGGGTCATGGTCAGGGTCAGGGACAAGTTCAAGGTCAGGTTCAGGTTCAAGGTCAGGGTCAAGGTCAAGTTCAAGTTCAGGGTCAATGTCAAGGTCAGGGTCAGGGTCAGGGTCAAGGTCAAGTTCAAGGTCAATTTCGGGGTCAGGGTCAAGTTCAAGGTCAGGTTCAGTATCAGGGTCAGGGTCAGGGTGCGAGTGAGGGTCAGGGTCAAGATCAAGGTCAAGGTCAGGGTCAGGTTGAAGTTCAAGGTCAGGGTCAGGGTCAGGGTCAGGTTTAGGGTGAGTGTCAGGTTGAGGGTCAGGGTCAAGGTCAAGGTCAGGGTCAGCGTCAGTGTCAAGGTCAAGGTCAAGGTGAGGGGTAGGGTCAGCGTCTTGGTCAGGGCCAGGTCAGGTGCAGGGTCAGTGTGAGGGTCAGCGTCAAGGTCAAGGTCGAGGTCGGGTCAAGGTCAACGTCAGGGAAAGGGACAGGGTCAAGGTCAAGGTCAGGGTCAGGGTCAGGGTCAAGGTCAAGTTCAAGGTCAATTTCGGGGTCAGGGTCAAGGTCAAGGTCAGGTTCAGTATCAGGGTCAGGGTTAGGGTGCGAGTGAGGGTCAGGGTCAGGGTCAAGATCAAGGTCAAGGTCAGGGTCAGGTTGAAGTTCAAGGTCAGGGTCAGGGTCAGGGTCAAGTTTAAGTTCAAGGTGAGGGGTAGGGTCAGCGTCTTGGTCAGGGCCAGGTCAGGTGCAGGGTCAGTGTCAGGGTCAGGGTCAAGGTCAAGGTCGGGTCAAGGTCAACGTCAGGGAAAGGGACAGGGTCAAGGTCAAGGACAGGGTCATGGTCAGGGTCAGGGTCAGGGACAAGTTCAAGGTCAAGCTCAGGGTGATGGTTAGGGTCAAGTTCAAGGTCAAGGTCAGGGTCAATGTCAAGGTCAAGGTCAGGGTCAGGGTCAGGGTCAGTTTTAGTGTGAGGTTCAGGGTCAAGGTCAGGGTCAGGGTCAGGGTCAAGGTCACGTTCAGTGTCACGGTCACGGTCAGACTTCGGGTCAGGGTCAAGGTCAGGGTCAAGGTCAATGTCAGGGTCAAAGTCAGGTTCAGGGTTAGGTTCAGGGTCAGGCTGAGGTTTATGGTGAGGGTCAGGGTCAGGGTCAGCATTAGGATCAGGGTTAGGGTCAGGTCAGGGTGAGGGTCAGGTGCCGGGTCAGTTTCAGGGTCACGGTAAGACTTAAAGTCAGGGTCAAGGTCAGGGTCAAGGTCCAGGTCAAGCTCAGTGTCAAGGTCAAGGTCAGGGTCAGGGTCAAGGTCAGGGTCAGGGTCAAGTTTAAGTTCAAGGTGAGGGGTAGGGTCAGCGTCTTGGTCAGGGCCAGGTCAGGTGCAGGGTCAGTGTCAGGGTCAGGGTCAGGGTCAAGGTCAAGGTCAAGGTCGGGTCAAGGTCAACGTCAGGGAAAGGGACAGGGTCAAGGTCAAGGACAGGGTCATGGTCAGGGTCAGGGTCAGGGACAAGTTCAAGGTCAAGCTCAGGGTGATGGTTAGGGTCAAGTTCAATGTCAAGGTCAGGGTCAATGTCAAGGTCAAGGTCAGGGTCAGGGTCAAGGTCAGTTTTAGGGTGAGGTTCAGGGTCAAGGTCAGGGTCAGGGTCAGGGTCAAGGTCACGTTCAGTGTCACGGTCACGGTCAGACTTCGGGTCAGGGTCAAGGTCAGGGTCAAGGTCAATGTCAGGGTCAAAGTCAGGTTCAGGGTTAGGTTCAGGGTCAGGCTGAGGATTATGGTGAGGGTCAGGGTCAGGGTCAGCATTAGGATCAGGGTTAGGGTCAGGTCAGGGTGAGGGTCAGGTGCCGGGTCAGTTTCAGGGTCACGGTAAGACTTAAAGTCAGGGTCAAGGTCAGGGTCAAGGTCCAGGTCAAGCTCAGTGTCAAGGTCAAGGTCAGGGTCAGGGTCAAGGTCAGGGTCAGGGTCAAGTTCAAGGTCAAGCTCAGGGTGAGGGTCAGGTCAAGGTCAAGGTCAAGGTCAGGGTCAGGGTTAGGTTTAGGGTGAGGGTGAGGTTCAGGTTCAGGGTCAGGGTCAGATTTAGGCTGAGGGTCAGGGTCAGGGTCAAGGTCAAATTAAAGTTCAAGTTCAAGGTAAGGGTCAGGCTCAAGTTCAAGGTCAGGGTCAGGGTCAAGGTCAAGGTCAGGGTCAGGGTCAGGTTTAGGGTTAGGGTCAGTGTCAGGGTCAGGGTCAGTTTCAGGGTCAAGGTCAGGGTCAGGGTCAGGGTCAAGGTCACGTTCAGTGTCACGGTCAGACTTAGGGTCAGGGTCAAGATCAGGGACAAGGTCAATGTCAGGGTCAAAGTCAGGTTCAGGGTCAGGCTGACGATTATGGTGAGGGTCAGGGTTAGGGTCAGGGTCAGCATTCGGACCAGGGTTAGGATTAGGTCAGGGTCACGGTCAGGGTGAGGGTCAGGTGCCGGGTCAGGGTCAGGATCACGGTAAGGCATAAAGTCAGGGTCAGGGTCAGGGTAAGGGTCAGGGTCAGGGTCAAGTTCAAGGTCAAGGTCAATGTCAAGGTCAAGGTCAGGGTCAGGGTCAAGGTCAAGGTCATTTTCAGAGTCAGTGTCAGGTTTAGGGTGAGGGTCAGCGTCAGGGTGAAGGTCAGGGTTAGGGTCAGAGTCAAGGTCAAGTTCAAGGTCAATTTCGGGGTCAGGGTCAAAGTCAAGTTCATGTTCAATATCAGGGTCAGGGTCAGGGTCAGGGTGAGTGTGAGGGTCAGGGTCAAGGTCAAGGTCATGTTCAATATCAGGGTCAGGTTTAGGGTGAGTGTCAGGTTGAGGGTCAGGGTCAAGGTCAAGGTCAGTGTCAGGGTCAGGGTCAAGGTCAAGGTCAGGGTCCAGGTCAAGCTCAGTTTCAGGGACAAGTTCAAGGTCACGCTCAGGGTGAGGGTCAGGGTCAAGGTCAAGATCAAGGTCAAGGTCAGGGTCAGGGTTAGGTTTAGGGTGAGGTTCAGGGTCAGGGTCAAGGTCAAGTTAAAGTTCAAGTTCAAGGTAAGGTTCAGGCTCAAGTTGAAGGTCAGGGTCAGGGTCAAGTTCAAGGTCAGGTTCAGGTTCAAGGTCAGGGTCAGGGTCAGGGTGAGGGTCAGGGTCAAGGTCAAGGTCAAGTTCAAGTTCAGGGTCAATGTCAAGGTCAGGGTCAGGGTCAGGGTCAGGGTCAAGGTCAATTTCGGGGTCAGGGTCAAGTTCAAGGTCAGGTTCAGTATCAGGGTCAGGGTCAGGGTGCGAGTGAGGGTCAGGGTCAAGATCAAGGTCAAGGTCAGGGTCAGGTTGAAGTTCAAGGTCAGGGTCAGGGTCAGGGTCAGGTTTAGGGTGAGTGTCAGGTTGAAGTTCAAGGTCAGGGTCAGGGTCAGGTTTAGGGTGAGTGTCAGGTTGAGGGTCAGGGTCAAGGTCAAGGTCAGGGTCAGCGTCAGTGTCAAGGTCAAGGTCAAGGTGAGGGGTAGGGTCAGCGTCTTGGTCAGGGCCAGGTCAGGTGCAGGATCAGTGTCAGGGTCAGGGTCAAGGTCAAGGTCAAGGTCGGGTCAAGGTCAAGGTCAAGGTCAGGGTCAGGGTCAAGGTCAAGTTCAGTGTCAGTGTCAAGGTCAAGTTCAAGGTGAGGGGTAGGGTCTGCGTCTTGGTCAAGGTCCAGTTCGGGTCAAGGTCAACGTCAGGGAAAGGGACAGGGTCAAGGTCAAGGATAGGGTCATGGTCAGGGTCAGGGTCAGGGTCAAGGTCAAGGTCAAGTTCAAGTTCAGGGTCAATGTCAAGGTCAGGGTCAGGGTCAGGGTCAAGGTCAAGTTCAAGGTCAATTTCGGGGTCAGGGTCAAGGTCAAGGTCAGGTTCAGTATCAGGGTCAGGGTCAGGGTGCGAGTGAGGGTCAGGGTCAGGGTCAAGATCAAGGTCAGGGTCAGGGTCAGGTTGAAGTTCAAGGTCAGGGTCAGGGTCAGGGTCAAGGTCAAGTTCAAGGTGAGGGGTAGGGTCAGCGTCTTGTTCAGGGCCAGGTCAGGTGCAGGGTCAGTGTCAGGGTCAGGGTCAAGGTCAAGGTCAAGGTCGGGTCAAGGTCAACGTCAGGGAAAGGGACAGGGTCAAGGTCAAGGACAGGGTCAGGGTCAGGGTCAGGGTCAGGGACAAGTTCAAGGTCAAGCTCAGGGTGACGGTCAGGGTCAAGGTCAAGGTCAGGGTCAGGGTCAAGGTCAAGGTCAAGGTCAAGGTCAGGGTCAGGGTCAAGGTCAAGTTCAGGGTCAGGGTCAAGGTCAAGGTCATTGTCAGAGTCAGTGTCAGATTTAGGGTGAGAGTCAGCATCATGGTCAAGGTCAAGGTCAGGGTCAATGTCAAGGTCAAGGTCAAGGTCAAGGTCAGGGTCAGTTTTAGGGTGAGGTTCAGGGTCAAGGTCAGGGTCAGGGTCAGGGTCAAGGTCACGTTCAGTGTCACGGTCACGGTCAGACTTCGGGTCAGGGTCAAGGTCAGGGTCAAGGTCAATGTCAGGGTCAAAGTCAGGTTCAGGGTTAGGTTCAGGGTCAGGCTGAGGATTATGGTGAGGGTCAGGGTCAGGGTCAGCATTAGGATCAGGGTTAGGGTCAGGTCAGGGTGAGGGTCAGGTGCCGGGTCAGTTTCAGGGTCACGGTCAGACTTAAAGTCAGGGTCAAGGTCAGGGTCAAGGTCCAGGTCAAGCTCAGTGTCAAGGTCAAGGTCAGGGTCAGGGTCAAGGTCAGGGTCAGGGTCAAGTTCAAGGTCAAGCTCAGGGTGAGGGTCAGGTCAAGGTCAAGGTCAAGGTCAGGGTCAGGGTTAGGTTTAGGGTGAGGGTGAGGTTCAGGTTCAGGGTCAGGGTCAGATTTAGGCTGAGGGTCAGGGTCAGGGTCAAGGTCAAATTAAAGTTCAAGTTCAAGGTAAGGGTCAGGCTCAAGTTCAAGGTCAGGGTCAGGGTCAAGGTCAAGGTCAGGGTCAGGGTCAGGTTTAGGGTTAGGGTCAGTGTCAGGGTCAGGGTCAGTTTCAGGGTCAAGGTCAGGGTCAGGGTCAGGGTCAAGGTCACGTTCAGTGTCACGGTCAGACTTAGGGTCAGGGTCAAGATCAGGGACAAGGTCAATGTCAGGGTCAAAGTCAGGTTCAGGGTCAGGCTGACGATTATGGTGAGGGTCAGGGTTAGGGTCAGGGTCAGCATTAGGACCAGGGTTAGGATTAGGTCAGGGTCACGGTCAGGGTGAGGGTCAGGTGCCGGGTCAGGGTCAGGATCACGGTAAGGCATAAAGTCAGGGTCAGGGTCAGGGTAAGGGTCAGGGTCAAGTTCAAGGTCAAGGTCAATGTCAAGGTCAAGGTCAGGGTCAGGGTCAAGGTCAAGGTCATTTTCAGAGTCAGTGTCAGGTTTAGGGTGAGGGTCAGCGTCAGGGTGAAGGTCAGGGTTAGGGTCAGAGTCAAGGTCAAGTTCAAGGTCAATTTCGGGGTCAGGGTCAAAGTCAAGTTCATGTTCAATATCAGGGTCAGGGTGAGGGTGAGTGTGAGGGTCAGGGTCAAGGTCAAGTTCATGTTCAATATCAGGGTCAGGTTTAGGGTGAGTGTCAGGTTGAGGGTCAGGGTCAAGGTCAAGGTCAGTGTCAGGGTCAGGGTCAAGGTCAAGGTCAGGGTCCAGGTCAAGCTCAGTTTCAGGGACAAGTTCAAGGTCACGCTCAGGGTGAGGGTCAGGGTCAAGGTCAAGATCAAGGTCAAGGTCAGGGTCAGGGTCAGGGTCAGGATTAGGTTCAGGGTCAGGGTCAAGGTCAAGTTAAAGTTCAAGTTCAAGGTAAGGTTCAGGCTCAAGTTGAAGGTCAGGGTCAGGGTCAAGTTCAAGGTCAGGTTCAGGTTCAAGGTCAGGGTCAGGGTCAGGGTGAGGGTCAGGGTCAAGGTCAAGGTCAAGTTCAAGTTCAGGGTCAATGTCAAGGTCAGGGTCAGGGTCAGGGTCAGGGTCAAGGTCAATTTCGGGGTCAGGGTCAAGTTCAAGGTCAGGTTCAGTATCAGGGTCAGGGTCAGGGTGCGAGTGAGGGTCAGGGTCAAGATCAAGGTCAAGGTCAGGGTCAGGTTGAAGTTCAAGGTCAGGGTCAGGGTCAGGGTCAGGTTTAGGGTGAGTGTCAGGTTGAAGTTCAAGGTCAGGGTCAGGGTCAGGTTTAGGGTGAGTGTCAGGTTGAGGGTCAGGGTCAAGGTCAAGGTCAGGGTCAGCGTCAGTGTCAAGGTCAAGGTCAAGGTGAGGGGTAGGGTCAGCGTCTTGGTCAGGGCCAGGTCAGGTGCAGGATCAGTGTCAGGGTCAGGGTCAAGGTCAAGGTCAAGGTCGGGTCAAGGTCAAGGTCAAGGTCAGGGTCAGGGTCAAGGTCAAGTTCAGTGTCAGTGTCAAGGTCAAGGTCAAGGTGAGGGGTAGGGTCAGGGACAAGGTCAAGGTCCAGTTCGGGTCAAGGTCAACGTCAGGGAAAGGGACAGGGTCAAGGTCAAGGATAGGGTCATGGTCAGGGTCAGGGTCAGGGTCAAGGTCAAGGTCAAGTTCAAGTTCAGGGTCAATGTCAAGGTCAGGGTCAGGGTCAGGGTCAAGGTCAAGTTCAAGGTCAATTTCGGGGTCAGGGTCAAGGTCAAGGTCAGGTTCAGTATCAGGGTCAGGGTCAGGGTGCGAGTGAGGGTCAGGGTCAGGGTCAAGATCAAGGTCAGGGTCAGGGTCAGGTTGAAGTTCAAGGTCAGGGTCAGGGTCAGGGTCAAGGTCAAGTTCAAGGTGAGGGGTAGGGTCAGCGTCTTGGTCAGGGCCAGGTCAGGTGCAGGGTCAGTGTCAGGGTCAGGGTCAAGGTCAAGGTCAAGGTCGGGTCAAGGTCAACGTCAGGGAAAGGGACAGGGTCAAGGTCAAGGACAGGGTCAGGGTCAGGGTCAGGGTCAGGGACAAGTTCAAGGTCAAGCTCAGGGTGACGGTCAGGGTCAAGGTCAAGGTCAGGGTCAGGGTCAAGGTCAAGGTCAAGGTCAAGGTCAGGGTCAGGGTCAAGGTCAAGTTCAGGGTCAGGGTCAAGGTCAAGGTCATTGTCAGAGTCAGTGTCAGATTTAGGGTGAGAGTCAGCATCATGGTCAAGGTCAAGGTCAGGGTCAGGGTCAGGGTCATTGTCAAGTTCAGTGTCAGGGTCATTGTCAGGGTGAGGGTCAAGGCCAAGTTCCGGGTCAGGGTCAGGGTCAGTTTTAGGGTGAGGTTCAGGGTCAAGGTCAGGGTCAGGGTCAGGGTCAAGGTCACGTTCAGTGTCACGGTCACGGTCAGACTTCGGGTCAGGGTCAAGGTCAGGGTCAAGGTCAGGGTCAGGGTCAGCATCAGGGTCAAGTTCAAGTTGAGGGATAGTGTCAGTGTCCCGGTCAGGGTCTGGGTTAGGTTAAGGTTCGAGGTCTGGGTCTGGGTCAGGGTCAAGTTCAAGGTCAAGGTCAAGGTCAAGGTCAGGGTCACGGTCAAGGTCAAGGTCAAGGTCAGCGTCAGGGTCAGGTTTAGTGTGAGCTGCAGGGTTAGGTTCAGGTTCAAGGTCAGGGTCATGGTCAGGGTCAGGGACAGACTTAGGGTCAAGGTCAAGGTCAAGGTCCTTGTCCAGGTCAAGCTCAGGGTCAGGGACAAGTTCAAGGTCACGCTCAGGGTCAGGGTCAGGGTCAAGGTCACGTTCAGTGTCACGGTCAGACTTAGGGTCAGGGTCAAGATCAGGGACAAGGTCAATGTCAGGGTCAAAGTCAGGTTCAGGGTCAGGCTGAGGATTATGGTGAGGGTCAGGGTTAGGGTCAGGGTCAGCATTAGGACCAGGGTTAGGATTAGGTCAGGGTCACGGTCAGGGTGAGGGTCAGGTGCCGGGTCAGGGTCAGGATCACGGTAAGGCATAAAGTCAGGGTCAGGGTCAGGGTAAGGGTCAGGGTCAGGGTCAAGTTCAAGGTCAAGGTCAATGTCAAGGTCAAGGTCAGGGTCAGGGTCAAGGTCAAGGTCATTTTCAGAGTCAGTGTCAGGTTTAGGGTGAGGGTCAGCGTCAGGGTGAAGGTCAGGGTTAGGGTCAGAGTCAAGGTCAAGTTCAAGGTCAATTTCGGGGTCAGGGTCAAAGTCAAGTTCATGTTCAATATCAGGGTCAGGGTCAGGGTGAGGGTGAGTGTGAGGGTCAGGGTCAAGGTCAAGTTCATGTTCAATATCAGGGTCAGGTTTAGGGTGAGTGTCAGGTTGAGGGTCAGGGTCAAGGTCAAGGTCAGTGTCAGGGTCAGGGTCAAGGTCAAGGTCAGGGTCCAGGTCAAGCTCAGTTTCAGGGACAAGTTCAAGGTCACGCTCAGGGTGAGGGTCAGGGTCAAGGTCAAGATCAAGGTCAAGGTCAGGGTCAGGGTCAGGGTCAGGATTAGGTTCAGGGTCAGGGTCAAGGTCAAGTTAAAGTTCAAGTTCAAGGTAAGGTTCAGGCTCAAGTTGAAGGTCAGGGTCAGGGTCAAGTTCAAGGTCAGGTTCAGGTTCAAGGTCAGGGTCAGGGTCAGGGTGAGGGTCAGGGTCAAGGTCAAGGTCAAGTTCAAGTTCAGGGTCAATGTCAAGGTCAGGGTCAGGGTCAGGGTCAGGGTCAAGGTCAATTTCGGGGTCAGGGTCAAGTTCAAGGTCAGGTTCAGTATCAGGGTCAGGGTCAGGGTGCGAGTGAGGGTCAGGGTCAAGATCAAGGTCAAGGTCAGGGTCAGGTTGAAGTTCAAGGTCAGGGTCAGGGTCAGGGTCAGGTTTAGGGTGAGTGTCAGGTTGAAGTTCAAGGTCAGGGTCAGGGTCAGGTTTAGGGTGAGTGTCAGGTTGAGGGTCAGGGTCAAGGTCAAGGTCAGGGTCAGCGTCAGTGTCAAGGTCAAGGTCAAGGTGAGGGGTAGGGTCAGCGTCTTGGTCAGGGCCAGGTCAGGTGCAGGATCAGTGTCAGGGTCAGGGTCAAGGTCAAGGTCAAGGTCGGGTCAAGGTCAAGGTCAAGGTCAGGGTCAGGGTCAAGGTCAAGTTCAGTGTCAGTGTCAAGGTCAAGGTCAAGGTGAGGGGTAGGGTCAGGGACAAGGTCAAGGTCCAGTTCGGGTCAAGGTCAACGTCAGGGAAAGGGACAGGGTCAAGGTCAAGGATAGGGTCATGGTCAGGGTCAGGGTCAGGGTCAAGGTCAAGGTCAAGTTCAAGTTCAGGGTCAATGTCAAGGTCAGGGTCAGGGTCAGGGTCAAGGTCAAGTTCAAGGTCAATTTCGGGGTCAGGGTCAAGGTCAAGGTCAGGTTCAGTATCAGGGTCAGGGTCAGGGTGCGAGTGAGGGTCAGGGTCAGGGTCAAGATCAAGGTCAGGGTCAGGGTCAGGTTGAAGTTCAAGGTCAGGGTCAGGGTCAGGGTCAAGGTCAAGTTCAAGGTGAGGGGTAGGGTCAGCGTCTTGGTCAGGGCCAGGTCAGGTGCAGGGTCAGTGTCAGGGTCAGGGTCAAGGTCAAGGTCAAGGTCGGGTCAAGGTCAACGTCAGGGAAAGGGACAGGGTCAAGGTCAAGGACAGGGTCAGGGTCAGGGTCAGGGTCAGGGACAAGTTCAAGGTCAAGCTCAGGGTGACGGTCAGGGTCAAGGTCAAGGTCAGGGTCAGGGTCAAGGTCAAGGTCAAGGTCAAGGTCAGGGTCAGGGTCAAGGTCAAGTTCAGGGTCAGGGTCAAGGTCAAGGTCATTGTCAGAGTCAGTGTCAGATTTAGGGTGAGAGTCAGCATCATGGTCAAGGTCAAGGTCAGGGTCAGGGTCAGGGTCATTGTCAAGTTCAGTGTCAGGGTCATTGTCAGGGTGAGGGTCAAGGCCAAGTTCCGGGTCAGGGTCAGGGTCAGTTTTAGGGTGAGGTTCAGGGTCAAGGTCAGGGTCAGGGTCAGGGTCAAGGTCACGTTCAGTGTCACGGTCACGGTCAGACTTCGGGTCAGGGTCAAGGTCAGGGTCAAGGTCAGGGTCAGGGTCAGCATCAGGGTCAAGTTCAAGTTGAGGGATAGTGTCAGTGTCCCGGTCAGGGTCTGGGTTAGGTTAAGGTTCGAGGTCTGGGTCTGGGTCAGGGTCAAGTTCAAGGTCAAGGTCAAGGTCAAGGTCAGGGTCACGGTCAAGGTCAAGGTCAAGGTCAGCGTCAGGGTCAGGTTTAGTGTGAGCTGCAGGGTTAGGTTCAGGTTCAAGGTCAGGGTCATGGTCAGGGTCAGGGACAGACTTAGGGTCAAGGTCAAGGTCAAGGTCCTTGTCCAGGTCAAGCTCAGGGTCAGGGACAAGTTCAAGGTCACGCTCAGGGTCAGGGTCAGGGTCAAGGTCACGTTCAGTGTCACGGTCAGACTTAGGGTCAGGGTCAAGATCAGGGACAAGGTCAATGTCAGGGTCAAAGTCAGGTTCAGGGTCAGGCTGAGGATTATGGTGAGGGTCAGGGTTAGGGTCAGGGTCAGCATTAGGACCAGGGTTAGGATTAGGTCAGGGTCACGGTCAGGGTGAGGGTCAGGTGCCGGGTCAGGGTCAGGATCACGGTAAGGCATAAAGTCAGGGTCAGGGTCAGGGTAAGGGTCAGGGTCAGGGTCAAGTTCAAGGTCAAGGTCAATGTCAAGGTCAAGGTCAGGGTCAGGGTCAAGGTCAAGGTCATTTTCAGAGTCAGTGTCAGGTTTAGGGTGAGGGTCAGCGTCAGGGTGAAGGTCAGGGTTAGGGTCAGAGTCAAGGTCAAGTTCAAGGTCAATTTCGGGGTCAGGGTCAAAGTCAAGTTCATGTTCAATATCAGGGTCAGGGTCAGGGTCAGGGTGAGTGTGAGGGTCAGGGTCAAGGTCAAGGTCAAGGTCAAGTTCAGGGTCAGGTTTAGGGTGAGTGTCAGGTTGAGGGTCAGGGTCAAGGTCAAGGTCAGTGTCAGGGTCAGGGTCAAGGTCAACATCAAGGTGAGGGGTAGGGTCAAGGTCAAGGTCAAGGTGAGGGGTAGGGTCAGCGTCTTAGTCAGGGTCAGGTCAGGTGCAGGGTCAGTGTCAGGGTCAAGGTCAAGGTCAAGGTCAGGGTCCAGGTCAAGCTCAGTTTCAGGGACAAGTTCAAGGTCACGCTCAGGGTGAGGGTCAGGCTCAAGGTCAAGATCAAGGTCAAGGTCAGGGTCAGGGTTAGGTTTAGGGTGAGGGTGAGGGTCAGGGTCAAGGTCAAGTTAAAGTTCAAGTTCAAGGTAAGGTTCAGGCTCAAGTTGAAGGTCAGGGTCAGGGTCAAGTTCAAGGTCATGTTCAGGTTCAAGGTCAGGATCAGGGTCAGGGTGAGGGTCAGGGTCAAGGTCAAGGTCAAGTTCAAGTTCAGGGTCAATGTCAAGGTCAGGGTCAGGGTCAGGGTCAAGGTCAAGTTCAAGGTCAATTTCGGGGTCAGGGTCAAGGTCAAGGTCAGGTTCAGTATCAGGGTCAGGGTCAGGGTGCGAGTGAGGGTCAGGGTCAAGATCAAGGTCAAGGTCAGGGTCAGGTTGAAGTTCAAGGTCAGGGTCAGGGTCAGGGTCAGGTTTAGGGTGAGTGTCAGGTTGAAGTTCAAGGTCAGGGTCAGGGTCAGGTTTAGGGTGAGTGTCAGGTTGAGGGTCAGGGTCAAGGTCAAGGTCAGGGTCAGCGTCAGTGTCAAGGTCAAGGTCAAGGTGAGGGGTAGGGTCAGCGT
Organism: Clangula hyemalis; assembly: GCA_963989345.1. Next base: position 3,646,354 of record OZ022455.1, on the reverse strand, counting down.
CTTGGTCAGGGCCAGGTCAGGTGCAGGATCAGTGTCAGGGTCAGCGTCAAGGTCAAGGTCGAGGTCGGGTCAAGGTCAACGTCAGGGAAAGGGACAGGGTCAAGGTCAAGGACAGGGTCATGGTCAGGGTCAAGGTCAAGGTCAAGTTCAAGTTCAGGGTCAATGTCAAGGTCAGGGTCAGGGTCAGGGTCAAGGTCAAGTTCAAGGTCAATTTCGGGGTCAGGGTCAAGGTCAAGGTCAGGTTCAGTATCAGGGTCAGGGTTAGGGTGCGAGTGAGGGTCAGGGTCAGGGTCAAGATCAAGGTCAAGGTCAGGGTCAGGGTCAGCATCAGGGTCAAGGTCAAGTTGAGGGATAGTGTCAGTGTCCCGGTCAGGGTCAGGGTTAGGTTAAGGTTCGAGGTCTGGGTCTGGGTCAGGGTCAGGGTCAAGGTCAAAGTCAAGTTCGAGGTCAATTTCGGGGTCAGGGTCAAGGTCAAGATCAGGTTCAGTATCAGGGTCAGGGTCAGGGTGTGAGTGAGGGTCAGGGTCAGGGTCAAGATCAAGGTCAAGGTCAAGGTCAAGGTGACGGTAGGGTCAGCGTCTTGGTCAGAGTCAGGTCAGGTGCAGGGTCAAGGTCAGGGTCAGGGTCAAGGTCAGAGTCAGGGACAAGTTAAAGGTCAAGCTCAGGGTGAGGGTAGGGTCAAGGTCAAGATCAAAGTCAAGGTTAGGGTCAATTTCAGGGTCAGGTCAAGGCCAAGTTCAGAGTCAGGGTCAAGGTCAAGGTCATTGTCAGAGTCAGTGTCAGGTTTAGGATGTGGGTCAGCATCAGGGTCAAGGTCAAGCTCAGGGTCAAGGTAAAGGTCTGGGTCAGAGTTAGGTTTAGGGTGAGGGTGAGGGTCAGGGTCAAGGTCAAGTTCAAGTTCAAGGTAAGGTTCAGGCTCAAGTTGAAGGTCAGGGTCAGGGTCAAGTTCAAGGTCAGGTTCAGGTTCAAGGTCAGGGTCAGGGTGAGGGTCAGGGTCAAGGTCAAGGTCAAGGTCAAGTTCAGGGTCAATGTCAAGGTCAGGGTCAGGGTCAGGGTCAAGGTCAAGTTCAAGGTCAATTTCGGGGTCAGGGTCAAGTTCAAGGTCAGGTTCAGTATCAGGGTCAGGGTCAGGGTGCGAGTGAGGGTCAGGGTCAAGATCAAGGTCAAGGTCAGGGTCAGGTTGAAGTTCAAGGTCAGGGTCAGGGTCAGGGTCAGGTTTAGGGTGAGTGTCAGATTGAAGTTCAAGGTCAAGGTCATTGTCAGAGTCAGTGTCAGATTTAGGGTGAGGGTCAGGGTCAAGGTCAAGGTCAGGGTCAGCGTCAGTGTCAAGGTCAAGGTCAAGGTGAGGGGTAGGGTCAGCATCTTGGTCAGGGCCAGGTCAGGTGCAGGGTCAGTGTCAGGGTCAGGGTCAAGGTCAAGGTCAAGGTCGGGTCAAGGTCAAGGTCAAGGTCGGGTCAAGGTCAACATCAGGGAAAGGGACAGGGTCAATGTCAAGGACAGGGTCATGGTCAGGGTCAGGGTCAGTGTCAAGGTCAAGGTCAAGTTCAAGTTAAGGGTCAATGTCAAGGTCAGGGTCAGGGTCAAGGTCAAGTTCAAGGTCAATTTCGGGGTTAGGGTCAAGGTCAAGGTCAGGTTCAGTATCAGGGTCAGGGTCAGGGTGCGAGTGAGGGTCAGGGTCAGGGTCAAGATCAAGGTCAAGGTCAGGGTCAGGTTGAAGTTCAAGGTCAGGGTCAGGGTCAGGGTCAAGTTTAAGTTCAAGGTGAGGGGTAGGGTCAGCGTCTTGGTCAGGGCCAGGTCAGGTGCAGGGTCAGTGTCAGGGTCAGGGTCAAGGTAAACGTCAGCGAAAGGGACAGGGTCAAGGTCAAGGACAGGGTCATGGTCAGGGTCAGGGTCAGGGACAAGTTCAAGGTCAAGCTCAGGGTGACGGTCAGGGTCAAGGTCAAGGTCAAGGTCAGGGTCAATGTCAAGGTCAAGGTCAGGGTCAGGGTCAAGGTCAAGTTCAGTGTCAGGGTCAAGGTCAAGGTCATTGTCAGAGTCAGTGTCAGATTTAGGGTGAGGGTCAGCATCAGGGTCAAGGTCAAGGTCAGGGTCAGGGTCAGGGTCATTGTCAAGTTCAGTGTCAGGGTCATTGTCAGGGTGAGGGTCAAGGCCAAGGTCCGGGTCAGGGTCAGGGTCAGTTTTAGGGTGAGGTTCAGGGTCAAGGTCAGGGTCAGGGTCAGGGTCAAGGTCACGTTCAGTGTCACGGTCACGGTCAGACTTCGGGTCAGGGTCAAGGTCAGGGTCAAGGTCAATGTCAGGGTCAAAGTCAGGTTCAGGGTTAGGTTCAGGGTCAGGCTGAGGATTATGGTGAGGGTCAGGGTCAGGGTCAGCATTAGGATCAGGTTTAGGGTCAGGTCAGGGTGAGGGTCAGGTGCCGGGTCAGTTTCAGGGTCACGGTAAGACTTAAAGTCAGGGTCAAGGTCAGGGTCAAGGTCCAGGTCAAGCTCAGTGTCAAGGTCAAGGTCAGGGTCAGGGTCAAGGTCAGGGTCAGGGTCAAGTTCAAGGTCAAGCTCAGGGTGAGGGTCAGGTCAAGGTCAAGGTCAAGGTCAGGGTCAGGGTTAGGTTTAGGGTGAGGGTGAGGTTCAGGTTCAGGGTCAGGGTCAGATTTAGGCTGAGGGTCAGGGTCAGGGTCAAGGTCAAATTAAAGTTCAAGTTCAAGGTAAGGGTCAGGCTCAAGTTCAAGGTCAGGGTCAGGGTCAAGGTCAAGGTCAGGGTCAGGGTCAGGTTTAGGGTTAGGGTCAGTGTCAGGGTCAGGGTCAGTTTCAGGGTCAAGGTCAGGGTCAGGGTCAGGGTCAAGGTCACGTTCAGTGTCACGGTCAGACTTAGGGTCAGGGTCAAGATCAGGGACAAGGTCAATGTCAGGGTCAAAGTCAGGTTCAGGGTCAGGCTGACGATTATGGTGAGGGTCAGGGTTAGGGTCAGGGTCAGCATTAGGACCAGGGTTAGGATTAGGTCAGGGTCACGGTCAGGGTGAGGGTCAGGTGCCGGGTCAGGGTCAGGATCACGGTAAGGCATAAAGTCAGGGTCAGGGTCAGGGTAAGGGTCAGGGTCAGGGTCAAGTTCAAGGTCAAGGTCAATGTCAAGGTCAAGGTCAGGGTCAGGGTCAAGGTCAAGGTCATTTTCAGAGTCAGTGTCAGGTTTAGGGTGAGGGTCAGCGTCAGGGTGAAGGTCAGGGTTAGGGTCAGAGTCAAGGTCAAGTTCAAGGTCAATTTCGGGGTCAGGGTCAAAGTCAAGTTCATGTTCAATATCAGGGTCAGGGTCAGGGTCAGGGTGAGTGTGAGGGTCAGGGTCAAGGTCAAGGTCAAGGTCAAGTTCAGGGTCAATGTCAAGGTCAGGGTCAGGGTCAGGGTCAGGGTCAGGGTCAAGGTCAATTTCGGGGTCAGGGTCAAGTTCAAGGTCAGGTTCAGTATCAGGGTCAGGGTCAGGGTGCGAGTGAGGGTCAGGGTCAAGATCAAGGTCAAGGTCAGGGTCAGGTTGAAGTTCAAGGTCAGGGTCAGGGTCAGGGTCAGGTTTAGGGTGAGTGTCAGATTGAAGTTCAAGGTCAAGGTCATTGTCAGAGTCAGTGTCAGATTTAGGGTGAGGGTCAGGGTCAAGGTCAAGGTCAGGGTCAGCGTCAGTGTCAAGGTCAAGGTCAAGGTGAGGGGTAGGGTCAGCATCTTGGTCAGGGCCAGGTCAGGTGCAGGGTCAGTGTCAGGGTCAGGGTCAAGGTCAAGGTCAAGGTCGGGTCAAGGTCAAGGTCAAGGTCGGGTCAAGGTCAACATCAGGGAAAGGGACAGGGTCAATGTCAAGGACAGGGTCATGGTCAGGGTCAGGGTCAGTGTCAAGGTCAAGGTCAAGTTCAAGTTAAGGGTCAATGTCAAGGTCAGGGTCAGGGTCAAGGTCAAGTTCAAGGTCAATTTCGGGGTTAGGGTCAAGGTCAAGGTCAGGTTCAGTATCAGGGTCAGGGTCAGGGTGCGAGTGAGGGTCAGGGTCAGGGTCAAGATCAAGGTCAAGGTCAGGGTCAGGTTGAAGTTCAAGGTCAGGGTCAGGGTCAGGGTCAAGTTTAAGTGCAAGGTGAGGGGTAGGGTCAGCGTCTTGTTCAGGGCCAGGTCAGGTGCAGGGTCAGTGTCAGGGTCAGGGTCAAGGTAAACGTCAGCGAAAGGGACAGGGTCAAGGTCAAGGACAGGGTCATGGTCAGGGTCAGGGTCAGGGACAAGTTCAAGGTCAAGCTCAGGGTGACGGTCAGGGTCAAGGTCAAGGTCAAGGTCAGGGTCAATGTCAAGGTCAAGGTCAGGGTCAGGGTCAAGGTCAAGTTCAGTGTCAGGGTCAAGGTCAAGGTCATTGTCAGAGTCAGTGTCAGATTTAGGGTGAGGGTCAGCATCAGGGTCAAGGTCAAGGTCAGGGTCAGGGTCAGGGTCATTGTCAAGTTCAGTGTCAGGGTCATTGTCAGGGTGAGGGTCAAGGCCAAGGTCCGGGTCAGGGTCAGGGTCAGTTTTAGGGTGAGGTTCAGGGTCAAGGTCAGGGTCAGGGTCAGGGTCAAGGTCACGTTCAGTGTCACGGTCACGGTCAGACTTCGGGTCAGTGTCAAGGTCAGGGTCAAGGTCAATGTCAGGGTCAAAGTCAGGTTCAGGGTTAGGTTCAGGGTCAGGCTGAGGATTATGGTGAGGGTCAGGGTCAGGGTCAGCATTAGGATCAGGGTTAGGGTCAGGTCAGGGTGAGGGTCAGGTGCCGGGTCAGTTTCAGGGTCACGGTAAGACTTAAAGTCAGGGTCAAGGTCAGGGTCAAGGTCCAGGTCAAGCTCAGTGTCAAGGTCAAGGTCAGGGTCAGGGTCAAGGTCAGGGTCAGGGTCAAGTTCAAGGTCAAGCTCAGGGTGAGGGTCAGGTCAAGGTCAAGGTCAAGGTCAGGGTCAGGGTTAGGTTTAGGGTGAGGGTGAGGTTCAGGTTCAGGGTCAGGGTCAGATTTAGGCTGAGGGTCAGGGTCAGGGTCAAGGTCAAATTAAAGTTCAAGTTCAAGGTAAGGGTCAGGCTCAAGTTCAAGGTCAGGGTCAGGGTCAAGGTCAAGGTCAGGGTCAGGGTCAGGTTTAGGGTTAGGGTCAGTGTCAGGGTCAGGGTCAGTTTCAGGGTCAAGGTCAGGGTCAGGGTCAGGGTCAAGGTCACGTTCAGTGTCACGGTCAGACTTAGGGTCAGGGTCAAGATCAGGGACAAGGTCAATGTCAGGGTCAAAGTCAGGTTCAGGGTCAGGCTGACGATTATGGTGAGGGTCAGGGTTAGGGTCAGGGTCAGCATTCGGACCAGGGTTAGGATTAGGTCAGGGTCACGGTCAGGGTGAGGGTCAGGTGCCGGGTCAGGGTCAGGATCACGGTAAGGCATAAAGTCAGGGTCAGGGTCAGGGTAAGGGTCAGGGTCAGGGTCAAGTTCAAGGTCAAGGTCAATGTCAAGGTCAAGGTCAGGGTCAGGGTCAAGGTCAAGGTCATTTTCAGAGTCAGTGTCAGGTTTAGGGTGAGGGTCAGCGTCAGGGTGAAGGTCAGGGTTAGGGTCAGAGTCAAGGTCAAGTTCAAGGTCAATTTCGGGGTCAGGGTCAAAGTCAAGTTCATGTTCAATATCAGGGTCAGGGTCAGGGTCAGGGTGAGTGTGAGGGTCAGGGTCAAGGTCAAGGTCAAGGTCAAGTTCAGGGTCAATGTCAAGGTCAGGGTCAGGGTCAGGGTCAGGGTCAGGGTCAAGGTCAATTTCGGGGTCAGGGTCAAGTTCAAGGTCAGGTTCAGTATCAGGGTCAGGGTCAGGGTGCGAGTGAGGGTCAGGGTCAAGATCAAGGTCAAGGTCAGGGTCAGGTTGAAGTTCAAGGTCAGGGTCAGGGTCAGGGTCAGGTTTAGGGTGAGTGTCAGATTGAAGTTCAAGGTCAAGGTCATTGTCAGAGTCAGTGTCAGATTTAGGGTGAGGGTCAGGGTCAAGGTCAAGGTCAGGGTCAGCGTCAGTGTCAAGGTCAAGGTCAAGGTGAGGGGTAGGGTCAGCATCTTGGTCAGGGCCAGGTCAGGTGCAGGGTCAGTGTCAGGGTCAGGGTCAAGGTCAAGGTCAAGGTCGGGTCAAGGTCAAGGTCAAGGTCGGGTCAAGGTCAACATCAGGGAAAGGGACAGGGTCAATGTCAAGGACAGGGTCATGGTCAGGGTCAGGGTCAGGGTCAAGGTCAAGGTCAAGTTCAAGTTAAGGGTCAATGTCAAGGTCAGGGTCAGGGTCAAGGTCAAGTTCAAGGTCAATTTCGGGGTTAGGGTCAAGGTCAAGGTCAGGTTCAGTATCAGGGTCAGGGTCAGGGTGCGAGTGAGGGTCAGGGTCAGGGTCAAGATCAAGGTCAAGGTCAGGGTCAGGTTGAAGTTCAAGGTCAGGGTCAGGGTCAGGGTCAAGTTTAAGTGCAAGGTGAGGGGTAGGGTCAGCGTCTTGGTCAGGGCCAGGTCAGGTGCAGGGTCAGTGTCAGGGTCAGGGTCAAGGTAAACGTCAGCGAAAGGGACAGGGTCAAGGTCAAGGACAGGGTCATGGTCAGGGTCAGGGTCAGGGACAAGTTCAAGGTCAAGCTCAGGGTGACGGTCAGGGTCAAGGTCAAGGTCAAGGTCAGGGTCAATGTCAAGGTCAAGGTCAGGGTCAGGGTCAAGGTCAAGTTCAGTGTCAGGGTCAAGGTCAAGGTCATTGTCAGAGTCAGTGTCAGATTTAGGGTGAGGGTCAGCATCAGGGTCAAGGTCAAGGTCAGGGTCAGGGTCAGGGTCATTGTCAAGTTCAGTGTCAGGGTCATTGTCAGGGTGAGGGTCAAGGCCAAGGTCCGGGTCAGGGTCAGGGTCAGTTTTAGGGTGAGGTTCAGGGTCAAGGTCAGGGTCAGGGTCAGGGTCAAGGTCACGTTCAGTGTCACGGTCACGGTCAGACTTCGGGTCAGTGTCAAGGTCAGGGTCAAGGTCAATGTCAGGGTCAAAGTCAGGTTCAGGGTTAGGTTCAGGGTCAGGCTGAGGATTATGGTGAGGGTCAGGGTCAGGGTCAGCATTAGGATCAGGGTTAGGGTCAGGTCAGGGTGAGGGTCAGGTGCCGGGTCAGTTTCAGGGTCACGGTAAGACTTAAAGTCAGGGTCAAGGTCAGGGTCAAGGTCCAGGTCAAGCTCAGTGTCAAGGTCAAGGTCAGGGTCAGGGTCAAGGTCAGGGTCAGGGTCAAGTTCAAGGTCAAGCTCAGGGTGAGGGTCAGGTCAAGGTCAAGGTCAAGGTCAGGGTCAGGGTTAGGTTTAGGGTGAGGGTGAGGTTCAGGTTCAGGGTCAGGGTCAGATTTAGGCTGAGGGTCAGGGTCAGGGTCAAGGTCAAATTAAAGTTCAAGTTCAAGGTAAGGGTCAGGCTCAAGTTCAAGGTCAGGGTCAGGGTCAAGGTCAAGGTCAGGGTCAGGGTCAGGTTTAGGGTTAGGGTCAGTGTCAGGGTCAGGGTCAGTTTCAGGGTCAAGGTCAGGGTCAGGGTCAGGGTCAAGGTCACGTTCAGTGTCACGGTCAGACTTAGGGTCAGGGTCAAGATCAGGGACAAGGTCAATGTCAGGGTCAAAGTCAGGTTCAGGGTCAGGCTGACGATTATGGTGAGGGTCAGGGTTAGGGTCAGGGTCAGCATTAGGACCAGGGTTAGGATTAGGTCAGGGTCACGGTCAGGGTGAGGGTCAGGTGCCGGGTCAGGGTCAGGATCACGGTAAGGCATAAAGTCAGGGTCAGGGTCAGGGTAAGGGTCAGGGTCAGGGTCAAGTTCAAGGTCAAGGTCAATGTCAAGGTCAAGGTCAGGGTCAGGGTCAAGGTCAAGGTCATTTTCAGAGTCAGTGTCAGGTTTAGGGTGAGGGTCAGCGTCAGGGTGAAGGTCAGGGTTAGGGTCAGAGTCAAGGTCAAGTTCAAGGTCAATTTCGGGGTCAGGGTCAAAGTCAAGTTCATGTTCAATATCAGGGTCAGGTTCAGGGTCAGGGTGAGTGTGAGGGTCAGGGTCAAGGTCAAGTTCATGTTCAATATCAGGGTCAGGTTTAGGGTGAGTGTCAGGTTGAGGGTCAGGGTCAAGGTCAAGGTCAGTGTCAGGGTCAGGGTCAAGGTCAACATCAAGGTGAGGGGTAGGGTCAAGGTCAAGGTCAAGGTGAGGGGTAGGGTCAGCGTCTTAGTCAGGGTCAGGTCAGGGTCAGGGTCAGTGTTAGGGTCAGGGTCAAGGTCAAGGTCAGGGTCCAGGTCAAGCTCAGTTTCAGGGACAAGGTCAAGGTCACGCTCAGGGTGAGGGTCAGGCTCAAGGTCAAGATCAAGGTCAAGGTCAGGGTCAGGGTTAGGTTTAGGGTGAGGTTCAGGGTCAGGGTCAAGGTCAAGTTAAAGTTCAAGTTCAAGGTAAGGTTCAGGCTCAAGTTGAAGGTCAGGGTCAGGGTCAAGTTCAAGGTCAGGTTCAGGTTCAAGGTCAGGGTCAGGGTCAGGGTGAGGGTCAGGGTCAAGGTCAAGGTCAAGTTCAAGTTCAGGGTCAATGTCAAGGTCAGGGTCAGGGTCAGGGTCAAGGTCAAGCTCAAGGTGAGGAGTAGGGTCAGCGTCTTGGTCAGGGCCAGGTCAGGTGCAGGGTCAGTGTCAGGGTCAAGGTCAAGGTGAGGGGTAGGGTCAGCATCTTGGTCAGGGCCAGGTCAGGTGCAGGGTCAGTGTCAGGGTCAGGGTCAAGGTCAAGGTCAAGGTCGGGTCAAGGTCAACATCAGGGAAAGGGACAGGGTCAATGTCAAGGACAGGGTCATGGTCAGGGTCAGGGTCAGGGTCAAGGTCAAGGTCAAGTTCAAGTTAAGGGTCAATGTCAAGGTCAGGGTCAGGGTCAAGGTCAAGTTCAAGGTCAATTTCGGGGTTAGGGTCAAGGTCAAGGTCAGGTTCAGTATCAGGGTCAGGGTCAGGGTGCGAGTGAGGGTCAGGGTCAGGGTCAAGATCAAGGTCAAGGTCAGGGTCAGGTTGAAGTTCAAGGTCAGGGTCAGGGTCAGGGTCAAGTTTAAGTTCAAGGTGAGGGGTAGGGTCAGCGTCTTGGTCAGGGCCAGGTCAGGTGCAGGGTCAGTGTCAGGGTCAGGGTCAAGGTAAACGTCAGCGAAAGGGACAGGGTCAAGGTCAAGGACAGGGTCATGGTCAGGGTCAGGGTCAGGGACAAGTTCAAGGTCAAGCTCAGGGTGACGGTCAGGGTCAAGGTCAAGGTCAAGGTCAGGGTCAATGTCAAGGTCAAGGTCAGGGTCAGGGTCAAGGTCAAGTTCAGTGTCAGGGTCAAGGTCAAGGTCATTGTCAGAGTCAGTGTCAGATTTAGGGTGAGGGTCAGCATCAGGGTCAAGGTCAAGGTCAGGGTCAGAGTCAGGGTCATTGTCAAGTTCAGTGTCAGGGTCATTGTCAGGGTGAGGGTCAAGGCCAAGGTCCGGGTCAGGGTCAGGGTCAGTTTTAGGGTGAGGTTCAGGGTCAAGGTCAGGGTCAGGGTCAGGGTCAAGGTGACGTTCAGTGTCACGGTCACGGTCAGACTTCGGGTCAGGGTCAAGGTCAGGGTCAAGGTCAATGTCAGGGTCAAAGTCAGGTTCAGGGTTAGGTTCAGGGTCAGGCTGAGGATTATGGTGAGGGTCAGGGTCAGGGTCAGCATTAGGATCAGGGTTAGGGTCAGGTCAGGGTGAGGGTCAGGTGCCGGGTCAGTTTCAGGGTCACGGTAAGACTTAAAGTCAGGGTCAAGGTCAGGGTCAAGGTCCAGGTCAAGCTCAGTGTCAAGGTCAAGGTCAGGGTCAGGGTCAAGGTCAGGGTCAGGGTCAAGTTCAAGGTCAAGCTCAGGGTGAGGGTCAGGTCAAGGTCAAGGTCAAGGTCAGGGTCAGGGTTAGGTTTAGGGTGAGGGTGAGGTTCAGGTTCAGGGTCAGGGTCAGATTTAGGCTGAGGGTCAGGGTCAGGGTCAAGGTCAAATTAAAGTTCAAGTTCAAGGTAAGGGTCAGGCTCAAGTTCAAGGTCAGGGTCAGGGTCAAGGTCAAGGTCAGGGTCAGGGTCAGGTTTAGGGTTAGGGTCAGTGTCAGGGTCAGGGTCAGTTTCAGGGTCAAGGTCAGGGTCAGGGTCAGGGTCAAGGTCACGTTCAGTGTCACGGTCAGACTTAGGGTCAGGGTCAAGATCAGGGACAAGGTCAATGTCAGGGTCAAAGTCAGGTTCAGGGTCAGGCTGACGATTATGGTGAGGGTCAGGGTTAGGGTCAGGGTCAGCATTAGGACCAGGGTTAGGATTAGGTCAGGGTCACGGTCAGGGTGAGGGTCAGGTGCCGGGTCAGGGTCAGGATCACGGTAAGGCATAAAGTCAGGGTCAGGGTCAGGGTAAGGGTCAGGGTCAGGGTCAAGTTCAAGGTCAAGGTCAATGTCAAGGTCAAGGTCAGGGTCAGGGTCAAGGTCAAGGTCATTTTCAGAGTCAGTGTCAGGTTTAGGGTGAGGGTCAGCGTCAGGGTGAAGGTCAGGGTTAGGGTCAGAGTCAAGGTCAAGTTCAAGGTCAATTTCGGGGTCAGGGTCAAAGTCAAGTTCATGTTCAATATCAGGGTCAGGTTCAGGGTCAGGGTGAGTGTGAGGTCAAGGTCAAGGTGAGGGGTAGGGTCAGCGTCTTAGTCAGGGTCAGGTCAGGTGCAGGGTCAGTGTCAGGGTCAGGGTCAAGGTCAAGGTCAGGGTCCAGGTCAAGCTCAGTTTCAGGGACAAGTTCAAGGTCACGCTCAGGGTGAGGGTCAGGCTCAAGGTCAAGATCAAGGTCAAGGTCAGGGTCAGGGTTAGGTTTAGGGTGAGGTTCAGGGTCAGGGTCAAGGTCAAGTTAAAGTTCAAGTTCAAGGTAAGGTTCAGGCTCAAGTTGAAGGTCAGGGTCAGGGTCAAGTTCAAGGTCAGGTTCAGGTTCAAGGTCAGGGTCAGGGTCAGGGTGAGGGTCAGGGTCAAGGTCAAGTTCAAGTTCAGGGTCAATGTCAAGGTCAGGGTCAGGGTCAGGGTCAAGGTCAAGTTCAAGGTCAATTTCGGGGTCAGGGTCAAGGTCAAGGTCAGGTTCAGTATCAGGGTCAGGGTCAGGGTGCGAGTGAGGGTCAGGGTCAAGATCAAGGTCAAGGTCAGGGTCAGGTTGAAGTTCAAGGTCAGGGTCAGGGTCAGGGTCAGGTTTAGGGTGAGTGTCAGATTGAAGTTCAAGGTCAAGGTCATTGTCAGAGTCAGTGTCAGATTTAGGGTGAGGGTCAGCATCAGGGTCAAGGTCAGGGTCAGCGTCAGTGTCAAGGTCAAGCTCAAGGTGAGGAGTAGGGTCAGCGTCTTGGTCAGGGCCAGGTCAGGTGCAGGGTCAGTGTCAGGGTCAGGGTCAAGGTCAAGGTCAAGGTCGGGTCAAGGTCAAGGTCAAGGTCGGGTCAAGGTCAACATCAGGGAAAGGGACAGGGTCAATGTCAAGGACAGGGTCATGGTCAGGGTCAGGGTCAGTGTCAAGGTCAAGGTCAAGTTCAAGTTAAGGGTCAATGTCAAGGTCAGGGTCAGGGTCAAGGTCAAGTTCAAGGTCAATTTCGGGGTTAGGGTCAAGGTCAAGGTCAGGTTCAGTATCAGGGTCAGGGTCAGGGTGCGAGTGAGGGTCAGGGTCAGGGTCAAGATCAAGGTCAAGGTCAGGGTCAGGGTCAGGGTCAAGGTCAAGTTCAGTGTCAGGGTCAAGGTCAAGGTCATTGTCAGAGTCAGTGTCAGATTTAGGGTGAGGGTCAGCATCAGGGTCAAGGTCAAGGTCAGGGTGAGGGTCAGGGTCATTGTCAAGTTCAGTGTCAGGGTCATTGTCAGGGTCAGGGTCAAGGCCAAGTTCCGGGTCAGGGTCAGGGTCAGTTTTAGGGTGAGGTTCAGGGTCAAGGTCAGGGTCAGGGTCAGGGTCAAGGTCACGTTCAGTGTCACGGTCACGGTCAGACTTCGGGTCAGGGTCAAGGTCAGAGTCAAGGTCAATGTCAGGGTCAAAGTCAGGTTCAGGGTTAGGTTCAGGGTCAGGCTGAGGATTATGGTGAGGGTCAGGGTCAGGGTCAGCATTAGGATCAGGGTTAGGGTCAGGTCAGGGTGAGGGTCAGGTGCCGGGTCAGTTTCAGGGTCACGGTAAGACTTAAAGTCAGGGTCAAGGTCAGGGTCAAGGTCCAGGTCAAGCTCAGTGTCAAGGTCAAGGTCAGGGTCAGGGTCAAGGTCAGGGTCAGGGTCAAGTTCAAGGTCAAGCTCAGGGTGAGGGTCAGGTCAAGGTCAAGGTCAAGGTCAGGGTCAGGGTTAGGTTTAGGGTGAGGGTGAGGTTCGGGTTCAGGGTCAGGGTCAGATTTAGGCTGAGGGTCAGGGTCAGGGTCAAGGTCAAATTAAAGTTCAAGTTCAAGGTAAGGGTCAGGCTCAAGTTCAAGGTCAGGGTCAGGGTCAAGGTCAAGGTCAGGGTCAGGGTCAGGTTTAGGGTTAGGGTCAGTGTCAGGGTCAGTTTCAGGGTCAAGGTCAGGGTCAGGGTCAGGGTCAAGGTCAATGTCATTGTCAGAGTCAGTGTGAGGTTTAGGGTGAGGGTCACCGTCAGGGTCAAGGTCAAGGTCAAGGTCAGGGTCAGGGTCATGGTCATTGTCAAGTTCAGTGTCAGGGTCAGTTTTAGTGTGAGGTTCAAATCAAGGTCAGGGTCAGGGTCAGGGTCAAGGTCAAGTTCAAGGTCAAGGTCAAGGTCAAGGTCACGGTCAGGGCAGGTTTAGGTTTAGGGACAGTGTCAGGGTCAGGGTTAGTTTCAGGGTTAAGGTCAGGGTCAGGGCTAAGGTCTCGTTCAGTGTCATGGTCACGGTCAGACTTCGGGTCAGGGTCAAGGTCAGGGTCAAGGTCAATGTCAGGGTCAAAGTCAGGTTCAGGGTTAGGTTCAGGGTCAGGCTGAGGATTATGGTGAGGGTCAGGGTCAGGGTCAGCATTAGGATCAGGGTTAGGGTCAGGTCAGGGTGAGGGTCAGGTGCCGGGTCAGTTTCAGGGTCACGGTAAGACTTAAAGTCAGGGTCAAGGTCAGGGTCAAGGTCCAGGTCAAGCTCAGTGTCAAGGTCAAGGTCAGGGTCAGGGTCAAGGTCAGGGTCAGGGTCAAGTTCAAGGTCAAGCTCAGGGTGAGGGTCAGGTCAAGGTCAAGGTCAAGGTCAGGGTCAGGGTTAGGTTTAGGGTGAGGGTGAGGTTCAGGTTCAGGGTCAGGGTCAGATTTAGGCTGAGGGTCAGGGTCAGGGTCAAGGTCAAATTAAAGTTCAAGTTCAAGGTAAGGGTCAGGCTCAAGTTCAAGGTCAGGGTCAGGGTCAAGGTCAAGGTCAGGGTCAGGGTCAGGTTTAGGGTTAGGGTCAGTGTCAGGGTCAGGGTCAGTTTCAGGGTCAAGGTCAGGGTCAGGGTCAAGGTCACGTTCAGTGTCACGGTCAGACTTAGGGTCAGGGTCAAGATCAGGGACAAGGTCAATGTCAGGGTCAAAGTCAGGTTCAGGGTCAGGCTGAGGATTATGGTGAGGGTCAGGGTTAGGGTCAGGGTCAGCATTAGGACCAGGGTTAGGATTAGGTCAGGGTCACGGTCAGGGTGAGGGTCAGGTGCCGGGTCAGGGTCAGGATCACGGTAAGGCATAAAGTCAGGGTCAGGGTCAGGGTAAGGGTCAGGGTCAGGGTCAAGTTCAAGGTCAAGGTCAAGGTCAGGGTCATGGTCAAGGTCAAGGCCAGGGTCAGCGTCAGGGTCAGGTTTAGTGTGAGGGGCAGGGTTAGGTTCAGGTTCAAGGTCAGGGTCATGGTCAGGGTAAGGGTCAGGTTCAAGTTCAAGGTCAGGGTCAGGGTCAGGTTTAGGGTGAGTGTCTGGTTGAGGGTCAGGGTCAAGGTCAAGGTCAGGGTCAGGGTCAGGTTTAGGGTGAGTGTCAGGTTGAGGGTCAGGGTCAAGGTCAGGGTCAGGGTCAAGGTCAAGGTCAAGGTGAGGGTTAGGGTCAAGGTCAAGGTCAAGGTGAGGGGTAGGGTCAGCGTCTTGGTCAGGGTCAGGTCAGGTGCAGGGTCAGTGTCAGGGTCAGGGTCAAGGTCAAGGTAGAGTGAGGGTCAAGGTCAAGTTCAAGTTCAGGGTCAATGTCAAGGTTAATGTCAGGGTCAGGGTCAATGTCAAGGTAAGGGTCAGGGTCAAGGTCAAGGTCAGGTTCAGTATAAGGGTCAGGATCAGGGTGAGGGTGAGGGTGAGGGTCAGGGTCAAGATCAAGGTCAGGGTCAGGTTCAAGTTCAAGGTCAGGGTCAGGGTCAGGTTTAGGGTGAGTGTCAGGGTGAGGGTCAGGGTCAAGGTCAAGATCAGGGTCAGGGACAAGTTCAAGGTCAAGCACAGGGTGAGGGTCAGGGTCAAGGTCAAGGTCAGGGTCAAGCTCAAAGTCAAGGTCAGGGTCAGGGTCATTGACAGGGTGAGGTTCAAGGCCAAGGTCCGGGTCAGGGTCAGGTTCAGTTTTAGGGTGAGGGTCAGGGTCAAGGTCAGGGTCAGGGTCAGGGTTAGGTTTAGGGTGAGGGTCAGGGTCAGGGTCAGGGTCAAGGGCAAGGTAAGGGTCAGGCTCAAGTTCAAGGTCAGGGTCAGGCTCAAGGTCAAGGTCAGGGGCAGGGACAAGTTCAAGGTCAAGCTCAGGGTGCGGGTCAGGGTCAAGGTCAAGGTCAAGGTGAGGTTCAATGTCAAGGTCAAGGTCAGGGTCAGGGTCAAGGTCAAGTTCTGGGTCAGGGTCAAGGTCAAGGTCATTGTCAGAGTCAGTGTCAAGTTTAGGGTGAGGGTCAGGGTCAGGGTCAAGGTCAAGGCCAAGGTCCGGGTCAGTGTCAGGGTCAGGTTCAGTTTCAGGGTGAGGGTCAGGGTCAAGGTCAGGGTCAGGGTCAGGGTCAAGGTCAAGGTCAAGGTGAGGGGTAGGGTCAAGGTCAAGGTCAAGGTGAGGGGTAGGGTCAGCGTCTTGGTCAGGGTCAGGTCAGGTGCAGGGTCAGTGTCAGGGTCAGGGTCAAGGTCAAGGTAGAGTGAGGGTCAAGGTCAAGTTCAAGTTCAGGGTCAATGTCAAGGTTAATGTCAGGGTCAGGGTCAAGGTCAAGGTAAGGGTCAGGGTCAAGGTCAAGGTCAGGTTCAGTATAAGGGTCAGGATCAGGGTGAGGGTGAGGGTGAGGGTCAGGGTCAAGATCAAGGTCAGGGTCAGGTTCAAGTTCAAGGTCAGGGTCAGGGTCAGGTTTAGGGTGAGTGTCAGGGTGAGGGTCAGGGTAAAGGTCAAGATCAGGGTCAGGGACAAGTTCAAGGTCAAGCACAGGGTGAGGGTCAGGGTCAAGGTCAAGGTCAGGGTCAAGCTCAAAGTCAAGGTCAGGGTCAGGGTCAAGGTGAAGGTTATTGTCAGAGTCCGTGTCAGGTTTAAGGTGAGGGTCAGCGTGAGGGTCAAGGTCAATGTCAGGGTCAGGGTCAGGGTCAGGGTCATTGACAGGGTGAGGTTCAAGGCCAAGGTCCGGGTCAGGGTCAGGTTCAGTTTTAGGGTGAGGGTCAGGGTCAAGGTCAGGGTCAGGGTCAGGGTTAGGTTTAGGGTGAGGGTCAGGGTCAGGGTCAGGGTCAAGGGCAAGGTAAGGGTCAGGCTCAAGTTCAAGGTCAGGGTCAGGCTCAAGGTCAAGGTCAGGGGCAGGGACAAGTTCAAGTTCAAGCTCAGGGTGCGGGTCAGGGTCAAGGTCAAGGTCAAGGTGAGGTTCAATGTCAAGGTCAAGGTCAGGGTCAGGGTCAAGGTCAAGTTCTGGGTCAGGGTCAAGGTCAAGGTCATTGTCAGAGTCAGTGTCAAGTTTAGGGTGAGGGTCAGGGTCAGGGTCAAGGTCAAGGCCAAGGTCCGGGTCAGTGTCAGGGTCAGGTTCAGTTTCAGGGTGAGGGTCAGGGTCAAGGTCAGGGTCAGGGTCAGGGTCAGGGTCAAGGTCAAGGTAAGGGTCAGGGTCAAGGTCAATGTCATTGTCAGAGTCAGTGTCAGGTTTAGGGTGAGGGTCACCGTCAGGGTCAAGGTCAAGGTCAAGGTCAGGGTCAGGGTCATGGTCATTGTCAAGTTCAGTGTCAGGGTCAGTTTTAGTGTGAGGTTCAAGGTCAAGGTCAGGGTCAGGGTCAGGGTCAAGGTCAAGTTCAAGGTCAAGGTCAAGGTCAAGGTCACGGTCAGGGCAGGTTTAGGTTTAGGGACAGTGTCAGGGTCAGGGTTAGTTTCAGGGTTAAGGTCAGGGTCAGGGCTAAGGTCTCGTTCAGTGTCATGGTCACGGTCAGACTTCGGGTCAGCGTCAAGGTCAGGGTCAAGGTCAATGTCAGGGTCAAAGTCAGGTTCAGGGTTAGGTTCAGGGTCAGGCTGAGGATTATGGTGAGGGTCAGGGTCAGGGTCAGCATTAGGATCAGGTTTAGGGTCAGGTCAGGGTGAGGGTCAGGCGCCGGGTCAGGGTCAGGGTCATGGTAAGACTTAAAGTCAGGGTCAAGGTCAGGGTCAAGGTCCAGGTCAAGCTCAGTGTCAAGGTCAAGGTCAGGGTCAGGGTGAAGATCAAGGTCAAGTTAATGGTCATTGTCAAGATCCAGGTCAGGGTAAGGGTCAGGGTCAGGGTCACGTTCAAGGTCAAGGTCAAGGTCAAGGTCAGGGTCACGGTCAAGGTCAAGGTCAGGGTCAGCGTCAGGGTCAGGTTTAGTGTGAGGGGCAGGGTGAGGGTCAGGATCAAGGTGAAGGTCAAGGTCAGGGACAAGGTCAAGGTCAAGATGAGGGATAGTGTCAGTGTCCCGTTCAGGGTCAGGGTTAGGTTCAGGTTCAAGGTCAGGGTCATGGTCAGGGTCAGGGTCAGACTTAGGGTCAAGGTCAAGGTCAAGGTCAGGGTCAAGGTCAAGGTCAGGGTAAGGGACAAGGTCAAGGTCAAGGTCAAGGTCAGGGTCAATGTCAAGGTCAAGGTCAGGGTCAGGGTCAGGGTCAAGGTCAAGTTCAGGGTCAGGGTCAAGGTCAAGGTCATTGTCAGAGTCAGTGTCAGATTTAGGGTGAGGGTCAGCATCAGGGTCAAGGTCAAGGTCAGGGTCAGGGTCAGGGTCATTGTCAAGTTCAGTGTCAGGGTCATTGTCAGGGTGAGGGTCAAGGCCAAGGTCCGGGTCAGGGTCAGGGTCAGTTTTAGGGTGAGGTTCAGGGTCAAGGTCAGGGTCAGGGTCAGGGTCAAGGTGACGTTCAGTGTCACGGTCACGGTCAGACTTCGGGTCAGGGTCAAGGTCAGGGTCAAGGTCAATGTCAGGGTCAAAGTCAGGTTCAGGGTTAGGTTCAGGGTCAGGCTGAGGATTATGGTGAGGGTCAGGGTCAGGGTCAGCATTAGGATCAGGGTTAGGGTCAGGTCAGGGTGAGGGTCAGGTGCCGGGTCAGTTTCAGGGTCACGGTAAGACTTAAAGTCAGGGTCAAGGTCAGGGTCAAGGTCCAGGTCAAGCTCAGTGTCAAGTTCAAGGTAAGGGTCAGGCTCAAGTTCAAGGTCAGGGTCAGGGTCAAGGTCAAGGTCAGGGTCAGGGTCAGGTTTAGGGTTAGGGTCAGTGTCAGGGTCAGGGTCAGTTTCAGGGTCAAGGTCAGGGTCAGGGTCAAGGTCACGTTCAGTGTCACGGTCAGACTTAGGGTCAGGGTCAAGATCAGGGACAAGGTCAATGTCAGGGTCAAAGTCAGGTTCAGGGTCAGGCTGACGATTATGGTGAGGGTCAGGGTTAGGGTCAGGGTCAGCATTAGGACCAGGGTTAGGATTAGGTCAGGGTCACGGTCAGGGTGAGGGTCAGGTGCCGGGTCAGGGTCAGGATCACGGTAAGGCATAAAGTCAGGGTCAGGGTCAGGGTAAGGGTCAGGGTCAGGGTCAAGTTCAAGGTCAAGGTCAAGGTCAGGGTCATGGTCAAGGTCAAGTTCAGGGTCAGCGTCAGGGTCAGGTTTAGTGTGAGGGGCAGGGTTAGGTTCAGGTTCAAGGTCAGGGTCATGGTCAGGGTAAGGGTCAGGTTCAAGTTCAAGGTCAGGGTCAGGGTCAGGTTTAGGGTGAGTGTCTGGTTGAGGGTCAGGGTCAAGGTCAAGGTCAGGGTCAGGGTCAGGTTTAGGGTGAGTGTCAGGTTGAGGGTCAGGGTCAAGGTCAGGGTCAGGGTCAAGGTCAAGGTCAAGGTGAGGGGTAGGGTCAAGGTCAAGGTCAAGGTGAAGGGTAGGGTCAGCGTCTTGGTCAGGGTCAGGTCAGGTGCAGGGTCAGTGTCAGGGTCAGGGTCAAGGTCAAGGTAGAGTGAGGGTCAAGGTCAAGTTCAAGTTCAGGGTCAATGTCAAGGTTAATGTCAGGGTCAGGGTCAATGTCAAGGTAAGGGTCAGGGTCAAGGTCAAGGTCAGGTTCAGTATAAGGGTCAGGATCAGGGTGAGGGTGAGGGTGAGGGTCAGGGTCAAGATCAAGGTCAGGGTCAGGTTCAAGTTCAAGGTCAGGGTCAGGGTCAGGTTTAGGGTGAGTGTCAGGGTGAGGGTCAGGGTAAAGGTCAAGATCAGGGTCAGGGACAAGTTCAAGGTCAAGCACAGGGTGAGGGTCAGGGTCAAGGTCAAGGTCAGGGTCAAGCTCAAAGTCAAGGTCAGGGTCAGGGTCAAGGTCAAGTTCAGGGTCAGGGCCAAGGTGAAGGTTATTGTCAGAGTCCGTGTCAGGTTTAAGGTGAGGGTCAGCGTGAGGGTCAAGGTCAAGGTCAATGTCAGGGTCAGGGTCAGGGTCATTGACAGGGTGAGGTTCAAGGCCAAGGTCCGGGTCAGGGTCAGGTTCAGTTTTAGGGTGAGGGTCAGGGTCAAGGTCAGGGACAGGGTCAGGGTTAGGTTTAGGGTGAGGGTCAGGGTCAGGGTCAGGCTCAAGGGCAAGGTAAGGGTCAGGCTCAAGTTCAAGGTCAGGGTCAGGCTCAAGGTCAAGGTCAGGGACAGGGACATGTTCAAGGTCAAGCTCAGGGTGCGGGTCAGGGTCAAGGTCAAGGTCAAGGTCAAGGTGAGGTTCAATGTCAAGGTCAAGGTCAGGGTCAGGGTCAAGGTCAAGTTCTGGGTCAGGGTCAAGGTCAAGGTCATTGTCAGAGTCAGTGTCAAGTTTAGGGTGAGGGTCAGGGTCAGGGTCAAGGTCAAGGCCAAGGTCCGGGTCAGTGTCAGGGTCAGGTTCAGTTTCAGGGTGAGGGTCAGGGTCAAGGTCAGGGTCAGGGTCAGGGTCAAGGTCAAGGTCAAGGTCAAGGTCAAAGTCAAGGTCAAGGTCGAATTGAGGGATAGTGTCAGTGTCCAGGTCAGGGTCAGGGTTAGGTTCAGGTTCAAGTTCAGGGTCATGGTCAGGGTCAGACTTAGGGTCAAGGTCAAGATCATGGTCCGGGTCAAGGTCAATGTCAGGGTCAGGGACAAGGTCAAGGTCAAGGTCAGGTTCAGGGTCAGGTTGAGGGTCAGGGTCAAGGTCAAGGTCAAGGTCAGGGTCAATGTCAGGGACAGGGTCAGGGTCAGGGTCAGACTTTGGGTCAGGGTGAATATCAAGGTCAGGGTCAACGTCAAGGTCAGGGTCAGGATCAGGGTGAATGTCAGTGTCAGGGTCAAGGTCAAGTTCAGGGTCAGGGTCAAGGTCAAGGTCATTGTCAGAGTCAGTGTCAGGTTTAGGGTAAGGGTCAGCGTCAGGGTCAAGGTCAAGGTCAAGGTCAGGGTCAGGGTCATTGTCAGGGTGAGGGTCAAGGCCAAGGGCCGGGTCAGGGTCAGGGTCAGGGTCAGTTTTAGGGTGAGGGTCAGGGGCAATTTTAGGGTCAGGGTTAGGTTTAGGGTGAGTGTCAGGGTGAGGGTCAGGGTGAAGATCAAGTTCAAGGTCAGGGTCAATGTCAATGTCAAGGTCAGGGTCAGGGTCAGGGTCAGGGTCAAGGTGAAGGTAAGGGTCAGGGTCAAGGTCAATGTCATTGTCAGAGTCAGTGTCAGGTTTAGGGTGAGGGTCACCGTCAGGGTCAAGGTCAAGGTCAAGGTCAGGGTCAGGGTCATGGTCATTGTCAAGTTCAGTGTCAGGGTCAGTTTTAGTGTGAGGTTCAAGGTCAAGGTCAGGGTCAGGGTCAGGGTCAAGGTCAAGTTCAAGGTCAAGGTCAAGGTCAAGGTCACGGTCTGGGCAGGTTTAGGTTTAGGGACAGTGTCAGGGTCAGGGTTAGTTTCAGGGTTAAGGTCAGGGTCAGGGCTAAGGTCTCGTTCAGTGTCATGGTCACGGTCAGACTTCGGGTCAGCGTCAAGGTCAGGGTCAAGGTCAATGTCAGGGTCAAAGTCAGGTTCAGGGTTAGGTTCAGGGTCAGGCTGAGGATTATGGTGAGGGTCAGGGTCAGGGTCAGCATTAGGATCAGGTTTAGGGTCAGGTCAGGGTGAGGGTCAGGCGCCGGGTCAGGGTCAGGGTCATGGTAAGACTTAAAGTCAGGGTCAAGGTCAGGGTCAAGGTCCAGGTCAAGCTCAGTGTCAAGGTCAAGGTCAGGGTCAGGGTGAAGATCAAGGTCAAGTTAATGGTCATTGTCAAGATCCAGGTCAGGGTAAGGGTCAGGGTCAGGGTCACGTTCAAGGTCAAGGTCAAGGTCAGGGTCACGGTCAAGGTCAAGGTCAGGGTCAGCGTCAGGGTCAGGTTTAGTGTGAGGGGCAGGGTGAGGGTCAGGATCAAGGTGAAGGTCAAGGTCAGGGACAAGGTCAAGGTCAAGATGAGGGATAGTGTCAGTGTCCCGTTCAGGGTCAGGGTTAGGTTCAGGTTCAAGGTCAGGGTCATGGTCAGGGTCAGGGTCAGACTTAGGGTCAAGGTCAAGGTCAAGGTCAGGGTCAAGGTCAAGGTC
Organism: Clangula hyemalis; assembly: GCA_963989345.1. The sequence goes on along the minus strand of OZ022455.1, from coordinate 3,625,592 downwards.
AGGGTAAGGGACAAGGTCAAGGTCAAGGTCAAGGTCAGGGTCAATGTCAAGGTCAAGGTCAGGGTCAGGGTCAGGGTCAAGGTCAAGTTCAGGGTCAGGGTCAAGGTCAAGGTCATTGTCAGAGTCAGTGTCAGATTTAGGGTGAGGGTCAGCATCAGGGTCAAGGTCAAGGTCAGGGTCAGGGTCAGGGTCATTGTCAAGTTCAGTGTCAGGGTCATTGTCAGGGTGAGGGTCAAGGCCAAGGTCCGGGTCAGGGTCAGGGTCAGTTTTAGGGTGAGGTTCAGGGTCAAGGTCAGGGTCAGGGTCAGGGTCAAGGTGACGTTCAGTGTCACGGTCACGGTCAGACTTCGGGTCAGGGTCAAGGTCAGGGTCAAGGTCAATGTCAGGGTCAAAGTCAGGTTCAGGGTTAGGTTCAGGGTCAGGCTGAGGATTATGGTGAGGGTCAGGGTCAGGGTCAGCATTAGGATCAGGGTTAGGGTCAGGTCAGGGTGAGGGTCAGGTGCCGGGTCAGTTTCAGGGTCACGGTAAGACTTAAAGTCAGGGTCAAGGTCAGGGTCAAGGTCCAGGTCAAGCTCAGTGTCAAGGTCAAGGTCAGGGTCAGGGTCAAGGTCAGGGTCAGGGTCAAGTTCAAGGTCAAGCTCAGGGTGAGGGTCAGGTCAAGGTCAAGGTCAAGGTCAGGGTCAGGGTTAGGTTTAGGGTGAGGGTGAGGTTCAGGTTCAGGGTCAGGGTCAGATTTAGGCTGAGGGTCAGGGTCAGGGTCAAGGTCAAATTAAAGTTCAAGTTCAAGGTAAGGGTCAGGCTCAAGTTCAAGGTCAGGGTCAGGGTCAAGGTCAAGGTCAGGGTCAGGGTCAGGTTTAGGGTTAGGGTCAGTGTCAGGGTCAGGGTCAGTTTCAGGGTCAAGGTCAGGGTCAGGGTCAGGGTCAAGGTCACGTTCAGTGTCACGGTCAGACTTAGGGTCAGGGTCAAGATCAGGGACAAGGTCAATGTCAGGGTCAAAGTCAGGTTCAGGGTCAGGCTGACGATTATGGTGAGGGTCAGGGTTAGGGTCAGGGTCAGCATTAGGACCAGGGTTAGGATTAGGTCAGGGTCACGGTCAGGGTGAGGGTCAGGTGCCGGGTCAGGGTCAGGATCACGGTAAGGCATAAAGTCAGGGTCAGGGTCAGGGTAAGGGTCAGGGTCAGGGTCAAGTTCAAGGTCAAGGTCAAGGTCAGGGTCATGGTCAAGGTCAAGTTCAGGGTCAGCGTCAGGGTCAGGTTTAGTGTGAGGGGCAGGGTTAGGTTCAGGTTCAAGGTCAGGGTCATGGTCAGGGTAAGGGTCAGGTTCAAGTTCAAGGTCAGGGTCAGGGTCAGGTTTAGGGTGAGTGTCTGGTTGAGGGTCAGGGTCAAGGTCAAGGTCAGGGTCAGGGTCAGGTTTAGGGTGAGTGTCAGGTTGAGGGTCAGGGTCAAGGTCAGGGTCAGGGTCAAGGTCAAGGTCAAGGTGAGGGGTAGGGTCAAGGTCAAGGTCAAGGTGAGGGGTAGGGTCAGCGTCTTGGTCAGGGTCAGGTCAGGTGCAGGGTCAGTGTCAGGGTCAGGGTCAAGGTCAAGGTAGAGTGAGGGTCAAGGTCAAGTTCAAGTTCAGGGTCAATGTCAAGGTTAATGTCAGGGTCAGGGTCAATGTCAAGGTAAGGGTCAGGGTCAAGGTCAAGGTCAGGTTCAGTATAAGGGTCAGGATCAGGGTGAGGGTGAGGGTGAGGGTCAGGGTCAAGATCAAGGTCAGGGTCAGGTTCAAGTTCAAGGTCAGGGTCAGGGTCAGGTTTAGGGTGAGTGTCAGGGTGAGGGTCAGGGTAAAGGTCAAGATCAGGGTCAGGGACAAGTTCAAGGTCAAGCACAGGGTGAGGGTCAGGGTCAAGGTCAAGGTCAGGGTCAAGCTCAAAGTCAAGGTCAGGGTCAGGGTCAAGGTCAAGTTCAGGGTCAGGGTCAAGGTGAAGGTTATTGTCAGAGTCCGTGTCAGGTTTAAGGTGAGGGTCAGCGTGAGGGTCAAGGTCAAGGTCAATGTCAGGGTCAGGGTCAGGGTCATTGACAGGGTGAGGTTCAAGGCCAAGGTCCGGGTCAGGGTCAGGTTCAGTTTTAGGGTGAGGGTCAGGGTCAAGGTCAGGGTCAGGGTCAGGGTTAGGTTTAGGGTGAGGGTCAGGGTCAGGGTCAGGGTCAAGGGCAAGGTAAGGGTCAGGCTCAAGTTCAAGGTCAGGGTCAGGCTCAAGGTCAAGGTCAGGGGCAGGGACAAGTTCAAGGTCAAGCTCAGGGTGCGGGTCAGGGTCAAGGTCAAGGTCAAGGTGAGGTTCAATGTCAAGGTCAAGGTCAGGGTCAGGGTCAAGGTCAAGTTCTGGGTCAGGGTCAAGGTCAAGGTCATTGTCAGAGTCAGTGTCAAGTTTAGGGTGAGGGTCAGGGTCAGGGTCAAGGTCAAGGCCAAGGTCCGGGTCAGTGTCAGGGTCAGGTTCAGTATAAGGGTGAGGGTCAGGGTCAAGGTCAGGGTCAGGGTCAGGGTCAAGGTCAAGGTCAAGGTCAAGGTCAAAGTCAAGGTCAAGGTCAAATTGAGGGATAGTGTCAGTGTCCAGGTCAGGGTCAGGGTTAGGTTCAGGTTCAAGTTCAGGGTCATGGTCAGGGTCAGACTTAGGGTCAAGGTCAAGATCATGGTCCGGGTCAAGGTCAATGTCAGGGTCAGGGACAAGGTCAAGGTCAAGGTCAGGTTCAGGGTCAGGTTGAGGGTCAGGGTCAAGGTCAAGGTGAAGGTCAGGGTCAATGTCAGGGACAGGGTCAGGGTCAGGGTCAGACTTTGGGTCAGGGTGAATATGAAGGTCAGGGTCAACGTCAAGGTCAGGGTCAGGATCAGGGTGAATGTCAGTGTCAGGGTCAAGGTCAAGTTCAGGGTCAGGGTCAAGGTCAAGGTCATTGTCAGAGTCAGTGTCAGGTTTAGGGTAAGGGTCAGCGTCAGGGTCAAGGTCAAGGTCAAGGTCAGGGTCAGGGTCATTGTCAGGGTGAGGGTCAAGGCCAAGGGCCGGGTCAGGGTCAGGGTCAGGGTCAGTTTTAGGGTGAGGGTCAGGGGCAATTTTAGGGTCAGGGTTAGGTTTAGGGTGAGTGTCAGGGTGAGGGTCAGGGTCAAGATCAAGTTCAAGGTCAGGGTCATGTTCAAGTTCAAGGTCAGGGTCAGGGTCAGGGTCAGGGTGATGGTCAGGGTCAAGTTCAAGGTCAAGTTCAGGGTCAATGTCAATGTCAAGGTCAGGGTCAGGGTCAGGGTCAGGGTCAAGGTCAAGGTAAGGGTCAGGGTCAAGGTCAATGTCATTGTCAGAGTCAGTGTCAGGTTTAGGGTGAGGGTCACCGTCAGGGTCAAGGTCAAGGTCAAGGTCAGGGTCAGGGTCATGGTCATTGTCAAGTTCAGTGTCAGGGTCAGTTTTAGTGTGAGGTTCAAGGTCAAGGTCAGGGTCAGGGTCAGGGTCAAGGTCAAGTTCAAGGTCAAGGTCAAGGTCAAGGTCACGGTCAGGGCAGGTTTAGGTTTAGGGACAGTGTCAGGGTCAGGGTTAGTTTCAGGGTTAAGGTCAGGGTCAGGGCTAAGGTCTCGTTCAGTGTCATGGTCACGGTCAGACTTCGGGTCAGGGTCAAGGTCAGGGTCAAGGTCAATGTCAGGGTCAAAGTCAGGTTCAGGGTTAGGTTCAGGGTCAGGCTGAGGATTATGGTGAGGGTCAGGGTCAGGGTCAGCATTAGGATCAGGTTTAGGGTCAGGTCAGGGTGAGGGTCAGGCGCCGGGTCAGGGTCAGGGTCATGGTAAGACTTAAAGTCAGGGTCAAGGTCAGGGTCAAGGTCCAGGTCAAGCTCAGTGTCAAGGTCAAGGTCAGGGTCAGGGTGAAGATCAAGGTCAAGTTAATGGTCATTGTCAAGATCCAGGTCAGGGTAAGGGTCAGGGTCAGGGTCACGTTCAAGGTCAAGGTCAAGGTCAAGGTCAGGGTCACGGTCAAGGTCAAGGTCAGGGTCAGCGTCAGGGTCAGGTTTAGTGTGAGGGGCAGGGTGAGGGTCAGGATCAAGGTGAAGGTCAAGGTCAGGGACAAGGTCAAGGTCAAGATGAGGGATAGTGTCAGTGTCCCGTTCAGGGTCAGGGTTAGGTTCAGGTTCAAGGTCAGGGTCATGGTCAGGGTCAGGGTCAGACTTAGGGTCAAGGTCAAGGTCAAGGTCAGGGTCAAGGTCAAGGTCAGGGTAAGGGACAAGGTCAAGGTCAAGGTCAAGGTCAGGGTCAATGTCAAGGTCAAGGTCAGGGTCAGGGTCAGGGTCAAGGTCAAGTTCAGGGTCAGGGTCAAGGTCAAGGTCATTGTCAGAGTCAGTGTCAGATTTAGGGTGAGGGTCAGCATCAGGGTCAAGGTCAAGGTCAGGGTCAGGGTCAGGGTCATTGTCAAGTTCAGTGTCAGGGTCATTGTCAGGGTGAGGGTCAAGGCCAAGGTCCGGGTCAGGGTCAGGGTCAGTTTTAGGGTGAGGTTCAGGGTCAAGGTCAGGGTCAGGGTCAGGGTCAAGGTCACGTTCAGTGTCACGGTCACGGTCAGACTTCGGGTCAGGGTCAAGGTCAGGGTCAAGGTCAATGTCAGGGTCAAAGTCAGGTTCAGGGTTAGGTTCAGGGTCAGGCTGAGGATTATGGTGAGGGTCCGGGTCAGGGTCAGCATTAGGATCAGGGTTAGGGTCAGGTCAGGGTGAGGGTCAGGTGCCGGGTCAGTTTCAGGGTCACGGTAAGACTTAAAGTCAGGGTCAAGGTCAGGGTCAAGGTCCAGGTCAAGCTCAGTGTCAAGGTCAAGGTCAGGGTCAGGGTCAAGGTCAGGGTCAGGGTCAAGTTCAAGGTCAAGCTCAGGGTGAGGGTCAGGTCAAGGTCAAGGTCAAGGTCAGGGTCAGGGTTAGGTTTAGGGTGAGGGTGAGGTTCAGGTTCAGGGTCAGGGTCAGATTTAGGCTGAGGGTCAGGGTCAGGGTCAAGGTCAAATTAAAGTTCAAGTTCAAGGTAAGGGTCAGGCTCAAGTTCAAGGTCAGGGTCAGGGTCAAGGTCAAGGTCAGGGTCAGGGTCAGGTTTAGGGTTAGGGTCAGTGTCAGGGTCAGGGTCAGTTTCAGGGTCAAGGTCAGGGTCAGGGTCAAGGTCACGTTCAGTGTCACGGTCAGACTTAGGGTCAGGGTCAAGATCAGGGACAAGGTCAATGTCAGGGTCAAAGTCAGGTTCAGGGTCAGGCTGAGGATTATGGTGAGGGTCAGGGTTAGGGTCAGGGTCAGCATTAGGACCAGGGTTAGGATTAGGTCAGGGTCACGGTCAGGGTGAGGGTCAGGTGCCGGGTCAGGGTCAGGATCACGGTAAGGCATAAAGTCAGGGTCAGGGTCAGGGTAAGGGTCAGGGTCAGGGTCAAGTTCAAGGTCAAGGTCAAGGTCAGGGTCATGGTCAAGGTCAAGGCCAGGGTCAGCGTCAGGGTCAGGTTTAGTGTGAGGGGCAGGGTTAGGTTCAGGTTCAAGGTCAGGGTCATGGTCAGGGTAAGGGTCAGGTTCAAGTTCAAGGTCAGGGTCAGGGTCAGGTTTAGGGTGAGTGTCTGGTTGAGGGTCAGGGTCAAGGTCAAGGTCAGGGTCAGGGTCAGGTTTAGGGTGAGTGTCAGGTTGAGGGTCAGGGTCAAGGTCAGGGTCAGGGTCAAGGTCAAGGTCAAGGTGAGGGGTAGGGTCAAGGTCAAGGTCAAGGTGAGGGGTAGGGTCAGCGTCTTGGTCAGGGTCAGGTCAGGTGCAGGGTCAGTGTCAGGGTCAGGGTCAAGGTCAAGGTAGAGTGAGGGTCAAGGTCAAGTTCAAGTTCAGGGTCAATGTCAAGGTTAATGTCAGGGTCAGGGTCAAGGTCAAGGTAAGGGTCAGGGTCAAGGTCAAGGTCAGGGTCAGGGTCAAGTTCAAGGTCAGGGTCAGGGTCAAGATCAAGGTCAGGTTCAGTATAAGGGTCAGGATCAGGGTGAGGGTGAGGGTGAGGGTCAGGGTCAAGATCAAGGTCAGGGTCAGGTTCAAGTTCAAGGTCAGGGTCAGGGTCAGGTTTAGGGTGAGTGTCAGGGTGAGGGTCAGGGTAAAGGTCAAGATCAGGGTCAGGGACAAGTTCAAGGTCAAGCACAGGGTGAGGGTCAGGGTCAAGGTCAAGGTCAGGGTCAAGCTCAAAGTCAAGGTCAGGGTCAGGGTCAAGGTCAAGTTCAGGGTCAGGGTCAAGGTGAAGGTTATTGTCAGAGTCCGTGTCAGGTTTAAGGTGAGGGTCAGCGTGAGGGTCAAGGTCAAGGTCAATGTCAGGGTCAGGGTCAGGGTCATTGACAGGGTGAGGTTCAAGGCCAAGGTCCGGGTCAGGGTCAGGTTCAGTTTTAGGGTGAGGGTCAGGGTCAAGGTCAGGGTCAGGGTCAGGGTTAGGTTTAGGGTGAGGGTCAGGGTCAGGGTCAGGGTCAAGGGCAAGGTAAGGGTCAGGCTCAAGGTCAAGGTCAGGGGCAGGGACAAGTTCAAGGTCAAGCTCAGGGTGCGGGTCAGGGTCAAGGTCAAGGTCAAGGTGAGGTTCAATGTCAAGGTCAAGGTCAGGGTCAGGGTCAAGGTCAAGTTCTGGGTCAGGGTCAAGGTCAAGGTCATTGTCAGAGTCAGTGTCAAGTTTAGGGTGAGGGTCAGGGTCAGGGTCAAGGTCAAGGCCAAGGTCCGGGTCAGTGTCAGGGTCAGGTTCAGTATAAGGGTGAGGGTCAGGGTCAAGGTCAGGGTCAGGGTCAGGGTCAAGGTCAAGGTCAAGGTCAAGGTCAAAGTCAAGGTCAAGGTCAAATTGAGGGATAGTGTCAGTGTCCAGGTCAGGGTCAGGGTTAGGTTCAGGTTCAAGTTCAGGGTCATGGTCAGGGTCAGACTTAGGGTCAAGGTCAAGATCATGGTCCGGGTCAAGGTCAATGTCAGGGTCAGGGACAAGGTCAAGGTCAAGGTCAGGTTCAGGGTCAGGTTGAGGGTCAGGGTCAAGGTCAAGGTGAAGGTCAGGGTCAATGTCAGGGACAGGGTCAGGGTCAGGGTCAGACTTTGGGTCAGGGTGAATATGAAGGTCAGGGTCAACGTCAAGGTCAGGGTCAGGATCAGGGTGAATGTCAGTGTCAGGGTCAAGGTCAAGTTCAGGGTCAGGGTCAAGGTCAAGGTCATTGTCAGAGTCAGTGTCAGGTTTAGGGTAAGGGTCAGCGTCAGGGTCAAGGTCAAGGTCAAGGTCAGGGTCAGGGTCATTGTCAGGGTGAGGGTCAAGGCCAAGGGCCGGGTCAGGGTCAGGGTCAGGGTCAGTTTTAGGGTGAGGGTCAGGGGCAATTTTAGGGTCAGGGTTAGGTTTAGGGTGAGTGTCAGGGTGAGGGTCAGGGTCAAGATCAAGTTCAAGGTCAGGGTCATGTTCAAGTTCAAGGTCAGGGTCAGGGTCAGGGTCAGGGTGATGGTCAGGGTCAAGTTCAAGGTCAAGTTCAGGGTCAATGTCAATGTCAAGGTCAGGGTCAGGGTCAGGGTCAGGGTCAAGGTCAAGGTAAGGGTCAGGGTCAAGGTCAATGTCATTGTCAGAGTCAGTGTCAGGTTTAGGGTGAGGGTCACCGTCAGGGTCAAGGTCAAGGTCAAGGTCAGGGTCAGGGTCATGGTCATTGTCAAGTTCAGTGTCAGGGTCAGTTTTAGTGTGAGGTTCAAGGTCAAGGTCAGGGTCAGGGTCAGGGTCAAGGTCAAGTTCAAGGTCAAGGTCAAGGTCAAGGTCACGGTCAGGGCAGGTTTAGGTTTAGGGACAGTGTCAGGGTCAGGGTTAGTTTCAGGGTTAAGGTCAGGGTCAGGGCTAAGGTCTCGTTCAGTGTCATGGTCACGGTCAGACTTTGGGTCAGGGTCAAGGTCAGGGTCAAGGTCAATGTCAGGGTCAAAGTCAGGTTCAGGGTTAGGTTCAGGGTCAGGCTGAGGATTATGGTGAGGGTCAGGGTCAGGGTCAGCATTAGGATCAGGGTTAGGGTCAGGTCAGGGTGAGGGTCAGGTGCCGGGTCAGTTTCAGGGTCACGGTAAGACTTAAAGTCAGGGTCAAGGTCAGGGTCAAGGTCCAGGTCAAGCTCAGTGTCAAGGTCAAGGTCAGGGTCAGGGTGAAGATCAAGGTCAAGTTAATGGTCATTGTCAAGATCCAGGTCAGGGTAAGGGTCAGGGTCAGGGTCACGTTCAAGGTCAAGGTCAAGGTCAAGGTCAGGGTCACGGTCAAGGTCAAGGTCAGGGTCAGCGTCAGGGTCAGGTTTAGTGTGAGGGGCAGGGTGAGGGTCAGGATCAAGGTGAAGGTCAAGGTCAGGGACAAGGTCAAGGTCAAGATGAGGGATAGTGTCAGTGTCCCGTTCAGGGTCAGGGTTAGGTTCAGGTTCAAGGTCAGGGTCATGGTCAGGGTCAGGGTCAGACTTAGGGTCAAGGTCAAGGTCAAGGTCAGGGTCAAGGTCAAGGTCAGGGTAAGGGACAAGGTCAAGGTCAAGGTCAAGGTCAGGGTCAATGTCAAGGTCAAGGTCAGGGTCAGGGTCAGGGTCAAGGTCAAGTTCAGGGTCAGGGTCAAGGTCAAGGTCATTGTCAGAGTCAGTGTCAGATTTAGGGTGAGGGTCAGCATCAGGGTCAAGGTCAAGGTCAGGGTCAGGGTCAGGGTCATTGTCAAGTTCAGTGTCAGGGTCATTGTCAGGGTGAGGGTCAAGGCCAAGGTCCGGGTCAGGGTCAGGGTCAGTTTTAGGGTGAGGTTCAGGGTCAAGGTCAGGGTCAGGGTCAGGGTCAAGGTGACGTTCAGTGTCACGGTCACGGTCAGACTTCGGGTCAGGGTCAAGGTCAGGGTCAAGGTCAATGTCAGGGTCAAAGTCAGGTTCAGGGTTAGGTTCAGGGTCAGGCTGAGGATTATGGTGAGGGTCCGGGTCAGGGTCAGCATTAGGATCAGGGTTAGGGTCAGGTCAGGGTGAGGGTCAGGTGCCGGGTCAGTTTCAGGGTCACGGTAAGACTTAAAGTCAGGGTCAAGGTCAGGGTCAAGGTCCAGGTCAAGCTCAGTGTCAAGGTCAAGGTCAGGGTCAGGGTCAAGGTCAGGGTCAGGGTCAAGTTCAAGGTCAAGCTCAGGGTGAGGGTCAGGTCAAGGTCAAGGTCAAGGTCAGGGTCAGGGTTAGGTTTAGGGTGAGGGTGAGGTTCAGGTTCAGGGTCAGGGTCAGATTTAGGCTGAGGGTCAGGGTCAGGGTCAAGGTCAAATTAAAGTTCAAGTTCAAGGTAAGGGTCAGGCTCAAGTTCAAGGTCAGGGTCAGGGTCAAGGTCAAGGTCAGGGTCAGGGTCAGGTTTAGGGTTAGGGTCAGTGTCAGGGTCAGGGTCAGTTTCAGGGTCAAGGTCAGGGTCAGGGTCAAGGTCACGTTCAGTGTCACGGTCAGACTTAGGGTCAGGGTCAAGATCAGGGACAAGGTCAATGTCAGGGTCAAAGTCAGGTTCAGGGTCAGGCTGAGGATTATGGTGAGGGTCAGGGTTAGGGTCAGGGTCAGCATTAGGACCAGGGTTAGGATTAGGTCAGGGTCACGGTCAGGGTGAGGGTCAGGTGCCGGGTCAGGGTCAGGATCACGGTAAGGCATAAAGTCAGGGTCAGGGTCAGGGTAAGGGTCAGGGTCAGGGTCAAGTTCAAGGTCAAGGTCAAGGTCAGGGTCATGGTCAAGGTCAAGGCCAGGGTCAGCGTCAGGGTCAGGTTTAGTGTGAGGGGCAGGGTTAGGTTCAGGTTCAAGGTCAGGGTCATGGTCAGGGTAAGGGTCAGGTTCAAGTTCAAGGTCAGGGTCAGGGTCAGGTTTAGGGTGAGTGTCTGGTTGAGGGTCAGGGTCAAGGTCAAGGTCAGGGTCAGGGTCAGGTTTAGGGTGAGTGTCAGGTTGAGGGTCAGGGTCAAGGTCAGGGTCAGGGTCAAGGTCAAGGTCAAGGTGAGGGGTAGGGTCAAGGTCAAGGTCAAGGTGAGGGGTAGGGTCAGCGTCTTGGTCAGGGTCAGGTCAGGTGCAGGGTCAGTGTCAGGGTCAGGGTCAAGGTCAAGGTAGAGTGAGGGTCAAGGTCAAGTTCAAGTTCAGGGTCAATGTCAAGGTTAATGTCAGGGTCAGGGTCAAGGTCAAGGTAAGGGTCAGGGTCAAGGTCAAGGTCAGGGTCAGGGTCAAGTTCAAGGTCAGGGTCAGGGTCAAGATCAAGGTCAGGTTCAGTATAAGGGTCAGGATCAGGGTGAGGGTGAGGGTGAGGGTCAGGGTCAAGATCAAGGTCAGGGTCAGGTTCAAGTTCAAGGTCAGGGTCAGGGTCAGGTTTAGGGTGAGTGTCAGGGTGAGGGTCAGGGTAAAGGTCAAGATCAGGGTCAGGGACAAGTTCAAGGTCAAGCACAGGGTGAGGGTCAGGGTCAAGGTCAAGGTCAGGGTCAAGCTCAAAGTCAAGGTCAGGGTCAGGGTCAAGGTCAAGTTCAGGGTCAGGGTCAAGGTGAAGGTTATTGTCAGAGTCCGTGTCAGGTTTAAGGTGAGGGTCAGCGTGAGGGTCAAGGTCAAGGTCAATGTCAGGGTCAGGGTCAGGGTCATTGACAGGGTGAGGTTCAAGGCCAAGGTCCGGGTCAGGGTCAGGTTCAGTTTTAGGGTGAGGGTCAGGGTCAAGGTCAGGGTCAGGGTCAGGGTTAGGTTTAGGGTGAGGGTCAGGGTCAGGGTCAGGGTCAAGGGCAAGGTAAGGGTCAGGCTCAAGGTCAAGGTCAGGGGCAGGGACAAGTTCAAGGTCAAGCTCAGGGTGCGGGTCAGGGTCAAGGTCAAGGTCAAGGTGAGGTTCAATGTCAAGGTCAAGGTCAGGGTCAGGGTCAAGGTCAAGTTCTGGGTCAGGGTCAAGGTCAAGGTCATTGTCAGAGTCAGTGTCAAGTTTAGGGTGAGGGTCAGGGTCAGGGTCAAGGTCAAGGCCAAGGTCCGGGTCAGTGTCAGGGTCAGGTTCAGTTTCAGGGTGAGGGTCAGGGTCAAGGTCAGGGTCAGGGTCAGGGTCAAGGTCAAGGTCAAGGTCAAGGTCAAAGTCAAGGTCAAGGTCAAATTGAGGGATAGTGTCAGTGTCCAGGTCAGGGTCAGGGTTAGGTTCAGGTTCAAGTTCAGGGTCATGGTCAGGGTCAGACTTAGGGTCAAGGTCAAGATCATGGTCCGGGTCAAGGTCAATGTCAGGGTCAGGGACAAGGTCAAGGTCAAGGTCAGGTTCAGGGTCAGGTTGAGGGTCAGGGTCAAGGTCAAGGTCAAGGTCAGGGTCAATGTCAGGGACAGGGTCAGGGTCAGGGTCAGACTTTGGGTCAGGGTGAATATCAAGGTCAGGGTCAACGTCAAGGTCAGGGTCAGGATCAGGGTGAATGTCAGTGTCAGGGTCAAGGTCAAGTTCAGGGTCAGGGTCAAGGTCAAGGTCATTGTCAGAGTCAGTGTCAGGTTTAGGGTAAGGGTCAGCGTCAGGGTCAAGGTCAAGGTCAAGGTCAGGGTCAGGGTCATTGTCAGGGTGAGGGTCAAGGCCAAGGGCCGGGTCAGGGTCAGGGTCAGGGTCAGTTTTAGGGTGAGGGTCAGGGGCAATTTTAGGGTCAGGGTTAGGTTTAGGGTGAGTGTCAGGGTGAGGGTCAGGGTCAAGATCAAGTTCAAGGTCAGGGTCATGTTCAAGTTCAAGGTCAGGGTCAGGGTCAGGGTCAGGGTGATGGTCAGGGTCAAGTTCAAGGTCAAGTTCAGGGTCAATGTCAATGTCAAGGTCAGGGTCAGGGTCAGGGTCAGGGTCAAGGTCAAGGTAAGGGTCAGGGTCAAGGTCAATGTCATTGTCAGAGTCAGTGTCAGGTTTAGGGTGAGGGTCACCGTCAGGGTCAAGGTCAAGGTCAAGGTCAGGGTCAGGGTCATGGTCATTGTCAAGTTCAGTGTCAGGGTCAGTTTTAGTGTGAGGTTCAAGGTCAAGGTCAGGGTCAGGGTCAGGGTCAAGGTCAAGTTCAAGGTCAAGGTCAAGGTCAAGGTCACGGTCAGGGCAGGTTTAGGTTTAGGGACAGTGTCAGGGTCAGGGTTAGTTTCAGGGTTAAGGTCAGGGTCAGGGCTAAGGTCTCGTTCAGTGTCATGGTCACGGTCAGACTTTGGGTCAGGGTCAAGGTCAGGGTCAAGGTCAATGTCAGGGTCAAAGTCAGGTTCAGGGTTAGGTTCAGGGTCAGGCTGAGGATTATGGTGAGGGTCAGGGTCAGGGTCAGCATTAGGATCAGGGTTAGGGTCAGGTCAGGGTGAGGGTCAGGTGCCGGGTCAGTTTCAGGGTCACGGTAAGACTTAAAGTCAGGGTCAAGGTCAGGGTCAAGGTCCAGGTCAAGCTCAGTGTCAAGGTCAAGGTCAGGGTCAGGGTGAAGATCAAGGTCAAGTTAATGGTCATTGTCAAGATCCAGGTCAGGGTAAGGGTCAGGGTCAGGGTCACGTTCAAGGTCAAGGTCAAGGTCAAGGTCAGGGTCACGGTCAAGGTCAAGGTCAGGGTCAGCGTCAGGGTCAGGTTTAGTGTGAGGGGCAGGGTGAGGGTCAGGATCAAGGTGAAGGTCAAGGTCAGGGACAAGGTCAAGGTCAAGATGAGGGATAGTGTCAGTGTCCTGTTCAGGGTCAGGGTTAGGTTCAGGTTCAAGGTCAGGGTCATGGTCAGGGTCAGGGTCAGACTTAGGGTCAAGGTCAAGGTCAAGGTCAGGGTCAAGGTCAAGGTCAGGGTAAGGGACAAGGTCAAGGTCAAGGTCAAGGTCAGGGTCAATGTCAAGGTCAAGGTCAGGGTCAGGGTCAGGGTCAAGGTCAAGTTCAGGGTCAGGGTCAAGGTCAAGGTCATTGTCAGAGTCAGTGTCAGATTTAGGGTGAGGGTCAGCATCAGGGTCAAGGTCAAGGTCAGGGTCAGGGTCAGGGTCATTGTCAAGTTCAGTGTCAGGGTCATTGTCAGGGTGAGGGTCAAGGCCAAGGTCCGGGTCAGGGTCAGGGTCAGTTTTAGGGTGAGGTTCAGGGTCAAGGTCAGGGTCAGGGTCAGGGTCAAGGTGACGTTCAGTGTCACGGTCACGGTCAGACTTCGGGTCAGGGTCAAGGTCAGGGTCAAGGTCAATGTCAGGGTCAAAGTCAGGTTCAGGGTTAGGTTCAGGGTCAGGCTGAGGATTATGGTGAGGGTCCGGGTCAGGGTCAGCATTAGGATCAGGGTTAGGGTCAGGTCAGGGTGAGGGTCAGGTGCCGGGTCAGTTTCAGGGTCACGGTAAGACTTAAAGTCAGGGTCAAGGTCAGGGTCAAGGTCCAGGTCAAGCTCAGTGTCAAGGTCAAGGTCAGGGTCAGGGTCAAGGTCAGGGTCAGGGTCAAGTTCAAGGTCAAGCTCAGGGTGAGGGTCAGGTCAAGGTCAAGGTCAAGGTCAGGGTCAGGGTTAGGTTTAGGGTGAGGGTGAGGTTCAGGTTCAGGGTCAGGGTCAGATTTAGGCTGAGGGTCAGGGTCAGGGTCAAGGTCAAATTAAAGTTCAAGTTCAAGGTAAGGGTCAGGCTCAAGTTCAAGGTCAGGGTCAGGGTCAAGGTCAAGGTCAGGGTCAGGGTCAGGTTTAGGGTTAGGGTCAGTGTCAGGGTCAGGGTCAGTTTCAGGGTCAAGGTCAGGGTCAGGGTCAGGGTCAAGGTCACGTTCAGTGTCACGGTCAGACTTAGGGTCAGGGTCAAGATCAGGGACAAGGTCAATGTCAGGGTCAAAGTCAGGTTCAGGGTCAGGCTGACGATTATGGTGAGGGTCAGGGTTAGGGTCAGGGTCAGCATTAGGACTAGGGTTAGGATTAGGTCAGGGTCACGGTCAGGGTGAGGGTCAGGTGCCGGGTCAGGGTCAGGATCACGGTAAGGCATAAAGTCAGGGTCAGGGTCAGGGTAAGGGTCAGGGTCAGGGTCAAGTTCAAGGTCAAGGTCAAGGTCAGGGTCATGGTCAAGGTCAAGTTCAGGGTCAGCGTCAGGGTCAGGTTTAGTGTGAGGGGCAGGGTTAGGTTCAGGTTCAAGGTCAGGGTCACGGTCAGGGTAAGGGTCAGGGTCAAGGTCAAGGTCAGGGTCAGGGTCAGGTTTAGGGTGAGTGTCTGGTTGAGGGTCAGGGTCAAGGTCAAGGTCAGGGTCAGGGTCAGGTTTAGGGTGAGTGTCAGGTTGAGGGTCAGGGTCAAGGTCAAGGTCAGGGTCAGGGTCAGGGTCAAGGTCAACATCAAGGTGAGGGGTAGGGTCAAGGTCAAGGTCAAGGTGAGGGGTAGGGTCAGCGTCTTGGTCAGGGTCAGGTCAGGTGCAGGGTCAGTGTCAGGGTCAGGGTCAAGGTCAAGGTAGAGTGAGGGTCAAGGTCAAGTTCAAGTTCAGGGTCAATGTCAAGGTTAATGTCAGGGTCAGGGTCAAGGTCAAGGTAAGGGTCAGGGTCAAGGTCAAGGTCAGGGTCAGGGTCAAATTCAAGGTCAGGGTCAGGGTCAAGATCAAGGTCAGGTTCAGTATAAGGGTCAGGATCAGGGTGAGGGTGAGGGTGAGGGTCAGGGTCAAGATCAAGGTCAGGGTCAGGTTCAAGTTCAAGGTCAGGGTCAGGGTCAGGTTTAGGGTGAGTGTCAGGGTGAGGGTCAGGGTAAAGGTCAAGATCAGGGTCAGGGACAAGTTCAAGGTCAAGCACAGGGTGAGGGTCAGGGTCAAGGTCAAGGTCAGGGTCAAGCTCAAAGTCAAGGTCAGGGTCAGGGTCAAGGTCAAGTTCAGGGTCAGGGTCAAGGTGAAGGTTATTGTCAGAGTCCGTGTCAGGTTTAAGGTGAGGGTCAGCGTGAGGGTCAAGGTCAAGGTCAATGTCAGGGTCAGGGTCAGGGTCATTGACAGGGTGAGGTTCAAGGCCAAGGTCCGGGTCAGGGTCAGGTTCAGTTTTAGGGTGAGGGTCAGGGTCAAGGTCAGGGTCAGGGTCAGGGTTAGGTTTAGGGTGAGGGTCAGGGTCAGGGTCAGGGTCAAGGGCAAGGTAAGGGTCAGGCTCAAGGTCAAGGTCAGGGGCAGGGACAAGTTCAAGGTCAAGCTCAGGGTGCGGGTCAGGGTCAAGGTCAAGGTCAAGGTGAGGTTCAATGTCAAGGTCAAGGTCAGGGTCAGGGTCAAGGTCAAGTTCAGGGTCAGGGTCAAGGTCAAGGTCATTGTCAGAGTCAGTGTCAGGTTTAGGGTAAGGGTCAGCGTCAGGGTCAAGGTCAAGGTCAAGGTCAGGGTCAGGGTCATTGTCAGGGTGAGGGTCAAGGCCAAGGGCCGGGTCAGGGTCAGGGTCAGGGTCAGTTTTAGGGTGAGGGTCAGGGGCAATTTTAGGGTCAGGGTTAGGTTTAGGGTGAGTGTCAGGGTGAGGGTCAGGGTCAAGATCAAGTTCAAGGTCAGGGTCATGTTCAAGTTCAAGGTCAGGGTCAGGGTCAGGGTCAGGGTGATGGTCAGGGTCAAGTTCAAGGTCAAGTTCAGGGTCAATGTCAATGTCAAGGTCAGGGTCAGGGTCAGGGTCAGGGTCAAGGTCAAGGTAAGGGTCAGGGTCAAGGTCAATGTCATTGTCAGAGTCAGTGTCAGGTTTAGGGTGAGGGTCACCGTCAGGGTCAAGGTCAAGGTCAAGGTCAGGGTCAGGGTCATGGTCATTGTCAAGTTCAGTGTCAGGGTCAGTTTTAGTGTGAGGTTCAAGGTCAAGGTCAGGGTCAGGGTCAGGGTCAAGGTCAAGTTCAAGGTCAAGGTCAAGGTCAAGGTCACGGTCAGGGCAGGTTTAGGTTTAGGGACAGTGTCAGGGTCAGGGTTAGTTTCAGGGTTAAGGTCAGGGTCAGGGCTAAGGTCTCGTTCAGTGTCATGGTCACGGTCAGACTTCGGGTCAGGGTCAAGGTCAGGGTCAAGGTCAATGTCAGGGTCAAAGTCAGGTTCAGGGTTAGGTTCAGGGTCAGGCTGAGGATTATGGTGAGGGTCAGGGTCAGGGTCAGCATTAGGATCAGGTTTAGGGTCAGGTCAGGGTGAGGGTCAGGCGCCGGGTCAGGGTCAGGGTCATGGTAAGACTTAAAGTCAGGGTCAAGGTCAGGGTCAAGGTCCAGGTCAAGCTCAGTGTCAAGGTCAAGGTCAGGGTCAGGGTGAAGATCAAGGTCAAGTTAATGGTCATTGTCAAGATCCAGGTCAGGGTAAGGGTCAGGGTCAGGGTCACGTTCAAGGTCAAGGTCAAGGTCAAGGTCAAGGTCAGGGTCACGGTCAAGGTCAAGGTCAGGGTCAGCGTCAGGGTCAGGTTTAGTGTGAGGGGCAGGGTGAGGGTCAGGATCAAGGTGAAGGTCAAGGTCAGGGACAAGGTCAAGGTCAAGATGAGGGATAGTGTCAGTGTCCCGTTCAGGGTCAGGGTTAGGTTCAGGTTCAAGGTCAGGGTCATGGTCAGGGTCAGGGTCAGACTTAGGGTCAAGGTCAAGGTCAAGGTCAGGGTCAAGGTCAAGGTCAGGGTCAGGGACAAGGTCAAGGTCAAGGTCAAGGTCAGGGTCAATGTCAAGGTCAAGGTCAGGGTCAGGGTCAGGGTCAAGGTCAAGTTCAGGGTCAGGGTCAAGGTCAAGGTCATTGTCAGAGTCAGTGTCAGATTTAGGGTGAGGGTCAGCATCAGGGTCAAGGTCAAGGTCAGGGTCAGGGTCAGGGTCATTGTCAAGTTCAGTGTCAGGGTCATTGTCAGGGTGAGGGTCAAGGCCAAGGTCCGGGTCAGGGTCAGGGTCAGTTTTAGGGTGAGGTTCAGGGTCAAGGTCAGGGTCAGGGTCAGGGTCAAGGTCACGTTCAGTGTCACGGTCACGGTCAGACTTCGGGTCAGGGTCAAGGTCAGGGTCAAGGTCAATGTCAGGGTCAAAGTCAGGTTCAGGGTTAGGTTCAGGGTCAGGCTGAGGATTATGGTGAGGGTCAGGGTCAGGGTCAGCATTAGGATCAGGGTTAGGGTCAGGTCAGGGTGAGGGTCAGGTGCCGGGTCAGTTTCAGGGTCACGGTAAGACTTAAAGTCAGGGTCAAGGTCAGGGTCAAGGTCCAGGTCAAGCTCAGTGTCAAGGTCAAGGTCAGGGTCAGGGTCAAGGTCAGGGTCAGGGTCAAGTTCAAGGTCAAGCTCAGGGTGAGGGTCACGTCAAGGTCAAGGTCAAGGTCAGGGTCAGGGTTAGGTTTAGGGTGAGGGTGAGGTTCAGGTTCAGGGTCAGGGTCAGATTTAGGCTGAGGGTCAGGGTCAGGGTCAAGGTCAAATTAAAGTTCAAGTTCAAGGTAAGGGTCAGGCTCAAGTTCAAGGTCAGGGTCAGGGTCAAGGTCAAGGTCAGGGTCAGGGTCAGGTTTAGGGTTAGGGTCAGTGTCAGGGTCAGGGTCAGTTTCAGGGTCAAGGTCAGGGTCAGGGTCAAGGTCACGTTCAGTGTCACGGTCAGACTTAGGGTCAGGGTCAAGATCAGGGACAAGGTCAATGTCAGGGTCAAAGTCAGGTTCAGGGTCAGGCTGACGATTATGGTGAGGGTCAGGGTTAGGGTCAGGGTCAGCATTAGGACCAGGGTTAGGATTAGGTCAGGGTCACGGTCAGGGTGAGGGTCAGGTGCCGGGTCAGGGTCAGGATCACGGTAAGGCATAAAGTCAGGGTCAGGGTCAGGGTAAGGGTCAGGGTCAGGGTCAAGTTCAAGGTCAAGGTCAAGGTCAGGGTCATGGTCAAGGTCAAGGCCAGGGTCAGCGTCAGGGTCAGGTTTAGTGTGAGGGGCAGGGTTAGGTTCAGGTTCAAGGTCAGGGTCATGGTCAGGGTAAGGGTCAGGTTCAAGTTCAAGGTCAGGGTCAGGGTCAGGTTTAGGGTGAGTGTCTGGTTGAGGGTCAGGGTCAAGGTCAAGGTCAGGGTCAGGGTCAGGTTTAGGGTGAGTGTCAGGTTGAGGGTCAGGGTCAAGGTCAGGGTCAGGGTCAAGGTCAAGGTCAAGGTGAGGGTTAGGGTCAAGGTCAAGGTCAAGGTGAGGGGTAGGGTCAGCGTCTTGGTCAGGGTCAGGTCAGGTGCAGGGTCAGTGTCAGGGTCAGGGTCAAGGTCAAGGTAGAGTGAGGGTCAAGGTCAAGTTCAAGTTCAGGGTCAATGTCAAGGTTAATGTCAGGGTCAGGGTCAAGGTCAAGGTAAGGGTCAGGGTCAAGGTCAAAGTCAAGGTCAGGGTCAAGGTCAAGTTCACGGTCAGGGTCAAGGTGAAGGTTATTGTCAGAGTCCGTGTCAGGTTTAAGGTGAGGGTCAGCGTGAGGGTCAAGGTCAAGGTCAATGTCAGGGTCAGGGTCAGGGTCATTGACAGGGTGAGGTTCAAGGCCAAGGTCCGGGTCAGGGTCAGGTTCAGTTTTAGGGTGAGGGTCAGGGTCAAGGTCAGGGTCAGGGTCAGGGTTAGGTTTAGGGTGAGGGTCAGGGTCAGGGTCAGGGTCAAGGGCAAGGTAAGGGTCAGGCTCAAGGTCAAGGTCAGGGGCAGGGACAAGTTCAAGGTCAAGCTCAGGGTGCGGGTCAGGGTCAAGGTCAAGGTCAAGGTGAGGTTCAATGTCAAGGTCAAGGTCAGGGTCAGGGTCAAGGTCAAGTTCTGGGTCAGGGTCAAGGTCAAGGTCATTGTCAGAGTCAGTGTCAAGTTTAGGGTGAGGGTCAGGGTCAGGGTCAAGGTCAAGGCCAAGGTCCGGGTCAGTGTCAGGGTCAGGTTCAGTTTCAGGGTGAGGGTCAGGGTCAAGGTCAGGGTCAGGGTCAGGGTCAAGGTCAAGGTCAAGGTCAAGGTCAAAGTCAAGGTCAAGGTCAAATTGAGGGATAGTGTCAGTGTCCAGGTCAGGGTCAGGGTTAGGTTCAGGTTCAAGTTCAGGGTCATGGTCAGGGTCAGACTTAGGGTCAAGGTCAAGATCATGGTCCGGGTCAAGGTCAATGTCAGGGTCAGGGACAAGGTCAAGGTCAAGGTCAGGTTCAGGGTCAGGTTGAGGGTCAGGGTCAAGGTCAAGGTCAAGGTCAGGGTCAATGTCAGGGACAGGGTCAGGGTCAGGGTCAGACTTTGGGTCAGGGTGAATATCAAGGTCAGGGTCAACGTCAAGGTCAGGGTCAGGATCAGGGTGAATGTCAGTGTCAGGGTCAAGGTCAAGTTCAGGGTCAGGGTCAAGGTCAAGGTCATTGTCAGAGTCAGTGTCAGGTTTAGGGTAAGGGTCAGCGTCAGGGTCAAGGTCAAGGTCAAGGTCAGGGTCAGGGTCATTGTCAGGGTGAGGGTCAAGGCCAAGGGCCGGGTCAGGGTCAGGGTCAGGGTCAGTTTTAGGGTGAGGGTCAGGGGCAATTTTAGGGTCAGGGTTAGGTTTAGGGTGAGTGTCAGGGTGAGGGTCAGGGTCAAGATCAAGTTCAAGGTCAGGGTCATGTTCAAGTTCAAGGTCAGGGTCAGGGTCAGGGTCAGGGTGATGGTCAGGGTCAAGTTCAAGGTCAAGTTCAGGGTCAATGTCAATGTCAAGGTCAGGGTCAGGGTCAGGGTCAGGGTCAGGGTCAAGGTCAAGGTAAGGGTCAGGGTCAAGGTCAATGTCATTGTCAGAGTCAGTGTCAGGTTTAGGGTGAGGGTCACCGTCAGGGTCAAGGTCAAGGTCAAGGTCAGGGTCAGGGTCATGGTCATTGTCAAGTTCAGTGTCAGGGTCAGTTTTAGTGTGAGGTTCAAGGTCAAGGTCAGGGTCAGGGTCAGGGTCAAGGTCAAGTTCAAGGTCAAGGTCAAGGTCACGGTCAGGGCAGGTTTAGGTTTAGGGACAGTGTCAGGGTCAGGGTTAGTTTCAGGGTTAAGGTCAGGGTCAGGGCTAAGGTCTCGTTCAGTGTCATGGTCACGGTCAGACTTCGGGTCAGGGTCAAGGTCAGGGTCAAGGTCAATGTCAGGGTCAAAGTCAGGTTCAGGGTTAGGTTCAGGGTCAGGCTGAGGATTATGGTGAGGGTCAGGGTCAGGGTCAGCATTAGGATCAGGTTTAGGGTCAGGTCAGGGTGAGGGTCAGGCGCCGGGTCAGGGTCAGGGTCATGGTAAGACTTAAAGTCAGGGTCAAGGTCAGGGTCAAGGTCCAGGTCATGCTCAGTGTCAAGGTCAAGGTCAGGGTCAGGGTGAAGATCAAGGTCAAGTTAATGGTCATTGTCAAGATCCAGGTCAGGGTAAGGGTCAGGGTCAGGGTCACGTTCAAGGTCAAGGTCAAGGTCAAGGTCAAGGTCAGGGTCACGGTCAAGGTCAAGGTCAGGGTCAGCGTCAGGGTCAGGTTTAGTGTGAGGGGCAGGGTGAGGGTCAGGATCAAGGTGAAGGTCAAGGTCAGGGACAAGGTCAAGGTCAAGATGAGGGATAGTGTCAGTGTCCCGTTCAGGGTCAGGGTTAGGTTCAGGTTCAAGGTCAGGGTCATGGTCAGGGTCAGGGTCAGACTTAGGGTCAAGGTCAAGGTCAAGGTCAGGGTCAAGGTCAAGGTCAGGGTAAGGGACAAGGTCAAGGTCAAGGTCATGGTCAGGGTCAGGGTCAGGGTCAAGATCAAGATGAAGGGCAGGGTCAGCGTCTTGGTCAGAGTCAGGTCAGGTGCAGGAGCAGTGTCAGGGTCAGGGTCAAGGTCAAGATCAGGGTCAGGGTCAGGGTCAGGGTTAGGTTTAGGGTGAGGGTCAAGACAAAGGTCAGGGTCATGGTCAGGGTCAGACTTAGGGTCAAGGTCAAGGTCAAGGTCAGGGTCAAGGTCAAGGTCAGGGTAAGGGACAAGGTCAAGGTCAAGGTCAAGGTCAGGGTCAATGTCAAGGTCAAGGTCAGGGTCAGGGTCAAGGTCAAGTTCAGGGTCAGGGTCAAGGTCAAGGTCATTGTCAGAGTCAGTGTCAGATTTAGGGTGAGGGTCAGCATCAGGGTCAAGGTCAAGGTCAGGGTCAGGGTCAGGGTCATTGTCAAGTTCAGTGTCAGGGTCATTGTCAGGGTGAGGGTCAAGGCCAAGGTCCGGGTCAGGGTCAGGGTCAGTTTTAGGGTGAGGTTCAGGGTCAAGGTCAGGGTCAGGGTCAGGGTCAAGGTCACGTTCAGTGTCACGGTCACGGTCAGACTTCGGGTCAGGGTCAAGGTCAGGGTCAAGGTCAATGTCAGGGTCAAAGTCAGGTTCAGGGTTAGGTTCAGGGTCAGGCTGAGGATTATGGTGAGGGTCAGGGTCAGGGTCAGCATTAGGATCAGGGTTAGGGTCAGGTCAGGGTGAGGGTCAGGTGCCGGGTCAGTTTCAGGGTCACGGTAAGACTTAAAGTCAGGGTCAAGGTCAGGGTCAAGGTCCAGGTCAAGCTCAGTGTCAAGGTCAAGGTCAGGGTCAGGGTCAAGGTCAGGGTCAGGGTCAAGTTCAAGGTCAAGCTCAGGGTGAGGGTCAGGTCAAGGTCAAGGTCAAGGTCAGGGTCAGGGTTAGGTTTAGGGTGAGGGTGAGGTTCAGGTTCAGGGTCAGGGTCAGATTTAGGCTGAGGGTCAGGGTCAGGGTCAAGGTCAAATTAAAGTTCAAGTTCAAGGTAAGGGTCAGGCTCAAGTTCAAGGTCAGGGTCAGGGTCAAGGTCAAGGTCAGGGTCAGGGTCAGGTTTAGGGTTAGGGTCAGTGTCAGGGTCAGGGTCAGTTTCAGGGTCAAGGTCAGGGTCAGGGTCAGGGTCAAGGTCAATGTCATTGTCAGAGTCAGTGTCAGGTTTAGGGTGAGGGTCACCGTCAGGGTCAAGGTCAAGGTCAAGGTCAGGGTCAGGGTCATGGTCATTGTCAAGTTCAGTGTCAGGGTCAGTTTTAGTGTGAGGTTCAAGGTCAAGGTCAGGGTCAGGGTCAGGGTCAAGGTCAAGTTCAAGGTCAAGGTCAAGGTCAAGGTCACGGTCAGGGCAGGTTTAGGTTTAGGGACAGTGTCAGGGTCAGGGTTAGTTTCAGGGTTAAGGTCAGGGTCAGGGCTAAGGTCTCGTTCAGTGTCATGGTCACGGTCAGACTTCGGGTCAGGGTCAAGGTCAGGGTCAAGGTCAATGTCAGGGTCAAAGTCAGGTTCAGGGTTAGGTTCAGGGTCAGGCTGAGGATTATGGTGAGGGTCAGGGTCAGGGTCAGCATTAGGATCAGGTTTAGGGTCAGGTCAGGGTGAGGGTCAGGCGCCAGGTCAGGGTCAGGGTCATGGTAAGACTTAAAGTCAGGGTCAAGGTCAGGGTCAAGGTCCAGGTCAAGCTCAGTGTCAAGGTCAAGGTCAGGGTCAGGGTCAAGGTCAGGGTCAGGGTCAAGTTCAAGGTCAAGCTCAGGGTGAGGGTCAGGTCAAGGTCAAGGTCAAGGTCAGGGTCAGGGTTAGGTTTAGGGTGAGGGTGAGGTTCAGGTTCAGGGTCAGGGTCAGATTTAGGCTGAGGGTCAGGGTCAGGGTCAAGGTCAAATTAAAGTTCAAGTTCAAGGTAAGGGTCAGGCTCAAGTTCAAGGTCAGGGTAAGGGTCAAGGTCAAGGTCAGGGTCAGGGTCAGGTTTAGGGTTAGGGTCAGTGTCAGGGTCAGGGTCAGTTTCAGGGTCAAGGTCAGGGTCAGGGTCAAGGTCACGTTCAGTGTCACGGTCAGACTTAGGGTCAGGGTCAAGATCAGGGACAAGGTCAATGTCAGGGTCAAAGTCAGGTTCAGGGTCAGGCTGAGGATTATGGTGAGGGTCAGGGTTAGGGTCAGGGTCAGCATTAGGACCAGGGTTAGGATTAGGTCAGGGTCACGGTCAGGGTGAGGGTCAGGTGCCGGGTCAGGGTCAGGATCACGGTAAGGCATAAAGTCAGGGTCAGGGTCAGGGTAAGGGTCAGGGTCAGGGTCAAGTTCAAGGTCAAGGTCAAGGTCAGGGTCATGGTCAAGGTCAAGGCCAGGGTCAGCGTCAGGGTCAGGTTTAGTGTGAGGGGCAGGGTTAGGTTCAGGTTCAAGGTCAGGGTCATGGTCAGGGTAAGGGTCAGGTTCAAGTTCAAGGTCAGGGTCAGGGTCAGGTTTAGGGTGAGTGTCTGGTTGAGGGTCAGGGTCAAGGTCAAGGTCAGGGTCAGGGTCAGGTTTAGGGTGAGTGTCAGGTTGAGGGTCAGGGTCAAGGTCAGGGTCAGGGTCAAGGTCAAGGTCAAGGTGAGGGGTAGGGTCAAGGTCAAGGTCAAGGTGAGGGGTAGGGTCAGCGTCTTGGTCAGGGTCAGGTCAGGTGCAGGGTCAGTGTCAGGGTCAGGGTCAAGGTCAAGGTAGAGTGAGGGTCAAGGTCAAGTTCAAGTTCAGGGTCAATGTCAAGGTTAATGTCAGGGTCAGGGTCAATGTCAAGGTAAGGGTCAGGGTCAAGGTCAAGGTCAGGTTCAGTATAAGGGTCAGGATCAGGGTGAGGGTGAGGGTGAGGGTCAGGGTCAAGATCAAGGTCAGGGTCAGGTTCAAGTTCAAGGTCAGGGTCAGGGTCAGGTTTAGGGTGAGTGTCAGGGTGAGGGTCAGGGTAAAGGTCAAGATCAGGGTCAGGGACAAGTTCAAGGTCAAGCACAGGGTGAGGGTCAGGGTCAAGGTCAAGGTCAGGGTCAAGCTCAAAGTCAAGGTCAGGGTCAGGGTCAAGGTCAAGTTCAGGGTCAGGGTCAAGGTGAAGGTTATTGTCAGAGTCCGTGTCAGGTTTAAGGTGAGGGTCAGCGTGAGGGTCAAGGTCAAGGTCAATGTCAGGGTCAGGGTCAGGGTCATTGACAGGGTGAGGTTCAAGGCCAAGGTCCGGGTCAGGGTCAGGTTCAGTTTTAGGGTGAGGGTCAGGGTCAAGGTCAGGGTCAGGGTCAGGGTTAGGTTTAGGGTGAGGGTCAGGGTCAGGGTCAGGGTCAAGGGCAAGGTAAGGGTCAGGCTCAAGTTCAAGGTCAGGGTCAGGCTCAAGGTCAAGGTCAGGGGCAGGGACAAGTTCAAGGTCAAGCTCAGGGTGCGGGTCAGGGTCAAGGTCAAGGTCAAGGTGAGGTTCAATGTCAAGGTCAAGGTCAGGGTCAGGGTCAAGGTCAAGTTCTGGGTCAGGGTCAAGGTCAAGGTCATTGTCAGAGTCAGTGTCAAGTTTAGGGTGAGGGTCAGGGTCAGGGTCAAGGTCAAGGCCAAGGTCCGGGTCAGTGTCAGGGTCAGGTTCAGTATAAGGGTGAGGGTCAGGGTCAAGGTCAGGGTCAGGGTCAGGGTCAAGGTCAAGGTCAAGGTCAAGGTCAAAGTCAAGGTCAAGGTCAAATTGAGGGATAGTGTCAGTGTCCAGGTCAGGGTCAGGGTTAGGTTCAGGTTCAAGTTCAGGGTCATGGTCAGGGTCAGACTTAGGGTCAAGGTCAAGATCATGGTCCGGGTCAAGGTCAATGTCAGGGTCAGGGACAAGGTCAAGGTCAAGGTCAGGTTCAGGGTCAGGTTGAGGGTCAGGGTCAAGGTCAAGGTCAAGGTCAGGGTCAATGTCAGGGACAGGGTCAGGGTCAGGGTCAGACTTTGGGTCAGGGTGAATATCAAGGTCAGGGTCAACGTCAAGGTCAGGGTCAGGATCAGGGTGAATGTCAGTGTCAGGGTCAAGGTCAAGTTCAGGGTCAGGGTCAAGGTCAAGGTCATTGTCAGAGTCAGTGTCAGGTTTAGGGTAAGGGTCAGCGTCAGGGTCAAGGTCAAGGTCAAGGTCAGGGTCAGGGTCATTGTCAGGGTGAGGGTCAAGGCCAAGGGCCGGGTCAGGGTCAGGGTCAGGGTCAGTTTTAGGGTGAGGGTCAGGGGCAATTTTAGGGTCAGGGTTAGGTTTAGGGTGAGTGTCAGGGTGAGGGTCAGGGTCAAGATCAAGTTCAAGGTCAGGGTCATGTTCAAGTTCAAGGTCAGAGTCAGGGTCAGGGTCAAGGTCAGGGTCAGGGTCAAGTTCAAGGTCAAGTTCAGGGTCAATGTCAATGTCAAGGTCAGGGTCAGGGTCAGGGTCAGGGTCAAGGTCAAGGTAAGGGTCAGGGTCAAGGTCAATGTCATTGTCAGAGTCAGTGTCAGGTTTAGGGTGAGGGTCACCGTCAGGGTCAGGGTGAAGGTCAAGGTCAGGGTCAGGGTCATGGTCATTGTCAAGTTCAGTGTCAGGGTCAGTTTTAGTGTGAGGTTCAAGGTCAAGGTCAGGGTCAGGGTCAGGGTCAAGGTCAAGTTCAAGGTCAAGGTCAAGGTCAAGGTCACGGTCAGGGCAGGTTTAGGTTTAGGGACAGTGTCAGGGTCAGGGTTAGTTTCAGGGTTAAGGTCAGGGTCAGGGCTAAGGTCTCGTTCAGTGTCATGGTCACGGTCAGACTTCGGGTCAGGGTCAAGGTCAGGGTCAAGGTCAATGTCAGGGTCAAAGTCAGGTTCAGGGTTAGGTTCAGGGTCAGGCTGAGGATTATGGTGAGGGTCAGGGTCAGGGTCAGCATTAGGATCAGGTTTAGGGTCAGGTCAGGGTGAGGGTCAGGCGCCGGGTCAGGGTCAGGGTCATGGTAAGACTTAAAGTCAGGGTCAAGGTCAGGGTCAAGGTCCAGGTCAAGCTCAGTGTCAAGGTCAAGGTCAGGGTCAGGGTGAAGATCAAGGTCAAGTTAATGGTCATTGTCAAGATCCAGGTCAGGGTAAGGGTCAGGGTCAGGGTCACGTTCAAGGTCAAGGTCAAGGTCAAGGTCAGGGTCACGGTCAAGGTCAAGGTCAGGGTCAGCGTCAGGGTCAGGTTTAGTGTGAGGGGCAGGGTGAGGGTCAGGATCAAGGTGAAGGTCAAGGTCAGGGACAAGGTCAAGGTCAAGATGAGGGATAGTGTCAGTGTCCCGTTCAGGGTCAGGGTTAGGTTCAGGTTCAAGGTCAGGGTCATGGTCAGGGTCAGGGTCAGACTTAGGGTAAAGGTCAAGGTCAAGGTCATGGTCAGGGTCAGGGTCAGGGTCAAGATCAAGATGAAGGGCAGGGTCAGCGTCTTGGTCAGAGTCAGGTCAGGTGCAGGAGCAGTGTCAGGGTCAGGGTCAAGGTCAAGATCAGGGTCAGGGTCAGGGTCAGGGTTAGGTTTAGGGTGAGGGTCAAGACAAAGGTCAGGGTCATGGTCAGGGTCAGGGTCAGACTTAGGGTCAAGGTCAAGGTCAAGGTCAGGGTCAAGGTCAAGGTCAGGGTAAGGGACAAGGTCAAGGTCAAGGTCAAGGTCAGGGTCAATGTCAAGGTCAAGGTCAGGGTCAGGGTCAAGGTCAAGTTCAGGGTCAGGGTCAAGGTCAAGGTCATTGTCAGAGTCAGTGTCAGATTTAGGGTGAGGGTCAGCATCAGGGTCAAGGTCAAGGTCAGGGTCAGGGTCAGGGTCATTGTCAAGTTCAGTGTCAGGGTCATTGTCAGGGTGAGGGTCAAGGCCAAGGTCCGGGTCAGGGTCAGGGTCAGTTTTAGGGTGAGGTTCAGGGTCAAGGTCAGGGTCAGGGTCAGGGTCAAGGTCACGTTCAGTGTCACAGTCACGGTCAGACTTCGGGTCAGGGTCAAGGTCAGGGTCAAGGTCAATGTCAGGGTCAAAGTCAGGTTCAGGGTTAGGTTCAGGGTCAGGCTGAGGATTATGGTGAGGGTCAGGGTCAGGGTCAGCATTAGGATCAGGGTTAGGGTCAGGTCAGGGTGAGGGTCAGGTGCCGGGTCAGTTTCAGGGTCACGGTAAGACTTAAAGTCAGGGTCAAGGTCAGGGTCAAGGTCCAGGTCAAGCTCAGTGTCAAGGTCAAGGTCAGGGTCAGGGTCAAGGTCAGGGTCAGGGTCAAGTTCAAGGTCAAGCTCAGGGTGAGGGTCAGGTCAAGGTCAAGGTCAAGGTCAGGGTCAGGGTTAGGTTTAGGGTGAGGGTGAGGTTCAGGTTCAGGGTCAGGGTCAGATTTAGGCTGAGGGTCAGGGTCAGGGTCAAGGTCAAATTAAAGTTCAAGTTCAAGGTAAGGGTCAGGCTCAAGTTCAAGGTCAGGGTCAGGGTCAAGGTCAAGGTCAGGGTCAGGGTCAGGTTTAGGGTTAGGGTCAGTGTCAGGGTCAGGGTCAGTTTCAGGGTCAAGGTCAGGGTCAGGGTCAAGGTCACGTTCAGTGTCACGGTCAGACTTAGAGTCAGGGTCAAGATCAGGGACAAGGTCAATGTCAGGGTCAAAGTCAGGTTCAGGGTCAGGCTGACGATTATGGTGAGGGTCAGGGTTAGGGTCAGGGTCAGCATTAGGACCAGGGTTAGGATTAGGTCAGGGTCACGGTCAGGGTGAGGGTCAGGTGCCGGGTCAGGGTCAGGATCACGGTAAGGCATAAAGTCAGGGTCAGGGTCAGGGTAAGGGTCAGGGTCAGGGTCAAGTTCAAGGTCAAGGTCAAGGTCAGGGTCATGGTCAAGGTCAAGGCCAGGGTCAGCGTCAGGGTCAGGTTTAGTGTGAGGGGCAGGGTTAGGTTCAGGTTCAAGGTCAGGGTCATGGTCAGGGTAAGGGTCAGGTTCAAGTTCAAGGTCAGGGTCAGGGTCAGGTTTAGGGTGAGTGTCTGGTTGAGGGTCAGGGTCAAGGTCAAGGTCAGGGTCAGGGTCAGGTTTAGGGTGAGTGTCAGGTTGAGGGTCAGGGTCAAGGTCAAGGTCAGGGTCAGGGTCAGGGTTAAGTTCAACATCAAGGTGAGGGGTAGGGTCAAGGTCAAGGTCAAGGTGAGGGGTAGGGTCAGCGTCTTGGACAGGGTCAGGTCAGGTGCAGGGTCAGTGTCAGGGTCAGGGTCAAGGTCAAGGTAGAGTGAGGGTCAAGGTCAAGTTCAAGTTCAGGGTCAATGTCAAGGTTAATGTCAGGGTCAGGGTCAAGGTCAAGGTAAGGGTCAGGGTCAAGGTCAAGGTCAGGTTCAGTATAAGGGTCAGGATCAGGGTGAGGGTGAGGGTGAGGGTCAGGGTCAAGATCAAGGTCAGGGTCAGGTTCAAGTTCAAGGTCAGGGTCAGGGTCAGGTTTAGGGTGAGTGTCAGGGTGAGGGTCAGAGTAAAGGTCAAGATCAGGGTCAGGGACAAGTTCAAGGTCAAGCACAGGGTGAGGGTCAGGGTCAAGGTCAAGGTCAGGGTCAAGCTCAAAGTCAAGGTCAGGGTCAGGGTCAAGGTCAAGTTCAGGGTCAGGGTCAAGGTGAAGGTTATTGTCAGAGTCCGTGTCAGGTTTAAGGTGAGGGTCAGCGTGAGGGTCAAGGTCAAGGTCAATGTCAGGGTCAGGGTCAGGGTCATTGACAGGGTGAGGTTCAAGGCCAAGGTCCGGGTCAGGGTCAGGTTCAGTTTTAGGGTGAGGGTCAGGGTCAAGGTCAGGGTCAGGGTCAGGGTTAGGTTTAGGGTGAGGGTCAGGGTCAGGGTCAGGCTCAAGGTCAAGGTAAGGGTCAGGCTCAAGTTCAAGGTCAGGGTCAGGCTCAAGGTCAAGGTCAGGGGCAGGGACAAGTTCAAGGTCAAGCTCAGGGTGCGGGTCAGGGTCAATGTCAAGGTCAAGGTCAGGGTCAGGGTCAAGGTCAAGTTCTGGGTCAGGGTCAAGGTCAAGTTCTGGGTCAGGGTCAAGGTCAAGGTCATTGTCAGAGTCAGTGTCAAGTTTAGGGTGAGGGTCAGGGTCAGGGTCAAGGTCAAGGCCAAGGTCCGGGTCAGTGTCAGGGTCAGGTTCAGTTTCAGGGTGAGGGTGAGGGTCAGGGTCAGGGTCAGGGTCAGGGTCAAGGTCAAGGTCAAGGTCAAGGTCAAGGTCAAAGTCAAGGTCAAATTGAGGGATAGTGTCAGTGTCCAGGTCATGGTCAGGGTTAGGTTCAGGTTCAAGTTCAGGGTCATGGTCAGGGTCAGACTTAGGGTCAAGGTCAAGATCATGGTCCGGGTCAAGGTCAATGTCAGGGTCAGGGACAAGGTCAAGGTCAAGGTCAGGTTCAGGGTCAGGTTGAGGGTCAGGGTCAAGGTCAAGGTGAAGGTCAGGGTCAATGTCAGGGACAGGGTCAGGGTCAGGGTCAGACTTTGGGTCAGGGTGAATATGAAGGTCAGGGTCAACGTCAAGGTCAGGGTCAGGATCAGGGTGAATGTCAGTGTCAGGGTCAAGGTCAAGTTCAGGGTCAGGGTCAAGGTCAAGGTCATTGTCAGAGTCAGTGTCAGGTTTAGGGTAAGGGTCAGCGTCAGGGTCAAGGTCAAGGTCAAGGTCAGGGTCAGGGTCAGGGTCAGGGTGAGGGTCAAGGCCAAGGGCCGGGTCAGGGTC
Organism: Clangula hyemalis; assembly: GCA_963989345.1. Next base: position 3,596,604 of record OZ022455.1, on the reverse strand, counting down.
AGGGTCAGTTTTAGGGTGAGGTTCAGGGTCAAGGTCAGGGTCAGGGTCAGGGTCAAGGTCACGTTCAGTGTCACGGTCACGGTCAGACTTCGGGTCAGGGTCAAGGTCAGGGTCAAGGTCAATGTCAGGGTCAAAGTCAGGTTCAGGGTTAGGTTCAGGGTCAGGCTGAGGATTATGGTGAGGGTCAGGGTCAGGGTCAGCATTAGGATCAGGGTTAGGGTCAGGTCAGGGTGAGGGTCAGGTGCCGGGTCAGTTTCAGGGTCACGGTAAGACTTAAAGTCAGGGTCAAGGTCAGGGTCAAGGTCCAGGTCAAGCTCAGTGTCAAGGTCAAGGTCAGGGTCAGGGTCAAGGTCAGGGTCAGGGTCAAGTTCAAGGTCAAGCTCAGGGTGAGGGTCACGTCAAGGTCAAGGTCAAGGTCAGGGTCAGGGTTAGGTTTAGGGTGAGGGTGAGGTTCAGGTTCAGGGTCAGGGTCAGATTTAGGCTGAGGGTCAGGGTCAGGGTCAAGGTCAAATTAAAGTTCAAGTTCAAGGTAAGGGTCAGGCTCAAGTTCAAGGTCAGGGTCAGGGTCAAGGTCAAGGTCAGGGTCAGGGTCAGGTTTAGGGTTAGGGTCAGTGTCAGGGTCAGGGTCAGTTTCAGGGTCAAGGTCAGGGTCAGGGTCAAGGTCAATGTCATTGTCAGAGTCAGTGTCAGGTTTAGGGTGAGGGTCACCGTCAGGGTCAAGGTCAAGGTCAAGTTCAGGGTCAGGGTCACGGTCATTGTCAAGTTCAGTGTCAGGGTCAGTTTTAGTGTGAGGTTCAAGGTCAAGGTCAGGGTCAGGGTCAGGGTCAAGGTCAAGTTCAAGGTCAAGGTCAAGGTCAAGGTCACGGTCAGGGCAGGTTTAGGTTTAGGGACAGTGTCAGGGTCAGGGTTAGTTTCAGGGTTAAGGTCAGGGTCAGGGCTAAGGTCTCGTTCAGTGTCATGGTCACGGTCAGACTTCGGGTCAGGGTCAAGGTCAGGGTCAAGGTCAATGTCAGGGTCAAAGTCAGGTTCAGGGTTAGGTTCAGGGTCAGGCTGAGGATTATGGTGAGGGTCAGGGTCAGGGTCAGCATTAGGATCAGGTTTAGGGTCAGGTCAGGGTGAGGGTCAGGCGCCGGGTCAGGGTCAGGGTCATGGTAAGACTTAAAGTCAGGGTCAAGGTCAGGGTCAAGGTCCAGGTCAAGCTCAGTGTCAAGGTCAAGGTCAGGGTCAGGGTGAAGATCAAGGTCAAGTTAATGGTCATTGTCAAGATCCAGGTCAGGGTAAGGGTCAGGGTCAGGGTCACGTTCAAGGTCAAGGTCAGGGTCAGCGTCAGGGTCAGGTTTAGTGTGAGGGGCAGGGTGAGGGTCAGGATCAAGGTGAAGGTCAAGGTCAGGGACAAGGTCAAGGTCAAGATGAGGGATAGTGTCAGTGTCCCGTTCAGGGTCAGGGTTAGGTTCAGGTTCAAGGTCGGGGTCATGGTCAGGGTCAGGGTCAGACTTAGGGTCAAGGTCAAGGTCAAGGTCAGGGTCAAGGTCAAGGTCAGGGTAAGGGACAAGGTCAAGGTCAAGGTCATGGTCAGGGTCAGGGTCAGGGTCAAGATCAAGATGAAGGGCAGGGTCAGCGTCTTGGTCAGAGTCAGGTCAGGTGCAGGAGCAGTGTCAGGGTCAGGGTCAAGGTCAAGATCAGGGTCAGGGTCAGGGTCAGGGTTAGGTTTAGGGTGAGGGTCAAGACAAAGGTCAGGGTCATGGTCAGGGTCAGGGTCAGACTTAGGGTCAAGGTCAAGGTCAAGGTCAGGGTCAAGGTCAAGGTCAGGGTAAGGGACAAGGTCAAGGTCAAGGTCAAGGTCAGGGTCAATGTCAAGGTCAAGGTCAGGGTCAGGGTCAAGGTCAAGTTCAGGGTCAGGGTCAAGGTCAAGGTCATTGTCAGAGTCAGTGTCAGATTTAGGGTGAGGGTCAGCATCAGGGTCAAGGTCAAGGTCAGGGTCAGGGTCAGGGTCATTGTCAAGTTCAGTGTCAGGGTCATTGTCAGGGTGAGGGTCAAGGCCAAGGTCCGGGTCAGGGTCAGGGTCAGTTTTAGGGTGAGGTTCAGGGTCAAGGTCAGGGTCAGGGTCAGGGTCAAGGTCACGTTCAGTGTCACGGTCACGGTCAGACTTCGGGTCAGGGCCAAGGTCAGGGTCAAGGTCAATGTCAGGGTCAAAGTCAGGTTCAGGGTTAGGTTCAGGGTCAGGCTGAGGATTATGGTGAGGGTCAGGGTCAGGGTCAGCATTAGGATCAGGGTTAGGGTCAGGTCAGGGTGAGGGTCAGGTGCCGGGTCAGTTTCAGGGTCACGGTAAGACTTAAAGTCAGGGTCAAGGTCAGGGTCAAGGTCCAGGTCAAGCTCAGTGTCAAGGTCAAGGTCAGGGTCAGGGTCAAGGTCAGGGTCAGGGTCAAGTTCAAGGTCAAGCTCAGGGTGAGGGTCAGGTCAAGGTCAAGGTCAAGGTCAGGGTCAGGGTTAGGTTTAGGGTGAGGGTGAGGTTCAGGTTCAGGGTCAGGGTCAGATTTAGGCTGAGGGTCAGGGTCAGGGTCAAGGTCAAATTAAAGTTCAAGTTCAAGGTAAGGGTCAGGCTCAAGTTCAAGGTCAGGGTCAGGGTCAAGGTCAAGGTCAGGGTCAGGGTCAGGTTTAGGGTTAGGGTCAGTGTCAGGGTCAGGGTCAGTTTCAGGGTCAAGGTCAGGGTCAGGGTCAAGGTCAATGTCATTGTCAGAGTCAGTGTCAGGTTTAGGGTGAGGGTCACCGTCAGGGTCAAGGTCAAGGTCAAGGTCAGGGTCAGGGTCATGGTCATTGTCAAGTTCAGTGTCAGGGTCAGTTTTAGTGTGAGGTTCAAGGTCAAGGTCAGGGTCAGGGTCAGGGTCAAGGTCAAGTTCAAGGTCAAGGTCAAGGTCAAGGTCACGGTCAGGGCAGGTTTAGGTTTAGGGACAGTGTCAGGGTCAGGGTTAGTTTCAGGGTTAAGGTCAGGGTCAGGGCTAAGGTCTCGTTCAGTGTCATGGTCACGGTCAGACTTCGGGTCAGGGTCAAGGTCAGGGTCAAGGTCAATGTCAGGGTCAAAGTCAGGTTCAGGGTTAGGTTCAGGGTCAGGCTGAGGATTATGGTGAGGGTCAGGGTCAGGGTCAGCATTAGGATCAGGTTTAGGGTCAGGTCAGGGTGAGGGTCAGGCGCCGGGTCAGGGTCAGGGTCATGGTAAGACTTAAAGTCAGGGTCAAGGTCAGGGTCAAGGTCCAGGTCAAGCTCAGTGTCAAGGTCAAGGTCAGGGTCAGGGTGAAGATCAAGGTCAAGTTAATGGTCATTGTCAAGATCCAGGTCAGGGTAAGGGTCAGGGTCAGGGTCACGTTCAAGGTCAAGGTCAGGGTCAGCGTTAGGGTCAGGTTTAGTGTGAGGGGCAGGGTGAGGGTCAGGATCAAGGTGAAGGTCAAGGTCAGGGACAAGGTCAAGGTCAAGATGAGGGATAGTGTCAGTGTCCCGTTCAGGGTCAGGGTTAGGTTCAGGTTCAAGGTCAGGGTCATGGTCAGGGTCAGGGTCAGACTTAGGGTCAAGGTCAAGGTCAAGGTCAGGGTCAAGGTCAAGGTCAGGGTAAGGGACAAGGTCAAGGTCAAGGTCATGGTCAGGGTCAGGGTCAGGGTCAAGATCAAGATGAAGGGCAGGGTCAGCGTCTTGGTCAGAGTCAGGTCAGGTGCAGGAGCAGTGTCAGGGTCAGGGTCAAGGTCAAGATCAGGGTCAGGGTCAGGGTCAGGGTTAGGTTTAGGGTGAGGGTCAAGACAAAGGTCAGGGTCATGGTCAGGGTCAGACTTAGGGTCAAGGTCAAGGTCAAGGTCAGGGTCAAGGTCAAGGTCAGGGTCAAGGTCAAGGTCAGGGTAAGGGACAAGGTCAAGGTCAAGGTCAGGGTCAATGTCAAGGTCAAGGTCAGGGTCAGGGTCAAGTTCAAGTTCAGGGTCAGGGTCAAGGTCAAGGTCATTGTCAGAGTCAGTGTCAGATTTAGGGTGAGGGTCAGCATCAGGGTCAAGGTCAAGGTCAGTGTCAGGGTCATTGTCAAGTTCAGTGTCAGGGTCATTGTCAGGGTGAGGGTCAAGGCCAAGGTCCGGGTCAGGGTCAGGGTCAGTTTTAGGGTGACGTTCAGGGTCAAGGTCAGGGTCAGGGTCAGGGTCAAGGTCACGTTCAGTGTCACGGTCACGTTCAGACTTCGGGTCAGGGCCAAGGTCAGGGTCAAGGTCAATGTCAGGGTCAAAGTCAGGTTCAGGGTTAGGTTCAGGGTCAGGCTGAGGATTATGGTGAGGGTCAGGGTCAGGGTCAGCATTAGGATCAGGGTTAGGGTCAGGTCAGGGTGAGGGTCAGGTGCCGGGTCAGTTTCAGGGTCAAGGTAAGACTTAAAGTCAGGGTCAAGGTCAGGGTCAAGGTCCAGGTCAAGCTCAGTGTCAAGGTCAAGGTCAGGGTCAGGGTCAGGGTCAGGGTCATTGACAGGGTGAGGTTCAAGGCCAAGGTCCGGGTCAGGGTCAGGTTCAGTTTTAGGGTGAGGGTCAGGGTCAAGGTCAGGGTCAGGGTCAGGGTTAGGTTTAGGGTGAGGGTCAGGGTCAGGGTCAGGGTCAAGGGCAAGGTAAGGGTCAGGCTCAAGTTCAAGGTCAGGGTCAGGCTCAAGGTCAAGGTCAGGGGCAGGGACAAGTTCAAGGTCAAGCTCAGGGTGCGGGTCAGGGTCAAGGTCAAGGTCAAGGTGAGGTTCAATGTCAAGGTCAAGGTCAGGGTCAGGGTCAAGGTCAAGTTCTGGGTCAGGGTCAAGGTCAAGGTCATTGTCAGAGTCAGTGTCAAGTTTAGGGTGAGGGTCAGGGTCAGGGTCAAGGTCAAGGCCAAGGTCCGGGTCAGTGTCAGGGTCAGGTTCAGTTTCAGGGTGAGGGTCAGGGTCAAGGTCAGGGTCAGGGTCAGGGTCAAGGTCAAGGTCAAGGTCAAGGTCAAAGTCAAGGTCAAGGTCAAATTGAGGGATAGTGTCAGTGTCCAGGTCAGGGTCAGGGTTAGGTTCAGGTTCAAGTTCAGGGTCATGGTCAGGGTCAGACTTAGGGTCAAGGTCAAGATCATGGTCCGGGTCAAGGTCAATGTCAGGGTCAGGGACAAGGTCAAGGTCAAGGTCAGGTTCAGGGTCAGGTTGAGGGTCAGGGTCAAGGTCAAGGTCAAGGTCAGGGTCAATGTCAGGGACAGGGTCAGGGTCAGGGTCAGACTTTGGGTCAGGGTGAATATCAAGGTCAGGGTCAACGTCAAGGTCAGGGTCAGGATCAGGGTGAATGTCAGTGTCAGGGTCAAGGTCAAGTTCAGGGTCAGGGTCAAGGTCAAGGTCATTGTCAGAGTCAGTGTCAGGTTTAGGGTAAGGGTCAGCGTCAGGGTCAAGGTCAAGGTCAAGGTCAGGGTCAGGGTCATTGTCAGGGTGAGGGTCAAGGCCAAGGGCCGGGTCAGGGTCAGGGTCAGGGTCAGTTTTAGGGTGAGGGTCAGGGGCAATTTTAGGGTCAGGGTTAGGTTTAGGGTGAGTGTCAGGGTGAGGGTCAGGGTCAAGATCAAGTTCAAGGTCAGGGTCATGTTCAAGTTCAAGGTCAGAGTCAGGGTCAGGGTCAAGGTCAGGGTCAGGGTCAAGTTCAAGGTCAAGTTCAGGGTCAATGTCAATGTCAAGGTCAGGGTCAGGGTCAGGGTCAGGGTCAAGGTCAAGGTAAGGGTCAGGGTCAAGGTCAATGTCATTGTCAGAGTCAGTGTCAGGTTTAGGGTGAGGGTCACCGTCAGGGTCAGGGTGAAGGTCAAGGTCAGGGTCAGGGTCATGGTCATTGTCAAGTTCAGTGTCAGGGTCAGTTTTAGTGTGAGGTTCAAGGTCAAGGTCAGGGTCAGGGTCAGGGTCAAGGTCAAGTTCAAGGTCAAGGTCAAGGTCAAGGTCACGGTCAGGGCAGGTTTAGGTTTAGGGACAGTGTCAGGGTCAGGGTTAGTTTCAGGGTTAAGGTCAGGGTCAGGGCTAAGGTCTCGTTCAGTGTCATGGTCACGGTCAGACTTCGGGTCAGGGTCAAGGTCAGGGTCAAGGTCAATGTCAGGGTCAAAGTCAGGTTCAGGGTTAGGTTCAGGGTCAGGCTGAGGATTATGGTGAGGGTCAGGGTCAGGGTCAGCATTAGGATCAGGTTTAGGGTCAGGTCAGGGTGAGGGTCAGGCGCCGGGTCAGGGTCAGGGTCATGGTAAGACTTAAAGTCAGGGTCAAGGTCAGGGTCAAGGTCCAGGTCAAGCTCAGTGTCAAGGTCAAGGTCAGGGTCAGGGTGAAGATCAAGGTCAAGTTAATGGTCATTGTCAAGATCCAGGTCAGGGTAAGGGTCAGGGTCAGGGTCACGTTCAAGGTCAAGGTCAAGGTCAAGGTCAGGGTCACGGTCAAGGTCAAGGTCAGGGTCAGCGTCAGGGTCAGGTTTAGTGTGAGGGGCAGGGTGAGGGTCAGGATCAAGGTGAAGGTCAAGGTCAGGGACAAGGTCAAGGTCAAGATGAGGGATAGTGTCAGTGTCCCGTTCAGGGTCAGGGTTAGGTTCAGGTTCAAGGTCAGGGTCATGGTCAGGGTCAGGGTCAGACTTAGGGTAAAGGTCAAGGTCAAGGTCATGGTCAGGGTCAGGGTCAGGGTCAAGATCAAGATGAAGGGCAGGGTCAGCGTCTTGGTCAGAGTCAGGTCAGGTGCAGGAGCAGTGTCAGGGTCAGGGTCAAGGTCAAGATCAGGGTCAGGGTCAGGGTCAGGGTTAGGTTTAGGGTGAGGGTCAAGACAAAGGTCAGGGTCATGGTCAGGGTCAGGGTCAGACTTAGGGTCAAGGTCAAGGTCAAGGTCAGGGTCAAGGTCAAGGTCAGGGTCAAGGTCAAGGTCAGGGTAAGGGACAAGGTCAAGGTCAAGGTCAGGGTCAATGTCAAGGTCAAGGTCAGGGTCAGGGTCAAGTTCAAGTTCAGGGTCAGGGTCAAGGTCAAGGTCATTGTCAGAGTCAGTGTCAGATTTAGGGTGAGGGTCAGCATCAGGGTCAAGGTCAAGGTCAGTGTCAGGGTCATTGTCAAGTTCAGTGTCAGGGTCATTGTCAGGGTGAGGGTCAAGGCCAAGGTCCGGGTCAGGGTCAGGGTCAGTTTTAGGGTGACGTTCAGGGTCAAGGTCAGGGTCAGGGTCAGGGTCAAGGTCACGTTCAGTGTCACGGTCACGTTCAGACTTCGGGTCAGGGCCAAGGTCAGGGTCAAGGTCAATGTCAGGGTCAAAGTCAGGTTCAGGGTTAGGTTCAGGGTCAGGCTGAGGATTATGGTGAGGGTCAGGGTCAGGGTCAGCATTAGGATCAGGGTTAGGGTCAGGTCAGGGTGAGGGTCAGGTGCCGGGTCAGTTTCAGGGTCAAGGTAAGACTTAAAGTCAGGGTCAAGGTCAGGGTCAAGGTCCAGGTCAAGCTCAGTGTCAAGGTCAAGGTCAGGGTCAGGGTCAGGGTCAGGGTCATTGACAGGGTGAGGTTCAAGGCCAAGGTCCGGGTCAGGGTCAGGTTCAGTTTTAGGGTGAGGGTCAGGGTCAAGGTCAGGGTCAGGGTCAGGGTTAGGTTTAGGGTGAGGGTCAGGGTCAGGGTCAGGGTCAAGGGCAAGGTAAGGGTCAGGCTCAAGTTCAAGGTCAGGGTCAGGCTCAAGGTCAAGGTCAGGGGCAGGGACAAGTTCAAGGTCAAGCTCAGGGTGCGGGTCAGGGTCAAGGTCAAGGTCAAGGTGAGGTTCAATGTCAAGGTCAAGGTCAGGGTCAGGGTCAAGGTCAAGTTCTGGGTCAGGGTCAAGGTCAAGGTCATTGTCAGAGTCAGTGTCAAGTTTAGGGTGAGGGTCAGGGTCAGGGTCAAGGTCAAGGCCAAGGTCCGGGTCAGTGTCAGGGTCAGGTTCAGTTTCAGGGTGAGGGTCAGGGTCAAGGTCAGGGTCAGGGTCAGGGTCAAGGTCAAGGTCAAGGTCAAGGTCAAAGTCAAGGTCAAGGTCAAATTGAGGGATAGTGTCAGTGTCCAGGTCAGGGTCAGGGTTAGGTTCAGGTTCAAGTTCAGGGTCATGGTCAGGGTCAGACTTAGGGTCAAGGTCAAGATCATGGTCCGGGTCAAGGTCAATGTCAGGGTCAGGGACAAGGTCAAGGTCAAGGTCAGGTTCAGGGTCAGGTTGAGGGTCAGGGTCAAGGTCAAGGTCAAGGTCAGGGTCAATGTCAGGGACAGGGTCAGGGTCAGGGTCAGACTTTGGGTCAGGGTGAATATCAAGGTCAGGGTCAACGTCAAGGTCAGGGTCAGGATCAGGGTGAATGTCAGTGTCAGGGTCAAGGTCAAGTTCAGGGTCAGGGTCAAGGTCAAGGTCATTGTCAGAGTCAGTGTCAGGTTTAGGGTAAGGGTCAGCGTCAGGGTCAAGGTCAAGGTCAAGGTCAGGGTCAGGGTCATTGTCAGGGTGAGGGTCAAGGCCAAGGGCCGGGTCAGGGTCAGGGTCAGGGTCAGTTTTAGGGTGAGGGTCAGGGGCAATTTTAGGGTCAGGGTTAGGTTTAGGGTGAGTGTCAGGGTGAGGGTCAGGGTCAAGATCAAGTTCAAGGTCAGGGTCATGTTCAAGTTCAAGGTCAGAGTCAGGGTCAGGGTCAAGGTCAGGGTCAGGGTCAAGTTCAAGGTCAAGTTCAGGGTCAATGTCAATGTCAAGGTCAGGGTCAGGGTCAGGGTCAGGGTCAAGGTCAAGGTAAGGGTCAGGGTCAAGGTCAATGTCATTGTCAGAGTCAGTGTCAGGTTTAGGGTGAGGGTCACCGTCAGGGTCAGGGTGAAGGTCAAGGTCAGGGTCAGGGTCATGGTCATTGTCAAGTTCAGTGTCAGGGTCAGTTTTAGTGTGAGGTTCAAGGTCAAGGTCAGGGTCAGGGTCAGGGTCAAGGTCAAGTTCAAGGTCAAGGTCAAGGTCAAGGTCACGGTCAGGGCAGGTTTAGGTTTAGGGACAGTGTCAGGGTCAGGGTTAGTTTCAGGGTTAAGGTCAGGGTCAGGGCTAAGGTCTCGTTCAGTGTCATGGTCACGGTCAGACTTCGGGTCAGGGTCAAGGTCAGGGTCAAGGTCAATGTCAGGGTCAAAGTCAGGTTCAGGGTTAGGTTCAGGGTCAGGCTGAGGATTATGGTGAGGGTCAGGGTCAGGGTCAGCATTAGGATCAGGTTTAGGGTCAGGTCAGGGTGAGGGTCAGGCGCCGGGTCAGGGTCAGGGTCATGGTAAGACTTAAAGTCAGGGTCAAGGTCAGGGTCAAGGTCCAGGTCAAGCTCAGTGTCAAGGTCAAGGTCAGGGTCAGGGTGAAGATCAAGGTCAAGTTAATGGTCATTGTCAAGATCCAGGTCAGGGTAAGGGTCAGGGTCAGGGTCACGTTCAAGGTCAAGGTCAAGGTCAAGGTCAGGGTCACGGTCAAGGTCAAGGTCAGGGTCAGCGTCAGGGTCAGGTTTAGTGTGAGGGGCAGGGTGAGGGTCAGGATCAAGGTGAAGGTCAAGGTCAGGGACAAGGTCAAGGTCAAGATGAGGGATAGTGTCAGTGTCCCGTTCAGGGTCAGGGTTAGGTTCAGGTTCAAGGTCAGGGTCATGGTCAGGGTCAGGGTCAGACTTAGGGTAAAGGTCAAGGTCAAGGTCATGGTCAGGGTCAGGGTCAGGGTCAAGATCAAGATGAAGGGCAGGGTCAGCGTCTTGGTCAGAGTCAGGTCAGGTGCAGGAGCAGTGTCAGGGTCAGGGTCAAGGTCAAGATCAGGGTCAGGGTCAGGGTCAGGGTTAGGTTTAGGGTGAGGGTCAAGACAAAGGTCAGGGTCATGGTCAGGGTCAGGGTCAGACTTAGGGTCAAGGTCAAGGTCAAGGTCAGGGTCAAGGTCAAGGTCAGGGTAAGGGACAAGGTCAAGGTCAAGGTCAAGGTCAGGGTCAATGTCAAGGTCAAGGTCAGGGTCAGGGTCAAGGTCAAGTTCAGGGTCAGGGTCAAGGTCAAGGTCATTGTCAGAGTCAGTGTCAGATTTAGGGTGAGGGTCAGCATCAGGGTCAAGGTCAAGGTCAGGGTCAGGGTCAGGGTCATTGTCAAGTTCAGTGTCAGGGTCATTGTCAGGGTGAGGGTCAAGGCCAAGGTCCGGGTCAGGGTCAGGGTCAGTTTTAGGGTGAGGTTCAGGGTCAAGGTCAGGGTCAGGGTCAGGGTCAAGGTCACGTTCAGTGTCACAGTCACGGTCAGACTTCGGGTCAGGGTCAAGGTCAGGGTCAAGGTCAATGTCAGGGTCAAAGTCAGGTTCAGGGTTAGGTTCAGGGTCAGGCTGAGGATTATGGTGAGGGTCAGGGTCAGGGTCAGCATTAGGATCAGGGTTAGGGTCAGGTCAGGGTGAGGGTCAGGTGCCGGGTCAGTTTCAGGGTCACGGTAAGACTTAAAGTCAGGGTCAAGGTCAGGGTCAAGGTCCAGGTCAAGCTCAGTGTCAAGGTCAAGGTCAGGGTCAGGGTCAAGGTCAGGGTCAGGGTCAAGTTCAAGGTCAAGCTCAGGGTGAGGGTCAGGTCAAGGTCAAGGTCAAGGTCAGGGTCAGGGTTAGGTTTAGGGTGAGGGTGAGGTTCAGGTTCAGGGTCAGGGTCAGATTTAGGCTGAGGGTCAGGGTCAGGGTCAAGGTCAAATTAAAGTTCAAGTTCAAGGTAAGGGTCAGGCTCAAGTTCAAGGTCAGGGTCAGGGTCAAGGTCAAGGTCAGGGTCAGGGTCAGGTTTAGGGTTAGGGTCAGTGTCAGGGTCAGGGTCAGTTTCAGGGTCAAGGTCAGGGTCAGGGTCAAGGTCACGTTCAGTGTCACGGTCAGACTTAGGGTCAGGGTCAAGATCAGGGACAAGGTCAATGTCAGGGTCAAAGTCAGGTTCAGGGTCAGGCTGAGGATTATGGTGAGGGTCAGGGTTAGGGTCAGGGTCAGCATTAGGACCAGGGTTAGGATTAGGTCAGGGTCACGGTCAGGGTGAGGGTCAGGTGCCGGGTCAGGGTCAGGATCACGGTAAGGCATAAAGTCAGGGTCAGGGTCAGGGTAAGGGTCAGGGTCAGGGTCAAGTTCAAGGTCAAGGTCAAGGTCAGGGTCATGGTCAAGGTCAAGGCCAGGGTCAGCGTCAGGGTCAGGTTTAGTGTGAGGGGCAGGGTTAGGTTCAGGTTCAAGGTCAGGGTCATGGTCAGGGTAAGGGTCAGGTTCAAGTTCAAGGTCAGGGTCAGGGTCAGGTTTAGGGTGAGTGTCTGGTTGAGGGTCAGGGTCAAGGTCAAGGTCAGGGTCAGGGTCAGGTTTAGGGTGAGTGTCAGGTTGAGGGTCAGGGTCAAGGTCAGGGTCAGGGTCAAGGTCAAGGTCAAGGTGAGGGGTAGGGTCAAGGTCAAGGTCAAGGTGAGGGGTAGGGTCAGCGTCTTGGTCAGGGTCAGGTCAGGTGCAGGGTCAGTGTCAGGGTCAGGGTCAAGGTCAAGGTAGAGTGAGGGTCAAGGTCAAGTTCAAGTTCAGGGTCAATGTCAAGGTTAATGTCAGGGTCAGGGTCAATGTCAAGGTAAGGGTCAGGGTCAAGGTCAAGGTCAGGGTCAGGGTCAAGATCAAGGTCAGGTTCAGTATAAGGGTCAGGATCAGGGTGAGGGTGAGGGTGAGGGTCAGGGTCAAGATCAAGGTCAGGGTCAGGTTCAAGTTCAAGGTCAGGGTCAGGGTCAGGTTTAGGGTGAGTGTCTGGTTGAGGGTCAGGGTCAAGGTCAAGGTCAGGGTCAGGGTCAGGTTTAGGGTGAGTGTCAGGTTGAGGGTCAGGGTCAAGGTCAACATCAAGGTGAGGGTTAGGGTCAAGGTCAAGGTCAAGGTGAGGGGTAGGGTCAGCGTCTTGGTCAGGGTCAGGTCAGGTGCAGGGTCAGTGTCAGGGTCAGGGTCAAGGTCAAGGTAGAGTGAGGGTCAAGGTCAAGTTCAAGTTCAGGGTCAATGTCAAGGTTAATGTCAGGGTCAGGGTCAAGGTCAAGGTAAGGGTCAGGGTCAAGGTCAAGGTCAGGTTCAGTATAAGGGTCAGGATCAGGGTGAGGGTGAGGGTGAGGGTCAGGGTCAAGATCAAGGTCAGGGTCAGGTTCAAGTTCAAGGTCAGGGTCAGGGTCAGGTTTAGGGTGAGTGTCAGGGTGAGGGTCAGAGTAAAGGTCAAGATCAGGGTCAGGGACAAGTTCAAGGTCAAGCACAGGGTGAGGGTCAGGGTCAAGGTCAAGGTCAGGGTCAAGCTCAAAGTCAAGGTCAGGGTCAGGGTCAAGGTCAAGTTCAGGGTCAGGGTCAAGGTGAAGGTTATTGTCAGAATCCGTGTCAGGTTTAAGGTGAGGGTCAGCGTGAGGGTCAAGGTCAAGGTCAATGTCAGGGTCAGGGTCAGGGTCATTGACAGGGTGAGGTTCAAGGCCAAGGTCCGGGTCAGGGTCAGGTTCAGTTTTAGGGTGAGGGTCAGGGTCAAGGTCAGGGTCAGGGTCAGGGTTAGGTTTAGGGTGAGGGTCAGGGTCAGGGTCAGGGTCAAGGGCAAGGTAAGGGTCAGGCTCAAGTTCAAGGTCAGGGGCAGGGACAAGTTCAAGGTCAAGCTCAGGGTGCGGGTCAGGGTCAAGGTCAAGGTCAAGGTGAGGTTCAATGTCAAGGTCAAGGTCAGGGTCAGGGTCAAGGTCAAGTTCTGGGTCAGGGTCAAGGTCAAGGTCATTGTCAGAGTCAGTGTCAGGTTTAGGGTGAGGGTCACCGTCAGGGTCAAGGTCAAGGCCAAGGTCCGGGTCAGTGTCAGGGTCAGGTTCAGTTTCAGGGTGAGGGTCAGGGTCAAGGTCAGGGTCAGGGTCAGGGTCAAGGTCAAGGTCAAGGTCAAGGTCAAAGTCAAGGTCAAGGTCAAATTGAGGGATAGTGTCAGTGTCCAGGTCAGGGTCAGGGTTAGGTTCAGGTTCAAGTTCAGGGTCATGGTCAGGGTCAGACTTAGGGTCAAGGTCAAGATCATGGTCCGGGTCAAGGTCAATGTCAGGGTCAGGGACAAGGTCAAGGTCAAGGTCAGGTTCAGGGTCAGGTTGAGGGTCAGGGTCAAGGTCAAGGTCAAGGTCAGGGTCAATGTCAGGGACAGGGTCAGGGTCAGGGTCAGACTTTGGGTCAGGGTGAATATCAAGGTCAGGGTCAACGTCAAGGTCAGGGTCAGGATCAGGGTGAATGTCAGTGTCAGGGTCAAGGTCAAGTTCAGGGTCAGGGTCAAGGTCAAGGTCATTGTCAGAGTCAGTGTCAGGTTTAGGGTAAGGGTCAGCGTCAGGGTCAAGGTCAAGGTCAAGGTCAGGGTCAGGGTCATTGTCAGGGTGAGGGTCAAGGCCAAGGGCCGGGTCAGGGTCAGGGTCAGGGTCAGTTTTAGGGTGAGAGTCAGGGGCAATTTTAGGGTCAGGGTTAGGTTTAGGGTGAGTGTCAGGGTGAGGGTCAGGGTCAAGATCAAGTTCAAGGTCAGGGTCATGTTCAAGTTCAAGGTCAGGGTCAGGGTCAGGGTCAGGGTGATGGTCAGGGTCAAGTTCAAGGTCAAGTTCAGGGTCAATGTCAATGTCAAGGTCAGGGTCAGGGTCAGGGTCAGGGTCAGGGTCAGGGTCAAGGTCAAGGTAAGGGTCAGGGTCAAGGTCAATGTCATTGTCAGAGTCAGTGTCAGGTTTAGGGTGAGGGTCACCGTCAGGGTCAAGGTCAAGGTCAGGGTCAGGGTCATGGTCATTGTCAAGTTCAGTGTCAGGGTCAGTTTTAGTGTGAGGTTCAAGGTCAAGGTCAGGGTGAGGGTCAGGGTCAAGGTCAAGTTCAAGGTCAAGGTCAAGGTCACGGTCAGGGCAGGTTTAGGTTTAGGGACAGTGTCAGGGTCAGGGTTAGTTTCAGGGTTAAGGTCAGGGTCAGGGCTAAGGTCTCGTTCAGTGTCATGGTCACGGTCAGACTTCGGGTCAGGGTCAAGGTCAATGTCAGGGTCAAAGTCAGGTTCAGGGTTAGGTTCAGGGTCAGGCTGAGGATTATGGTGAGGGTCAGGGTCAGGGTCAGCATTAGGATCAGGTTTAGGGTCAGGTCAGGGTGAGGGTCAGGCGCCGGGTCAGGGTCAGGGTCATGGTAAGACTTAAAGTCAGGGTCAAGGTCAGGGTCAAGGTCCAGGTCAAGCTCAGTGTCAAGGTCAAGGTCAGGGTCAGGGTGAAGATCAAGGTCAAGTTAATGGTCATTGTCAAGATCCAGGTCAGGGTAAGGGTCAGGGTCAGGGTCACGTTCAAGGTCAAGGTCAAGGTCAGGGTCACGGTCAAGGTCAAGGTCAGGGTCAGCGTCAGGGTCAGGTTTAGTGTGAGGGGCAGGGTGAGGGTCAGGATCAAGGTGAAGGTCAAGGTCAGGGACAAGGTCAAGGTCAAGATGAGGGATAGTGTCAGTGTCCCGTTCAGGGTCAGGGTTAGGTTCAGGTTCAAGGTCAGGGTCATGGTCAGGGTCAGGGTCAGACTTAGGGTCAAGGTCAAGGTCAAGGTCAGGGTCAAGGTCAAGGTCAGGGTAAGGGACAAGGTCAAGGTCAAGGTCATGGTCAGGGTCAGGGTCAGGGTCAAGATCAAGATGAAGGGCAGGGTCAGCGTCTTGGTCAGAGTCAGGTCAGGTGCAGGAGCAGTGTCAGGGTCAGAGTCAAGGTCAAGTTCAAGGTCAGGGTCAGGGTCAGGGTCAGTGTCAGGGTCAAGGTCATGGTCAAGGTTAGGGTCAAGGTCAGGGCCAATACAAGGTCAAGGTCAGGTTCAGTGTCAAGGTCAAGTCAATGTCAGGTTCAAGGTCAAGATCAAGGTCAGGGTCAGTGTCAAGGTCAAGGTCAAGGTCAAGGTCAACCTCAGGGTCAATGTCAGTGTCAAGCTCAGTGTCAAGGTCAAGGTCAGGGTCATGGTCAAGGTCAAGGTCAGGGTCAGGGTCATTGTCAAGGTCAAGGTCAGGATCAGGGTCAGGTTCAGGTTCTGGGTCACGGTCAGGGTCAGGGTCAGGGTCAAGGGCAGGTTAAAGATCAAGGTCAAGGTAATGGTCAGGGTCAATGTCAAGGTAAGGGTCAAAGTCTGTTTCAGGGTTAGGGTCAGGGTGAGGGTGAGGATTAGGGTCAGGGTCAGGGTTAGGGTCAGGGTCAGGATTATAGTCATTGATAGGGTCACGGTCAGGGTCACAGTAAGCGTCAGGGTCAGGTGCAGGGTCAGGGTCACGGTCAGACTTAGTGTCAAGGTCAAGGTCAAGGTCAAGGTCAAGGTCAGGGTCAGGGTCAAGTTCAAGGTCAGGGTCAGGGTCAGGGTCAGGGTCAGGGTCAGGGTCAGGGTCAAGGTCAAGGTCAAGGTCAGGGTCAGGGTCAAGGTGAAGGTCAGGTTCAGGGTCAAGGTGAAGGTCAAAGTCAGGGTCAGGGTCAAGGTCAAGGTCAGGGTCAGGGTCAGGGTCATGGTCAGACTTATGGTCAGGGTCAGTGTCAGGTTTAGGGTCAGGGTTAGGGTCAGGGTTAGGTTTAGGTTCATGGTCAAGTTCAGGGTCAGGGCCAATGTGATGATCAGGGTCAGGGTTAGGATTAGGGCCAGGGTCAGGGTCAGACTTAAGGGTTAGGTTCAGGGTCAGGTTTAGGGTCAGGGTCAGCTTCAGGGTCAGGGTTAGACTTATGGTTAGGGTCAGGGTTATTGTCAGGGTCATGGTCAGGGTCAGGGTTAGTGTCAGGGTCAGTGTCAGGGTAAGGGTCAGAGTCCCAGTCAGGGTTACGGTCAGGGTCAGGGTTAGGGTCAGGTTTAGGGTTAGAGTCAGGGTTATGGTCAGGGTGAAGTTCAGGGTCAGGTTCCGGGTCAGGGTTAGTGTCAGGGTCAGGATCAAGATCAGGTTAAGGGTCATGGTCAGGGTCACGGTACGGGTCAGGTTTAGGGTCAGGGTCAGGGTCATCGTCAGGGTTAGCATTAGGGTTAGGGTCAGGGTCAGGTTCAGGGTCAGGGTTAGGGTCAGGTTCAGACTTAGGGTTAGGGTCAGGTTCAGACTTAGGGTTAGGCTCAGGGTCAGTGTCATGGTTAGGGTCAGGGTCAGGGTCAGGTTTAGGATCAGGTTTAGGGTCAGGGTCAGGATCAGGTTTAGGGTCAGGGTCAGACTTAGGGTTAGTGTCAGCGTCAGGGTCAGGGTCAGGGTCAGGGTTAGGGTCAGGGTCAGGGTTAGGTTCAGGGTCAAGGTCAGTGTCAGGGTCAGGTTCAGGGTTAGGGTCAGGGTAAGGGTCAGGGTTAGGGTCGAGGTCGCAGGTTCGATTCCCCATACCGGCCAAAAAACCCTGGGTCGGGTCCCCAGGTGGCGTCACAGGGTAATGTCTGGACCCTGGCACCCGATGTCGCATGTTTGATTACCCATACAGGCCAAGAAACCCCGGGTCGGGTCGGGTCCCCAGGTGCCATCACAGGGTAATGTCTGGACCCTGGCACCCGAGGTCGCAGGTTTGATTCCCCATACCAGCCAAAAAACCCCGCGTCGGATCGGGTCCCCGAGTGTCGTCACAGGGTAATGTCTGGACTCTAGCACACGAGGGACCACCAACATACTCATAGCATCATCACAACATCATCACAGCATCATCACACCATCACAACATCATCATCGCAGCATCATCAAAGAATCATGACTGCATCATCACACCATCATTACAGAATCATCGCATCGTCATCCCTGCGTCACCACTGCATCATCACATCATCAAAGCATCATCACAAAATCATCACTGCATCATCACAGCATCATTATAGTGTCATCAAAGCGTCATCAGAGCATCATCACAGCATTCTCACAGCAGCACCACATCATCATCGCGGCGTCATCACTGAATCATCACTGCATCATCACTGCATCATTACAGATTCATCACTGCATCATCAAAACATCATCACAGTGTCATGACAGCATCATCACAACATCATCACTGCATCATTGCAGGGTCATTACAGCATCATCACAGCGTCATCACTGCATCATCATTGCGTCATCAAAGCATCATCACAGCATCATCAGATTGTCATCAAAGCATCATTACACTCATGATAGCATCATCACAGCATCATCACTGCATCATCACATCATCATGAAAGCATCATTGCAGCATCATCATTGCATCACCTCAGCATCATCACAGCATTATTACTGCATAATCTCTGCATCATCACAGAATTATCTCAGCATCATCACTGCTTACACACTGCATCATCACAGCATCATCACTGCATAATGACAGCACCATCACAGCATAATCGCTGAGTCATCACAGCGTCATCACTACATCATCACATCATCATCAGAGTCATCATAGCTTCATCACTGCATCATCAATGCGTCATCACATCATCATCACAACATCATAGCTGCATTATCACAGCATCATCAGAGCGTCATTACAGCATCATCACAGCATTATCACTGCATCATCACATTGTCATCACTGCACCACATCTGCATAATCACAGCATCATCACAGCGTCATCACAGCTTCATAAATAAATCATCACTGAATAAACAGTGCATCATCACAGCATCATCACAACGTCATTACAGTGTCATCAAAGAATCATCACAGCATCATCACAGCATCACCACTGCATCATAACATCATCCTCACTACATCATCATATCATCATCAGAGCATCATTACTGCGTCATCACAGCATCATCACTGCGTAATCATTGCATCATCACTGCATAATCAGAGCATCATTACAGCATCATCTCATATCAACACAGCATCAATACTGCAGAATCACTGCATCATCACATAATAATCACTGCATCATCACTTCCTCATCAATGCATCATCACAGCATCATCACAGCGTCATCACTGCATCATCTCAGCATCATCACAGCATCATTACTGCATAATCACTGCATCATCACAGAATCATATCAGCATAATCACAGCATCATTACTGCTTACTCACTGCATCATCAGTGCATCATCACATCATCATCACTGCATCATCACAGCATCATCACTGCATCATCACAGCATCATCACTACGTAATCACTGCATCATCACAGCATTGTCTCAATATCATCACAGAATAATTACTGCATAATCAATGCAGCATCACAGCGCCATCACTGCATCATCAATTCATCATCACTGCATCATCACAATATCATCACAACGTCATCACAGCATAATTACAGTTTCACCACATAATCATCGCAGCGTCATCACAGCATCATCACTGCGTTATCACAGCATCATCTCAGCATCATCACAGTATCATTACTGCTTATTCACTGCATCATCACAACATCATCACAGCGTCATTACAGTGTCATAAATGCATCATCACAGTGTCATCAAAGCGTCCTAACTGCATCATCACTGCATCATCGCAGCTTCATCACAGCATCATGACAGTGTCATCACAGCATCAAAAATGCATAATCACTTCATCCTCACATCATCATCATAGCATCATAGCTGCATAATCATAGAGTCATCACAGCATCATCACTACATCATCAAATTGTCATCACTGTATCATCACAGCATCATCACGGCATCATTACAACATCATCATAGCATCATCACTGCATAATCACAGTGTCATAACAGCATCATTACAGCACCATGACTACGTCATCACAGCATCACGACAGCGTCATTACAGTGTCATCACAGCATCATCACTGCATTATCACAACATCATCACAACATCATCACTGCGTCATCAGAGCATCATCAAAAAATCATCACAGCGTCATGAGTGCATCATCACTGCATAATCACTGAATCATCTCAGCATCATCAAAGCACCATTACTGCATAATCATTGCATCATCACATCATCATCACTGCATCATCACATCGTCATCACTGCATCATCACTGCATCATCACAGCATCATCCCAGCGTCACCACTGCATCATCACGGCATCATCGCAACATCATCACTGCATCATCACAGCAGCATTACAGCATCATCACAGCAGCATCAGAGCATCACCACAACATAATCATAGCATCACCACAGCATAATCACAACATCATCACTGCGCCATTACAGCATCATCACAGCAGCGTTTCAGCATGATCACTGCATCATCACATAATCATCAGAACATAATCATAGAATCATTAGAGCATCATCACTGCATCATCACAGCATAATCACAAAAGCATCTTAGCATCATCACTGCATCATCACATCATCATCACAAAATTATCACAGTGTCATCAGAGCATCATCACTGCATCATCACAGCATCATCACCGCACTATTACAGCATCATCACAGCATCATTACTGCTTACTCACTGCATCATCACAACATAATCACAGTATCGTCACTGCATCATCACTGCATCATAACTGCGTCATCACTGCATCATCACTGCATCATGACAGCATCATCAGTGTCATCACAGCATCATCACAGCATCATCTCAGCATCATCACAGCATCATCACTGCAACATCTCAGCATCATCACTGCATAATCATTTCATCATCACAGCATCATAACTGCATCATCATCACAACATCATAACAGTGTCATCACAGCATCATCCCAGTATCATCATTGCGTCATCAGAGCGTCAACACTACCTCATCACAGCATCATCAGTAAATCATCACAGTGTCATCACAGTATCATCACTGCATCATCAGTGCATCATCACATCATCATCACAACATCATTACAGCATCATCAAAGCATCATTACTGCACCATCATTGCATCGTCACAGCATCATTGCAGCATCATCACAGCATCATTACTGCATAATCACTGCATTATCACAGCGTCATCACAGTGTCATCCCTGCATTGTCACATGATCATCGCAGTTTCATCACAGTGTAATCACAGCATCATCAGAGCATCATTACAGCGTCATAACAGCATCATCAATCCGTCATGAAATTAAAGTCAAGGCGTCATCACAGCATTATCACTGTATCATCACAGAATCACCACAGAATCATTACTGCGTCATCACAGCATCACAACAGAATCATAAGAGCATCATCACAACATCATCACAGTATCATCACTACATCATCACAGCATCATCAGAGAGATATCACAGCGTCATGACTGCATCATCAGAGCATCATAACATCATCATCACTGCATTATCACATGATCATCGCAGCGTCATCACATCATCATCTCATAATCTTCACTGCGTCATCACAGCATCATCACAGCATCATCACAGCAGCACCAGAGCAGCATCATGGCGTCGTGACAGAATCATTACTACGTCATCAAATTGTCATCACAGCAAACCACAGCATCATTGCAGCATCATAACAGCATCATCAAAGCATCTTTACTGCTTACTCACTGCATCATCACAGCGTCATCACACTATTGTCAGTGCATCTTCAGAGCTCATCACTGCATCATCACACCATAATCACAACATCATCACACCGTCATACAGTGTCATCACTGCATAATCACTGCATCATCACAGCATCATCACTGCATCATCACAGCATCATCAGAGCGACATCAGAGCATCACCACTGCATCATGAAAGCATCATCACTGCATCATCACATCATCATCACATAATCTTCAATGCGTCATCACAGCGTAATCACAAAGTCATCACTTCATAATAAATTGTCATCACAGCGTCATCACAGCATCATCTCAGCATCATCAGTGCATCATCTCAGCATCATCACAACATCATCAGTGTCATCACAGCATCATCACCGCATCATCCCAGCATCATCACAACATCATGACAGCATCATTACTGCTGACTCACTGCATCATCACATCATCATAACAACATCATCACTACATCATCACTGTGTCATCACAGCATTATTACAGCTTCATCACAGCATCATCATTCCGTAATCACAGTGTCATCAAAACGACATCAGTGTCATCACAGCATCATAACAGCATCATCACAGCATCATCCCATATTCATCACAGCATCATCACATCACCATCAATGCATCATCACAGAATCATCATCTCAGCATCTTCGAAGTGTCATCAGTGTATCGTTACAGTATCATCACAATATCATCACAGCATCATAAATGCATAATCACTGCATCATCACAGGGTCATCACAGCATCATCACAGCATAATCTCAATATCATCAAAGAATCATTATTGCTTATTCAGTGCATCATCACAGTGTCATCAGAGTATCATCACTGCATCATCATATCATCATCACAGTGTCATCACAGCATCCTCACACCATGATCATAACGTCATCACAGCATCATCACTACGACATCACATCATCATCACTGCATCATAACAGCGTCATCACAGCATCATCACATCATCATCACTGCATCATCACAGCATCATAAGAGCATCATCACTGCATCATAACAGCGTCATCACAGCATCAACAAATCATCATCACTGTATCATCACAGTGTCATCACAGCATCATCACATCATCATCACAACACCACCACAGCGTCATCACAGTATCACGACAGCGTCATAACAGTATCATCGCTGCATCATCACAGCATCAGCGCAGCATCATTACTGCATCATCACAGCAGAATCACAGCATCATCACAACATCATAAGAGCGTCATTAGCATCATAACAGCACCATCACTGTGTCATCGCAGTGTCACCAGAACATCAGCACATCATCATCCCAGCATCAACAAAACATAATCATAGCATCAACACAGCATCATCACTGCATTATCAGTGCATCTTCACAGCAACATCTCAGCATCATCTCACCATCATTACTACTTACTCACTGCATCATCACAGCGTCATCACAGTATCATCACTGCATCATCACAGCATCATCACATAATCATCACAACATCATGTAAGTGTCATCACAGCATAATCACTGTGTCATCACTATGTCATCACAGCAAAATCACAATATCATCACAACGTCATTAAAGCGTCATAACTGCATCATCACTGCATCATAACTGCGTCATCACTGCATCATCACATCGTCACCACAGCGTCATCGCAGCAACATCACAGCATCATCACTGCATCGTAACTGCATCATCACAGTATCATCACAGCATCATCACAACATCATCGTAGCATCATCACAGCATCATAACAGCGTTATCAGAGCATCACAACACCCTCAACACAGCGTCACCACAGCAACATCACAGAATCATCACAGTATAATCGCAGTGTCACTACAGCATCATTACTGCATAATCACTGCATCATTACAGCATCATTACTGCATCATCACTGAATCATCACAACGTTATCACAGAATCACAGAATTTCTAGGTTGGAAGAGACCTCAAGATCATCGAGTCCAACCTTTGACCTAACGCTAACAGTCCCCACTAAACCATATCCCTAAGCTCTACATCTAAACGTCTTTTAAAGACTTCCAGGGATGGTGACTCCACCACCTCCCTGGGCAGCCTGTTCCAGTGCCTAACAACCCTTTCAGTAAAGAAGCTTTTCCTAACATCTAACCTAAAACTCCCCTGGCGCAACTTTAGCCCATTCCCCCTCGTTCTGTCACCAGGCACGTGGGAGAACAGGCCAACCCCCACCTCACTACAGCCTCCTTTAAGGTATCTGTAGAGAGCGATAAGGTCGCCCCTGAGCCTCCTCTTCTCCAGGCTGAACAAGCCCAGCTCCTTCAGCCGCTCCTCGTAGGACTTGTTCTCCAGGCCCCTCACCAGCTTCGTCGCCCTCCTCTGGACCCGCTCAAGCACCTCGATGTCCTTCTTGTAGCGAGGGGCCCAAAACTGAACACAGTACTCGAGGTGCGGCCTCACCAGAGCCGAGTACAGGGGGACGATCACCTCCCTAGCCCTGCTGGTCACACTGTTTCTGATACAAGCCAGGATGCCGTTGGCCTTCTTGGCCACCTGAGCACACTGCTGGCTCATATCCAGCCGACTGTCCACCATCACTCCCAGGTCCTTCTCAGAGCCTGGCAGCTCTCCAACCACTCATCTCACAGCCTGTAGCTCTGCTAAAATAGAGTATCATCACTGCATCATCATATCATCATCGCAGCGTCACCACTGCATCATCGCAGCATCATCACTGCATCATCACTGCATAGTCACAGCATTATCAAATCGTCACTGCACCATCACATCATCATCACTGCATCATCAATGCATCATCTCAGCGTCATCACAGTATCAATACTGCAGAATCACTGCGTCATCACATCAAAATATCTGCATCATCACATCACCATCACTGCATCATCATATCATCATCACTGCATCATCACTGTGTCATCACAGCATCATCATTGCATCATCACAGCGTTATCACATAATCACGATAGGGTCATCACAGAATCATCGCAGCATCATCACAGTATCATCACTGCGTCATCACAACGTCATCACAGCATCATCACAATATCATCACAGCATCATAACAGCCTCATATCTGCATCATCACTGCATAATGACTGCATCATAACTACGTCATCATATTGTCATCACAGCATCATCACAGCATCACGACAGCTTCATCACAACATCACGACAGGGTCATCACAGCATCATCACTGCATTGTCACAGAATCATGACAGCATCATCTCAGCATAAACACAACATCATCACATCATCATCCCTGCATCATCACATCATAATCACTGCATCATCACAGCATAATCTCAGCATCATCACAGTATCAGTACTGCAGAATCATTGCATCATCACACCATCATTACAACATCATCGCAGCATCATCATAGCATCACGACAGTGTTATCTGAGCATTACGACAGCGTAATCATAGCGTCATCACAGATTCATCAGAGCATCATTGCAGCGTCATCACTGCATCATCACAGTACCATCACATCAAAGCAACATCATCACAACATCATCGCAGAATCATCACTGCATCATCAGAGCATCATCTCAGCATAATCAAAGCATCATTAGTGCAGAATCACTACATCATCATATCATCATCACTGCATCATCACATCATCATCACAGCATCATCAGAGCATCATCACTGCGTCATCACTATATCATCACTACATAATCATAGCATCATTACTGCGTCATCACAGCATCATCAATGCATCATCACAACGCCATCTCAGTATCGTCACAGCATCATCACAGCATCATCACAGCATCACGACAGTGTCATCGCAGCGTCAACACAGCATCATTACATCATGATTATGCGTCATCAGAGCGTCATCGCAGCATCCTCACAGCATCATCATAGTACCACTACAGCATCATCACATCATCATAACAGCATCATCACATCATCACCACAGCATCATCACAGCAACATCACTGCGTCATCACAACATCATCACATCATCAGCACAGCATCATCACAGCAACATCACTGCGTCATCACAACATCATCACATCATCAGCACAGCATCATCACAGCAGCATCACTGCGTCATCATAACATCATCACAGCGTTATCACTGCATCATCATATCATCATAACAGCATCATGACATCATCACCACAGCATCATAGCAGCATCATCACAGCGTCATCACAACATCATCACTGCATCATCACTGCATCATCACTGCATAGTCACATCACCATCACTGCGTCATCACTGCATCATCACTGCGTCATCACAGCACCATCACAGCATCATCACAACTTCACCAAAGCATCATCAGAGCGTCATCACAGAATCATCACATCGTCATCACAGAATTATCGTAGCGTCATAACTGCATCATCACAGCATCATCACCACATTATCTTAGCATCATCACAGCATTATCACTGTATCATCACTGCATCATTACAGCATCATCTCAGCATCATCACAGTATCAATACTGCAGAATCACTGAATCATCACTTCATCATCAGTGAGTCATCACATCATCATCACAGCATTATCACATCATTATCACTGCATCATCACAGAATCATCGCAGCATCATCACGTCATCATCGCAGCCTAATCACTGCATCGTCACAGCATCATCACAGCATCATCACTGCATAGTCACATCATCATTGCGTCATCATCAAAGCATAATCACACTGTCATAACTGCATAAACTCTGCATCATCACAGCATCATCACTGCGTCAATACAGCATCATCATTGCATAATCACTGCATCACCTCAGCATCATAACATCATCATTAATACATCATCACAATATAATCATTCCATCATCACAGCATTACGACAGCGTTATCAGAGCATCACGACAGAGTCATCACAGCGTCATCACAGAATCTTCACAGCATCATCGTAGTGTCATCACTGAATCATCACAGCATCATCAAAACATAATCATAGCATCATCACAGCATCATCACTGCATCATCAAGGAATCATCACAGCATAATATCAGCAACATCACAGCATCATTACTGCTTACTCACTTCATCATAACAGCGTCATCACAGTATCATCACTGCATCATCACTACATCATCACTGCATCATCAATGAATCATTGCAGAATCATCACTGCATCATAGCTACATAATAACAGCGTCATAAATGCATCATCACAGTGTCATCACAGCGTCATCTCAGCATCATCACAGCATCACGACAGGGTCATCACAGCATCATCACTGCATCATTACAGCGTCATCACTGCATCATCACAGCACCATATCAGCATCATCACAGCGTCACTACTGTTTACTCATTGCATCATCACAGCGTCAAAACAGTATCATCAGTGCATCATCACAGCATCATCACAGCATCATCACAGCACCATCTCAGCATCATCACAGCGTCATTACTGCTTACTCACAGCGTCATCACAGCATCATCAGAGCGATATCACAGTGT
Organism: Clangula hyemalis; assembly: GCA_963989345.1. The sequence continues at coordinate 3,570,877 of OZ022455.1, read as the reverse complement.
CATCATTTCATCATCACTACATGATCACTGCATCATCACAGCACCAACTCAGCATCATCACAGCGTCATTACTGCTTACTCACTGCATCATCACAGCGTCATAACAACATCATCACAGTGTCATCACTGCATCATCACGGCATAATCACAACATCATCTCAGCATCATCACAGAGTCATTACTGCATAATCACTGCATCATCACAGCATCATTACAGCATCATAGAGTCATAATCACGACAGCATTTCTGCATCATCACTGCATCATCATAGCGTCATCAAAGCATCATCACTACATCATGAAATTGTCATCACAGCATCATCGTGGCCTCATCACGGCGTCATCACAGCATCATCACTGCATCATCACTGCATCCTCAAAGCATCATCACTGCATCATCAGATCATCATCACACCATCGACAAAGCGTCATCACTGCGTAAACACATCGTCACCACATTGTCCTCACTGCATCGTCACAGCATCATCACAACATCATCACAGCATCATCGGATCATCATCACATCATCATCACATCATCATAACTGCATCATCACAGAATCGTAGCTGCATAATCACAGCATCATAATAAGGTCATCACAGCGTCATCACAGCATCAACACTGCATCATAAATGCATCATCTCAGTGTCATCACAGTATAATTTCTGCATAATCACTGCATTATCACAGCGTCATCTCTGCATCATCACGTCATCATCACTTCATAATCCCATCATCATCACTGCATCATCACAGCTTCATCACAACATCTTCACAGTATCATCACTGCTTCATCTCTGCCTCATCACAGCATCATTACAGTGTCATGACATCATCATCACTGCATAATCACTGCATCATAACCGCATAATCACAGCATCATCACTGCATCACAGTGTCATAACGGCATCATCAGAGCATCATCACAGCCTCATAACAACATAAAAACTGCATCGTCACAGCATCATCACTGCGTCATCACAGCGTCATAACAGCATCATCACTGCATCATCATTGCGTCATCACTGCATCATCTCAGCATCATAATAGTGTCATCAGAGCGTCATCACAGCATCATCAAATCATCATCGCAGCGTCATCACAGCATCATCACTGCACCATCACTGCATCATTACAGCATCATCTCAGCATCATCACAGCATCATTACTGCATAATCAATGCATTATCACAGCATAATCAAAGCATCACCACTGCGCCTTCACAGCATCATCACGGCATCATCACATTATCTTCACAACATCATCAGAGTGTCATCACAGCATCATCACTCCGTCATCACAGAGTCATCACAGTATCATCACAGCATCATCACAGCACCATAGCTGCATAATCACTGCATCATCACAGCATAATCAAGCATCACCACTGCGCCTTCACAGCATCATCACTGCATCATCTCTGCACCATCACAGCATCATCTCAGCATCATCACAGCATCATCACTGCATCAACACTACATCATCACTGCATCATCAAAGCATCATAATTGTGTCAACACACATTAATCACAGCATAATCACTGTATCATCACTGCTTCATCACATCATCATCACTGCATCATCACATCATCATAGCGTCATCACAACATCATCACAGCATTACGACAGCATCATCGCAGCGTCATCACTGCATCATCACAGCATCATCTCAGCATCAACACTGCATAATCACTGCATCATCACAACATCATAATTGGGTCATCACAGCTTAATCACACCATAATCACTGTATCATCACTGCTTCATCACATCATTATCACTGCATCATCACAGCATCATAACAGCTTCATTATATCATCATCACTGCATCATCATAGCGTCATCACAGCATCATCACTACATCATCACTACGTCTTCACTGCATCATCACATCATCATCACAACATCATGACTGTCATCACGGCATCATCGCTGCGTCATCAATGCGTCATCACAGCATTATCACTGCATCATCACTGCATCATCACCGCATCATCACTGCGTCATCGCTGCGTCATCACAGCGTCATAATAGCATCATCACAGCATCATCACATCGTCATGACAGCATTATCAGTGCATCATCACTGCATCATCATTGCATCATCACAGAATCATCACAACATCATCGCAGCATCGTCACAGCGTTACGACAATGTTATCAGAACATCACGACAGCATCATCAGAGCGTCATCACAGAATCGTCACATCCTCATCACAGCATCATCGCAGCGTCATAACTGCATCATCACAGCATCATCACCACATTATCATAGCATCATCACAGCGTTATCACTGTATCATCACTGCATCGTTACAGCATCATCACAGTATCAATACTGCAGTATCACTGAATCATCACATCATCACAGTGTCATCACATCATCATCACAGCATTATCACATCATTATCACTGCATCATCACAGCATTATCGCAGCTTCATCACATCATCATCACAGCGTAATCACTGCATCATCACAGCATCATGACTGCATTGTCACATCATCATTGCATAGTCATCAAAGCATAATCACAATGTCATAACTGCATAAACTCTGCATCATCACTGCGTCAATATAGCATCATCATTGAATCATCACTGCATCACCTCAGCATCATAACATCATCATTACTACATCATCACAGCATAATCATTACATCATCACAACATCATCACAGCATCGTCACAACATCATCACAGCATCGTCACAGCATTACGACAGCGTTATCAGAGCATCACGACAGCATCATCACAGCGTCATCACAGAATCATCACATCGTCATCACAGCATCATCGCAGCGTCATGACTGCATCATCACAGCATCATCACAACATTATCATAGCATCATCACAGCATCATCACTGCATCATCAATGAATCATCGCAGAATCATCACTGCATCATAGCTACATAATCACATCGTCATAAATGCATCATCACACTGTCATCACAGTGTCATCTCAGCATCATCACAGCATCACGACAGGGTCATCACAGCCTCATCACTGCATCATTACAGCGTCATCACAGCATAATCACACCGTCATCACAGTGTCACCACTGCATCATCACAGTGTCATCACAGGGTCATAACTGCATCATCACTGCATCATCACTGCATCTCCACAGCATAATCTCAGCATCATCACAGTGTCATCACAGTGTTATAACAGCATCATCACAGCATCATCACATCATCATCAGAGCGTCATCACAGAATCATCACAGCATCATCACTATGTCATCACAGCATAATCACAATATCATCACAATGTCATTAAAGCGTCATAACTGCATCATAACTGCATCATCACATCGTCACCACAGCGTCATCGCAGCAACATCACAGCATCATCACTGCATCGTAACTGCATCATCACGGTATCATCACAGCATCACAACAGCATTATCAGAGCATCACAACAGCCTCAACACAGTGTCACCACAGCAACATCACAGAATCATCACAGCATAATCGCAGCGTCACTACAGCATCATTACTGCATAATAACAGCATCATTACAGCATCATCACTGCATCATCACTGAGTCATCAAAACGTTATCACAGTATCATCAGTGCATCATCATATCATCATCGCAGCGTCATCACTGCATCATCGCAGCGTCATCACTGCATAGTCACAGCATCATCGCGTCCTCATAAAGGCATCATAACAGGGTCATCACAGCGTCATAACCGCATAAACACTGCATCATCACAGCATCATCATTGCGTAATCACAAAATCATCACAACATCATCGCAGCATCATCACAGCATCACGACAGCGTTACCAGAGCATCACAGCAGTTTCATCACAGTGTCATCATGGCATCATCACATTATCATCACAACATCATCGCAGTGTCATAAATGCATCATCACTACATCATCACAACATAATAGCATCATCACTGTATCATCACTGCATCATCACAGCATTATCAAATCATCACTGCACCATCACATCATCATCACTGCATCATCAATGCTTCATCTCAGCGTCATCACAGTATCAATACTGCGGAATCACTGCGTCATCACATCAAAATATCTGCATCATCACATCACCATCACTGCATCATCACTGCATCATCACTGCATCATCACAGCGTTATCACATAATCACGATACGGTCATCACAGAGTCATCACAGAATCATCACAGCATCATCACTGTGTCATCACAGTTTCATCACAGCGTCATATCTGCATCATCATTGCATAATGACTGCATCATAACAGCATCATAACTACGTCATCATATTGTCATCACAGCATCATCACAGCATCACGACAGCATCATCACAGCATTATCACAGCATCATCAAAGCGTAATCACAGCATCATCACAGCAGGATCGAAGCGTCATCACAGCATCATCACTGCATCATCACATCATCATCACTGCATTACCACAGCATCACCACAGCATCATCACAGCAGGATTGCAGCGTCATCACTGCAGCATCACAGCATCATCACAGTATCCTCACAGCATCTTCACTGCATCATCACTACATTGTCACAGCATCATCACATCATCATCACTGCATCATCACAGCATAATCTCAGCATCATCACAGTATCAGTACTGCAGAATCATTGCATCATCACACCATCATCACAACATCATCGCAGCATCATCATAGCATCACGACAGTTTTATCTGAGCATCACAACAGTGTAATCATAGCGTCATCACAGATTCATCAGAGCATCATTGCAGCATCATCACAGTATCATCACATCATAGCAACATCATCACAATATCATCGCAGAATCATCACTGCATCATCAGAGCATCATCTCAGCATAATCACAGCATCATTAGTGCAGAATCACTACATCATCATATCATCATCACTGCATCATCACATCATCATCACAGCATCATCAGAGCATCATCACTGCGTCATCACTATATCACTACATAATCATAGCATCATTACTGCGTCATCACTGCATCATCAATGCATCATCACAACGCCATCTCAGTATCGTCACAGCATCATCACAGCATCACGACAGTGTCATCGCAGCGTCAACACAGCATCATTACATCATGATTATGCGTCATCAGAGCGTCATCGCAGCATCGTCACATCATCACCACATCATCGAAGCATCATCACTGCGTCATCACAACATCATCACAGCATCATCACAGCAACATAGCGTCATCAAATTATCATCACTGCATCATCAGAGCATCATCAGAGCATTGGTGTAGATACACTTCAGCTGGGCCATTGCCCTATCCTCCGGCCTTGCCATTGTTCCCCCTGGCACAGCCCCAACAATCCATGCTTCAGCCCCATCCCCCTTCTTACCTAGTTTAAAGCCCTCTCAATGAGCCCTGCCAGCTCCTGCCCCAGGATCCTTTTTCCCCTAAAAGATAGGGACCCGTCTGCGGCCATCAGGCCAGGTGCTGAGTAAAGTGCCCCATGGTCAAAAAAAAACAAGATTTCTGCGTTGGCACCAGAAATGATGATGTTATGATGCTGTTGTGATGCTTTGATGATGCAGTGATGATGCAGTGATGACACAGCGATGGTGAAGTGATGATGTGATGATGCTGCTGTGATGACGCTGTGATACTGTGATAATGTTGTGATGATGCTGTGATGACACTTTCATGATGCAGTGATCATGATGTGATGATGCTATGATGATGCTTTGATGACACTGTGATGATGCCGTGTTGATGTTGTGATGAAGCTGTGATGAGGCTGTGATGGTGCTTTGATGACGCTCTGATGATGCTGTGATGATGGCATTATGATGGCGTGATGATTCTGTGATGATGCTGTGATGATGGCGTGATGATTCTGTGATGATGCTGTGATGATGTGGTGTTGATGCCGTGATGAAGCTGTGATGACACTTTGATTACGCTGTGATGTTTTGATGATGCTGTGATGATGCTGTGATGATGCAGTGATGACACCTGGATTAGGCTGTTATGATGCTGTGATGATGCTGTTGTGATGTGGGGATGATGTGTTATGATGCTGTGATGATGCAGTAATGATGCTGTGATGACGCTTTTATGACAGTGTGATGTTGTTGTGATGTTGAAGTGATGATGCTGTGATGACGCAGTGATGATGCAGTGATGAGGCAGCGATAATGTTCTGATGTCGCTATGATGATGCTTTGATGATTCTTTGATGCTGCAATGGTGACGCTGCGAATCTTTGGTTATGCTGTGATGATGCTGTGATAACGGAGTGATGATACTGTGATGACGCTGTGATGACGCTGTGATGCTGTGATGATGATGCGATGATGCTGTGATGATGCAGTGATGATGCAGTGATGATGATGAGATGATGCTGTGATGATGCAGTGATGATGCAATGATGACGCGGTGATCATGCTGTTTTGATGCTCTGATGATGCTGTGATTACGGTTTGATGACACTGTGATGACGTTCTTATGATGCAGTGATGATGCAGTGATGATTCTGTGATGATGCGTTGATGATGCTGTGATGACACTTTCATGACACTGTGATGATGCTGTGTTGATGCTGTGATGAAGCTCTGATGACACTGTGATGACGCTTTGATGATGCTGTGATGCTTTAATGATGCTGTGATGATGCTGCGATGATGCTGTGATGATGGTGTGATGACGCAGTGATGATACTGTTGGGATGCTGTGATGATAATATTGTGATGCTGCAGTGATGACGCTGTGATGGTGCTGTGATGATGCTGTGATGATGTGTTATGATGCTGTGAGGATGTTGTGATGATGCTGTGATGAGGCCTTGATGACACTGTGATTATGTTCTGATGATGCTGTGATGACGCAGTATTGATGATGTGATGATGCTGCAATGATGCTGTGATGATTCTGTGATGATGTTGTGATGATGCTGTGATGACGCTGCGATAACAGTGTGATGATGTTGTGATGATGCAGTAATGATGCTGTGATGACGCACTGATGATGCTGTAATGAAGCAGTGATGATGCAATAATGATGCAGTGATGATGCTGTGATGATGCTGTGATGACGCTGCGATGATGCTGTGATGATGCAGTGATGACGCTGCGATGATGCTTTGATGATTCTGTGAAGATGCAGTGATGACGACGTGATGACGCTGTGATGACGCTGTTATGACGCAGTGATGATGCAGTGATGATACTGTGACGATGTAGTGGTGATGACGCATTGATGACGCTGTGATGATGCTGTGATGATGATGTGATGATGCTTTGATGACTCTATGATGATGCAGTGATGACACTGTGATGGCACTGTGATGCCTTGTTGAAGCTCTGATGATGCATTGATAATGCACTGATTATGCAGTGATGATGTTGTCTTGATACTGTGATGATGCTGTGATGATGCTGTGATGACGGTTTTATGACACTGTGATTATGTTCTGATGACCCAGTGATGATGCTGTGATGATGCAGTGATGACGCGGTGATGATGCTGATGTGATGATCTGATGATGCTGTGATGACTGTTTGATGATACTGTGATGACGTTCTGATGATGCAGTGATGATGCTGTGATGATGCTGTGATGACGCTGCGATGATGTTGTTGTGATGCTCTGATAATGCTATGATGACGCTTTGATGACACTGTGATGTTGTTGTGATGATCCAGTGATGATGCTGTGATGATGCTGTGATGCTCTGATGATGATGTTATGATGCTGTGATGATGCAGCGATGAAGCTGTGATAATGCTGTGATGATGTTGTGATGATGCTGTGATGATGCTGTTATGACGCTGTGATGATGTTGTTATGATGGTGTGATTATGCTATGCTGATGCTGTGATGACGCTCTCATAACACTTTGATGACGCTCTGATGCTGTGGTGATGTTGTGATACTGCTGTGATGATGCTGTTGTGATGCTGTTATGATGCTGTGATGACGCTTTGATGACAATATTATGATGTTTTGATGATGCAATAATGATGCTGTGATGACGTATTGATGATGTTGTGTTTATGCTTTGATGATGCTGTTACGATGCAGTAATGATGCTGAGATGATGCTGTGATGACGCTGTGATGATGTTGTGATGACGCTGTGATGATGCAGTGATGACGCTGCGATATGCTGTGATGATGCTGTGATGACGCTTTGATCACTGCATCATCTCTGCATCATCACTGCATCACCACAGCATCATCACTACGTAATCAAAACATCGTCACAGCATATGCACAACATCATCACTGTGTCCTCACTGCATCCTCACAGCATCATCACTGCATCATAAAAGCATCATCTCAGTGTCATCACAGCATCATTTCAGCATAATCACTGCATCATCACAGCTTCATCACAGCATCATTACAGCATCATCACTGCATCATCTCTGCCTCATCACAGCATCATTACAGTGTCTTTACAGCATCATCACTGCATAATTACTGCATAAAAACCGTATAATCACAGCATCATCAAAGCATCATTGCAGCATCATTACTGCTTACTCACTGCATCATCACAGCATCATCACGGTGTATTCACTGCATCATAACACCATCATATCTGCATCATCACATCATCATCACTGCATCAACACATCATCATCACACCACCATCATGGTTTCATCACAGGGTCATCACAGCATCATAACAGCATCATCAAAGCATCATCACATATTCATCACAGCATCATCACGTCATCATCGCAGCGTCATCACTTTGTGATCAGAGCGTCATCACATCACCATCACTGCATCATCACAGAATCATCATCTCAGCATCTTCGCAGTGTCATCAATGCATCGTTACAGAATCATCACAATATCATCACACCATCATAAATGCATAATCACTGCATCATCACCGCATCATCAGAGGGTCATGACAGCATCATTACAGCATCATCACAATATCATCACTACATCATCACTGCATCATCACAGCATCATCACATCATCATCACAACATCATGTAAGTGTCACCACAGCATAATCACTGTGTCATCACAGCGTCATCACAGCATCATCACAGCATCATCACAGCTTCATAGATCCATAATCACAGCATCATCACTACATCATCACAGCATCATCATAAATCATCACAAAATCATCAGTGTCATAACAGGATCATCACAGCATTATCACAGAATCATTACTGCATAAACACTGCACCATCACAGCGTTATCACAGTATCATCACTGCATCATCAGAGAATAATCACATCATCATCACAACATCATCAGAGTGCCATCACAGTATCATCACTGCATCATCAGAGCATCATCAAAACATCATCACAGCATCATCACGGCATCATCATAGCGTCATCACAGCATCATCACTGTGTCATCAGAGCGTCATCACAGCATAATCACAGCAGCATCAGAGCAGCATCATGGCGTCATGACAGAATCATCACTACGTCATCAAATTGTCGTCAGAGCAGCCCACAGCATCATCACAGCATCATTGCAGCATCATAACAGCATCATCAAAGCATCTTTACTGCTTACTCACTGCATCATCACAGCGTCATCACACTACTGTCAGTGCATCATCAGAGCATCATCACTGCATCATCACACCATAATCACAAAATCATCACACCGTCATCACAGTGTCATAACTGCATCATCACAGGGTCATCACAGGGTCATAACTGCATCATCACATAGTCATCACAACATCAGCGCAGTGTCATAAATGCATCATCACTACATCGTCACAACATAATCATAGCATCATCACAGTATCATCACTGTATCATCACTGCATCGTCACAGCATTATCAAATCATCACTGCACCATCACATCATCATCACTGCATCATCAATGCTTCATCTCAGCGTCATCACAGTATCAATACTGTGGAATCACTGCATCATCACATCAAAATATCTGCATCATCACATCACCATCACTGCATCATCACATCATCATCACAAAATCATTACAGCATCATCACTGCGTAATCATATCATCATCACTGCGTCATCACTGCATCATCACTGCATCACCTCAGCATCATCACAGCATCATCACAGCATCATTACTTCAGAATCACAGCATCATCACAGCATCATCACTGCATCATCATTGCATCATCACAGCATCATCACAGCGTTATCACATAATCACAGAATCACACAGAATCACAGAATTTCTAGGTTGGAAGAGACCTCAAGATCATCGAGTCCAACCTTTGACCTAACGATACGGTCATCACAGAGTCATCGCAGAATCATCACAGCATCATCACTGCGTCATCACAGCGTCGTTACAGCATCATCACAATATCATCACAGCCTCATATCTGCATCATCACTGTATATTGACTGCATCATAACAGCATCATAACTACGTCATCATATTGTCATCACAGCATCACGACAGCGTCATCACAACATCACGACAGGGTCATCACTGCATCGTCACAGAATCATGACAGCGTCATCACAGCGTCATTACAGCATCATCACAATATCATCACAGCCTCATATCTGCATCATCACTGTATATTGACTGCATCATAACAGCATCATAACTACGTCATCATATTGTCATCACAGCATCACGACAGCGTCATCACAACATCACGACAGGGTCATCACTGCATCGTCACAGAATCATGACAGCGTCATCACAGCGTCGTTACAGCATCATCACAATATCATCACAGCCTCATATCTGCATCATCACTGTATATTGACTGCATCATAACAGCATCATAACTACGTCATCATATTGTCATCACAGCATCACGACAGCGTCATCACAACATCACGACAGGGTCATCACTGCATCGTCACAGAATCATGACAGCGTCATCAGAGCTTCAACACAACATCATCACATCATCATCCCTGCATCATCACATCATCATCACTGCATTATCACAGCATCGTCACAGCGTAATCACAGCATCATCACAGCAGGATCGAAGCGTCATCACTGCAGCATCACAGCATCACCACAGTATCCTCACAGCATCTTCACTGCATCATCACTACATTGTCACAGCATCATCACATCATCATTACTGCATCATCACAGCATCATCACAGCATAATCTCAGCATCATCACAGTATCAGTACTGCAGAATCATTGCATCATCACACCATCATCACAACATCATCGCAGCATCATCATAGCATCACAACAGTGTTATCTGAGCATCACGACAGCGTAATCATAGCGTCATCACAGATTCATCAGAGCATCATTGCAGCATCATCACTGCATCATCACAGTATCATCACATCATAGCAACATCATCACAACATCATCACAGAGTCATCACAGCATCACGACAGTGTCATCGCAGCGTCATCACAGCATTATTACATCATCATTACTGCGTCATCAGAGCGTTATCGCAGCATCCTCACCGCATCATCATAGTACCACTACAGCATAATCACAGAATCACTATAGCGTCATCATAGTGTCATAACAGCATCATCACAGCATCGTCACTGCGTCATCAGAGCATCATCACAGCATTATCACATCATTATCACTGCATCATCACAGCATCATCGCAGCTTCATCACATCATCATCGCAGTGTAATCACTGCATCATCACAACATCATCGCAGCCTCATCACAGCATCACGACAGCATTATCAGAGCATCACGACAGAGTCATCACAGCATCATCAGAGCATCATCAAAACATAATCATAGCATTATCACAGCATCATCACTGCATCATCAAGGAATCATCACATCATCATCACTGCATCATCACAGCATCATCAGAGAATCATCACATCATCATCACAGTATCATCAGTGCATTATCACAGCATAATCACTGCATCATCACTGCACAATCACAGCGTAATCACAGCATCATCACATCACCATCACAACATCATCACAGTGTCATCACAGCATAATCACTGTGTCATCAGAGCATCATAACAGCATCATCACAGCATCATTACAGCATCATAGAGTCATAATCACGACAGCATTTCAGCATCATCACTGCATCATCATAGCGTCATCACAGCATCATCACTACATCATCACAGCATCTTCATATTTTCATCACAGCTTCATCACTGCGTCATCACTTCATAATCACTGCACAATCACTGCATCATCACAGAATCATCTCAGCAATATAACAGCACCATCACTGCATAATCACTGCATCATCACAGCATCATCTCAGCATCATCACAGTATCACTACTGCAGAATCACTGCATCATCACATCGTCATCACTGCATCTTCATATCATCATCACTGCATCATCAAAGCGTCATCACAGAATCATCACAGCGTCATCATAGCATCATCACAGCGTCATCACAGCGTCATCACTGCGTCATCAAAGCATCATCACTGCATCATCACTGCATCATCAGATCATCATCACATCAACGTCACAGCGTCATCACTGCATCAACACAGCGTTACCACATCATCCTCACTGCATCGTCACAGCATCATCACAACATCATCACAGCATCATCGGATCATCATCACATCATCATCACATCATCATAACTGCATCATCACAGAATCGTAGCTGCATAATCACAGCATCATCACAGCATTATAATAAGGTCATCACAGCGTCATCACTGCATCATCAAAATATCATCTCAGCATCATCAAAGCGTCATCACAACATCAACACTGCATCATCACTGCGTCATCAAAGCATCATCACTGAGTCATCACAGCGTCATCACTACATCATCACTGAATCATCACTGCATCGTCACGGCATCATCACTACATCATCACTGCATCATCACAGCATCTCGCTGCATCATCACAGCATCGTCACTGCATCATCACTGCATCATCACTGCATCACCACAGCACCATCACTGAGTAATCAAAACATCATCACAGCACCAGCACAACATCATTTCTGCATAATCACTGCCTCATCAGAGCATCATTACAGTGTCATGACAGCATCATCACTGCATAATCACTGCATCATAACCGCATAATCACAGCATCATCACAGCATCATCGCAGCATCATTACTGCTTACTTACTGCATCATCACAGCGTCATCACAGTATCATCACTGCGTCATCAAAGCATCATCACTGAGTCATCACAGCGTCATCACTATATCATCACTGAATCATCACTGCATCGTCACTGCATCATCACTACATCATTACTGCATCATCTAAGCATCATCACTGCATCACCACAGCACCATCACTGAGTAATCAAAACATCATCACAGCACCAGCACAACATCATTTCTGCATAATCACTGCCTCATCAGAGCATCATTACAGTGTCATGAGAGCATCATCACTGCATAATCACTGCATCATAACCGCGTAATCACAGCATCATCACAGCATCATCGCAGCATCATTACTGCTTACTCACTGCATCATCACAGCGTCATCACAGTATCATCACTGCATCATCAAAGCATCATATCAGCATCATCACAGCGTCATCACTGCATCATCAGTGCATCATCACAGCATCACCATTGCATCATAAGAGCTTCATCACGGCATCATCACATCACAGCATCATCACGCCATCACAGCAGCGTCATCACAGTATTACGACAGCGTCATCACAGCGTTATCATAGCATCACCACAATATCGTCACAGCATCATCACTGCTTATTCACAGCATCATCGCAGCTTCATCACTGCTTCATCAGAGCATCATCACAACATTATCGCTGCATCATCACAGAGTCATCACAGCATCATTACTGCATCATCACTGCATCATCAAAGCATCATCACTTCGTAATCAGAGCATCATGGCTTCATCATCACAGCACCATTACTGCATCATCACAACATCATCACAGCATCATCACTGCATCATCACAGCATCATCACAGCGTCATAACTGCATCCTCACTGCATCATCACCGCATCACCATCATCACAGCATCACAAGCTGTGATGACACTGTAAGGACGCTGTGATGATGCTGTGATGATGCGGTGATGATGCTTTGATGATACTATGGTGATGTTGTGATGATGCTGTGATGCTCTGATCATGTGTGCTGTGCATCACAGTGTCATCACAGCATCATCACCGCATCATAGCGTCATCAAATTATCATCACTGCATCATCAGAGCATCACCAGAACTTCATCGCAGCATCATCAAAGCAACATCTCAGCGTCATCACAGCGTCACTACTGCAACATCACTGCATCATCAGAGCATTGGTGTAGATGCACTTCAGCTGGGCCATTGCCCTATCCTCCGGCCTTGCCATTGTTCCCCCTGGCACAGCCCCAACAATCCTTGCTTCAGCCCCATCCCCCTTCTTACCTAGTTTAAAGCCCTCTCAATGAGCCCTGCCAGCTCCTGGCCCAGGATCCTTTTTCCCCTAAAAGATAGGGACCCGTCTGCGGCCATCAGGCCAGGTGCTGAGTAAAGTGCCCCATGGTCAAAAAAAAACAAGATTTCTGCGTTGGCACCAGAAATGATGATGTTATGATGCTGTGGTGATGCTGTTGTGATGATGCTGTGATGATGATTTGATGACACAGTGATGATGCAGTGATGATGCTGTGATGGTGCTGTGATGACGCTTTGATGACAATGTGATTATGCTGTTATGACGCTGTGATGATGCAGTGTTTATGCAGTGATGATGCAGTTATGGTACTGTGATGATGCAGTGATGACGTTATGATGACTCTTTGATTACACTGTGATGCTTCGATGATGCTGTGATGATGCAGTGATGATGCTTTAATGGTGATGGGATGATGCTGTGATGACGCTGTGATGATGCTTTGATGACACTGTGATGATGCTGTGACGATGTAGTTATGATGACGCATTGATTACACTGTGATGACGCTGCGATGATGCTGCGATGATGCAGTGATGATGCTTTGATGATGCTGTGATGACGCATTGATGAGGCTTTGATTATTTGATGATGCTGTGATGATGCTGTGATGACGCTGTGATGACACTGTGATGCTGTGATGATGTTGTGATAATGCTGTGGTGAAGCTGTGATGACGTTTTCATGGTGCAGTGATCATGATGTTATGATGCTGTGATAATGCTTTGATGACGCTTTGATGACACTGTGATGATGTTGTGATGATGCAGTGATGGTGCAGTGATGGTGCTGCGATGATGCTGTTGTGATGATGCTGTGATGACGCTTTGATGACACTGTGATAATGTTGTGATAATGCAGTAATGATGCAGTGATGACTCAGTGATGATGCTGTGATCATGTTGTGATGATTCTGTGATGGCACTGTGATGCTTTGTTTAAGCTCTGATGATGCTGTGATGATGCAGTAATGATGTCGTGATGATGCTGTGATGATGCCGTGATGATGCTGTTATTATGCTCTGATCATGTAGTGAAATGATGTGATGATGCTCTGATGATACAGTGATGATGCAGTGATGATCCAGTTATGACGACGTGGTGAGGCTGTGATAATATTGTGATGATGCTGTGATGATGCTGTGATGATGCAGTGATGAGGCAGCGATAAAGCTCTGATGACGCTATGATGATGCTGTGATGATACAATGATGACGCTGTGATTCTTTGGTGATGCTGTGATGATGCTGTGATGATGCAGTGATGATGATGTGATGATGTTGTTATGATGCAGTGATCATTCACTTATGATGCTGTTATGATGCAGTGATGACGCTGCGATGATGCAGTGATGACGATGCGATGATGCTGTGTTGATGCTGTAATGATGATGTGATGACGCTGTGATGATGCACTGATAATGTTGTTATTACGCTGTGATGATTCTGTGATGACGCGCTGATGATGATGTGATGACGCTTTGAAGACACTGTGATGATGCTGTGTGGATGCTGTGATGAAGCTGTGATGATGAGGTGATGGTTCTTTGATGACGCTCTGATGACGCAGTGGTGATGTTGTGATGACGCTGCGATGAGTCTTTGATGACGCTGTGATGGTTTAATGATGCTGTGATGATGCTGCGATGATGCTGTGATGATGGCGTGTTGATTCTGTGATGATGCTGTGATGATGCTGTGTTGATGCCGTGATGAAGCTGTGATGACGCTTTGATTACGCTGTGATGTTTTGATGATGCTGTGATGATGCTGTAATAATGCTGTGATGATATGATGATACTGTAGTGATGCCGTGATGATGCTCTGATGACACTTTGATGACGCTGTGATGATGCTGTGATGACGCTGTAATGATGCAGTTATGATGCAGTGATGATGCTGTGATGACGCTTTGATGACGCTGTGATGATTTTGTTATGATGCTGTTGTGATGCTGTGATGATGCAGTGATGCTGCGATGAAGCTGTTGTGATGCTGTGATGATGCTGTGTTCAGGCTTTGATGACACTATGATAATGTTCTGATGATGCAGTGATGATGCATTGATGATGCTGTGATGATGCTGTAATGATGCAGCGATGATGCTGTGATGATGTTGTGATTATGCTGTGATGACGCTACGATAATGCTGTTATGATGCTGTGATGACACTGTGATCATGCTGTGATGATGCAGTGATGACGCTGCGATGATGCTTTGATGATTCTGTGAAGATGCAGTGATGACGACGTGATGACGCTGTGATGACGCTGTCATGACGCTGTTATGACGCAGTGATGATGCAGTGATGATGCTGTGACGATGTAGTGGTGATGACGCATTGATGACGCTGTGATGATGCTGTGATGTTGATATGTTGATGCTGTGATGACTATGATGATGCAGTGATGACACTGATGGCACTGTGATGCCTTGTTGAAGCTCTGATGATGCATTGATAATGCACTGATTATGCAGTGATGATGTTGTCTTGATACTGTGATGATGCTGTGATGATGCTGTGATAACGGTTTTATGACACTGTGATTATGTTCTGATGATGCAGTGATGATGCAGTGATGACGCGGTGATGATGCTGTTGTGATGCTCTGATGATGCTGTGGTGTCGGTTTTAATGACACTGTGATGACGTTCTGATGATGCAGTGATGATGCTGTGATGATGCTGTGATGACGCTGCAATGATGTTGTTGTGATGGTCTGATGATGCTGTGATGACGGTTTGATGACACTGTGATGATGTTCTGATGATGCAGTGATGATGCTGTGATGATACTGTCATGATGCTTCGATGATGCTGTTGTGATGCTCTGATAATGCTATGATGACGCTTTAATGACACTGTGATGCTGTTGTTGTGATGCAGTGATGACGTTGTGATGATGCTGTGATGCTCTGATGATGATGTTATGATGCTGTGATGATGCAGTAATGATGCTGTGATGGTGCTGTGATGACGCTTTGATTACTGCATCATCACTGCATCATCACTGCATCACCACAGCATCATCACTGCCTCATCAAAACATCATCACAGCATCAGCACAACATCATCATTGCATCATCACAGCATCATTACAGCATCATCACAGCATCATCACTGCATCATCACAGCATCATCACAGCCTCATAACTACATAAACAATGCATCATCACAGCATCATCACTGCGTCATCACAGCGTCAAAACAGCATCATCACAGCATCATCATTGCATCATCACTGCATCATCTCAGCATCATAATAGTTTCATCAGAGCGTCATCACAGTCATCACAGCATCATCACATCATCATCGCAGCGTCATGACAGCATCATCACTGCATCATCACAGCATCATCTCAGCATCACAGAATCTTTACTGCATAAATACTGCATCATAACAGCGTCATCACATTATCTTCACAGCATCATCACGGCATCATCACATTATCATCACAACATCATCAGAGTGTCATCACAGCATCATCACTCCGTCATCACAGAGTCATCACAGTATCATCACAGCATCATCACAGCACCATTGCTGCATAATCACTGCATCATCACAGCATAATGAAAGCATCGCCACTGCGCCTTCACAGCATCATCACTGCATCATCACTGCATCATCACAGCATCTTCAAATCGTCATCGCAGCATCATCACTGCGTCATCACTGCATCATCTCAGCATCATCACAGCATCATTACTGCATAATCAAAGCATTATCACAGCGTCATCACAGTATCATCACTGCATCATGACATCAGCATCACTGCATCATCCCATCATCTTCACTGCATCATCACAGCATCATCACTGCATCGACACTGCATCACCACTGCATCATCACAGCGTCATCACTGCTTCATTATATCATCATCACTGCATCATCAGAGCATCATCAGAGCATTGGTGTAGATGCACTTCAGCTGGGCCATTGCCCTATCCTCCGGCCTTGCCATTGTTCCCCCTGGCACAGCCCCAACAATCCTTGCTTCAGCCCCATCCCCCTTCTTACCTAGTTTAAAGCCCTCTCAATGAGCCCTGCCAGCTCCTGCCCCAGGATACTTTTTCCCCTAAAAGATAGGGACCCGTCTGCGGCCATCAGGCCAGGTGCTGAGTAAAGTGCCCCATGGTAAAAAAAAAAAAAACAAGATTTCTGCGTTGGCACAAGAAATGATGCTGTGGTGATGCTGTGGTGATGCTGTTGTGATGATGCTGTGATGATGATTTGATGATGTTGTGAGGATGCTTTCATGACGCTGTGATAACGCTGTGATGGTGCTGTGATGAGGCTGTGATGAAGTTCTGGTGATGCTCTGATGATGCAGTGATGATAATTTGATGACGCTGTGATGCTGTGATGATGCCGGGATGATGCTGTGATGATGCTGTGATGATGCTGCGATGATGCTGTGATGACGCTTTGATGACAGATTATGCTGTTATGACGCTGTTATGACACTGTGATGATGCAGTGTTTATGCAGTGATGATGCAGTTATGATACTGTGATGAAGCTTTGATGATGCTGTGATGATGCTGTGATGATGTTGTGATGACGCTTTGATGATGCTGTGATTATACAGCTATGATGCTGTCATGATTATATGATGATGCAGTGATGATGCTTTGATGACGCTGTGATGATGCAGTGATGATGCTGTGATGATGCTGTGATGACGCTTTGATGATGCTGTGATTATACAGCTATGATGCTGTCATGATTATATGATGATGCAGTGATGATACTGTGATGACACTGAATACGCTGTGATGATGCTGTGATGCTTTCATGATGCTATGATGATGCAGTGATGACACTGCGATGATGCTGTTATGATAATGTGATGACGCTGTGATGATGCTTTGATGACGCTGTGATGCTGTGAAGATGTATTGATGATGCATTTATGATGATGTGTTTATGCTGTGATGACGCTGTGATGATGCAGTGATAATGCAGTGTTGATGCAGTTATGACGCTGTGTTGAGGCTCTGATAATATTGTGATGATGCTGTGATGATGGTGTGATGACAGTGCGATGATGCTGTGATGACGAAGTGATGACGCTCTGATCACACTGTGATGCTCTGATGATTGTGTGATGACGCAGTGATGACACTGCGATGATATTGTAATGATGCTGTGACGATGCTGTGATGATGCAGTGATGATGCTTGGGTGATGCTGTGATGATGCTCTGATGACGCTGTAATGACGGAGTGATGATGCAGTGATGATGCTGTGATGACGCTGTTATGACACTTTGATGATGCTGTGATGCTGTGATGATGTTGGTATGATGATGTAATGATGCAGTGATGATGCTGTGATGATGTTGTGATGGTGCTGTGATGATGCTGTGATCATGCTGTGATGATGCAGTGATACCGCTGCGATGAAACAGTGATGATTCTGTGATGATGCAGTGATGGCGACGCTGTGATGCATTGATGATGCTGTGATGATGCTGCGATGATGCTGTTGTGATGCTTTGATGATGCAGTGATGATGCAGTGATGATTCTGTGGTGACGCTGAGATGATTCTGTGATGACGCCTGGATGATGCAGAGATGAGGCTGTGATGATGCTGTTGTGATGCTGTGATGATGCAGTGATGATGCTGTGATGACACAGTGATGGTGCAGTGATGATGTGATGATGACGCTGTGATGATTCTGTGATGACGCTGTGATGACGCTGCGATGATGCTGTGGTGATGCATTGATGACACTGTGATGATGTTGTGAGGATGTTCTGATGATGCAGTGATGACGCTGTGATGATGCTGTTGTGATGCTCTGATTATGCTGTGATTATGCTGTCATGACACTGTGATGATGTTGTGATGATGCTGTGATGATGCTGTGATGACGCTGTGATGACGCTGTGATTCTGTGATGATGTTGTGATGATGCTGTGGTGATGCTGTGATGACGTTTTCATGATGCAGTGATCATGATGTTATGATGCTGTCATAATGCTTTGATGACGCTTTGATGACACTGTGATGATGCAGTGATGATGCTGTGATGATGCAGTGATGATCAGTGATGGTGCTACGATGATACTGTTGTGATGCTGTCATGACGCTTTGATGACACTATGATAATGTTGTGATAATGCAGTAATGATGCAGTGATGATGCAGTGATGACGCTGCGATGATGCTGTGATGATGTAGTGATGATGCTGTGATGATGCTGTAATATTGTTGTTATGATATGATGATGCTGTAGTGATGCCGTGATGATGCTCTGATGACACTTTGATGATGCTGTGATGCTTTGATGATGCTGTGATCATGCTCTGATGATGATGTAATGATGCAGTGATGATGCATTGATGATGCTGTGATGACGCTTTGATGACGCTCTGATGATTTTGTTATGATGCTGTTGTGATGCTGTGATGATGCAGTGATGATGCTGCGATGAAGCTGTTGTGATACTGTGATGATGCTGTGTTCACGCTTTGATGACACTATGATAATATTCCGATGATGCAGTAATGATGCAGTGATGACGCAGTGATGATGCTGTGATGATTCTGTAATGATGCAGCGATTATGCTGTGATGATGTTGTGATTATGCTGTGATGACGCTACGATAATGCTGTTATGATGCTGTGATGACGCTGTGATCATGCTGTGATCATGCTGTGATGATGCATTGATGACGCTGCGATGATGCTTTGATGATTCTGTGAAGATGCAGTGATGACGATGTGATGACGCTGTTATGACACAGTGATGATGCAGTGATGATGCTGTGATGATGTAGTGGTGATGACGCATTAATGACACTGTGATGATGATGTGATGATGCTGTGATGACTATGATGATGCAGTGATGACACTGTGATGGCACTGTGATGCCTTGTTGAAGCTCTGATGATGCATTGAGAATGCACTGATTATGCAGTGATGATGTTGTCTTGATACTGTGATGATGCTGTGATGATACTGTGATGACGGTTTTATGACACTGTGATTATGTTCTGATGTCCCAGTGATCATGCTGTGATGATGCAGTGATGACGCGGTGATGATGCTGTTGTGATGGTCTGATGATGCTGTGATGACGGTTTGATGACACTGTAATGATGTTCTGATGATGCAGTGATAATGCAGTGATGATGCTCTGATGACGCTGCGATGATGCTGTTGTGATGCTCTTATAATGCTATGATGACGCTTTGATGACACTTTGATGTGGTTGTGATGATGCTGTGATGACGGTTTGATGACACTGTAATGATGTTCTGATGATGCAGTGATGATGCAGTGATGATGCTCTGATGACGCTGCGATGATGCTGTTGTGATGCTCTTATAATGCTATGATGACGCTTTGATGACACTTTGATGTGGTTGTGATGATGCAGTGATGATGCTGTGATGATTCTGTGATGCTCTGATTATGATGTTATGATGCTGTGATGATGTAGTAATGATGCTGTGATGACGCTTTGATCACTGCATCATCACTGTATCATCACTGCATCACCACAGCATCATCACTGTGTAATCAAAACATCATCACAGCCTCATAACTACATAAACACTGCATCATCACAGCATCATCACTGTGTAATCAAAACATCATCACAGCCTCATAACTACATAAACACTGCATCATCACAGCATCATCACTGCGTCATCACAGCGTCATAACAGCATCATCACAGCATCATCATTGCATCATCACTGCATCATCTCAGCATCATAATAGTGTCATCAGAGCGTCATCACAGTCATCACAGCATCATCACGTCATCATCGCAGCGTCATCACAGCATCATCACTGCATCATCATATCTTCATCGCAGCGTCATCACTGCATCATCACAGTATCATCACAGCATCATCACTGCATCATTACTGCAGAATCACTGCGTCATCACATCATCATCACTACATGATCACTGCATCATCACAGCATCATCACTTCGCCATCACAACATCATCATTGCATCATCACAACATCAATACAGCATCATTACAGCATCATCACAGCATCATCACAGCATCATCACATCATCACATCATCATCACAGCATCATCACTGCAACAGAACTGCATCTTCACAACATCATCACATCATTCAGACTGCATCATCACAGCATCGTCACTGTGTTATCACAACATCATCACTGCATCATCACAATATCATCACAGCATCATCACAACATAATCAGAGCATCATCACAGCATAAACACTGCATAATCACTGCACTATCAGAGCATCATCACAGAGTCATCAAGGAATCATCACAGCATCATCACAGAATCTTGGCATTGTCATCAAAGCATCATCACTGCGTCATCACTACATCATCACAGCATCATCTCAGCATTTTCACAGAATCATTACTGCATAATCACTGCATTATGACAGCGTCGTACCAGTATCATCACTGCATCATCACATCATCATCATTGCATCATCCCATCATCATCATTTCATCATAACAGCATCATCACAGCATCATCACAGCGTCATCACTGCGTCATCAAAGCATCACCACTGCATCATCACAGCATCATAACAGTTTCATCGAAACGTCATCACAGAGTAATCACAGGATCATCATATCGTCGTCGCAACGTCATCACAGCATCATCACAGCATCATCACAGCATCATCGCAGCGTCATCACTGCATCTTCACAGCATCATCACTACAGCATCAGAGCATTATCTCAGTGTCATCAGAATATCATTACAGCATAATCACTGCATTATCACAGCATCATCACATTATCATCACTGCATCATCACATCATCATCACTGCATCATCACAGCATCATGCTAACATCATCACAGAAAAATCACTGCCTCATCTCTGCATCATCAGAGCATCATTAGGGTATCATGACAGCATCATCACTGCATAATCACTGCATCATCACCTCATCATCACAGCATAATCACAGCATCATCGCAGCATCATTACTGCTTAGTCACTGCATCATCACAGCGTCATCACGGTGTATTCACTGCATCATAACACCATCATATCTGCATCATCACATCATTATTACTGCATCATCACAACATCATCACACCACCATCACTGCATCATCACAGGGTCATCACAGCATCATTACAGCATCATCAATGCATCATCACAGCGTCATCACTATATCATCACTGCATCATCACAGCATCATCACAGAATCATCACTGCGTCATCACTGCATCATTACTGCATCATAACAGCATCATCACAGCATCATCACAGAACCATTACTACATAATCACTGCATCATCACAGCGTCATCACAGTACCAAAACTGCCTCATCACAGCATCATCAGAGCGACATCAGAGCATCATCACTGCATGATGACAGCATCATCACTGCATGATCACATCATCATCACATGATCTTCAATGCGTCATCACAGCGTAATCACAAAGTCATCACTTCATCATCAAATTGTCATCACAGCGTCATCACAGCTATATCGCAGCGTCATCACAGCATCACCACAGCATCATCACAGCGTAATCACAGCATCATCACAGCAGGATTGCAGCGTCATCACTGCAGCATCACAGCATCATCACAGTATCCTCACAGCATCTTCACTGCATCATCACTACATTGTCACAGCATCATCACATCATCATCACTGCATCATCACAGCATCATCACAGCATAATCTCATCATCATCACAGTATCAGTACTGCAGAATCATTGCATTATCACACCATCATCACAACATCATCGCAGCATCATCATAGCATCACGACAGTGTTATCTGAGCATCACGACAGCGTAATCATAGCGTCATCACAGATTCATCAGAGCATCATTGCAGCGTCATCACTGCATCATCACAGTATCATCATATTGTGAGGAATGTTTTAACAATTCGTGTCCATAAAGAATAGCCCTGTCTGCTTCTGTCTGCTTCGGGGCCCTGCAATGGCAGTTTGATTCCTTAACCACAGATGCAGTGTGCCCCAGTCTCCCCCTCATTCTAGTCAAGTTATCAAGTCTTCAGAAAATACTCCTCAAATTCTTGAGCTTGTTTGCCTTTGTTATTCCGGATTTCTATTTCTAACAGTTACAGCCTTTTTTTCTGTTGTTTTGTCTTCTTCGAAATTAACTTAACGCGGCTATAGGTGTGGCTGTCCCTGTGAATGGCTGGTGAGGAATGTTTTAATTACTTGTGAAGTGTCAATAAGAAAGCTATTTGTGTTTGTATGACGTCTTTGATGTCTGGGGGCCTCAGAATAACTGATAACAATTAGTGACTGTTATGGAATACTATGCAGGCCTCTGATATCTGGCCAGGTGTCCAAGAGATTAAGAAGAGGAAAAAAAAAGAAGCTGAAGGACGGCTAGGAGACAAGACCTGCAGGGGATGCTGTATAAACTTGACACGGTGCCAAAGGAGTACAAAGGGGAAGGACAAGAAAAAAACTTGGAGAGGAAGACTACGAGCCTTCAGCATGAAAGACCCCTAGAGACCCCCAGAGGGACCACCGGAGACTGATGCGCATGCTCCAGTAGGAGGGACTGGACCCCGGAAGCTAATTATAATAACCTATTTTTTTTAGAAGTAGTAATGAATATGTATTAGTCTAGGAGTATAAAAATCAGCTCCTTGATGTGGCTGGTGTGAGTCCTGGTGGAGTGGAGACTCCCGGTGCACCCAGAGCTGTTTGCTTACTTCTATTCTTTTAATAAATCCTATTTTCTTATTTAAACCTATTTTGAAGACTGAGCTATTTATAACAACATCATAGTAACATCATCACAATATCATTGCAGAATCATCACTGCATCATCAGAGCATCATCTCAGCATAATCACAGCATCATTAGTGCAGAATTACTGCATCATCACATCATGATCAATGCGTCATCACATCATAATCACAACATCATCAGAGCATCATCACTGCGTCATCACAGCGTAATCACTACATCATCACTACATAATCATAGCATACTTACTGCGTCATCGCTGCATCATCACTGCATCATCACTGCATCAGCACGTCATCTCAGTATCATCACAGCATCATCACAGTGTCATCACAGCATCACGACAGTGTCATCGCAGTGTCATCACAGCATCATCATAGTACAACTACAGCATCATCACAGAATCACTATAGCGTCATCAAAACGTCATCACAGCATCATCACAGCATCGTCACTGCGTCATCACAGCATAGTCACAGCATCATCGCGTCCTCATAAAGGCATCATAACAGGGTCATCACAGCGTCATAACTGCATAAACACTGCATCATCACAGCATCTTCATTGCGTCATCACAAAATCAACACAACATCATAGCAGCATCATCACAGCATCACGACAGCGTTACCAGAGCATCACAGCAGTGTCATCACAGTGTCATCACAGAATCATCACATAGTCATCACAACATCATCGCAGTGTCATAAATGCATCATCACTACATCATCACAACATAATCATAGCATCATCACAGCATCATCACTGTATCATCACTGCATCATCACAGCATTATCAAATCATCACTGCACCATCACATCATCATCACTGCATCATCAATGCTTCATCTCAGCATCATCACAGTATCAATACTGCGGAATCACTGCATCATCACATCAAAATATCTGCATCATCACATCATCATCACTGCATCATCACTGCGTCATCACAGCCTCATATCTGCATCATCACTGCATAATGACTGCATCATAACAGCATCATAACTACGTCATCATATTGTCATCACAGCATCATCACAGCATCACGACAGCGTCATCACAACATCACATCAGGGTCATCACAGCATCATCACTACATCATCACAGAATCATGACAGCGTCATCACAGCATAAAAAAAACATCATCACATCATCATCCCTGCATCATCACATCATCATCACTGCATCATAACAGCGTCATCACAGCATTCTCACTGCATCATAACAGCGTCATCACAGCATCATCTCATCATCATCATTGCATCATCGCAGCGTCATCGCTGCATCATCACAGCATCATCACAATATCCTTGCAGCATCATCACAGCATCATTACTGCATCATCACAGCATAATCACAGCATCATCACAACATCATAAGAGCGTCATTAGCATCATAACAGCACCATCACTGTGTCATCGCAGTGTCACCAGAACATCAGCACATCATCACCGCAGCGTCAAAAAAACATAATCATGGCATCATCACAGCATCATCACTGCATTATCACTGCATCTTCACAGCAACATCTCAGCATCATCACACCATCATTACTACTTACTCACTGCATCATCACAGCGTCATCACAGTATTATCACTGCATCATCACTGCATCATCACAGCGTCATCACATCATCATCACAACATCATGTAAGTGTCATCACAGCATAATCACTGTGTCATCACAGCATCATCACAGCATCATCATAAATCATCACAAATTCATCACAGTGTCATCACAGCATCATCACAGCATTATCACAGAATCATTACAGCATAAACACTGCATCATCACAGCGTTATCACAGTATCATCACTGCATCATCAGAGAATAATCACATCATCATCACAACATCATCAGAGTGTCATCACAGCATCATGACTGCGTCATCAGAGCATCATCAAAACATCATCACAGCATCATCACAGCATCATCACAGCAGTGATGAAGCTCTTATGATGCTGTGGTGATGCTGTGATGAAGCAGTGATGACCCTGTTGTGATTCTGTGATGATGCTGTGATGATGAACTGATGATGCAGTGATGACGTTGTGATTAAGTAGTGAAGATGATGTGATGATATTGTGATGACGCTGTGATGATGCAGTGAGTCAGCAGTAATGAACCTATGATGATGCTGTGATGATGCTGTGATTATGCGGTTATGATGCAGTGATTATGCAGTGATGATGCAGTTATGACCCTGTGATGACACTGTGATGATGCAGTGATGACACGGTGATGACGGTGTGATGATGTTGTGATTATGGTGTGCTGATGCAGTGATGATGCTCTGATGATGCACTGACAGTAGTGTGATGACGCTGTGAGGATGCAGTGAGTAAGCAGTAAAGATGCTTTGATGATGCTGTTATGATGCTGCAATGATGCTGTGATGATGCTGTGGGTTGCTGTGATGACAATTTGATGACGTAGTGATGATTTTGTCACGACACCATGATGCTGCTCTGATGCTGCTGTGATGATGCTGTGATTATGCTGTGATGACGCTCTGATGACACAGTGATGATGCTGTGATGACACTATGATGATGCTGTGATGATGTTGTGATGATGCAGTAATGATGCTGTGATGAAGTGATGATGCAGTGATGATGCAATGATGATGCTGTTGTGATGCTGTGATGATGCTGTGATGACGCTTTTATGAATCTGTAATGACGCTGTGATGATGCTGTGATGATGTATTGATGACACTGTGATGATGCTGTGATGATGGCGTGATGATTCTGTGATGATGCTGTGATGATGCGGTGTTGATGCCGTGATGAAGCTGTGATGACACTTTGATTATGCTGTGATGCTTTGATGATGCTGTGATGACGCTGTGGTGACGCTGTGATGATGCAGTGATGACACTTGGATGATGCTGTTATGATGCTGTGATGATGCTGTTGTGATGTGGTGATGATGTGTTATGATGCTGTGATGATGCAGTAATGATGCTGTGATGACGCTTTGATGACAGTGTGATGTTGTTGTGATGTTGAAGTGATGATGTTGTGATGACGCAGTGATGATGCTGTGATGATGCAGTGATGAGGCAGCGATAATGTTCTGATGACGCTATGATGATGCTTTGATGATTCTGTGATGATGCAATGGTGACGCTGTGAATCTTTGGTTATGCTGTGATGATGCTGTGATGATGCTGTGATAACGGAGTGATGATACATGATGACGCTGTGATGACGCTGTGATGCTGTGATGATGATGCGGTGATGCTGTGATGATGCTGTGATGATGCAGTGAAGATGCAGTGATGACGCTCTCGTGATGCTTTGATGAAGCTGTGATGCTTTCATGATTATTTGATGATGTTGTGATGATGCAGTGATGATGCAGTTATGATGCTGTGATGATGCAGTGATGACGCTGCGATGATGCTGTGTTGATGCTGTGATGATGCTGTGATGACACTGTGATGGTTCTTTGATGACGCTCTGATAACGCAGTGGTGATGCTGTGATGACACTGTGATGACTCTGATGATGCCGTGATGCTTTAATGATGCTGTGATGATGCTGCGATGATGCTGTGATGATGGTGTGATGACGCAGTGATGATACTGTTGGGATGCTGTGATGATAATATTGTGATGATGCAGTGATGATGTTGTCTTGATACTGTGATAATGCTGTGATGATACTGTGATGACGGTTTTATGACACTGTGATTATGTTCTGATGACCCAGTGATGATGCTGTGATGATGCAGTGATGACGCGGTGATGATGCTGATGTGATGATCTGATGATGCTGTGATGACGGTTTGATGACACTGTGATGACGTTCTGATGCTGCAGTGATGATGCTGTGATGATGCTGTGATGACGCTGCGATGATGTTGTTGTGATGGTCTGATGATGCTGT
This sequence comes from Clangula hyemalis, assembly GCA_963989345.1. The sequence goes on along the minus strand of OZ022455.1, from coordinate 3,541,946 downwards.
GATGACGGTTTGATGACACTGTGATGTTGTTGTGATGATCCAGTGATGATGCTGTGATGATGCTGTGATGCTCTGATGATGATGTAATGATGCAGTGATGATGCAGCGATGATGCTGTGATAATGCTGTGATGATGCAGTGATGACGCTGCGATATGCTGTGATGATGCTGTGATGACGCTTTGATCACTGCATCATCTCTGCATCATCACTGCATCACCACAGCATCATCACTACGTAAGCAAAACATCATCACAGCATATGCACAACATCATCACTGTGTCCTCACTGCATCCTCACAGCATCATCACTGCATCATAAAAGCATCATCTCAGTGTCATCACAGCATCATTTCTGCATAATCACTGCATTATCACAGCGTCATCACAGTATCATCACTGCATCATCACATCATCATCACTTCATAATCCCATCATCATCTCTGCCTCATCACAGCATCATTACAGTGTCTTTACAGCATCATCACTGCATAATTACTGCATAAAAACCGTATAATCACAGCATCATCACAGCATCATTGCAGCATCATTACTGCTTCCTCACTGCATCATCACAGCGTCATCACGGTGTATTCACTGCATCATAACACCATCATATCTGCATCATCATATCATCATCACTGCATCAACACAACATCATCACACCACCATCATGTTTTCATCACTGCGTCATCACAGCATCATAACAGCATCATCACAGCGTCATCCCATATTCATCACAGCATCATCACATCATCATCTCAGCGTCATCTCTTCGTGATCAGAGCGACATGACTGCATCATCACATCACCATCACTGCTTCATCACAAAATCATCATCTCAGCATCTTCGCAGTGTCATCAATGCATCGTTACAGCATCATCACAATATCATCACAGCATCATAAATGCATAATCACTGCATCATCACCGCATCATCACAGGGTCATCACCGCATCATCACAGCGTCATCACAGCATCATCACAGCTTCATAGCTCCATAATCACAGCATCATCACTACATCATCACAGCATCATCATAAATCATCACAAAATCATCAGTGTCATAACAGCATCATCACAGCATTATCACAGAATCATTACTGCATAAACACTGCATCATCACAGCGTTATCACAGTATCATCACTGCATCATCAGAGAATAATCACATCATCATCACAACATCATCAGAGTGCCATCACAGTATCATCACTGCATCATCAGAGCATCATCAAAACATCATCACAGCATCATCACAGCATCATCATAGCGTCATCACAGCATCATCACTGTGTCATCAGAGCGTCATCACAGCATAATCACAGCATCATCACAGCAGCATCAGAGTAGCATCATGGCGTCATGACAGAATCATCACTACGTCATCAAATTGTCATCACAGCAGCCCACAGCATCATCACAGCATCATTGCAGCATTATAACAGCATCATCAAAGCATCTTTACTGCTTTCTCACTGCATCATCACAGCGTCATCACACTACTGTCAGTGCATCATCAGAGTATCATCACTGCATCATCACACCATAATCACAAAATCATCACACCGTCATCACAGTGTCATAACTGCATCATCACAGGGTCATCACTGCATCATCAATGCTTCAACTCAGCGTCATCACAGTATCAATACTGTGGAATCACTGCATCATCACATCAAAATATCTGCATCATCACATCATCATCACAAAATCATTACAGCATCATAACTGCGTAATCATATCATCATCACTGCGTCATCACTGCATCGTCACTGCATCATCACAGCATCATCACTGCATCATCATTGCATCATCACAGCATCATCACAGTGTTATCACATAATCACGATACGGTCATCACAGAGTCATCGCAGAATCATCACAGCATCATCACTGCGTCATCACAGCGTCGTTACAGCATCATCACAATATCATCACAGCCTCATATCTGCATCATCACTGTATAATGACTGCATCATAACAGCATCATAACTACGTCATCATATTGTCATCACAGCATCACGACAGCGTCATCACAACATCACGACAGGGTCATCACTGCATCGTCACAGAATCATGACAGCGTCATCAGAGCTTCAACACAACATCATCACATCATCATCCCTGCATCATCACATCATCATCACTGCATTATCACAGCATCGTCACAGCAGGATCGAAGCGTCATCACTGCAGCATCACAGCATCATCACAGTATCCTCACAGCATCTATACTGCATCATCACTACATCGTCACAGCATCATCACAGCATCATCACTGCATCAGAACTGCATCGTCACAGCATCATCACATCATTCACACTGCATCATCACCTCATGATCACTGCATCATCACATCATCATTGCAGCATCATCACTGCGTTATCACAACATCATCACTGCATCATCACAATATCATCACAGCATCATCACATCATCATCAGAGCATCAGCACACCATCATCAGAGTATCATCACAGCGTCATCACTGCATCATCACAGAATCATCACAGCATCATCACTGCGTTATCACAACATCATCACTGCATCATCACAGCATCATCAGAGAATCATCACATCATCATCACAGCATCATCACAACATAATCAGAGCATCATCATAGCATAAACACTGCATAATCACTGTACTGTCACAGCATCATCACTGCATCATCACAGTATCAGAGCGATATGACAGCGTCATCACTTCATCATCACTACATGATCACTGCATCATCACAGCGTCATCACAGCGTCATCACTGCATCATCACTGCGTCATCAAAGCATCATCACTGAGTCATCACATCATGATCACAGCATCATAGGTATATAATCATAGCATCATCACATCATCATCACAGCATCATCACTGCATCATCAGAGCATCATCAGAGCATTGGTGTAGATGCACTTCAGCTGGGCCATTGCCCTAACCTCCGGCCTTGCCATTGTTCCCTCTGGCACAGCCCCAACAATCCTTGCTTCAGCCCCATCCCCCTTCTTACCTAGTTTAAAGCCCTCTCAATGAGCCCTGCCATCTCCTGGCCCAGGATCCTTTTTCCCCTAAAAGATAGGGACCCGTCTGTGGCCATCAGGCCAGGTGCTGAGTAAAGTGACCCATGGTCAAAAAAAAAAACACAAGATTTCTGCGTTGGCACCAGAAATGATGATGTTATGATGCTGTGGTGATGCTGTTGTGATGATGCTGTGATGATGATTTGATGACACTGTGATGATGCTGTGATGGTGCTGTGATGACGCCTTGATGATGTTGTGATGATGCTTTCATGACGCTGTGATGGTGCTGTGATGAAGTTCTGGTGATGCTTTGATGATGCAGTGATGATAATTTGATGACGCTGTGATGCTGTGATGATGCTGGGATGATGCTCTGATGATGCTGTGATGATGCTCTGATGATGCACTGATGATGAAGTAATGATGCAGTGATGACGCTCTAATGATGCTGTGATGATGCTCTGATGATGCTGTGATGACGCTGTGATGATGCTGTTATGACAATTTGATGATGCTGTGATTATGCAGCTATGATGCTCTCAGGATGATATGATGATGCAGTGATGATGCTGTGATGACGCTGTCATGATGCTGTGATGACGCTGTCGTGATTCAATGATGATGCTGTGATGACGCTGTGATGATGTTGTGATGATGCTGTGATGGTGCACAGATGACGCTGTCTTGATGCTGTGATGATGCTCTGATGATGTTGTGCTGATGTAGTGTTTATGCAGTGATGATGCAGTTATGATACTGTGATGAAGCTTTGATGATGCTGTGATGATGCTGTGATGATGTTGTGATGACGCTTTGATGATGCTGTGATTATACAGCTATGATGCTGTCATGATTATATGATGATGCAGTGATGATGCTGTGATGATGCTGTGATGATGCAGTGATGATGCTGTGATGATGTTGTGACGACGCTTTGATGATGCTGTGATTATACAGCTATGATGCTGTCATGATTATATGATGATGCAGTGATGATGCCGTGATGATACTGTGATGACACTGAATACGCTGTGATGATGCTGTGATGCTTTCATGATGCTATGATGACGCTGTGATTCTCTGATGATTGTGTGATGACGCAGTGATGACACTGCGATGATATTGTAATGATGCAGTGACGATGGTGTGATGATGCAGTGATGATGCTTTGGTGATGCTGTGATGATGCTCTGATGACGCTGTAATGACGCAGTGATGATGCAGTGATGATGCTGTGATGACGCTGTTATGACACTTTGATGATGCTGTGATCATGCTGTGATGATGCAGTGATACCGCTGCGATGAAACAGTGATGATTCTGTGATGATGCAGTGATGGCGAGGCTGTGATGCATTGATGTTGCTCTGATGATGCTGCGATGATGCTGTTGTGATGCTTTGATGATGCAGTGATGATGCAGTGATGATTCTGTGGTGACGCTGAGATGATGCTGTGATGATGCCTGGATGATGCAGAGATGACACTGTGATGATGCTGTTGTGATGCTGTCATGATGCAGTGATGATGCTGTGATGACACAGTGATGGTGCAGTGATGATGTGATGATGACGCTGTGATGATTCTGTGATGACGCTGTGATGACGCTGCGATGATGCTGTGGTGATGCATTGATGACACTGTGATGATGCTGTGAGGATGTTCTGATGATGCAGTGATGACGCTGTGATGATGCTGTTGTGATGTTCTGATTATGCTGTGATTATGCTGTCATGACAATGTGATGATGTTGTGATGATGCTGTAATGATGCTGTCATGATGCTGTGATGACTCTGCGATGATGCTGTGATGATGCAGTGATGATGCTGTGATGATGCTGTGATGACGCTTTGATAACGCTTTGATTATTTGATGATGCTGTGATGATGCTGTGATGACGCTGTGATGACGCTGTGATGACGCTGTGATTCTGTGATGATGTTGTGATGATGCTGTGGTGATGCTGTGATGACGTTTTCATGATGCAGTGATCATGATGTTATGATGCTGTCATAATGCTTTGATGACGCTTTGATGACACTGTGATGATGCAGTGATGATGCTGTGATGATGCAGTGATGATCAGTGATGGTGCTACGATGATACTGTTGTGATGCTGTGATGATGCTGTGATGATGCTTTGATGACACCATGATAATGTTGTGATAATGCAGTAATGATGCAGTGATGATGCAGTGATGACGCTGCGATGATGCTGTGATGATGTAGTGATGATGCTGTGATGATGCTGTAATAATGTTGTTATGATATGATGATGCTGTAGTGATGCCGTGATGATGCTCTGATGACACTTTGATGATGCTGTGATGCTTTGATGATGCTGTGATCATGCTCTGATGATGATGTAATGATGCAGTGATGATGCATTGATGATGCTGTGATGACGCTTTGATGACGCTGTGATGATTTTGTTATGATGCTGTTGTGATGCTGTGATGATGCAGTGATGATGCTGCGATGAAGCTGTTCTGATGCTGTGATGATGCTGTGTTCACGCTTTGATGACACTATGATAATGTTCCGATGATGCAGTAATGACGCAGTGATTATGCTGTGATGATTCTGTAATGATGCAGCGATTATGCTGTGATGATGTTGTGATTATGCTGTGATGACGCTACGATAATGCTGTTATGATGCTGTGATGACGCTGTGATCATGCTGTGATCATGCTGTGATGATGCATTGATGACGCTGCGATGATGCTTTGATGATTCTGTGAAGATGCAGTGATGACGATGTGATGACGCTGTGATGATGCTGTTATGACACAGTGATGATGCAGTGATGATGCTGTGACGATGTAGTGGTGATGACGTATTGATGACACTGTGATGATGATGTGATGATGCTGTGATGACTATGATGATGCAGTGATGACACTGTGATGGCACTGTGATGCCTTGTTGAAGCTCTGATGATGCATTGAGAATGCACTGATTATGCAGTGATGATGTTGTCTTGATACTGTGATGATGCTGTGATGATACTGTGATGACGGTTTTATGACACTGTGATTATGTTCTGATGACCCAGTGATCATGCAGTGATGATGCTGTGATGACGCGGTGATGATGCTGTTGTGATGGTCTGATGATGCTGTGATGACGGTTTGATGACACTGTAATGATGTTCTGATGATGCAGTGATGATGCAGTGATGATGCTCTGATGACGCTGCGATGATGCTGTTGTGATGCTCTTATAATGCATCTCAGTATCATCACAGCATCATCACAGTGTCATCACAGCATCACGACAGTGTCATCGCAGTGTCATCACAGCATCATCATAGTACCACTACAGCATCATCACAGAATCACTATAGCGTCATCAAAGCGTCATCACAGCATCATCACAGCATCACCACAGCATCATCGCAGCATCATCGCAGCATCATCACTGCGTCATCACAACAACATCACAGCGTCATCACTGCATCATCACAGCGTCATCACTGCATCATCACAGCATCATCACATCATCATAACAGCATCATCACATCATCATAACAGCATCATCATATCATCACCACAGCATCATCGCAGCATCATCACTGCGTCATCACAACATAATCACTGCATGATCACTGCATCATCACAGCATCATCACATCATCACCACAGCATCATCACATCATCATCACTACATCATCACAGCATCATCAGAGCATAATCACTGCGTTATCGCATCACCATCACTGCGTCATCACAGAATCATCATCTCAGCATCTTCGCAGTGTCATCAATTCATCGTTACAGCATCATCACAATATCATCACAGCATCATAAATGCATAATCACTGCATCATCACCGCATCATCACAGGGTCATCACAGCATCCTCACAGCATCAACACAGCATCATCCCATATTCATCACAGCATCATCACTACATCATCACTGCATCATCACATCATCATATAAGTGTCACCACAGCATAATCATTGTGTCATCACAGCGTCATCACAGCATCATCACAGCTTCATAGCTCCATAATCACAGCATCATCACAGCATCATCACAGCATCATCATAAATCATCACAAATTCATCAGTGTCATAACAGCATCATCACAGCATTATCACAGAATCATTACTGCATAAACACTGCATCATCACAGCGTTATCACAGTATCATCACTGCATCATCAGAGAATAATCACATCATCATCACAACATCATCAGAGTGCCATCACAGTATCATCACTGCATCATCAGAGCATCATCAAAACATCATCACAGCATCATCACAGCATCATCATAGCGTCATCACAGCATCATCACTGTGTCATCAGAGCGTCATCACAGCATAATCACAGCATCATCACAGCAGCATCAGAGCAGCATCATGGCGTCATGACAGAATCATCACTACGTCATCAAATTGTCATCAGAGCAGCCCACAGCATCATCACAGCATCATTGCAGCATCATAACAGCATCATCAAAGCATCTTTACTGCTTACTCACTGCATCCTCACAGCGTCATCACACTACTGTCAGTGCATCATCAGAGCATCATCACTGCATCATCACACCATAATCACAAAATCATCACACCGTCATCACAGTGTCATAACTGCATCATCACAGGGTCATCACAGGGTCATAACTGCATCATCACATAGTCATCACAACATCATCGCAGTGTCATAAATGCCTCATCACTACATCATCACAACATAATCATAGCATCATCACAGCATCATCACTGTATCATCACTGCATCGTCACAGCATTATCAAATCATCACTGCACCATCACATCATCATCACTGCATCATCAATGCTTCATCTCAGCGTCATCACAGTATCAATACTTTGGAATCACTGCATCATCACATCAAAATATCTGCATCATCACATCATCATCACAAAATCATTACAGCATCATCACTGCGTCATCACTGCATCATCACTGCATCATCACAGCATCACCTCAGCATCATCACAGCATCATTACTTCAGAATCACAGCATCATCACAGCATCATCACTGCATCATCATTGCATCATCACAGCATCATCACAGCGTTATCACATAATCACGATACGGTCATCACAGAGTCATCGCAGAATCATCACAGCATCATCACTGCGTCATCACAGCGTCGTTACAGCATCATCACAATATCATCACAGCCTCATATCTGCATCATCACTGTATATTGACTGCATCATAACAACATCATAACTACGTCATCATATTGTCATCACAGCATCACGACAGCGTCATCACAACATCACGACAGGGTCATCACTGCATCGTCACAGAATCATGACAGCGTCATCAGAGCTTCAACACAACATCATCACATCATCATCCCTGCATCATCACATCATCATCACTGCATTATCACAGCATCGTCACAGCGTAATCACAGCATCATCACAGCAGGATCGAAGCGTCATCACTGCAGCATCACAGCATCATCACAGTATCCTCACAGCATCTCCACTGCATCATCACTACATTGTCACAGCATCATCACATCATCATTACTGCATCATCACAGCATCATCACAGCATAATCTCAGCATCATCACAGTATCAGTACTGCAGAATCATTGCATCATCACACCATCATCACAACATCATCGCAGCATCATCATAGCATCACAACAGTGTTATCTGAGCATCACGACAGCGTAATCATAGCGTCATCACAGATTCATCAGAGCATCATTGCAGCATCATCACTGCATCATCACAGTATCATCACATCATAGCAACATCATCACAACATCATCACAGAGTCATCACTGCATCATCACAGCATCATCACATCATTATCAATGCATCATCACATCATAATCACAGCATCATCATAGCATCATTACTGCGTCATCACTGCATCATCACTGCATCAGCACTGCATCAGCACAATGTCATCTCAGTATCATCACAGCATCATCACAGCGTCATCACAGCATCACGACAGTGTCATCGCAGCGTCATCACAGCATTATTACATCATCATTACTGCGTCATCAGAGCGTTATCGCAGCATCCTCACCGCATCATCATAGTGCCACTACAGCATCATCACAGAATCACTATAGCGTCATCAAAGTGTCATAACAGCATCATCACAGCATCGTCACTGCATGATCTCAGCATCATCACAGCATTATCACATCATTATCACTGCATCATCACAGCATCATCGCAGCTTCATCACATCATCATCGTAGTGTAATCACTGCATCGTCACAGCATCATCACAGCATCGTCACATCATCATTGCGTCGTCATTAAAGCATAATCACAGTGTCATAACTGCATAAACTCTGCATCATCACAGCATAATCACTGCGTCAATACAGCATTATCATTGCATAATCACTGCATCACCTCAGCATCATAACATCATCATTACTACATCATCACAGCATAATCATTGCATCATCACAACATCATCGCAGCATCATCACAGCATCACGACAGCGTTATCAGAGCATCACGACAGAGTCATCACAGCGTCATCACAGAATCATCACAGCATCATCACAGCATCATCGCAGTGTCATCACTGAATCATCACCGCATCATCAAAACATAATCATAGCATCATCACTGCGTCATAAAGGAATCATCACAGCATCATCTCAGCAACATCACAGCATTATTACTGCTTACTCACTGCATCATAACAGCGTCATCACAGTATCATCACTACATCATCACTGCATCATCAATGAATCATCGCAGAATCATCACTGCATCATAGCTACATAATCACAGCGTCATAAATGCATCATCACAGTGTCATCACAGCGTCATCTCAGCATCATCACAGCATCACGACAGGGTCATCACAGCATCATCACTGCATCATTACAGCGTCATCACAGCATAATCACAGCATCATCACAACACCACCACAGCGTCATCACAGTATCACGACAGCGTCATAACAGTATCATCACTGCATCATCACTACATCATCACAGCATCATCACTGCATCATCACAGCATCATCAGAGAATCATCACATCATCATCACAGTATCATCAGTGCATTATCACAGCATTATCACTGCATCATCACTGCACAATCACAGCGTAATCACAGCATCATCACATCACCATCACAACATCATCACAGTGTCATCACAGCATAATCACTGTGTCATCAGAGCGTCATAACAGCATCATCACAGCATCATTACAGCATCATAGAGTCATAATCACGACAGCATTTCAGCATCATCACTGCATTATCATAGCGTCATCACAGCATCATCACTACATCATCACAGCATCTTCATATTTTCATCACAGCTTCATCACTGCGTCATCACTTCATAATCACTGCACAATCACTGCATCATCACAGAATCATCTCAGCAATATAACAGCACCATCACTGCATAATCACTGCATCATCACAGCATCATCACTGCATCTTCATATCATCATCACTGCATCATCAAAACGTCATCACAGAATCATCAAAGCGTCATCATAGCATCATCACAGCGTCATCACAGCGTCATCACTGTGTCATCAAAGCATCATCTCTGCATCATCACTGCATCATCAGATCATCATCACATCAACGTCACAGCGTCATCACTGCATCAACACAGCGTTACCACATCATCCTCACTGCATCGTCACAGCATCATCACAACATCATCACAGCATCATCGGATCATCGTCACATCATCATCACATCATCATAACTGCATCATCACGGAATCGTAGCTGCATAATCACAGCATCATCACAGCATCATCACAGCATTATAATAAGGTCATCACAGCGTCATCACTGCATCATCAAAATATCATCTCAGCATCATCACAGAATCATTAATGCATAATGACTGCATCATCACAGCGTCATCACAGTATCATCACTGCAATCATCATATCATCATCACCGCATCATCACAGTGTCATCACAGCATCATCAAAGCGTCATCACAACATCAACACTGCATCATCACTGCGTCATCAAAGCATCATCACTGAGTCATCACAGCGTCATCACTACATCATCACTGAATCATCACTGCATCGTCACTGCATCATCACTACATCATCACTGCATCATCTAAGCATCATCACTGCATCACCACAGCACCATCACTGAGTAATCAAAACATCATCACAGCACCAGCACAACATCATTTCTGCATAATCACTGCCTCATCAGAGCATCATTACAGTGTCATGACAGCATCATCACTGCATAATCACTGCATCATAACCGCATAATCACAGCATCATCACAGCATCATCGCAGCATCATTACTGCTTACTCACTGCATCATCACAGCGTCATCACAGTATCATCACTGCATCATCAGTGCATTATCACAGCATCATCACAGAATCACAACAGGGTCATCACTGCTTCATCACAGCATCACCATTGCATCATAAGAGCGTCATCACGGCATCATCACATCACAGCATCATCACGCCATCACAGCAGCGTCATCACAGTATTACGACAGCGTCATCACAGCATTATCATAGCATCACCACAATATCGTCACAGCATCATCACTGCTTATTCACAGCATCATCGCAGCTTCATCACTGCTTCATCAGAGCATCATCACAACATTATTGCTGCATCATCAAAGAGTCATCACAGCATCATTACTGCATCATCACTGCATCATCACTTCGTAATCACAGCATCATGACTTCATCATCACAGCACCATTACTGCATCATCACAACATCATCACAGTATCATCACTGCATCATCACAGCGTCGTAACTGCATCCTCACTGCATCATCACCGCATCACCATCATCACAGCATCACAAGCTGTGATGACACTGTAAGGACGCTGTGATGATGCTGTGATGATGCGGTGATGATGCTTTGATGATACTATGGTGATGCTGTGATGATGCTGTGATGCTCTGATCATGTGTGCTGTGCATCACAGCGTCATCACAGCATCATCACGGCATCATAGCGTCATCAAATTATCATCACTGCATCATCAGAGCATCACCAGAACTTCATCTCAGCATCATCAAAGCAACATCTCAGCGTCATGACAGCGTCACTACTGCAACATCACTGCATCATCAGAGCATTGGTGTAGATGCACTTCAGCTGGGCCATTGCCCTAACCTCCGGCCTTGCCATTGTTCCCCCCGGCACAGCCCCAACAATCCTTGCTTCAGCCCCATCCCCCTTCTTACCTAGTTTAAAGCCCTCTCAATGAGCCCTGCCATCTCCTGGCCCAGGATCCTTTTTCCCCTAAAAGATAGGGACCCGTCTGTGGCCATCAGGCCAGGTGCTGAGTAAAGTGACCCATGGTCAAAAAAAAAAAAACAAGATTTCTGCGTTGGCACCAGAAATGATGATGTTATGATGCTGTGGTGATGCTGTTGTGATGATGCTGTGATGATGATTTGATGACACAGTGATGATGCAGTGATGATGCAGTGATGACGCTGTTATGGCGCAGTGATGACACTGAATACGCTGTGATGACGCTGTGATGCTTTCATGATGCTATGATGATGCTGTGATGATGCTGTGATGATTCAGTGATGACGCTGCGATGATGCTGTGATGATGCATTGATAACGCTGCGAAGATGCTGCGATGATGTTGTCATGATGCTGTGATGATGCTATGATGATGCTGTGATGATGTTTTGATGACACTGTGATGATGTTGTGATGATGCTCTGATGACGCTGTGATGACTCAGTGATGATGTAGTGATGCTGCTGTGATGACGCTGTGATGATGCTTTGATGACGCTGTGATGCTGTGAACATGTATTGATGATGCTGTGATGATGCATTTATGATGATGTGTTTATGCTGTGATGACGCTGTGATGATGCAGCGATAATGCACTGCTGATGCAGTTATGACGCTGTGGTGAGGCTGTGATAATAGTGTGATGATGCTGTGATGATGGTGTGATGACACTGCGATGATGCTGTGATGAAGCTGTGATGATGCATTGATGACACTGTGATGATGCTGTGACGATGTAGTTATGATGACGCATTGATTACACTGTGATGATGCTGTGATGAATCTGTGATAACGCTTTGATGACACTGTAATGATGCTGTAATGACGCCGTGATGAAGCTGTGATGACGCTGTGATGGTGCTTTGATGACGCTGTGATGACGCAGTGATGATGTTGTGATGACGCTCTGATGACGCTGTGATGCTTTGATGATGCTGTGATGATGGTGTGATGACGCAGTGATGACACTGCGATGACGCTGTAATGATGGAGTGATGATGCAGTGATGATGCTGTGATGACGTTGTTATGACACTTTGATGATGCTGTGATGCTGTGATGATGTAGGTATGATGCTTTAATGAAGCTGTGATGATGCTGTGATGATGTTGTGATGGTTCTGTGATGATGCTGTGATCATGCTGTGATGATGCAGTGATACCGCTGCGATGATACAGTGATGATTCTGTGATGATGCAGTGATGACGACGCTGTGATGCATTGATGATGCTGTGATGATGCTGCGATGATGCTGTTGTGATGCTTTGATGATGCAGTGATGACGATGCGATGGTGATGTTGTGATGATGCTGTGACAATGCTTTGATAGCACTGTGATGATGTTGTGATGATGCAGTAATGATGCTGTGATGACTCAGTGATGGTACAGTGATGATGTGATGATGACGCTGTGATGATTCTGTGATGACGCTGTGATGATTCTGTGATGACGCTGTGATGACGCTGTGATGATGCTGTGATGATGCAGTAATGATGTCGTGATGATGCTGTGATGATGCCGTGATGATGCTGTTATTATGCTGTGATCATGTAGTGAAATGATGTGATGATGCTCTGATGATACAGTGATGATGCAGTGATGATCCAGTTATGACGATGTGGTGAGACTGTGATAATATTGTGATGATGCAGTGAGTCAGCAGTAATGATGCTGCGATGATGCTGTGATTATGCTCTGACGATGAGGTGATGATGCAGTGATTATGCAGTGATGATGCTGTCATGATACTCTAATGATGCTCTGATGATGCAGAGATGATGCAGTGATGTTGCTGTGAGGAAGTTGTTATGATGCTGCGATGATGCAGTGATGATGATGTGATGATGTAGTGATGATAATGTGATGATGCTGTGATAATGCAGTGATTATGCTGTAATGATACTCTGATGACACTGAGATAATGCTCTGATGCTGTAGTGATGATGCAGTGAGGACGCAGAGATGATGCTGTGATGACAATGCGAAGATGCTGTGATGATGCAGTGATGGCGCCTTGATGATGCTGTGATGACACTGTGATTATGTGGTGATGATGATATGATGATGCTGTGATGATGTTGTGATGATTCTGTGATTATGCAGCTATGACGCTGTGATGACATAGTGATGATGCTGTGATGACACTGATGATGATATAATGATGCTGTGATGATGATGTCATGATGCAATGATGATGCACTTCTGATGATCTGATGATGCTGTAATGATGCTGTGATGACGCAGCGATGATGGTGTGTTGATGCTGTGATGACGCTATGATGATGCAGTGATGATGATATAATGAAGCAGTGATGACTCTGTGATGATGCAGTGATGATGCAGTGTCTATGCAGTGATGATGCTGTGATGATGCAGTGAAGATGATGGGATGATGCAGTGATGCTGATGTCATGATGCAGTAATGATACTGTGATGACGCTGTGATAATGCATTGATTATGCAGTAATGATGCTGTGATAATGCTGAGATGATGCTGTGATGATGCAGTGATGGTGCATTGATGATGCAGTGATGACGCAGTGATGATGCTGCGATGATGATTTGAAGATGCTGTGATGATGCAGTGATGGTGCAGTGATGATGCTGTGAAGGCGCAGTGGTGATGCTTTCATTATGCTGTGATGATGCAGTGATTATGCAGCTATGGTGCTGTGATGATGCTGTGATGATACCGTGATGACGCTGTGATGAAGGAGTGATGAAGCTGTGATGACACTCTGATGATGTTGTGATGATAATGTGATGATGCCGTGATGATGCTGTGAAGATAATGTGATGACGCTGTTATGATGCAGTATTTATGCAGTAAAGATTCTGTGATGCTGAGATGATGCAGTGATGATGCAATGATGATGCTGTGATGATGCTGTTTGGACGCTGTGATGACGCAGTGATGATGCTGTGATGATGCAGTGATGATGTTGTGCTGATGCTGTGATGATGTTTTGATTAGGCAGTGATGATGCTGTGGTGATGCAGTGATGATGCAGTGATGATGCAGTAATCAAAGCGTCATCACATCACCATCACAGCATCATTACTGCATCATCACAGCATCATAACATCATCATCAGAGCATCACAGCATCATCACAACGTCATCACTGCATCACAACAACAGCATCACAGTGTCATCAAAGCGTCATCATAGCATTATCAGAGCATCACAACAGCATCATCGAAGCATCATGACAGCATCATGACAGCATCATCACTGCATCATCAGAACATCATCACAGTGTCATCAAACCGTCATCACAGCATCATCAGACCATCACAACGTCATCGCAGCGTCATCACAGCATCATCACAGCATCATCACTGCAGCATCAGAACGTCATCACAGTGTCATCAAACAGTCATCACAGCATCATCAGAGCATCACAACAGCATCATCACCGCGTCATCACTGCATCATCACAGCACGATCACTGGGTCATCAGAACATAATCACAGTGTCATAGAACCGTCATCACAGCATCATCACAGTATCAAGACAACATCATCACTGCATAATCAGTGCATTTTCAATGCATCATCAGAGCTTCAACAAGGCATCACAGTGCCATCACAGTGTCATCACTGCATCATCATAGAATCATCACAGCATCATCACATCATCATCAAAGCATCATCACAGCGTCATCAATGCGTCATCACCACTACATCGTCACAGCATCATCACTGCATCATCGCTGCGTCATAACAGCGTCATGACAGCGTCATCACAGCGTCATCACGTCGTCATCACTGCATCTTCACAGAATCATCAAAGACTCATCGCAGCGTCATCAAAAACATCACCACTGCGTCATCAGAGCGTCATCAAAGAACCATCACCTCGTCATCACAGCTTCATCACAGCATCAACACAGCATCATCACAGTGTCTTCAAAGCGTCATCACATCATCATCAGCGTGTCATCATAGAATCATCACAGCGTAATAAATACATTGTCAGTGCGTCATCACAGCGTCACCACATCATCATTACAGCATCAACACAGCATCATCGCATCGTCATCACTGCATCATCGCAGCGTCATCACTGCATCATAACAGCATCATGTGAATGATCACTGCATCATCACAGCATCATAACAACATCATCACATCATCATCACTGCATCATCACAGCATCATCACAGCATCACCAAAGAATCACAGCGTCATCATTGTATCATCACAGCATCATCATAGCGTCATCACAGCATCATCACAATATTATCACAGCCTCACCACGTCGTCATAACTGGATCATCACTGCATCATCACTGTATCATCAGAGCATCATCACATCATTTCACTACATGATCAGAGCATAATAACAGCATCATCACGGCATCATCACAGCATCATCACGACATCATTACTGCATCATCACAGCATCATCAGAGCTTAAACAAAGCATCACAGTGCCATCACAGAATCATCACAACATGATCACAGCGTCATCACAGCATCATCACTGAGTCATCACTGCATCATTACTGCATTATCACAACATTATCACAGTGTCATCAAAGCGTCATCAAAGCATTATCACAGCATCATAACATCATGATCACTGCATCATGAAAACCTCATCACAGCTTCACCACAGCATTATCACAACATCATCACAGCATCACAGTGTCATCACAGCGTCATCACAGCATCATCACAGCATCATCAAATAATCAAAACCTCATCAAAGCGTCATCACAGCATCATCACAGCATCATCACTGCATCATCGCAGCGTCATCACAGTGTAATCAATGCGTCATCATAAATACATCGTCACAGCATCATCACAGTGTCATCAATGCATCATCACAGCATCATCACAGCGTCATCACAGCGTCATCACAGCGTCATCACAGCATCATCAAATAATCAAAGCCTCATCACAGAGTCATCACAGCATCATCAAATAATCAAAGCCTCATCGCAGCGCCATCACAGCGTCATCACTGCATCATCACAGTGTAATCAATGCGTCATCATAACTACATCGTCACAGACTCATCACAGTGTCATCAATGCATCATCACAGCATTATCACAGCGTCATCACAGCGTCATCACAGAATCATCACAGCGTCATCATCACATCATCACTGTACCATCACTGAGTCATCACAGCATCATTACTGCATCATCACAACATCATCACAGTGCTATCAAAGCATTGTCACAGCATCATCACAACATCACCATCGCATCGTCATCACTGCATCATCAAAGCATCACAACAGCATCATCGCAGCATCATCACAGCATCATCAATGCATCACAGCGTCGTCATCACTGCATCATCACAGAATCATCACTGTATCATCGCAGCGGTATCACTGCATCATCACAGCATGATCACAGCATCATCACAACACCATCACAACATCATCACAGCATCATCACAGCTTCATTAAAGCATCATACCTACATCATCACAGCATCACAGCATCATCAAAGTGTCATAACAACGTCATCACAGCATCATCACTGCATCATCACTCCGTCATTACAGCGTCATCAGAGCAGCATCACCAAAGCATCATCACTGCATCATCACAGCATCATCACTGCATCATTACCATATCATCGCAGTGTCATCACTGCGTCATCACACCATCATCACAGCATCATCAAAGCATCACAGCGTCATCAGAGCGTCATCACAACATCATCACTGCGTCATCACAGCATCATCAAAGCACCATCACAGCGTCATCACAGCTTCATCAAGGCGTCATTACAGCATCATTACAGTGTCATCAAAGTGTTATCACAGAGTCATCACAGCATCATCACAGCATCATCGCAGTGTCATCACACCATCATCACAGCATCATCACACTATTATCACAGCCTCACCACAGCGTCATAACTGCATCAACAGTGCATTATCGCTGCATCATCACAGCGTCATCACAGCATAAACACATCATCATAAATGCATCATCACAGCATCATCAATACATGTTCACAGCATCACAGCGTCATCAAAGCATCATCACAGCGTCATCACAGCAGCATCACTACATCATCACTGAGTCATCACAGCGTCATCAGAGCATCATCACAACATCATCGCAGTGTCATCAAAGCATCATCACAGCATCATCATAGCATCATCACAGCATCATGACAACATCATCGCAGCATCTTCGCAGCGTTATCAATGCATCATCACAGCATCATCGCAGCGTCATCACTGAATCATCACAGCATCATCACAGCATCATCATAGCATCATGAAAGCATCACAGCGTCATCACAGCATATTCAGTGTCATCACTGCGCCATAACAGCGTCATCACAGCATCATCACTGCATCATCATATAATCATGAAAGCATCATAGCTGTGTAATCACAGCATCATCAAAGCTTCATCACAGCATCATCAAAGCTTCATTGCAGTATCATAACTGCATCATCACTGCATAAACACTACATCAGCACAGCATCATCAGAGCATCATCACAGCATCAACACAGCCTCATCTGTGCATCATCGCAGCATCATCAAAACATCATCACAGCGTCATCAAAACATCATCATTGAATCACGACAGTGTCATCACAGCATCATGACTGCATCATCACAGCATCATCACTGCATCATCATATCATCCTGAGAGCATCATAGCTGCATAATCACAGTATCATCAAATTGTCATAACAGCATCATCACAGCGTCATCACAGCATAATAACATCGTCATCACAGCATCATCAAAGCATCACAGTGTAATCAAAGTGTCATCATAGCGTCATCACTGCATCATCACAGCATCATAACTGCATCATCACTGTGTCATCAAATCATCATCACAGCATCATCACAACAGCATCACCACAGCATCATAACATCATCATTTCTGGTGCCAACACAGAAATCTTGTTTTTTTTTTTTTGACCATGGGTCACTTTACTCAGCACCTGGCCTGATGGCCGCAGACGGGTCCCTATCTTTTAGGGGAAAAAGGATCCTGGGCCAGGAGCTGGCAGGGCTCATTGAGAGGGCTTTAAACTAGGTAAGAAGGGGGATGGGGCTGAAGCAAGGATTGCTGGGGCTGTGCCGGGGGAACAATGGCAAGGCCGGAGGATAGGGCAATGGCCCAGCTGAAGTGCATCTACACCAATGCTCTGATGATGCAGTGATGTTGCAGTAGTGACGCTGTGATGACGCTGAGATGTTGCTTTGATGATGCTGCGATGAAGTTCTGGTGATGCTCTGATGATGCAGTGATGATAATTTGATGATGCTATGATGCCGTGATGATGCTGTGATGACGCTGTGATGCACAGCACACATGATCAGAGCATCACAGCATCATCACAACATCACCATAGTATCATCAAAGCATCATCACCGCATCATCACAGCATCATCACAGCGTCCTTACAGTGTCATCACAGCTTGTGATGCTGTGATGATGGTGATGCGGTGATGATGCAGTGAGGATGCAGTTACGACGCTGTGATGATGCTGTGATGACACTGTGATGATGTTGTGATGATGCAGTAATGGTGCTGTGATGATGAAGTCATGATGCTCTGATTACGAAGTGATGATGATGCAGTAATGATGCTGTGATGACTCTTTGATGATGCAGCAATAATGTTGTGATGATGCTCTGATGAAGCAGTGATGAAGCTGCTGTGATGCTGTGAATAAGCAGTGATGATGCTGTGACGATATTGTGGTGATGCTATTATAATGCTGTGATGACGCTGTCGTAATACTGTGATGACGCTGCTGTGATGGCGTGATGATGCTGTGATGTGATGATGCCGTGATGAAGCTCTTATGATGCAATGGTGATGCTGTGATGAAGCAGTGATGACCCTGTTGTGATTCTGTGATGATGCTGTGATGATGCACTGATGATGCAGTGAAGACACTGTGATTAAGTAGTGAAGATGATGTGATGATACTGTGATGACGCTGTGATGATGCTGATATGATGCTTTGATGATGCAGTGATGATACTGTGATGACGCTGTGATTAAGTAGTGAAGATGATGTGATGATACTGTGATGACGCTGTGATGATGCTGATATGATGCTTTGATGATGCAGTGATGATACTGTGATGACGCTGTGATGATGCAGTGAGTAAGCAGTAATGATGCTGCGATGATGCTGTGATGATGCTGTGATTATGCGGTTATGATGCAGTGATTATGCAGTGATGATGCTGTCATGACACTGTAATGATGCTCTGATGAGGCAGTGATTATGCAGAAATGATGTTGTGCTGGTGCTGTGATGATGTTTTGATTACTCAGTGATGGTGCTGTGGTGATGCAGTGATGATGCTTAGATGATGCAGTGATGACGCTGTGATGATGCAGCGAGATGCTGTGATGATGCAGTGATGATGTAGTGATGATGCAGTGACGATGCAGTGACGATTCAGTGATGATGTAGTGATGACGCTGTGATGACTCAGTGATGATGCTTTGATGACGCAGTGATGATGCAGTGTTGATGTTGTGATGACGCTTTGATGATGCTGTGATGACACTGTGATGATGCGGTGATGATGATATGATGATTGCAGTGATGATACTGTGATGACGCTGTGATGATGCAGTCATTATGCATTAATGATTCTGTGATGATGCTGAGATGATATTTTGATGATGCAGTGATGACGCTGTGATGACCTTATTATAATGCTGTGATGATGCTGTGATGATGCTGTGATTATGCAGCTACGATTCCGTGATGATGCAGTTATGATGATGTGATGATGATGTGACGATGATCCGATGATGCTGTGATGATGTTGTGATGATGCTGTGACGATGCAGTGAGGATGATGTGGTAACGCTGTGTTGATGCAGTGATGACGCTGTGACGTTGATGTGATGATGATCTGATGATGCAGTGATGATGCAGAGATGATGCTTTGATGACGCAGTGATGACGCTGTGATGACGCTGTGATGATGCTATGATGACGCTTTGATGATTCTGTGATGACGCTTTGATGATGCAGTGATGATGATATGAAGATGCAGTGATGATGCAGTGATGATACTGTGATGACGCTGTTATGATGCAGTGAGTAAGCAGTAATGATGCTGTGATGTTGCTGAGATGATGCTGTGATGATTCCTTGATGATGCAGTGATGATGCTGTGATGATGCTATGATTATGTTTTCATGATGCTGTGATGATTCAGTGATGATTCCTTGATGACACTGTGATGACTCTGTCGTGATGCTCTGATAACGCTGTCGTGATGCTGTGATGATGCTGCGATGATGTTGTGTTGATGCAATGATTATGCTGTGATGATGTAGTAATGATGATGTTATGATGCTGAGGTGCTGCAGTGATGATGCAACGATGATGCTATATTGACGCAGTGATGATGCTATGATGGTGCAGAGTTTATGCAGTTATGACACTGTGATTAGGCTTTGATGACGACGCAATGATGATGTGACGATGCATTGATGATGCTGTGATGATGCTGTGATGATGCAGTGATCATGTAGTGAAGATGATGCGATGACGCAGTGATTCTGCAGTAATGATGCAGTGATGATACTGTGATGATACTGTGATGATGCAGTGATGACGCTGTGATGACCCTGTCGTGATGCTGTGATGATACTGACATGACGCTGTGATGTCACTGTGATGAAGCATTTATGACGCTGTGATTATGTAGCTATGATGCAGTGATGATTCTGCGATGATTCATTGATTATGTAGTGATGATGTAGTGATGATGCTTTGATGATGCAGTGATGATACTGTGATGACGCTGTTATGATGCAGTGAGTAAGCAGTAATGATGCTGTGATGTTGCTGAGATGATGCTGCGATGATTCCTTTATGACGCAGTGATGATGCTATGATTATGTTTTGATGATGCTGTGATGATTCAGTGATGACACTGTGATGATGCTGTGATGATTCTGTGATGACGCTGTGATGAGTCTGTCGTGATGCTCTGATAACGCTGTCGTGATGCTGTGATGATGCTGCGATGATGTTGTGATGATGCAATGATTATGCTGTGATGATGTAGTAATGATGATGTTATGATGCTGAGGTGATGCAGTGATTATGCAATGATAATGCTGTATTGACGCAGTGATTATGCTGTGATGATGCAGAGTTTATGCAGTTATGACACTGTGATTATGCTTTGATGACGACGCAATGATGATGTGACGATGCTGTGATGATGCTGTGACGATGCAGTGATTACACTGCGATGATGATGTGATGAAGCTGCGATGATGCTGTGATGATGCAGTGATAATGATGTGATAATGCTGTGATGATGCTCTGATGACGCAGTGAGGATGCTGTGATGATGCTGTTATGACACTTTGATGACGCTATAGTGATTCTGTGATGATGCTGTAGTGGTACTATGATGATGCGGTGAGGATGCTGCGATAACGCTCTGATGACGCAGTAATGATGATGTAATAATGCTGTGATGACGCTGCGATGACACTGTCGTGATGCTGTGATGACGCTGTGATGATGATGTGATGATACTGAGATGACATTGTGCTGATGCAGTGCTGATGCAGTGATGATGCAGTGATGACGCAGTAATGATGCTATGATGATGCTGTGATTATGATGTGATGATGCATTGATAATGATGTGATGATGCTGTGATGATGCAGTGATGACTCTGTGATGATGTTGTGATGATGTTGCTATGATGTGATGATACTGTGATGATGCAGTGATGATGCTGCAATGATGCTCTGATGAATCTGTGATGACGCTATGATTACGCTGTCGTGATGCTCAGATAACACTGTTGTGATGCTATGATGATGCTGCGATGATGTTGTGATGATGGTGTGATGATGCAATGATTCTGCAGTACTGATACTGTGATGATGCTGAGATTATGCTGTGATGATGCTGTGATGATGCAGTAATGATGATGTGATGATGCTGTGACAATGTAGTGATGATGCAGTGGAGATGCTGTGAGGATACTGTGATGATGCTGTGATGCTGCAGTGATGACGCTTCGATCCTGCTGTGATGATGCTGTGATTACGCTGTGACGATGCTGTGATGATGCAGGGATGATGATGTGATGATGCAGGGATGATGATGTGATGATGTTGTGTTGAAGCTCTGATGACGCTGTCATGATTCTGTGACGATGCAGTGATGACCCTGTCGTGATGTTGTGATGACGCTGTCGTGATGCTGTGATGACAATATGATGACGTAGTTATGATGCTGTTATGATGCAGTCATTATACAGTGATGATGCAGATATGAGGCTGTGATGATATTGTGATGATGCTGTAACGACGCTGTGATGACGCAGTGATGATGCTGTGATGATTCTGCGATGACTCTGTGATGACCGTATCGTGATTATGTGATAACGCTGTGATGATGCTGTGATGATGCAATGATGATGCAGTGATGATGCTGTGATGATGCTGTGATTCTGAAGTAATGATGCTGTGATGATGCTGAGGTGATGCTGTGATGATGCAGTGATGATGCAGTGATGACGCAGTGATGATGATATGATTACGCAGTGATGATGCTGTAATGATTTTGTGATGATGATGTGATGATGCAGTGATGGTGATGTGATGATGCAGATATTTTGATGTGATGATGCAGTGATTCCACAGTATTGATACTGTGATGACGCTGAGATGAAGCATTGATGATGCAGTGATGATGATGTGATGGTGCAGTGATGATTTGATAATGCTCTGACGATGCAGTGATGATACAGTGATGATGCTATGATTATGTTGTGATGATGTAGTGATGATGCATTTATGACACTGCGATGATGTTGTGATGACTATGTGATGATGCAGTTATGACCCTGTGATGACCCTGTGATGATGCAGTTATGACACTGTGATGACGGTGTGATGATTTTGTGATTATGGTGTGATGATGCAGTGATGATGCTCTGATGATGCACTGACAGTAGTGTGATGACGCTGTGAGGATGCAGTGAGTAAGCAGTAAAGATGCTTTGATGATGCTGTTATGATGCTGCAATGATGCTGTGATGATGCTGTGGGCTGCTCTGATGACAATTTGATGACGTAGTGATGATTCTGTCATGACGCCATGATGCTGCTCTGATGCTGCTGTGATGATGCTGTGATTATGCTGTGATGACGCTCTGATGACACAGTGATGATGCTGTGATGACGCTATGATGATGCCGTGATGATGCTGTGATGATGTTTTGATGATGCTCTGATGATGCAGTGATGATACTGTGATGGCACTCTGATGATGTTGTGATGATGATGTGATTATTCTCTGATGATGCAGTGATGATACTGTGATAACGCTGTGATGATGCAGTGTTTATGCAGTAATGATTCTGTGATAATGCTGTGATGATGCTGTTATGACACTGATGATTTTGTGATGATTTATGATGATGCTGTAATGATGTAGTGATGATGCTGTGATTATGGATCTATGAAGCTGTGATGATGCTGTGATGATGCTGTGATGACGCTGTGATGACAGTGATTATGCTGTGGTGACACTTACATGATATTGTGATGATGATGTGATGATGCAGTGATGATGTAGTGATGATACTGTGATGATGCTGTGATGATGCTGTGATGACCCTGTGATGATGCGGTGATGATGCAGTGATTATGCATTTATGATGTTGTGATGATATTGTGATGATGCTGTAACGATGCATTGATGACACTGTGAAGATGCTGAGATGATGATTCTGTGATGATGCAGTGATGGTGATGTGATGACGCTCTGATCACAAAGTGATGACGCTGCGATGATGCTGTTATGATGCTGTGATGAATATGGGATGATGCAGTGATGATGATGTGATGATGCTGTGATGACGCTGTTATGATGAAGTGATGATGATGTGATGACGTAGTGAGGATGCTGTGATGATGCTATGATCATGCTGTGTGGATGCTGTGACGACACTGTGATGATGATGATGCAATGATGATACCGTGATGACGCTGTGATGATGCAGTGATTATGGAGTAATAATTCTGTAATGACGCTGAGATGATGCTGTGATGATGCAGCGATGATGCAGTGATGATGATGTCATGATGCAGTGATGATGCAGTGATGATGCTGTGATGATGCTGTGATGACCCTGTGATGATGCGGTGATGATGCAGTGATTATGCATTTATGATGTTGTGAGGATATTGTGATGATGCAGTGGTGATGCAGTGATGATGCAGTGACGATGCTGTGATGATATTGTGATGATGCTGTAACGATGCATTGATGACACTGCGAAGATGCTGAGATGATGATTCTGTGATGATGCAGTGATGGTGATGTGATGACGCTCTGATCACAAAGTGATGACGCTGCGATGATGCTGTTATGATGCTGTGATGACGCAGTGATGAAACCATGATGGTGGTGTGATGATGTTGTGTTGATGCAGTGATGATGATGTGATGATGCAGATATGATGGTGTTATGATGCAGTGAATACACCGTGATGACGCTGTGATGATGCAGTGAGTAAGCAGTAATGATGCTGCAATGATGCTGTGATGATGCTGTGATTATACGGTTTTTATGCAAAGACACTTTATTGATGCTGTGATGATGTTGTGATGAAGCTGTGATGATGCAGTGATGATGATGGGATTATGAAGTGATGATGATGTGATGATGCAGTGATGATACTGTGATGACGCTGTGATAATGCAGTGATTATGCAGAAATGATGCTGTGATGACACTGAGATGATGCTTTTATGATGCAGTGATGATGCTGTGAGGATGCAGTGAGGACACAGTGATGATGTTGTGCATATGCTGTGATGATGTTTTGATTACGTAGTGATGATGCTGTGGCGATGCAGTGATGATGCAGAGATGATGCAGTGATCAAAGCGTCATCACAGCATCATCACAGCGTCATCACAGCATCATCTCAACATCATTACTGCATCGTAACAGCATCATCAAAGCATAAACACAACATCATCAATACGTCATCACAGCATCATTATTGCATCATCAAAACATCATAATATTGTCATCAAAGCGTCATCACAGCATCATAACAGCATCACAACAGCATCATCACAGCAGTATCACAACATCACCACAGCATCAGAGCGTCATCAAAATGTTATGAGACCGTCATCACAGCATCAGCATAGCATAATCACACCATCATAACAACATCATCACAGCGTCATAACAGCATCATCACAGCATCATCACAGCATCATCACAGCATAATCACAGCATCATCACAACATCATCACAGCATTATCACAGCATCATCGCTGCATCATCACAGCATCATAACATCATCATCAGAGCATCACAACATCATCACAGCATCATCACTGCATCATCAGAACATCATCACAGTGTCATCAAAGCGTCATCATAGCATTATCAGAGCATTACAACATCATCATCGCAGCGTCATCACAGCATCATCACAGCATCATCACTGCATCATCAGAACGTCATCACAGTGTCATCAAACCGTCATCACAGTATCATCACAGCATCATCACAGTATCAAGACAACATCATCACTGCATAATCAGTGCATTATCAATTCATCATCAAAGCTTCAACAAGGCATCACAGTGCCATCACAGTGTCATCACTGTATCATCATTGAGTCATCAAAGCATCATCACATCATCATCACAGCATCATCACAGCGTCATCAATGCGTCATCACCACTACATCGTCACAGCATCATCACTGCATCAGCACTGCGTCATAACAACATCATCACAGCGTCATGTTGTCATCACTGCATCTTCACAGAATCATGAAAGCATCATCGCAGCGTTATCACAGCATCATAACAACATTATCGTAGCGTCATCACAGCATAATCACAACATCATCACAGCATCATCGCTGCATCATTACAGCACCATCACAGCATCATCACTGCATCATCACTGCATGATTACTGCATCATCAGAACATTATCATAGTGTCATCAAAGCGTCAACACAGCATCACAACAGCATCATAACAAAATCATCACAGCGTCGTCAAAGCGTCATCACAGCGTTATCACAGCATCATCACTACGTCATAACTGCATCATTACAGCGTCATCAGAGCATCATCACAGCATCATCACAGCATCACAACAGCATCAAAGTGTCATCAGAGCATCATCACGGCATCACTAGAGCATCATCCTATAATCACAACATTATTACAGCATCATCACAGAGTCATCACTGCGTCATCACAGCATCATCAGTGGATCATCACAGCGTCATCACTGCATCATCACAGCATCATCGCAGCATCATCACAGCATCATCACAGCATCATCACTGCATCATTACTGCATCATCACTGTTTCATTACAGCATCATCACAGCATCATCAGTGCGTCATCACAGCATCTTTACTGCATCATCACAGCATCATCACAGTGTGATCGCAACGTAATCACAGCATCATCACAACATCATTATTGCATCATGACTGCATCATTACAGCATCAACACAGCAGAATCAGTGCGTCGTCACAGCATCATTACTGCATCATCACAACATCATCACACTGTTATCGCAGTGTCATCACAGCATCATCACAACATCCTCACAGCATCATAACACATCATCACAGCATCATCACAGCACCATCAAAGCGTCATCACTGCAGCATCACAATATTATCATCACAGCATCCCAACAGTATCATCACTGCGTCATCACACCATCATCACAGCATCATCGCAGCATCATCACAGCATCATTAAAGCATCACAGCATCATCAGAGTCATCACAGTGTCATCACAGCATCACCACTGCGTTATCAGAGCGTCATCAAAGAACCATCACAGCGTCATCAGAGCTTCATCACAGCATCAAAACAGCATCATCACAGTGTCATGAAAGTGTCATCACAGCATCATCAACGTATTATCACAGAATCATCACAGCATAATAACAACATTATCAGTTCGTCATCACAGTGTCATCACAGCATCATCACAGCATCAACACAGCATCATCGCAGCGTCATCACTGCATAATCACAGCATCATCACTGCATCTTCACTGCATCATCACAGCATCATCTCATCATCATCACTGCATCATCACTGCATTATCACAGCATCATCGCATCACCATCACAGCATCACAGCGTCATCACAGCGTCATCACAGTATCATCACTCCGTTATCACAGCATCATCACAGTATAACCAAAGATTCGCAGCGTCACCATTGCATCATCACAGAATCATCAAAGCATCATCATAGCGTCATCAGAACATTATCGCTGCCTCATCACTGCATCATCACAGCATCATCACTGCGTCATCACAACATCATCACTTCAACATCACAACAACATCACACTGTCATCAAAGCGTCATCACAGCATCATTACTGCATCATCACAGCATCATAACACATCATCACCACATCACAACAGCATCATCACAGCATCATAACAGCATCATCCAGGCGTCATCACTGCATCATCACAGTGTCACCACAGCGTCATCACAGCATCATCAAAGCATCACAGCGTAATCAAAGTGTCATCACAGCTTCATCAAGGCATCAACACCGCATCATCACAGCATCATCACAGAATCATCACGCCATCATCACAGCATCATCACAGAATCATCACACCATCATCATGCCATCATCACAGCATCATCAGAGCGTCATCAAAGCACCATCAGAGCGTCATCACAGCTTCATCACAACATCAACACAGCATCATCACAGTGTCATCAAAGCGTCATCACAGCATCATCAGCGTGTCATCACAGAATCATCACAGCGTAATAAGTACATTATCAGTGCATCATCGCAGCGTCACCACTGCATCATCACAGCATGATGCATGATGCACAGCACACATGATCAGAGCATCACAGCATCATCACAGCATCACCATAGTATCATCACAGCATAATCACCGCATCATCACAGAGTCCTTACAGTGTCATAACAGTGTCATCACAGCTTGTGATGATGGTGATGCGGTGATGATGCAGTGAGGATGCAGTTACGCCACTGTGATGACGCTGTGATGATGCTGTGATGAGGCTGTGATGATTCTATGATGACGCTGTGATGATACAATTATGACGGTGTGATGACGCTGCCATGATGCTGCCATGATGCTATGATGACGCTGTGATGATGCTGTGATGATGTAGTGATGGTGCAGTGATGATGCTGTGATGACACTGTGATGATTTTGTGATGATGCACTAATGGTGCTGTGATGATGAAGTCATGATGCTCTGATTACGAAGTGACGATTTTGTGATGATGCAGTAATGACGTTGTGATGACGCTGTGATGACTGTGATGATGCAGCGATAATGTTGTGATGATGCTCTGATGAAGCAGTAATGAAGCTGCGATGACGCTGTGAATAAGCAGTGAATATGCTGTGAGGATATTGTGATGATGCTATGATAACGCTGTGATGATGCCTTTGTAATACTGTCATGATGCTGCTTAGATGGCATGATGATGCTGTGATGATGATGTCATGATGCAGTGATGAAGCTGTGATGATGCAGTGATTATGAAGTAATGATGCTGTGATGCTGAGATGATGCTGTTATGATTCTGTGTTAATGCTGTGATGATGCAGTGATAATGCAGTAATGATGCTGTGATGATTCAGTGATGATGTTGTGATGACGCTGTGGTGACGCAGTTATGATGCTTTGATGATTCTCTGATGATGCAGTGTAGATGCTGTGATGATGCTGTGATGACGCTGTGATGACCTTATTATGATGCTGTGATTATGCAGCTACGATTCTGTGATGATGCTGTGAAGACGATGTGATGATGATCCGATGATGCTGTGATGATGTTGTGATGATGCTGTGACCATGCAGTGAGGACAATGTGGCGACGCTGTGTTGACGCAGTGATGATGCTGTGTCGATGACGTGATGATGATCTGATGATGCAGTGATGATGCTTTGAGGATGCAGTGATGATGCAGTGATGATGCTGTGATGACGCCGTGATGTGGCCACGATGATGCTGTGATGACAATTTGATGATGTAGTGATGATGCTTTGATGACGCTATGATGATGCAGTGATGATGCAGAAATGCTGTCGTGATTATGATTCTATGATGCTCTAATGATGCTGTGATGATGCAGTGATTATACAGTAATGATTCTGTGATGACACTGTGATGATGTTGTGATGATGCAGTGAGTAATCAGTAATGACGCTGTGATGATGCTGAGATGGTGCTGTGATGATGCAGTGATCATGTAGTGATGATGAAATGATGACACTGTGATATCGCTCTGATGATGCTGTGATGACGCAGTGAGTAAGCAGTAATGACGCTGTGATGATGCTGAGATGGTGCTGTGATGATGCAGTGATGACACTGTGATGATGCACTGATGATACTGTTTTGACGCTGTGATGATGCAATGAGTAAGCAGTAGTGACGCTGTGATGATGCTGATATGGTGCTGTGATGATGCAGTGATGATGCAGTGATGACGCTGTAATGATGCAGTGATGATGCTGTGATGACCCTGTCGTGATGATGCTGAGATGACGCTGTGATGACACTGTGATGATGCATTTATGACGCTGTGATTATGTAGCTATGATGCAGTGATGATGCTGTGATGATTCCTTGATGATGCAGTGATGATGCTGTGATGATGCTATGATTATGTTTTGATGATGCTGTGATTATTCAGTGATGACACTGCGATGATGCTGTGATGATTCTGTGATGACGCTGTGATGACTCTGTTGTGATGCTCTGATAACGCTGTCGTGATGCTGTGATGATGCAATGATTATGCTGTGATGATGTAGTAATGATGATGTTATGATGCTGAGGTGATGCAGTGATGATGCAATGATGATGCTGTATTGACGCAGTGATGATGCTGTGATGATGCAGAGTTTATGCAGTTATGACAGTGTGATTATGCTTTGATGATGACGCAATGATGATGTGACGATGCAGTGATGATGCTGTGATGATGCTGTGACGATGCAGTGATTAGGCTGCGATGACCCTGTCGTGATATTGTGATGACGCTGTCGTGATGCTGTGATGATGCTGTGATGACAATATGATGACGTAGTTATGATGCTGTTATGATGCAGTCATTATGCAGTGATGATGCAGATATGAGGCTGTGATGAAGCTGTGATGATATTGTGATGATGCTGTGACGACGCTGTGATGACACAGTGATGATGCTGTGATGATTCTGCGATGACTCTGTGATGACCGCATCGTGATTATGTGATAACGTTGTGATGATGCTGTGATGACGCAGTGATGATGCAGTGATGATGCAGTGATGATGCAGTGATGGTGATGTGATGATGCAGATATTTTGATGTGATGACGCAGTGATTCCGCAGTATTGATACTGTGATGACGCTGAGATGAAGCATTGATGATGCAGTGATGATGATGTGATGGTGCAGTGATGATTTGATAATGCTGTGACGATGCATTGCTGATAGAGTGATGATGCTGTGATGATGCTATGATTATGTTGTGATGATGTAGTGATGAGGCATTTATGACACTGCGATGATGTTGTGATTACTATGTGATGATTCTGTGATGACACTGTGATGACACTGCTGTGATGCTCTGGTAACGCTGTCGTGATGCTGTGATGATGCTGCGATGATGTTGTGATGACGCAATGATGATGCTGTGATGATGCAGTGTTTATGCGGTTATGACGCTGTGATGATGCTGTAATGATGCAGTGATTATGCAGTAATGATGCTGTAGTGACGCTGCGATTATGCTGTGATGATTCTGTGATGTTGCTGTGGTGACACTGTGTTGAGGCTGTTGTGATGCTCTGATAATGCTGTTGTGATGCTGTGATGATGCTGTGATGATACCGTGATGATGCAGTTACGATGCAGTGATGATGCTGTGATGTTGCTGCGATGATGCTGTGGTGACGATGTGATGATGCAGTTATGATGCAGTGATGATGCAGTTATGACGCTTTAATGACGTTGTGATGATATTGTGATTTTGCTGTGATGACATAGTGATGACACTGATTATGCTGTGATGACACTTACATGATGTTGTGATGATGATGTGATGATGCTGTGATTATGCAGTGATGATACTGTGATGACGCTGTGATGATGCAGTGAGTAAGTAGTAATGATGGTGAGATGATGCTGAGATGTTGCTGTGAAAATGCACTGATAATGCAGTGATGATGCTGTGATCATGCTATGATTATGTTTTGTTGACGCTGCGATGATGATGTACTGATTTTCTGGTGACACTGCGATGACACAGTGATGGTGCTGTTATGATGTTAATGACGCTCTTATGATGTTGTGATGATGCTGTGATTATGCTGTGATGATGCAGTAATGATGCTGTGATGATGCTGTGATGATGCAGCGATGACGCTGTGATGATGCAATGATGATGATGTGATGATGCTGTGATGATGTAGTGATGATGCAGTGATGATACTGTTATGACACTGTGGTGGTGTTGTGAGGATGCTATGATTATGCTGTGATGACGCTGTAATGATGCAGTGATGATGCTGTGATGACCCCGTTGTGATGCTGTGATGATGCTGAGATGACGCTGTGATGACACTGTGATGATGCATTTATGACGCTGTGATTATATAATTATGATGCAGTGATGATTCTGCGATGATTCATTGATGATGCAGTGATGATGTAGTGATGATGCTATGATGATGCAGTGATGATACTGTGATGACTCTGTTATGATGCAGTGAGTAAGCAGTAATGATGCTGTGATGTTGCTGATATTATGCTGTGATGATTCATTGATGATGCAGTGATAATGCTGTGATGATGCTATGATTATATTTTTTTGACGCTGCGATGATAATGTGCTGATGTTCTGGTGACACTGCGATGACACAGTGATGGTGCTGTTATGATGCTAATGACGCTCTTATGATGTTGTGATGATGCTGTGATTATGCTGTGATGATGCTGTGATGATGCTGCAAGGACATTGTGATGATGCTGTGATGATGCAGCGATGACGCTGCGATGAAGCAATGATGATGATGTGATGATGCTGTGTTGACGCTGTTATTATACAGTGATGATGATGTGATGATGCTGTGATGACGCTGTTATGATGCTGTGATGATGATGTGATGATGCTGTGATGACACTGTGATGATACAGTGATGATGATTTGATGATGCTGTGATGACGCTGTTATGATGCAGTGATGATGCAGTGATGATGCTGTGATGATGCAGTGGTGATGATGTGATGATGCTGTGATGACGCTGTTATGATGCAGTGATGATGTGATGACGTAGTGATGATGCTGTGATGACGTTATGATCATGGTGTGAGGATGCTGTGATGACACTGTGATGATGATATGATGATGCAGTGATGATACTCTGATGACACTGTGATGATGCAGTGATTATGCAGTAATAATTCTGTGATGACGCTAAGATGATGCTGTGATGATGCAGTGATGATACTGTGATGATGCTTTGATGATGCACTGAATAAGCAATAATGATGCTTTGATGATATTGAGATTATGCTGTGATGATGCTGTGATGATGCTGTGATGACCCTATGATGATGCGGTGATGATGCAGTGATTATGCATTTATGATGCTGTGATGATATTGTGATGATGCTGTAACGATGCACTGATGACACTTCGAAGATGCTGAGATGATGATTCTGTGATGATGCAGTGATGGTGATGTGATGATGCTGTGATGAATATGGGATGATGCTGTGATGATGCTCTGATGTCGTTCTGATGACGCTGTGACTACGGAATGATGATGCTGTGATGAAGCTCTGATAATGCTGTGATGACACAGTGATGATGTAGTGATGATGTTTTTATGATGATGTGATGATGCAGTGAGTCAGCAGTAATGATGCTGTCATGATGTTGTGATGATGCTGGGATGATGCGGTGATGATGCAGTGATGATGCTGTGATTATGCAGCTATGAAGCTGTGATGATGCTGTGATGACGCAGTGATGATGCTGTGATGACACTGATGATGTTGTGATGATGCTGAGATGATGCAGTGATGATGCTGTGACAATTCTGAGATTATGCTATGATGACGCTGTGATGATGCAGTGTGTAAGCAGTAATGATGCTGTCATGATGTTGTGATGATGTGGGATGATGATGTGATGACGCAGTGATGATGCTGTGGTGATGCTGTGATGACGCTGCGATACAGCTGTGATGATGCTGTGATGACGCTGTGATGACAATTTATTATGAAGTGATGACTTTGTGATTACGCTGTGATGACACATTGAAGATTATGTGATGATGATGTGATGATGCAGTGATGATGCTTTCATGATGCAGTGATGATGCTTTGATGTCACTCTGATGATGCTGTGATGATGCAGTTATGGTACTGTGATGACGCTGTGATGATGCAGTGATTATGTTGTAATGATTCTGTGATGATGCCGTGATGATGCTGTTATGATGCAGTAATGATGCAGTGATGATTCTGTGATGATGCTGTGATGATGCAGTGATGATATAGTGATGACGCTGTGATGATGCATTGATGATGCTGTGATGATGCAGTGATTATGCAGTGATGACACTGTGATGACGGTGTGATGATGTTGTGATTATGGTGTGACGATGCAGTGATGATGCTCTGAAGATGCACTGACAATAGTGTGATGACGCTGTGATGATGCAGTGAGTAAGCAGTAAAGATGCTTTGATGATGCTGTTATGATGCTGCAATGATGCTGTGGTTTGCTGTGATGACAATTTGATGACGTAGTGATGATTCTGTCATGACGCCATGATGCTGCTCTGATGCTGCTGTGATGATGCTCTGATTATGCTGTGATGACGCTCTGATGACACAGTCATGATGCTGTGATGACGCTATAATGATGCTGTGATGATGTTTTGATTACGCAGTGATGATGCTGTGGTGATGCAGAGATGATGCAGTGATGATGCAGTGAAGATGCTGTGATGATGTTGTGCTGATACTTTGATGATGCAGTGATGATGCTGTGCTGATGCAGTGATGATTCAGTGATGATGTTGTGATGACGCTGTGGTGACGCAGTGATCATGCTTTGATGATTCCCTGATGACGCAATGTAGATGCTGTGATGATGCTGTGATGACGTTGTGCTGACGCTTTGATGATGCTGTGATGACGCTGTGATGATGCGGTGATAATGATATGATGATGCAGTGATGACACTGTGATGTCGCTCTGATGATGCTGTGATGATGCGGTGATGATACAGTGATGATGCTGTGATGATGTTTTGATGATGGTGTGATGACGCAGTGATGAGGCAGTGATAATGCTGAGATGATGCTATGATGTTGCAGTGATGACGCTGTGATGATGCTGTGATGATGATCTGATGATGCTGCGATGATGCAGTGATAATGCAGTGATGATGCAGTGACGATGCTGTGATGATGTTGTGGTGATGCTGTGAAGATGCTGTGATGACGCTGTGATGAAGCTCTGATGATGCTGAGATGATGTAGTGATCATGCAGTGATGATGCAGTGACGATGCTATGATGATGTTGTGATGATGCTGTGACGACGCAGTGATGACAATGCAATGATGCTGTGATGATGATGTGATTATGCTGTGATAATGCAGCAATTATGGAGTGATGATGCTGTGATGACACTTATTATGTTGTGATGATGCTGTGATGATGCTGCGATGATGCAGTGAGTAAGTAGTAATGATGCTCTGATGATGCTGTGATGATGCAGTGAAGATTATGAGATGATGATGTGATGACGCTGCGATGATCATGTGATAATGCAGTGACGATGATGTTATGATGCTCTGATGATGTAGTCATGACGCTGTGATATCTCTCTGATGATGCTGTGATGATGTAGTGATGATGCTGTGATGATGTAGTGATGATGCTATGATGATGCTCTTATGATTCTGTTGTGACGCTATGATGACACAGTAATGATGCTGTGGTGATTCTGTGATGATACATTGATAATGATGTGATGACGCCTTGACTTTGATGACGGATTGATGATGCTGTTATGATTCTGTAATGATGCTCTGATGATGCTGTGATGACACTGTGATGACGCTGCGATGATCATGTGACGATGCAGTGATGGCACTGTGATGACGCTGTGACGATGCAGTGATGATACTGTGATGACGCTATGATAATGCAGTGATTATGCAGTAATGATGCTGTGATGATGCTGCAATGATGTGGTGATGATGCAGTGATTATGCTGTGATGATGCTGTTATAACACTGTGATGATGTTGTGATGATGATGTGATGATGCTGTGATGATGCAGTGATGATACTGTGATGACACTGTGATGATTTACTGATGATGCTGTGATGACGTAGTGTTGACGCTCTGATGACGCAATGATGATGCTGGGATGATGCTGGGATGATGATGTGATGATGATGTGATGACACTGTTATGATGTTGTGATGATGATGCAGTTATGCTGCTGTGATGATGAAATGATTATGCAGTGATGATGCTGTGATGATTCTGAGATGTTGCAGTGATGATGCTGTGATGACGCTGTTATGACGTAGTGATGATCCCGTGATGATGCAGTGAGTAAGCAGTAATGATGCTGTGATGATGCTGTGATGATGCTGTGATGATGCAGTGAAGATGAAAGATTATGCAGTGAAGATGCTGTGATGACACTTATGATTTTGTGATGATAATGCAGTTATGATGCTGTGATTATGAAACGATTATGCAGTGATGATGAAGTGATGATGCTGAGATGTTGAAGTGATGATGCTGTGATGATGCTCTGTTGATGCTATGATGATGCAGTGATGATGCAGTAATAACGCTGTGATGACGCTGTGATGATTTTTTGATGATGCTGTGATGACTCTGTGATAATGCAGTGTGTAAGCAGTAATGATACTATGATAATGCTGTGATAATGCGGTGATGATGCAGTGATTATGCCGTGATAATGCTGTCATGACACTGTGATGATGTTGTGATGATGCTGTGATTATTCAGTGATGATGCAGTGATGATGCTGTTATGACGCTGTGATGGCGTAGTAATGATGCTGTGATGACGCAGTGATGATGCTCTGATGATGCTGTGATTATGATGTGATGACGCTTTGATCATGATGTGATGATGCAGTAATTCTGCACTAATGATGCTGTGATTATGCTGAGATGATGCTCTGATGATGCAGTGATGATTCTGCAATGATATTGTGATGATGTTACTATGATGTTGTTATAAATAGCTCAGTCTTCAAAATAGGTTTAAATAAGAAAATAGGATTTATTAAAAGAATAGAAGTAAGCAAACAGCTCTGGGTGCACCGGGAGTTTCCGCTCCACCAGGACTCACACCAGCCACATCAAGGAGCTGATTTTTATACTCCTAGACTAATACATATTCATTACTACTTCTAAAAAAAATAGGTTATTATAATTAGCTTCCGGGGTCCAGTCCCTCCTACTGGAGCATGCGCATCAGTCTCCGGTGGTCCCTCTGGGGGTCTCTAGGGGTCTTTCATGCTGAAGGCTCGTAGTCTTCCTCTCCAAGTTTTTTCTTGTGTTTCCCCTTTGTACTCCTTTGGCACCGTGTCAAGTTTATAGAGCATCCCCTGCAGGTCTTGTCTCCTAGCCGTCCTTCAGCTTCTTTTTTTTTCCTCTTCTTAATCTCTTGGACACCTGGCCAGATATCAGAGGCCTGCATAGTATTCCATAACAGTCACTAATTGTTATCAGTTATTCTGAGGCTCCCAGACATCAAAGACGTCATACAAACACAAATAGCTTTCTTATTGACACTTCACAAGTAATTAAAACATTCCTCACCAGCCATTCACAGGGACAGCCACACCTATAGCCGCGTTAAGTTAATTTCGAAGAAGACAAAACAACAGAAAAAAAGGCTGTAACTGTTAGAAATAGAAATCCGGAATAACAAAGGCAAACAAGCTCAAGAATTTGAGGAGTATTTTCTGAAGACTTGATGACTAGAATGAGGGGGAGACTGGGGCACACTGCATCTGTGGTTAAGGAATCAAACTGCCATTGCAGGGCCCCGAAGCAGACAGAAGCAGACAGGGCTATTCTTTATGGACACGAATTGTTAAAACATTCCTCACAATGTGATGATACTGTGATGATGCAGTGATGACGCAGCAATGATGCTCTGATGAATCTGTGATGACGCTATGATTACGCTGTCGTGATGCTCAGATAACACTGTCGTGCTGCTATGATGATGCTGCGATGATGTTGTGATGATGGTGTGATAATGCAATGATTCTGCAGTACTGATACTGTGATGATGATGAGATTATGCTGTGATGATGCTGTGATGATGCAGTGATGATGATGTGATGATGCTGTGACAATGTAGTGATGATGCAGTGAAGATGCTGTGAGGATACTGTGATGATGCTGTGATGCTGCAGTGATGACGCTGCAATCCTGCTGTGATGATGCTGTGATTACGCTGTGATGATGCAGTGATGATGATGTGATGATGCAGTGATGATGCTGTGATGATGCTGAGATGATGCTGTGATGACGCTGTGATGATGCAGTGTGTAAGTAGTAATAATGCTGTCATGATGTTGTGATGATGCTGGGATGATGATGTGATGAAGCAGTGATGATGCTGTGGTGATGCTGTGATGACGCTGCGATATAGCTGTGATGACGCTGTGATGACAATTTGATGATGAAGTGATGACTTTGTGATTACGCTGTGATGACACATTGAAGATCATGTGATGATGATGTGATGATGCAGTGATGATGCTGTCATCATGCAGTGATGATGCTCTGATGTCGCTCTGATGATGCTGTGATGATGCAGTTTTGGTACTGTGATGACGCTGCGATGATGCAGTGATTATGTAGTAATGGTTCTGTGATGATGCTGTGATGATGCTGTTATGATGCAGTAATGATGCAGTGATGACGCAGTGATGATTCTGTCATGATGCTGTGATGATGCAGTGATGATATAGTGATGACGCTGTGATGATGCATTGATGATGCTGTGATGACCCTGTGATGATGCAGTGATGACACTGTGATGGTGGTGTGATGATGTTGTGATGATGCAGTAATGATGATGTGATGATGCAGATATGATGGTGTTATGATGCAGTGAATACACCGTGATGACGCTGTGATGATGCAGTGACTAAGCAGTAATGATGCTGCGATGATGCTGTGATGATGAGGTGATGATGCAGTGATGATGCAGTGATGATGCTGTCATGATACTCTAATGATGCCGTGACGATGAAGTGATGGTGCAGTGATGATGCTGTGATGATGCTGTGATGATGCTGTGATGATGCTGTGATGACGTTGCGACGAGGATATTATGATCCTGTGATTACTCTGTGATGACGTTTCGATGACACTGTTATGATGCTGTGATGATGCAGTGGTGATGCTTTGATGACGCAGTGATGACGCTGTGATGATGCTCTGATGACGCTGTGATGATGCCGTGATGATAGATTGATTATACTGTGATGATGTTGTGATGATGCTGTTATGATGAAATGATGATGATGGGATGATGCAATGATGATGATGTGATGATGCAGTGATGATACTGGTACGACGCTGTCATAATGCAGTGATTATGCAGTAATGATTCTGTGATAATGCTGAGATGATGCTGTGATGATGTAGTGATGACGCAGTGATGATGCTTTGATGACAATGCCAAGATTCTGTGATGATGCTGTGATGATTCCTTGATGACTCTGTGATGATGCTCTGATAGTGCAGTGATTATGCAGTGTTTATGCTGTGATGATGCTCTGATTATGTTGTGATGATGCTGTGATGATATTGTGATGATGCAGTGATGATGTTGTGATAACACAGTGATGATGCTGTGATGATGCAGTCTGAATGATGTGATGATGCTGTGAAGATGCAGTTCTGTTGCAGTGATGATGCTGTGATGATGCTGTGATGATGTGATGATGCTGTGATGATGCTGTAATGATGCTGTATTGATGTTGTAATGATGCAATGTTGATGTTGTGATGGCGAAGTGATGATGCTGTGATGATGCAGTGATCATGTAGTGATGATGATGTGATGACGCAGTGATTCTGCAGTAATGATGCAGTGATGATTCTGTGATGATACTGTGATGATGCTGTGATGACGCTGCGATGATGATGTGATGATGCTGTGATGACTGTGATGACGCTCTGATGACACTATTATGATGCTGAGACGATGCAGTGATGATGCAATGATGATGCTGTAATGATGCTGTTATGACGCTGTGATGACGCAGTGATGATGCTGTGATGATGCAGTGTTTATGTATTTATGAGACTGTGATGATGTTTTGATTACACAGTGATGATGCTGTGGTAATGCAGTGATCAAAGCGTCATCACAGCATCATCACAGCATCATTACTACATCATCACAGCATCATAACATCATAATCAGAGCATCACAGCATCATCACAGCATCATCACTGGATCATCACTGCATCATCAGAACATCATTACAGTGTCATCAAACCGTCATCACAGCATCATCAGACCATCACAACAACATCATTGCAGCATCATCACAGCATCATCACAGCATCATCACTGCAGCATCAGAACGTCATCACAGTGTCATCAAACCGCCATCACAGCATCATCAGAGCATCACAACAGCATCATCACCGCGTCATCACTGCATCATCACAGCATGATCCCTGGGTCATCAGAACATAATCA
This sequence comes from Clangula hyemalis, assembly GCA_963989345.1. The sequence continues at coordinate 3,500,827 of OZ022455.1, read as the reverse complement.
CAGTGTCATAATACCGTCATCACAGTATCATCACAGCATTATCACCGTATCAAGACAACATCATCACTGCATAATCAGTGCATTCTCAATGCATCATCAGAGCTTCAACAAGGCGTCACAGTGCCATCACAGTGTCATCACTGCATCATCATAGAGTCATCACAGCATCATCACATCATCATCACAGCGTTATCAATGCGTCATCACCACTACATCGTCACAGCATCATCACTGCATCATCACTGTGTCATAACAGCGTCATGACAGCGTCATCAGAGCGTCATCACGTCGTCATCACTGCATCTTTACAGAATCATCAAAGCATCATCGCAGCGTCATCAATGCATCATCACAGCATGATCACAGCATGATCACAGCGTCATCACAGCATCATAACAGCATTATTGTAGCGTCATCACAGCATAATCACAGCATCATCACAGCATCATCACTGCGTCATCACTGCATCATTACTGCATCATCAGAACATTATCATAGTGTCATCAAAGCCTGAACACAGCATCATCACAGCATCAGAACAGCTTCATCGCAGCATCATCACTGCATCATCACAGCATCACAACAGCATCATAACAAAATCATCACAGCGTCATCAAAGCGTCATCACAGCGTCATCACAGCATCATCAATGCATCATCACTGCATCATTACATCGTCATCAGAGCATCATCACAGCATCATCAAAGCATCACAGCATCATCAAAGTGTCATCAGAGCATCATCACGGCATCACTACAGCATCATCATATCAGAACAACATTATTACAGCATCATCACAGTATCATCAAAACATCATCACAGCATCATCGCAGCATCACAACAGTATCATCGTAGCACCATCACTGATCATCACTGCATCATCACAGCATCATCACTGCATCATGACAACATCATCACAGTGTCATCAAAGCGTCATCAAAGCATTATCACAGCATCATAACATCATGATCACTGCATCATGAAAACGTCATCACAGCATCACCACAGCATCATCACAACATCATCACAGAATCACAGCGTCATCACAGCGTCATCACAGCATCATTACTGCATCATCACAACATCATCACAGTGTCATCACAGCATAATCACAGCATAATCAGAGCATCACAACAGCATCATCACTGCATCATCAGAACATCCTCACAGCATCATCACAGTGTCATCAATGCATCACCACAGCATCATCGCAGCGTTATCACAGCATCATCACAGCGTCATCACAGCGTCATCATCATATCATCACTGCACCATCACTGCATCATCACAGCATCACAACAGCATCATTGCAGCATCATCAGAGCATCATCAATGCATCAAAGCGTCGCCATCACTGCATCATCACAGAATCATCACTGTTTCATCGCAGCGGTATCACTGCATCATCACAGCATGATCACAGCATGATCACAGCACCATCACAACATCATCACAGCATCATCACTGCATCATCACTCCGTCATTACAGCGTCATCAGAGCATCATCACAGCATCACCAAAGCATCATCACTGCATCATCACAGCATCGTCACTGCATCATTACAATATCATCGCAGTGTCATCACTGCGTCATCACACAATCATCAGAGCATCACAGCGTCATCAGAGCGTCATCAAAACATCATCACTGCGTCATGACAGCGTCCTCAAAGCACCATCACAGCGTCATCATAGCTTCATCACGGCGTCATTACAGCATCATTACAGTGTCATCAAAGAGTTATTACAGCGTCATCACAGCATCATCGCAGTGTCATAACACCATCATCACAGCATCATCGCAACATTATCACAGCCTCAACACTGCGTAATAACTGCATCAACACTGCATTATCACTGCATCATAAAAGCGTCATCACAGCATCATGACAACATCATCGCAGCATCATCGCAGCTTTATCAATGCATCATCACAGCATCATCACAGCATCATGGCAGCGTCATCACTGCATCATCACAGCATCATCACAACATCATCATAGCATCATGAAAGCATCACAGCATCATCACAGCGTATTCAGTGTCATCACAGTATCATCACGGCATCATCATATAATCATGACAGCATCATAGCTGTATAATCACAGCATCATCAAAGCGTCATCACAGCATCATCACTGCATCATCACAGCGTCATCACAGCATCATCACTGCATCATCATATAATCATGACAGCATCATAGCTGTATAATCACAGCATCATCAAAGCGTCATCACAGCATCATCACAGCATCATCACATCATCATCTAAGCTTCATAACAGCATCAATACAGCGTCATCTGTGCATCATCACAGCATCATCACAACATCATCACAGCGTCATCACAGCATCATCATTGAATCACGACAGCGTCATCACAGCATCATGACAGCGGCATCACAGCATCATCACTGCATCATCATATCATCCAGAGACCATCATAGCTGCATAATCACAGCATCATCAAATTGTCATAACAGCATCATCACAGCGTCATCACAGCATAATAACATCGTCATCACAGCGTCATCAAAGCATCATCACAGCTTCATCAGAGCATCATCACAGCATCATTAGAGCGTCATCACTGCATCATTACATCATCATCAGTGCATCATCAGAGCATCATCACAGCATCATCAGAGCATCATCACAACATCATCACATCATCATGACTGCATCATCACAGCACCATCACTGCGTCATTACAGCGTCATCACAACATCACAGTGTCATCAAAGCCTCATCACAGCATCACAACAGCATCATCACAGTGTCATCAAAGCATCATCACAGCGTCATCACAGCATCATCCCATCACCATTAAAGCATCATCACTGCATCATCACAGCATCATCGAAGCATCACAGTGTAATCAGAGTCATCATAGCGTCATCACTGCATCATCACAGTATCATAACTGCATCATCACTGCATAAACACTGCATCATCACAGCGTCATAACAGCGTCATAACAGCATAATCACATTGTCATCAAAGCGTCATCACAGCATCATCAGAGCATCATCAGAGCATCATCACGGCATCATCACAGCATCACAGCGTCATCAAATTGTCATCACTTCATCATCAGAGCATCACCAGAACTTCATCACAGCCTCATCACAGCACCATCACAGCTATATCACAGCGTCATGAAAGCATCATCACAGCATCATCAAAGCATCATCACAGCATCATCACTGCGTCATCAAATCATCATCACAGCATCATCACAACAGCATCACCACAGTATCATAACATCATCATTTCTGGTGCCAACGCAGAAATCTTGTGTTTTTTTTGACCATGGGGCACTTTACTCAGCACCTGGCCTGATGGCCACAGACGGGTCCCTATCTTTTAGGGGAAAAAGGATCCTGGGCCAGGAGCTGGCAGGGCTCATTGAGAGGGCTTTAAACTAGGAAAGTAGGGGGATGGGGCTGAAGTAAGGATTGTTGGGGCTGTGCCAGGGGGAACAATGGCAAGGCCGGAGGATAGGGCAATGGCCCAGCTGAAGTGTATCTACACCAATGCTCTGATGATGCTCTGATGATGCAGTGATGTTGCAGTAGTGACGCTGTGATGACGCTGTGATGATGCAGTGATGATGCTGTGATGACACTGTGATGATGTTGTGATGATGCAGTAATGGTGCTGTGATGATGAAGTCATGATGCTCTGATTACGAAGTGATGATGCAGTGATGATGCAGTAATGATGCTGTGATGACTCTGTGATGATGTAGCGATAATGTTGTGATGATGCTCTGATGAAGCAGTGATGAAGCCGCGATGATGCTGTGAATAAGCAGTGATGATGCTGTGACGATATTGTGATGATGCTATGATAACGCGGTGATGACGCTGTCGAAATACTGTGATGACGCTGCTTAGATGTCATGATGATGCTGTGATGATGATGTGATGATGCCGTGATGAAGCAGTGATGAAGCTCTTGTGATGCTGTGATGAAGCAGTGATGACCCTGTTGTGATTCTGTGATGATGCACTGATGATGCAGTGATGACGCTGTGATTAAGTAGTGAAGATGATGTGATGATACTGTGATGACGCTGTGATGATGCAGTGAGTAAGCAGTAATGAACCTACGATGATGCTGTGATGATGCTGTGATTATGCGGTTATGATGCAGTGATTATGCAGTGATGATGCTGTCATGACACTTCAATGATGCTGTGATGAGGCAGTGATTATGCAGAAATGATATTGTGCTGGTGCTGTGATGATGTTTGGATTATGCAGTAATGGTGCTGTGGTGATGCAGTGATGATGCAGTGATGATGCAGTGACATGCTGTGATGATGCAGCGATGATGCTGTGATGATGCAGTGACGATGCAGTGATGATTCAGTGATGATGTAGTGATGACGCTGTGGTGACGCAGTGATGATGCTTTGATGATTCTCTGATGATGCAATGTAGATGCTGTGATGACGCTGTGATGATGCAGTGATGACGCTGTGATGATGCAGTGATCATGTAGTGATGATGAAGTGATGACGCTGTGATATCGCTCTGATGATACTGTGATGATGCAGTGATGATGCTGTGACAGTGCAGTGATTATGCAGTGTTTATGCTATGATGATGCTCTGATTATGTTGTGATGATGCTGTGATGATGATGTGATGATTCTCTGATGATGCTGTGATGATGCAGTGATGATGTTGTGATAACGCAGTGATGATGCTGTGATGATTGTGTGATGATGCAGTGATGACGCTGTGATGATACTCTGATGATGGTGTGATAATGCAGTGATGATGATGTGATGATTCTCTGATGATGCTGTGATGATGCAGTGATGATGTTGTGATAATGCAGTGATGATGCTGTGATGATTGTGTGATGATGCAGTGATGACGCTGTGATGATACTGTGATGATGGTGTGATGATGCAGTGATGATGATGTGATGATGCTCTGATGATGATGTGATGATGCTGTGATGATATTGTGATGACGCTGTGATGATGGTGTCGTGATGGTCTGATAACGTTGTCGTAACACTGTGACGATGCTGCGCTGATGTTGTGATGATTCTGTGATGATGCAATTGTGATGCAATGCATGTGATGATGCAGTGATGATGCACTGATGATGCTGTCATGGCGATGTGATGATGCTGTGATGATGCTGTTATGATGCTTTGATGACGTAGTAATGATGCTGTGATGATGCAGTTTTTACGCAGTTATGATGCTGCGATGATTCTGTGGTGATGATGTGATGATGCTGTTATTATGATGTGATGATGCTGTGATGATGCAGTGATGACGCTGTGATGATGTTGTGATGACGCATTCATGATGCTGCGATGATGCTGTGGTGATGATGTGATGATACTGTTATGACGCAGTGACTATGCTGTGATGATGCTGTGATGATGCTTTGATGACTCTATAGTGATTCTGTGATGATGCTGTAGTGGTACTATAATGATGCTGTGATGACGCTGCGATGACACTGTTGTGATGCTGTGATGACGCTGTGATGATGCTGTGACGATACTGAGATGACGTTGTGCTGATGCAGTGATGATGCAGTGATGATGTAGTGATGATGCAGTAATGATGCTATGATGATGCTGTGATTATGATGTGATGATGCATTGATCACGATGTGATGATGCTGTGATGATGCAGTGATGACACTGTGATGATTTTGTGATGATTTATGATGATGCTGTGATGATGTAGTGATGATGCTGTGATGATGTGATTATGGAGCTATGAAGCTGTGATGATGCTGTGATGATGCTGTGATGACGCTGTGATGACACAGAGATTATGCTGTGATGACACTTACATGATGTTGTGATGATGATGTGATGATGCTGTGACGATGTAGTGATGATACTGTGATGACGCTGTGATGATGCAGTGAGTAAGTAGTAATGATGGTGAGATGATGCTGAGATGTTGCTGTGAAGATGCACTGATAATGCAGTGATGATGCTGTGATCATGCTATGATTATGTTTTTGACGTTGCGATGATGATGTGCTGATGTTGTGGTGACACTGCGATGACACAGTGATGGTGCTGTTATGATGCTAATGACGCTCTTATGATGTTGTGATGATGCTGTGATTATGCTGTGATGATGCAGCGATGACGCTGTGATGATGCAATGATGATGATGTGATGTTGCTGTGATATTGCTGTTATAACACTGTGATGACACTGTGATGATGCTGAGATTATGCTGTGAAGATGCAGTGATGATGCAGTGATCACAGATTCACAGAATTTCTAGGTTGGAAGAGACCTCAAGATCATCAAGTCCAATCTTTGACCTAACGCTAACAGTCCCCACTAAACCATATCCCTAAGCTCTACATCTAAACGTCTTTTAAATACTTCCAGGGATGGTGACTCCACCACCTCCCTGGGCAGCCTGTTCCAGTGCCTAACAACCCTTTCAGTAAAGAAGTTCTTCCTAACATCTAACCTAAAACTCCCCTGGCGCAACTTAAGCCCATTCCCCCTCGTTCTGTCACCAGGCACGTGGGAGAACAGGCCAACCCCCACCTCACTACAGCCTCCTTTAAGGTATCTGTAGAGAGCGATAAGGTCGCCCCTGAGCCTCCTCTTCTCCAGGCTGAACAAGCCCAGCTCCTTCAGCCGCTCCTCGTAGGACTTGTTCTCCAGGCCCCTCACCAGCTTCGTCGCCCTCCTCTGGACCCGCTCAAGCACCTCGATGTCCTTCTTGTAGCGAGGGGCCCAAAACTGAACACAGTACTCGAGGTGCGGCCTCACTAGAGCCGAGTACAGGGGGATGATCACCTCCCTAGCCCTGCTGGTCACACTGTTTCTGATACAAGCCAGGAAGCCGTTGGCCTTCTTGGCCACCTGAGCACACTGCTGGCTCATATCCAGCCGACTGTCCACCATCACTCCCAGGTCCTTCTCTGCCTGGCAGCTCTGCAACCACTCATCTCCCAGCCTGTAGCTCTGCTTGGGGTTGTTGCGCCCCAGGTGCAGGACCCGGCACTTGGCCTTGTTGAACTTCATACAGTTGACCTCAGCCCATCGGTGCAGCGTATCCAGATCCTCCTGCAGAGCTTTCCTACCCTCGAGCAGGTCGACACACGCACCTAACTTGGTGTCATCTGCAAACTTACTGAGGGTGCACTCAATGCCCTCGTCCAGATCAGGGTCGGTTGGGAGTTTGTCATCCCCACTGTCCCGGTCCTCCAGCTCAGGGCACCCTGGGTCCCGAAGCCCATCATCGGCATTGAAGACAGAGGCAAAGAAGGCGTTAAGCGTCTCTGCTTTGCCTATGTCATTGTCTGTGAGGAGACCTTCCCTATCAAGGAGCGGCCCTATGTATTCTTTAGTTCTCCTTTTTCCATTCACATATCTAAAAAACCCCTTTTTATTTTCTCTCACAGACACAGCCAGCTTCAACTCTAGGTGTGCTTTGGCCACACGAATTTTCTCCCTACAAACACGAACAGCATCCCTGTATTCTTTCCATGACACCTGGCCCTCCTTCCAGTAGCGAAACACTCTCTGTTTCCGCCTAATCTCCATTAGAATGTTCCTGGTCAGCCACGCCGGCCTCCTGCCCCGCCTGCCTGACTTGCGATATTTAGGAATTGCCTGATCTTGTGCTTCTAGGAGGCATCGCTTAAAGAATGACCAGCACTGGTGGACATCGAGGCCTTCAAGAGCAGTTTCCCAGGGGACCTTGCTGACTAGTTCCCTGAGCAGCCTGAAGTCTGCTTTCCCCATATCTAGGGATGAGGTTTTGGTGGCACTTTTCCTTCTGTCACCGTAAAATTTGAACTCAACCACTTCATGGTCGCTATGACCAAGGCGGCCACCAATCACCACATCTCCCACCAGACCCTCTCTGTTTACTAGCAACAGGTCTAGGAGGGCACCTTTCCTAGTTGGTTACGTTAGCACCTGCACCAAGAAGTTATCATCTAGGTGCTTCATGAACCTCCTGGACTTGCTCGTGTCAGCTGTGTGGCACTCCCAGTTAACGTCTGGCAAGTTGAAGTCCCCCATAAGGACAAGGGGAGTTAATCTCGAGGCCTCTCTTAGTTCTGTAAAGAATAATTTATCGGCGCTATCGTCCTGGCCAGGCGGTCTGTAATAGACTCCCACAACGACCTCCCCTTTATTCGTTCGTCCCTTGATCCTTACCCAGAGGCTCTCAACTTTGCCATCGCCGACCTGAAGTTCCACACAGTCCAGCCCCTGCTTCACATACATCGCCACCCCACCCCATATCATCATAACAGCATCATTACTGCATCATCACAGCATAATAACAGCATCATCACAACATCATAAGAGCGTCATTAGCATCATAACAGCACCATCACTGTGTCATCGCAGTGTCACCAGAACATCAACACATCATCATCGCAGCGTCAAAAAAACATAATCATAGCATCTTCACAGCATCATCACTGCATTATCAGTGCATCTTCACAGCAACATCTCAGCATCATCACACCATCATTACTACTTACTCACTGCATCATCACAGCGTCATCACAGCATCATCACAGCATCTTCACAGCTTCAAAGCTCCATAATCACAGCATCATCACAGCATCATCACTACATCATCACAGCATCATCATAAATCATCACAAAATCATCACAGTGTCATCACAGCATCATCACAGCATTATCACAGAATCATTACTGCATAAACACTGCATCATCACAGCGTTATCACAGTATCATCACTGCATCATCAGAGAATAATCACATCATCATCACAACATCATCAGAGTGCAATCACAGCATCATGACTGTGTCATCAGAGCATCATCACAGCATAATCACAGCATCATCACAGCAGCATCAGAGCAGCATCATGGCGTCATGACAGAATCATCACTACGTCATCAAATTGTCATCAGAGCAGGCCACAGCATCATCACAGCATCATAGCAGAATCATCAAAGCATCTTTACTGCTTACTCACTGCATCATCACAGCGTCATCACACTATTGTCAGTGCATCTTCAGAGCATCATCACTGCATCATCACACCATAATCACAACATCATCACACCATCATCACAGTGTCATCACTGCATAATCACTGCATCATCACAGCATCATCAATGCATCATCACAGCGTCATCACTATATCATCACTGAATCATCACAGAATCATCACTGCATCATTACTGCATCATAACAGCATCATCACAGCATCATCACAGAATCATTACAACATAATCACTGCATCATCACAGCGTCATCACAGTATCATCATTGCATCATCACAGCATCATCACAGCATCATCAGAGCGACATCAGAGCATCATCACTGCATCATGAAGGCATCATCACTGCATCATCACATCATCATCACATAATCTTCAATGTGTCATCACAGCGTAATCACAAAGTCATCACTTCATAATAAATTGTAATCACAGCGTCATCACAGCATCATCACAGCTGTATCACGCAGCGTCATCACAGCATCACCACAGCATCATCACTGCGTCATCACATCATCATCCCACATCATCACAACATCATGACAGCATCATTACTGCTTACACACTGCATCATCACAGCGTCATCACAGCATCATCTCAGCATCATCACAGCATCATCACTGCATCATCTCAGCATCATCACAACATCATCAGTGTCATCACAGCATCATCACTGCGTCATCACAGCATCATCGCAGCTTCATAGCTGCATAATCACAGCATCATCACTGCATAATCACAGCATCATCACAGCATCATCCCAGCATCATCACAACATCATGACAGCATCATTACTGCTGACTCACTGCATCATCACAAAGTCATCTCAGTATCATCACAGCGTCATCACAGCATCACAACAGTGTCATCGCAGCATCATCACAACATCATTACATCATGATTACTGCGTCATCAGAGCGTCATCGCAGCATCCTCACAGCATCATCATAGTACCACTATAACATCATCACAGAATCACTATAGCGTCATCACTGCATCATAACAGCGTCATCACAGCATCATCACATCATCACCGCAGCATCATCGCAGCATCATCACAACATCATCACAGCGTTATCACTGCATCAACATATCATCATAACAGCATCATGACATCGTCACCACAGCATCATAGCAGCATCATCACAGCATCATCACTGCATCATCATGTCATCATCACAGCATCATCTAAGCATCATCACTGTGTCATCACAGCACCATCACTGCATAGTCACATCACCATCACTGCGTCATCACTGCATCATCACTGCATCATCATATCATCATCACAGCATCATCTAAGCATCATCACTGCGTCATCACTGCATCATCATATCATCATCACTGCATCATCACTGCGTCATCACAGCATCATCACAGCGTCATCACATAATCACGATACGGTCATCACAGAGTCATCGCAGAATCATCACAGCATCATCACTGTGTCATCACAGCGTCGTCACAGCATCATCACAATATCATCACACCTTCATCAGAGCCTCATATCTGCATCATCATTGCATAATGACTGCATCATAACAGCATCATAACTACGTCATCATATTGTCATCACAGCATCATCACAGCATCACGACAGCGTCATCACAACATCACGTCAGGGTCATCACAGCATCATCACTGCATAGTCACAGAATCATGACCGCGTCATCACAGCATCATCACATCATCATCCCTGCATCATCACATCATCATCACTGCATCATCACAGCATTATCACAGCATCATCAAAGCATCATCACAGCGTAATCACAGCATCATCACAGCAGGATCGAAGTGTCATCACTGCAGCATCACAGCATCATCACATCATCACCAGAGCATCATCACAGCATCATCACTGCGTCATCACAACATCATCACTGCATGATCACTGCATCATCACAGCATCATCACTGCATCATCACAACATCATCTCAGCATCACAGCATCATCACTGCATAATCAGAGCACTATCACTGCGTTATCAAATCACCATCACTGCGTCATCACTGCTTCATCACTGCATCATCATATCATCATCACAGCATCATCTAAGCATCATCACTGCGTCATAACAGCATCATTACATCGTCATTACAGCATAATCAGTGCATCATCACTGCATCATCACAGCGTCGTAACTGCATCCTCACTGCATCATCACTGCATCACCATCATCACAGCATCAGAAGCTGTGATGACACTGTAAGGACGCTGTGATGATGCTGTGATGATGCGGTGATGATGCTGTGATGATACTATGGTGATGCTGTGATGATGCTGTGATGCTCTGATCATGTGTGCTGTGCATCACAGCGTCATCACAGCATCATCACAGCATCATAGCGTCATCAAATTATCATCACTGCATCATCAGAGCATCACCAGAACTTCATCGCAGCATCATCAAAGGAACATCTAAGCGTCATCACAGCGTCACTACTGCAACATCACTGCATCATCAGAGCATTGGTGTAGATGCACTTCAGCTGGGCCATTACCCTATCCTCATCATTACTGCATCATAACAGCATCATGACAGCATCATCACAGAACCATTACTACATAATCACTGCATCATCACAGCGTCATCAGAGCGACATCAGAGCATCATCACTGCATGATGACAGCATCATCACATCATCATCCCAGCATCATCACAACATCATGACAGCATTATTACTACTTACACACTGCATCATCACAGCGTCATCACAGCATCATCTCCGCATCATCACAGCATCATCCCTGCATCATCACATCATCATCACTGCATTACCACAACATCACCACAGCATCATCACAGCGTAGTCACAGCATCATCTCAGTATCATCACAGCATCATCCCTGCATCATCACATCATCATCACTGCATTACCACAACATCACCACAGCATCATCACAGCATCATCTCAGCATCATCACATCACCATCACTGCATCATCACATCATCATCACAAAATCATTACAGCATCATCACTGCGTAATCATATCATCATCACTGCGTCATCACTGCATCATCACTGCATCATCACAGCATCACCTCAGCATCATCACAGCATCATTACTTCAGAATCACAGCATCATCACAGCATCATCACTGCATCATCATTGCATCATCACAGCATCATCACAGCGTTATCACATAATCGCGATACGGTCATCACAGAGTCATCGCAGAATCATCACAGCATCATCACTGCGTCATCACAGCGTCGTTACAGCATCATCACAATATCATCACAGCCTCATATCTGCATCATCACTGTATAATGACTGCATCATAACAGCATCATAACTACGTCATCATATTGTCATCACAGCATCACGACAGCGTCATCACAACATCACGACAGGGTCATCACTGCATCGTCACAGAATCATGACAGCGTCATCAGAGCTTCAACACAACATCATCACATCATCATCCCTGCATCATCACATCATCATCACTGCATTATCACAGCATCGTCACAGCGTAATCACAGCATCATCACAGCAGGATCGAAGCGTCATCACTGCAGCATCACAGCATCATCACAGTATCCTCACAGCATCTTCACTGCATCATCACTACATTGTCACAGCATCATCACATCATCATTACTGCATCATCACAGCATCATCACAGCATAATCTCAGCATCATCACAGTATCAGTACTGCAGAATCATTGCATCATCACACCATCATCACAACATCATCGCAGCATCATCATAGCATCACAACAGTGTTATCTGAGCATCACGACAGCGTAATCATAGCGTCATCACAGATTCATCAGAGCATCATTGCAGCATCATCATTGCATCATCACAGTATCATCACATCATAGCAACATCATCACAACATCATCACAGAGTCATCACTGCATCATCACAGCATCATCACATCATTATCAATGCATCATCACATCATAATCACAGCATCATCATAGCATCATTACTGCGTCATCACTGCATCATCACTGCATCAGCACTGCATCAGCACAATGTCATCTCAGTATCATCACAGCATCATCACAGTGTCATCACAGCATCACGACAGTGTCATCGCAGCGTCATCACAGCATTATTACATCATCATTACTGCGTCATCAGAGCGTTATCGCAGCATCCTCACCGCATCATCATAGTACCACTACAGCATCATCACAGAATCACTATAGCGTCATCAAAGTGTCATAACAGCATCATCACAGCATCGTCACTGCATGATCTCAGCATCATCACAGCATTATCACATCATTATCACTGCATCATCACAGCATCATCGCAGCTTCATCACATCATCATCGCAGTGTAATCACTGCATCGTCACAGCATCATCACAGCATCGTCACGTCATCATTGCGTCGTCATCAAAGCATAATCACAGTGTCATAACTGCATAAACTCTGCATCATCACAGCATCATCACTGCGTCAATACAGCATCATCATTGCATAATCACTGCATCACCTCAGCATCATAACATCATCATTACTACATCATCACAGCATAATCATTGCATCATCACAACATCATCGCAGCATCATCACAGCATCACGACAGCGTTATCAGAGCATCACGACAGAGTCATCACAGCGTCATCACAGAATCATCACAGCATCATCACAGCATCATCGCAGTGTCATCACTGAATCATCACAGCATCATCAAAACATAATCATAGCATCATCACTGCATCATAAAGGAATCATCACAGCATCATCTCAGCAACATCACAGCATCATTACTGCTTACTCACTGCATCATAACAGCGTCATCACAGTATCATCACTGCATCATCACAGCATCATCACTACATCATCATTGCATCATCAATGAATCATCGCAGAATCATTACTGCATCATAGCTACATAATCACAGCATCATAAATGCATCATCACAGTGTCATCACAGCATCATCTCAGCATCATCACAGCATCACGACAGGGTAATCACAGCATCATCGCTGCATCATTACAGCGTCATCACAGCATAATCACAGCATCATCACAACACCACCACAGCGTCATCACAGTATCACGACAGCGTCATAACAGTATCATCACTGCATCAGGACTACATCATCACAGCATCATCACTGCATCAACACAGCATCATCACTGCGTCATCAAAGCGTACTCACTACATCATCACTACATAATCACAGCATAATTACAGCGTCATCAATGCATTACCACTGTATCATAACAGCATCATCTCAGTATCATTACAGTATCATTACTGCATAATCACTGCATCATCACAGCATCATCACAGTATCATCACTGCATCATCATAACTTCATCGCAGCGTCATCACTGCATCATCACAGTATCATCACATCATCTTCACTACTTAATCACAGTGTCATCACTGCATCATCAGTGCATCATCACAGCATCATCACAGAATCACAACAGGGTCATCACTGCTTCATCACAGCATCACCATTGCATCATAAGAGCTTCATCACGGCATCATCATCACGCCATCACAGCAGCGTCATCACAGTATTACGACAGCGTCATCACAGCATTATCATAGCATCACCACAATATCGTCACAGCATCATCACTGCTTATTCACAGCATCATCGCAGCTTCATCACTGCTTCATCAGAGCATCATCACAACATTATTGCTGCATCATCACAGAGTCATCACAGCATCATTACTGCATCATCACTGCATCATCACTTCGTAATCAGAGCATCATGACTTCATCATCACAGCACCATTACTGCATCATCACAACATCATCACAGCGTCGTAACTGCATCCTCACTGCATCATCACCGCATCACCATCATCACAGCATCAGAAGCTGTGATGACACTGTAAGGACGCTGTGATGATGCTGTGATGATGCGGTGATGATGCTTTGATGATACTATGGTGATGTTGTGATGATGCTGTGATGCTCTGATCATGTGTGCTGTGCATCACAGCGTCATCACAGCATCATCACGGCATCATAGCGTCATCAAATTATCATCACTGCATCATCAGAGCATCACCAGAACTTCATCGCAGCATCATCAAAGCAACATCTCAGCGTCATCACAGCGTCACTACTGCAACATCACTGCATCATCAGAGCATTGGTGTAGATGCACTTCAGCTGGGCCATTGCCCTAACCTCCGGCCTTGCCATTGTTCCCCCGGCACAGCCCCAACAATCCTTGCTTCAGCCCCATCCCCCTTCTTACCTAGTTTAAAGCCCTCTCAATGAGCCCTGCCAGCTCCTGGCCCAGGATCCTTTTTCCCCTAAAAGATAGGGACCCGTCTGCGGCCATCAGGCCAGGTGCTGAGTAAAGTGACCCATGGTCAAAAAAAAAAAAACAAGATTTCTGCGTTCGCAGCAGAAATGATGATGTTATGATGCTGTGGTGATGCTGTTGTGATGATGCTGTGATAATGATTTGATGACACAGTGATGATGCAGTTATAATGCTGTGATGATGCTGTGATGACGTTATGATGACACTTTGATTACACTGTGATGCTTTGATGATGCTGTGATGACGATGTTATTATGCTGTGATGACGCTGTGATGATGCTGTTATGACAATTTGATGATGCTGTGATTATACAGCTATGATGCTCTCAGGATGATATGATGATGCAGTGATGATGCTGTGATGATGCAGTCATGATGCTGTGATGACGCTGTCGTGATTCAATGATGATGTTGTGATGACGCTGTGATGATGCTGTGATGATGCGCAGATGAGGCTGTGTTGATGCTGTGATGATGCTCTGATGATGCTGTGCTGATGTAGTGTTTATGCATTGATCATGCAGTTATGATACTGCGATGAAGCTTTGATGATGCTGTGATGAAGGTTTGATGATGCTGTGATTACACAGCTATGATGCTTTCATGATTATATGATGATGCAGTGATGATGCTGTGATGACGCTGTTATGGCGCAGTGATGACACTGAATACGCTGTGATGACGCTGTGATGATTTCATGATGCTATGATGATGCTGTGATGATGCTGTGATGATTCAGTGATGACGCTGCGATGATGCTGTGATGATGCATTGATAACGCTGCGATGATGCTGCGATGATGTTGTCATGATGCTGTGATGATGCTATGATGATGCTGTGATGATGCTTTGATGACACTGTGATGATGTTGTGATGATGCTCTGATGACGCTGTGATGACTCAGTGATGATGTAGTGATGCTGCTGTGATGACGCTGTGATGATGCTTTGATGACGCTGTGATGCTGTGAACATGTATGGATGATGCTGTGATGATGCATTTATGATGATGTGTTTATGCTGTGATGACGCTGTGATGATGCAGCGATAATGCACTGTTGATGCAGTTATGACGCTGTGGTGAGGCTGTGATAGTAGTGTGATGATGCTGTGATGATGGTGTGATGACACTGCGATGATGCTGTGATGACTCTGTGATAACGCTTTGATGACACTGTAATGATGCTGTAATGACGCCGTGATGAAGCTGTGATGACGCTGTGATGACGCAGTGATGATGTTGTGATGACGCTCTGATGACGCTGTGATGTTTTGATGATGCTGTGATGATGGTGTGATGACGCAGTGATGACACTGCAATGATATTGTAATGATGCAGTGATGATGCTGTGATGATGCAGTGATGATGCTTTGGTGATGCTGTGATGATGCTCTGATGACGCTGTAATGACGGAGTGATGATGCAGTGATGATGCTGTGATGACGTTGTTATGACACTTTGATGATGCTGTGATGCTGTGATGATGTAGGTATGATGCTTTAATGAAGCTGTGATGATGCTGTGATGATGTTGTGATGGTTCTGTGATGATGCTGTGATCATGCTGTGATGATGCAGTGATACCGCTGCGATGATACAGTGATGATTCTGTGATGATGCAGTGATGGCGACGCTGTGATGCATTGATGATGCTGTGATGATGCTGCGATGATGCTGTTGTGATGCTTTGATGATGCAGTGATGACGATGCGATGGTGATGTTGTGATGATGCTGTGACAATGCTTTGATAGCACTGTGATGATGTTGTGATGATGCAGTAATGATGCTGTGATGACTCAGTGATGGTACAGTGATGATGTGATGATGACGCTGTGATGACGCTGTGATGACGCTGTGATGATTCTGTGATGACGCTGTGATGACGCTGTGATGATGCTGTGATGATGCATTAATGACACTGTGATGATGCTGTGACGATGTAGTTATGATGACGCATTGATTACATTGTGATGATGCTGTGATGATGCAGTGATGACGCTGTGATGGCGCTGCGATGAAGCTGTGATGACGTTTTGATGAGGCTTTGATTATTTGATGATGATGTGATGACGCTGTGATGACGCTGTGATGACACTTTGATGCTGTGATGATGTTGTGATAATGCTGTGGTGAAGCTGTGATGACATTTTCATCATGCAGTGATCATGATGTTATGATGCTGTGATAATGCTTTGATGACGCTTTGATGACACTGTGATGATGTTGTGATGATGCAGTGATGATGCAGTGATGGTGCTGCGATGATGCTGTTGTGATGCTGTGATGACGCTTTGATGACACTATGATAATGTTGTGATAATGCAGTAATGATGCAGTGATGACTCAGTGATGATGCTGTGATGACGCTGTGATCATGTTCTGATGATTCTGTGATGGCACTCTGATGCTTTGTTTAAGCTCTGATGATGCTGTGATGATGCAGTAATGATGTTGTGATGATGCTGTGATGATGCCGTGATGATGCTGTTATTATGCTGTGATCATGTAGTGAAATGATGTGATGATGCTCTGATGATACAGTGATGATGCAGTGATGATCCAGTTATGACGATGTGGTGAGGCTGTGATAATATTGTGATGATGCAGTGAGTCAGCAGTAATGATGCTGCGATGATGCTGTGATTATGCTCTGACGATGAGGTGATAATGCAGTGATTATGCAGTGATGATGCTGTCATGATACTCTAATGATGCTCTGATGATGCAGAGATGATGCAGTGATGTTGCGGTGAGGAAGTTGTAATGATGCTGCGATGATGCAGTGATGATGATGTGATGATGTAGTGATGATAATGTGATGATGCTGTGATAATGCAGTGATTATGCTGTAATTATACTCTGATGACACTGAGATAATGCTCTGATGCTGTAGTGATGATGCAGTGAGGACGCAGAGATGATGCTGTGATGAAAATGTGAAGATGCTGTGATGATGCAGTGATGGCGCAGTGATGATGCTGTGATGACACTGTGATTATGTGGTGATGACACTGTGATGATGATATGATGATGCTGTGATGATGATGTCATGATGCAATGATGATGCAGTTGTGATGATCTGATGATGCTGTAATGGTGATGTGAAGATGCAGTGATGACGCTGCGATGATAATGTGATGATGCAGTGATGATTCAGTGATGATTCTGTTATGATTCTGTGATGATGCAGTGAAGACGCAGTGATGACGCTGTGATGACACAGCAATGATGGTGTGTTGATGCTGTGATGACGTTATGATGATGCAGTGATGATGATATAATGAAGCAGTGATGACCCTGTGATGATGCAGTGATGATGCAGTGTCTATGCCATGATGATGCTGTGATGATGCAGTGAAGATGATGGGATGATGCAGTGATGATACTGTGATGACGCTGTGAGAATGCATTGATTATGCAGTAATGATGCTGTGATGATGCTGAGATGATGCTGTGATGATGCAGTGATGGTGCAGTGATGATGCTGTGAAGGCGCAGTGGTGATGCTTTCATTATGCTGTGATGATGCAGTGATTATGCAGATATGGTGCTGTGATGATGCTGTGATGATACCGTGATGACGCTGTGATGACGGAGTGATGATGCTGTGATGACACTCTGATGATGTTGTGAAGATAATGTGATGATGCCGTGATGATGCTGTGAAGATAATGTGATGACGCTGTTATGATGCAGTATTTATGCAGTAAAGATTCTGTGATGCTGAGATGATGCTGTGATGATGCAGTGATGATGCTGTCATGACGCTGCGATGATGATGTGATGATGCTGTGATGACTGTGATGACACTCTGATGACACTATTATGATGCTGAGATGATGCAGTGATGATGCAATGATGATGCTGTGATGATGCTGTTTTGACGCTGTGATGACTCAGTGATGATGCTGTGATGATGCAGTGTTTATGTAGTTATAAGGCTGTGATGATGCTGTGATGATGCAGTGATGATGCTGTGATGATGCAGTGATGATGTTGTGCTGATGCTGTGATGATGCAATGATGATGCTGTGATGATGCTGTTTTGACGCAGTGATGACGCGGTGATGATGCTGTGATGATGCATTGTTTATGTAGTTATGAGGCTGTGATGATGCTGTGATGATGCAGTGATGATGTTGTGCTGATGCTGTGATGATGTTTTGATTAGGCAGTGATGATGCTGTGGTGATGCAGTGATGATGCAGTGATGATGCAGTAATCAAAGCATCATCACAGCACCATCACAGCATCATTACTGCATCATCACAGCATCATCACTGCATCATCTCAGCATCATAATGCATAAATCATAAATAACATCATCATCAGAGCATCACAGCATCATCACAACGTCATCACTCATCACAACTACAGCATCACAGTGTCATCAAAGCGTCATCATAGCCTTATCAGAGCATCACAACAGCATCATCGAAGCATCATGACAGCATCATCACAGCATCATTACTGCATCATCAGAACATCATCACAGTGTCATCAATCCGTCATCACAGCATCATCAGACCATCACAACAACATCATCGCAGCATCATCGCAGCATCATCACAGCATCATCACTGCAGCATCAGAACGTCATCACAGTGTCATCAAACCGCCATCACAGCATCATCAGAGCATCACAACAGCATCATCACCGCGTCATCACTGCATCATCACAGCATGATCACTGGGTCATCAGAACATAATCACAGTGTCATAAAACCGTCATCACAGTATCATCACATCATCATCACAGCATCATCACAGCGTCATCAATGCGTCATCACCACTACATCGTCACAGCATCATCACTGCATCATCTCTGCGTCATAACAGCGTCATGACAGCGTCATCACAGCGTCATCACGTCGTCATCACTGCATCTTCACAGAATCATCAAAGCATCATCGCAGCGTCATCACTGCATCATCACAGCATGATCACAGTGTCATCACAACATCATAACAGCATTATCGTAGCGTCATCACAGCATAATCACAACATCATCACAGCATCATCGCTGCATCATTACAGCATCATCACAGCATCATCACTGCGTCATCACTGCATCATTACTGCATCATCAGAACATTATCATAGTGTCATCAAAGCGTGAACACAGCATCATCACAGCATCACAACAGTTTCATCGCAGCATCACTGCATCATCACAGCATCACAACAGCATCATAACAAAATCATCACAGCGTCATCAAAGCGTCATCACAGCATCATCACTGCATCATAACTGCATCATTACAGCATCATCACAGCATCATCACATCATCATCAAAGCATCACAGCGTCATCAAAGTGTCATCAGAGCATCATCATAACGGCATCACTACAGTATCATCATATCATCACAGCATTATTACAGCATCATCACAGAATCATCAAAACATCACAGCGTAATCAAAGCGTCATCACAGCTTCATCACGGCATCAACACAGCATCATCACAGCATCATCACAGAATCATCACGCCATCATCACAGCATCATCGCAGCATCATCACAGCATCATTAAACCATCACAGCGTCATCAAAGACTCATCGCAGCGTCATCAAAAACATCACCACTGCGTCATCAGAGCGTCATCAAAGAACCATCACCTCGTCATCACAGCTTCATCACAGCATCAACACAGCATCATCACAGTGTCTTCAAAGCGTCATCACATCATCACTGCGCGTCATCACAGAATCATCACAGCGTAATAACTACATTATCAGTGCGTCATCACAGCGTCATCACATCATCATTACAGCATCAACACAGCATCATCGCAGCGTCATCACTGCATCATCGCAGCGTCATCACTGCATCATAACAGCATCATGTGAATGATCACTGCATCATCACAGCATCATAACAACATCATCACATCATCATCACTGCATCATCACAGCATCATCACAGCATCACCAAAGAATCACAGCGTCATCATTGTATCATCACAGCATCATCATAGCGTCATCACAGCATCATCACAATATTATCACAGCCTCACCACATCGTCATAACTGGATCATCACTGCATCATCACTGTATCATCAGAGCATCATCACATCATTTCACTACATGATCAAAGCATAATAACAGCATCATCACGGCATCATCACAGCATCATCACGACATCATTACTGCATCATCACAGCATCATCAGAGCTTAAACAAAGCATCACAGTGCCATCACAGAATCATCACAACATGATCACAGCGTCATCACTGAGTCATCACTGCATCATTACTGCATTATCACAACATTATCATAGTGTCATCAAAGCGTCATCACAGCATCATCACAGCATCACAACAGAATCATCGT
This sequence comes from Clangula hyemalis, assembly GCA_963989345.1. The sequence continues at coordinate 3,479,214 of OZ022455.1, read as the reverse complement.
AGCACCATCACTGCATCATCACTTCATCATCACAGCATCATCACTGCATCATCACATCATCACAGTGTCATCAAAGCGTCATCAAAGCATTATCACAGCATCATAACATCATGATCACTGCATCATGAAAACGTCATCACAGCTTCACTACAGCATTATCACAACATCATCACAGCATCAAAGTGTCATCACAGCGTCATCACAGCATCATCACAGCATCATCAAATAATCAAAGCCTCATCAAAGCGTCATCACAGCATCATCACAGCGTCATCAATGCATCATCACAGCATCATCACAGCGTCATCACAGCGTCATCATCACATCATCACTGTACCATCACTGAGTCATCACAGCATCATTACTGCATCATCACAACATCATCACAGTGCTATCAAAGCATTGTCACAGCATCATCACAACATCACCATCGCATCGTCATCACTGCATCATCAAAGCATCACAACAGCATCATCGCAGCATCATCACAGCATCATCACTGCATCACAGCGTCGCCATCACTGCATCATCACAGAATCATCACTGTATCATCGCAGCGGTATCACTGCATCATCACAGCATGATCACAGCATCATCACAGAACCATCACAACATCATCACAGCATCATCACAGCTTCATTAAAGCATCATACCTACATCATCACAGCATCACAGCATCATCAAAGTGTCATAACAACGTCATCACAGCATCATCACTGCATCATCACTCCGTCATTACAGCATCATCAGAGCATCATCACAGCATCACCAAAGCATCATCACTGCATCATCACAGCATCATCACTGCATCATTACAATATCATTGCAGTGTCATCACTGCGTCATCACACCATCATCACAGCATCATCAAAGCATCACAGCGTCATCAGAGTGTCATCACAACATCATCACTGCGTCATCACAGCGTCATAACAGCATCATCACAGCATCATCACAGCATCATCACAGCATAATCACAGCATCATCACAACATCATCACAGCATTATCACAGCATCATCGCTGCATCATCACAGCATCATAACATCATCATCAGAGCATCACAGCATCATCACAGCATCATCACTGGATCATCACAACAACATCACAGTGTCATCAAAGCGTCATCATAGCATTATCAGAGCATTACAACATCATCATCGCAGCGTCATCACAGCATCATCACAGCATCATCACTGCATCATCAGAACGTCATCACAGTGTCATCAAACCGTCATCACAGCATCATCAGAGCATCACATCAGCATCATCACCGCATCATCACAGCATCATCACTGGGTCATCAGAACATAATCACAGTGTCATAAAACCGTCATCACAGTATCATCACAGCATCATCACAGTATCAAGACAACATCATCATTGCATAATCAGTGCATTATCTATGCATCATCAAAGCTTCAACAAGGCATCACAGTGCCATCACAGTGTCATCACTGTATCATCATTGAGTCATCAAAGCATCATCACATCATCATCACAGCATCATCACAGCGTCATCAATGCGTCATCACCACTACATCGTCACAGCATCACCACTGCGTTATCAGAGCGTCATGAAAGAACCATCACAGCATCATCAGAGCTTCATCACAGCATCAACACAGCATCATCACAGTGTCATGAAAGTGTCATCACAGCATCATCAACGCATTATCACAGAATCATCACAGCATAATAACAACATTATCAGTTCATCATCACAGTGTCATCACAGCATCATCACAGCATCAACACAGCATCATCGCAGCATCATCACTGCATCATCACAGCATCATAACTGCATCATCACTGCATCATCACAACATCATCAAATAATCAGGAAAGCATCACAGCTTCATCAAAGCATCACCAGAGCGTCATCACTTCATCTTCACTGCATCATCACAGCATCATCACAGCATCATCTCATCATCATCACTGCATCATCACAGCATCATCGCATCACCATCACAGCATCACAGCGTCATCACAGCGTCATCACAGTATCATCACTCCGTTATCACAGCATCATCACAGCATAGACAAAGATTCGCAGTGTCACCATTGCATCATCACAGAATCATCAAGGCATCATCGTAGCGTCATCAGAACATTATCGCTGCCTCATCACTGCATCATAACAGCATCATCACTGTGTCATCACAACATCATCACTTCAACATCACAACAACATCACACTGTCATCAAAGCGTCATCACAGCATCATAATACATCATCACCACATCACAACAGCATCATCACAACATCATAACAGCATCATCCAGGCGTCATCACTGCATCATCAAAGCGTCACCACAGCGTCATCACAGCATCATCAAAGCATCACAGCGTAATCAAAGTGTCATCACAGCTTCATCACGGCATCAACACCGCATCATCACAGCATCATCACAGAATCATCACGCCATCATCACAGCATCATCACAGAATCATCACACCATCATCATGCCATCATCACAGCATCATCAGAGTGTCATCAAAGCACCATCACAGCGTCATCACAGCTTCATCACAACATCAACACGGCATCATCACAGTGTCATCAAAGCGTCATCACAGCATCATCAGCGCGTCATCACAGAATCATCACAGCGTAATAACTACATTATCAGTGCATCATCACAGCGTCATCACGGCATCATTACAGCATCAACACAGCATCATCACAGTGTTATCACTGCATCATCACAGCGTCATCACTGCATCATCACAGCATCATCACAGCATCACCAAAGAATCACAGCGTCATCATTGTATCATCACAGCATCATCAGAGCATCATCAGACCATTATTGCTGCCTCCTCACTGCATCATCACAGCATCATCACTGCATCATCACAGCATCATCACAATATTATCACAGCCTCACCACAGCGTCATAACTGCATCATCACTGCATCATCAATGTATCATCAGAGCATCATCACATCATTTCACTGCATGATCACAGCATAATAACAGCATCATCACGGCATCATCACGGCATCATTACTGCATCATCACAGCATCATCACTGCATCAACACAACATCATCACAGAATCATCACGGCATCATCACAGCATCATTACTGCATCATCACAGCATCATCAGAGCTTCAAAAAAGCATCACAGTGCCATCACAGCGACATCACTGAATCATCACAGCGTAATCACAGCATAATCATAGCATCATGGCAGCGTCATCACTGCATCAACACAGAATCATCACAACATGATCATAGTGTCATCAAAGCGTCATTAAAGCATTATCACAGCATCATAACATCATGATCACTGCATCATGAAAACGTCATCACAGCATCGCCACAGCATCATCACAACATCATCACAGCATCACGGCGTCATCACAGCGTCATCACAGCATCATCACTGCATCATCACTGCATCAACAAAACATCATCACATTGTCATCAAACCGTCATCACAGCATTATCAGAACATCACAACAGCATCATCGCCTCGTCATCAAAGCATCATCACAGCATCATCACTGCATCATCAGAACATCATCACAGTGTCATCAAACCGTCATCACAGCATCATCAGAGCATCACAACAGCATCATCGCCTCGTCATCACAGCGTCATCACAGCATCATCACTGCATCATAAGAACGTCATCATAGTGTCATCAAACCGTCGTCACAGCATCATCAGAGCATCACATCAGCATCATCATTGAGTCATCACTGCATCATCACAGCATCATCACTGGGTCATCAGAACATAATCACAGTGTCATAGAACCGTCATCACAGCATCATCACAGTATAAAGACAACATCATCACTGCATAATCAATACAGCGTCATGTGTGCATCATCACAGCATCATCACAACATCATCACAGCGTCATCACAGCATCATCATTGAATCACGACAGCGTCATCACAGCATCATGACAGCGTCATCACAGCATCATCACTGCATCATCATATCATCCTGAGAGCATCATAGCTGCATAATCACAGCATCATCAAATTGTCATAACAGCATCATCACAGCGTCATCACAGCATAGTAACATCGTCATCACAGCGTCATCAAAGCATCATCACCGCTTCATCAGAGCATCATCACAGCATCATTAGAGCGTCATCACTGCATCATTACATCATCATCAGTGCATCATCAGAGCATCATCACAGCATCATCAGAGCATCATCACAACATCATCACATCATCATGACTGCATCATCACAGCATCATCACTGCGTCATCACAGCGTCATCACAACATCATCACAGTGTCATCAAAGCCTCATCACAGCATCACAACAGCATCATCACAGTGTCATTAAAGCATCATCACAGCGTCATCACAGCATCATCCCATCACCATTAAAGCATCATCACAGCATCATCGAAGCATCACAGTGTAATCAAAGAGTCATCATAGCGTCATCACTGCATCATCACAGTATCATAACTGCATCATCACTGCATAAACACTGCATCATCACTGCGTCATCAAATCATCATTACAGCATCATCACAACAGCATCACCACAGCATCATAACATCATCATTTCTGGTGCCAACGCAGAAATCTTGTTTTTTTTTGACCATGAAGCACTTTACTCAGCACCTGGCCTGATGGCCGCAGACGGGTCCCTATCTTTTAGGGGAAAAAGGATCCTGGGCCAGGAGCTGGCAGGGCTCATTGAGAGGGCTTTAAACTAGGTAAGAAGGGGGATGGGGCTGAAGCAAGGATTGTTGGGGCTGTTCCGGGGGAACAATGGCAAGGCCGGAGGATAGGGCAATGGCCCAGCTGAAGTGTATCTACACCAATGCTCTGATGATGCTCTGATGATGCAGTGATGTTGCAGTAGTGACGCTGTGATGATTCTCTGATGATGCAGTGATGACGCTGTGATGATACTCTGATGATGGTGTGATGATGCAGTGATGATGATGTGATGATTCTCTGATAATGCTGTGATGATGCAGTGATGATGTTGTGATAACGCAGTGATGATGCTGTGATAATTGTGTGATGATGCAGTGATGACGCTGTGATGATACTCTGATGATGGTGTGATGATGCAGTGATGATGATGTGATGATGCTCTGATGATGATGTGATGATGCTGTGATGATATTGTGATGACGCTGTGATGATGCTGTCGTGATGTCGTGTTGTGCTGGTGCTGTGATGATGTTTTGATTACTCAGTGATGGTGCTGTGCTGATGCAGTGATGATGCAGTGATGACGCAGTAATGATGCTATGATGATGCTGTGATTATGATGTGATGATGCATTGATCACGATGTGATGATGTTGTGATGATGCAGTGATGACACTGTGATGATTTTGTGATGATTTATGATGATGCTGTGATGATGTAGTGATGATGCTGTGATGATGTGATTATGGAGCTATGAAGCTGTGATGATGCTGTGATGATGCTGTGATGACGCTGTGATGACACAGAGATTATGCTGTGATGACACTTACATGATGTTGTGATGATGATGTGATGATGCTGTGACGATGTAGTGATGATACTGTGATGACGCTGTGATGATGCAGTGAGTAAGTAGTAATGATGGTGAGATGATGCTGAGATGTTGCTGTGAAGATGCACTGATAATGCAGTGATGATGCTGTGATCATGCTATGAGTATGTTTTTGACGCTGCGATGATGATGCGCTGATGTTCTGGTGACACTGCGATGACACAGTGATGGTGCTGTTATGATGCTAATGACGCTCTTATGATGTTGTGATGATGCTGTGATTATGCTGTGATGATGCAGTAATGATGCTGTGATGATGCTGTGATGATGCAGGGATGACGCTGTGATGATGCAATGATGATGATGTGATGATGCTGTGATGACGCTGTTATGATGCAGTGATGATGATGTGATGATGCTGTGATGACATAGTGATGATGCTGTGATGACGCTGTTATGATGCAGTGATGATGATGTGATGATGCTGTGATGACACTGTGATGATGCAGTGATGATGCTGTGATGACACTGTGATCATGCTGAGATTATGCTGTGAAGATGCAGTGATGATGCAGTGATCACAGAATCACAGAATTTCTAGGTTGGAAGAGACCTCAAGATCATCGAGTCCAACCTTTGACCTAACGCTAACAGTCCCCACTAAACCATATCCCTAAGCTCTACATCTAAACGTCTTTTAAAGACTTCCAGGGATGGTGACTCCACCACCTCCCTGGGCAGCCTGTTCCAGTGCCTAACAACCCATTCAGTAAAGAAGTTCTTCCTAACATCTAACCTAAAACTCCCCTGGCGCAACTTTAGCCCATTCCCCCTCGTTCTGTCACCAGGCACGTGGGAGAACAGGCCAACCCCCACCTCACTACAGCCTCCTTTAAGGTACCTGTAAAGAGCGATAAGGTCGCCCCTGAGCCTCCTCTTCTCCAGGCTGAACAAGCCCAGCTCCTTTAGCCGCTCCTCGTAGGACTTGTTCTCCAGGCCCCTCACCAGCTTCGTCGCCCTCCTCTGGACCCGCTCAAGCACCTCGATGTCCTTCTTGTAGCGAGGGGCCCAAAACTGAACACAGTACTCGAGGTGCGGCCTCACTAGAGCCGAGTACAGGGGGACGATCACCTCCCTAGCCCTGCTGGTCACACTGTTTCTGATACAAGCCAGGAAGCCGTTGGCCTTCTTGGCCACCTGAGCACACTGCTGGCTCATATCCAGCCGACTGTCCACCATCACTCCCAGGTCCTTCTCTGCCTGGCAGCTCTCCAACCACTCATCTCCCAGCCTGTAGCTCTGCTTGGGGTTGTTGCGCCCCAGGTGCAGGACCCGGCACTTGGCCTTGTTGAACTTCATACAGTTGACCTCAGCCCATCGGTGCAGCCTATCCAGATCCTCCTGCAGAGCCTTCCTACCCTCGAGCAGATCGACACACGCACCTAACTTGGTGTCATCTGCAAACTTACTGAGGGTGCACTCAATGCCCTCGTCCAGATCATTGATGAAGATATTAAAGAGGACCGGCCCCAGCACCGAGCCCTGGGGGACGCCACTAGTGACTGGCCTCCAACTGGACTTGACTCCATTTACCACGACTCTTTGGGCCCGGCTATCCAGCCAGTTTCTAACCCAACGAAGCGTGCGCCAGTCCAAGTCAAGAGCAGCCAGTTTCTTGAGGAGAATGCTGTGGGAGACGGTGTCAAATGCCTTGCTGAAGTCAAGGTAGACCACATCCACAACCTTTCCCTCGTCCACCCAGCGCGTCGCTTTGTCATAGAAGGAGATCAGGTTTGTCAAGCAGGATCTGCCTTCCATAAACCCATGCTGGCTGGGCCTGATCGCCTGCTTGCCCTGCAAGTGCTGCATGATGACTCTCAAGAGGATCTGCTCCATGAGCTTCCCCGGTACTGAGGTCAAACTGACAGGCCTGTAGTTTCCCGGGTCTGCCCTCCGGCCCTTCTTGTAGATGGGCGTCACATTTGCTAGTCGCCAGTCAGCTGGGACCTCCCCCGATAGCCAGGACTGCTGATAAATGATGGACAGGGGCTTGGCCAGCTCCTCTGCCAGTTCTCTCAGTACCCTTGGGTGGATCCCATCCGGCCCCATCGATTTGTGCACATCCAAGTGCCGTAGCAGGTCACCAACCATTTCTTTGTGGATAGTGAGGGCCACATCCTGCTCCCCATCCCCTTCCACCAGCTCAGGGTACTGGGTATCCAGAGAACAACCGGTATTGCCGCTAAAGACTGAGGCAAAGAAGGCATTGAGCACCTCCGCCTTTTCCTCATCTCTTGTAACTAAGTTTCCCCCCGCATCCAGTAAAGGATGGAGATTCTCCTTAGTCCTCCTTTTTGTGTTGATGTATTTATAAAAACATTTTTTGTTATCTTTAACGGCAGTAGCCAGATTGAGCTCCAGATGAGCTTTGGCCTTCCTAATTTTGTCCCTACACAGCCTCGCTACATCCTTATAGTCCTCCCTAGTGGCCTGCCCACTTTTCCAAAGATTATAAACCCTCTTTTTTCTCCTAAGCTCAAGCCACAGTTCTCTGTTGAGCCAGGCTGGTCTTCTTCCCTGCTGGCTCATCTTTGGGCACATGGGGACAGACCGCTCCTGCGCCATTAAGATTTCCCTCTTGAAGAGCGCCCAGCCTTCCTGGACTCCTCTGCCCTTCAGAACCGCCTCCCAAGGAACTCCACCAACTAGTGTCCTGAGCAGCCCAAAGTCAGCCCTCCGAAAGTCCAATACAGCTGTTTTACTGGTCCCCTTCCTGGCCTCGCCAAGAATAGTGAACTCCACCATTTCGTGGTCACTCTGCCCAAGACAGCTCCCGACAATCACATCCTCCACCAGTCCTTCTCTGTTTGTGAAGAGAAGGTCTAGCGGGGCACCACCCCTGGTAGGTTCACTAACCAGCTGTGTCAGGAAGCTATCTTCCACGCTCTCCAGAAACCTCCTAGACTGCTTTCTCTGGGCTGTGTTGTGCTTCCAGGATATGTCAGGGAAGTTGAAGTCCCCCACGAGTACAAGCGCTGAAGATTTCGCAACTTCTGTCAGCTGCCTGTAGAACTCCTCATCCGTCTCCTCATCCTGGTTCGGCAGTCTATAGCAGACCCCGACCAGGACACTAGCCTTGTTGTCCCTGCCGATCCTAACCCAAAGGGACTCGACCTTGTCATTCCTAGCCTCGAGTTCTACAACATCGAAAGACTCTCTAATATAGAGAGCCACACCACCAGCCCTTCTGTGCTGCCTGTCCCTTCTGAAGAGCTTATAGCCAGGCATTGCAGCACTCCAGTCATGACTGTGGTCCCACCACGTCTCCGTGATGGCAACCAAGTCGTAGCCTGCCTGCTGCACAATGGCTTCCAGCTCCTCCTGTTTGTTACCCATGCTGCGTGCATTGGTGTAGATGCACTTCAGCTGGGCCATTGCCCTATCCTCCGGCCTTGCCATTGTTCCCCCTGGCACAGCCCCAATAATCCTTGCTTCAGCCCCATCCCCCTTCTTACCTAGTTTAAAGCCCTCTCAATGAGCCCTGCCAGCTCCTGGCCCAGGATCCTTTTTCCCCTAAAAGATAGGGACCCGTCTGCGGCCATCAGGCCAGGTGCTGAGTAAAGTGCCCCATGGTCGAAAAACCCAAGATTTCTGCGTTGGCACCAGCCCCGGAGCCACGTGTTTAACAGGTGGGCTTTCCGTGTCCTCTCTGTACCCCTCCCTGCCACCGTAGGGATGGACGAAAACACCACCTGCACTCCCGCTCCATCCACTAACCGTCCCAGCCCCCTAAAGTCTCTTTTGATAGCCTTCAGGCTTCTCTCTTCAATGTTGTCACTGCCCACCTGGACTATCAAAAGAGGATAATAATCAGAGGGGCGTACCAGGTTGGGAAGCTTCCTGGCAACGTCCCTGACCCTGGCCCCAAGGAGGCAGCAGACTTCCCTACGGGTAGGGTCAGGCCGACAAATAGGGCCCTCTGTTCCCCTAAGAGTAGAGTCTCCAACAACAATAACCCTCCTGTCTTTCTTGATGGAGGCAGTCCTGAGGCGTGGAGTCGACCTCCTCGCCCTAGGCATCCTCCTGGGAACACTTGCTACCTCTTCCTCAGCTACTGGTCTGTCAAGCTCCAGGGCCTCAAACCTGTTGCTTAGGGGCACCTGGGAAGGTGGGGCCGGAAGGGGAGGGCATCGCCTGTGACGTCGAGCAGGGACCTGTTTCCATTCCTCCTCAACTCCCAGATCCCCTCCCTCTGCCTGACAGCAGCAGGGCAGAGGGTCCACCCCCATTTGGGGTGTCTCACCCCGGTACCTCTCCTTGAGGCCCTGCAGGGAGTTACTCCACAAGTCTATCTCCCGCTCACACTCCCTGATATCCCTCAGCCTCTCAACCTCCTCCTTGAGCTCCGCCACCATGCGGACCAGGTCATCCACCTGCTCGCACCTCACGCACGCAGTGTCTCTGCCGCCCGCCGATGGCAACAACAGGCTCAGACACTCCCTGCATCCGGTGACCTGAACTGCTGCATTTTTTAATGGGTAGTCGGTCTGGGTGTGTACCGACTTCCTGGAGAGCGCACCGTGCCTGGTGGAGACCATTATCACCTAGCTAACGGCTGTCGTTAAGAGGTGTTCGTGTGGGCGGGGGGGAGCGCTCTGCCCTTCCTGCTCGCCCTGCCTGCGCGAACTGCCGCGCTAACTGCCGCGCCACTCCCTTCTGACGCGCCACGCCCTGTTTGCCCGTCCTGGTCGCTCGCGCTCCCCAGGGGCAGCTTTTGAACGGCTGGGGAGGGGGCGCTGCTGGCTCCACCTTCGCCTCATCAGCCTCCCTCACGAGGGCTGCCAGGTCGTAGCGGATCCCTCAAGTACGCTCGATGCCGGAAAATTTAGCCCTGCCTGGCCCGATCCCCCGCTCCGCTGCAGAATGCATCTGCCCCGGAGCCGATCGCCTTGGCAAATGACATGCAGTTATGACCGGCAAATGATGATGCAGTTATGACCCTGTGATGACACTGTGATGATGCAGTGATGACACGGTGATGACGGTGTGATGATGTTGTGATTATGGTGTGCTGATGCAGTGATGATGCTCTGATGATGCACTGACAATAGTGTGATGACGCTGTGAGGATGCAGTGAGTAAGCAGTAAAGATGCTTTGATGATGCTGTTATGATGCTGCAATGATGCTGTGATGATGCTGTGGGCTGCTCTGATGACAATTTGATGACGTAGTGATGATTTTGTCATGACACCATGATGCTGCTCTGATGCTGCTGTGATGATGCTGTGATTATGCTGTGATGACGCTCTGATGACACAGTGATGATGCTGTGATGACACTATGATGATGCTGTGATGATGTTTTGATGATGCTCTGATGACGCAGTGATGATAGTGTGATGGCACTCTGATGATGTTGTGATGATGATGTGATTATTCTCTGATGATGCAGTGATGATACTGTGATAACGCTGTGATGATGCAGTGTTTATGCAGTAATGATTCTGTGATGATGCTGTGATGATGCTTGATGACGCAGTGATTATTCTGTGATGACACTTACATGACATTGTGATGATGATGTGATGATGCAGTGATGATGCAGTGATGATACTGTGATGACGCTGTGATGATGCAGTAAGTAGTAATGATGGTGTGATGATGCTGAGATGTTGCTGTGAAGATGCACTGATAATGCAGTGATGATGCTGTGATGATGCCATGATTATGTTTTGTTGACGCTACGGTGATGATGTGCTGATGTTCTGCTGACACTGCGATGACACAGTGATGGTGCTGTTATGATGCTAATGACGCTCTTATGATGTTGTGATGATGCTGTGATGATGCTGTGATTATGCTGTGATGATACAGTAATGATGCTGTGATGATGCTGCAAGGATATTGTGATGATGCTGTTATGATGCAGCGATGACGCTGTGATGATGCAGTGATGATGATGTGATGATGCAGTGATGATACTGTGATGACGCTGTGATGATGCAGTGATTATGCATTAATGATTCTGTGATGATGCTGAGATGATATTTTGATGATGCAGTGATGACGCTGTGATGACCTTATTATGATACTGTGATGATGCTGTGATTATGCAGCTACGATTCTGTGATGATGCTGTGATGATGATGTGATGATGATCCGATGATGCTGTGATGATGTTGTGATGATGCTCTGACGATGCAGTGAGGACGATGTGGTGACGCTGTTTTGACGCAGTGATGACGCTGTGACGATAATGTGATGATGATCAGATGATGCAGTGATGATGCTTTGATGACGCAGTGATTATGCAATGATGACGCTGCGATACTTCTGTAATGATGCTCTGATGATGCTGTGATGATTCTGTGATGACGCTTTGATGATGCTGTGATGATGCAGTGATGATGCTGTGATGATGCAGTGATGATGATGTGATGATGCTGTGATGACGCTGTTATGATACAGTGATGATAATATGATGACGTAGTGAGGATGCTGTGATGACGCTATGATCATGCTGTGTGGATGCTGTGACGACACTGTGATGATGATGATGCAGTGATGATACTGTGATGACGCTGTGATGATGCAGTGATTATGCAGTAATAATTCTGTAATGACGCTGAGATGATGCTGTGATGATGCAGCGATGATGCAGTGATGATGCTGTCACGATGCAGTGGTAATGCTGTGATGATGCTGTGATGATGCTGTGATGACCCTGTGATGATGCGGTGATGATGCAGTGATTATGCATTTATGATGTTGTGAGGATATTGTGATGATGCAGTGGTGATGCAGTGATGATGCAGTGACGATGCTGTGATGATATTGTGATGATGCTGTAACGATGCATTGATGACACTGCGAAGATGCTGAGATGATGATTCTGTGATGATGCAGTGATGGTGATGTGATGATGCTGTGATGACGCTCTGATCACAAAGTGATGACGCTGCGATGATGATGTGATGATGCTGTAATGAATATGGGATGATGCTGTGATGATGCTGTTATGATGCTGTGATGACGCTCTGATGTCGCTCTGATGACGCTGTGATGACGGAATGATGATGCTGTGATAATGCTGTGATGACGCAGTGATGATGTAGTGATGATGTCGTTATGATGATGTGATGATGCTGTGATGATGCAGTGAGTCAGCAGTAATGATGCTGTCATGATGTTGTGAAGATGCTGGGATGATGCGGTGATGATGCTGTGATTATGCAGTGATGATGCTCTGATTATTCAGCTATGAAGCTGCGATGATGCTGTGATGATGCTGTGATGACGCAGTGATGATGCTGTGATGACACTGATGATGTTGTGATGATGCTGAGATGATGCAGTGATGATGCTGTGCTGATGCTGAGATGGTGCTGTGATGACGCTGTGATGATGCAGTGTGTAAGTAGTAATAAGGCTGTCATGATGTTGTGATGATGCTGGTATGATGATGTGATGAAGCAGTGATGATGCTGTGGTGATGCTGTGATGACGCTGCGATACAGCTGTGATGATGCTGTGATGACGCTGTGATGATAATTTGATGATGAATTAATGACTTTGTGATTACGCTGTGATGACGCATTGAAGATTATGTGATGATGATGTGATGATGCAGTGATGATGATGTGATGATGCGGTGATGGTGATGTGATGATGCAGATATTTTGATGTGATGATGCAGTGATTCCGCAATATTGATACTGTGATGACGCTGAGATGAAACATTGATGATTAGTGATGATGATGTGATGTTGCAGTGATGATTTGATAATGCTGTGACGATGCAGTGACGATGCAGTGATGATGCTGTGATGATGCTATGATTATGTTGTGATGATGTAGTGATGAGATGTAGTGATGTGATGATGCTGTCATGACGCAGTGATGATCCTCTGATGTCGCTCTGATGATGCTGTGATGATGCTGTGATGATGTTGTTATGATGCAGTAATGATGCAGTGATGACGCAGTGATGATTCTGTGATGATGCAGTGATGATATAGTGATGACGCTGTGATGATGCATATTTTCATAGCGACCATGAAGTGGTTGAGTTCAAAATTTACGGTGACAGAAGGAAAAGTGCCACCAAAACCTCATCCCTAGATATGGGGAAAGTGGACTTCAGGCTGCTCAGGGAACTAGTCAGCAAGGTCCCCTGGGAAACTGCTCTTGAAGGCCTCGATGTCCACCAGTGCTGGTCATTCTTTAAGCGATGCCTCCTAGAAGCACAAGATCAGGCAATTCCTAAATATCGCAAGTCAGGCAGGCGGGGCAGGAGGCCGGCGTGGCTGACCAGGAACATTCTAATGGAGATTAGGCGGAAACAGAGAGTGTTTCGCTACTGGAAGGAGGGCCAGGTGTCAAGGAAAGAATACAGGGATGCTGTTCGTGTTTGTAGGGAGAAAATTCGTGTGGCCAAAGCACACCTAGAGTTGAAGCTGGCTGTGTCTGTGAGAGAAAATAAAAAGGGTTTTTTTAGATATGTGAATGGAAAAAGGAGAACTAAAGAATACATAGGGCCGCTCCTTGATAGGGAAGGTCTCCTCACAGACAATGACATAGGCAAAGCAGAGATGCTTAACGCCTTCTTTGCCTCTGTCTTCAATGCCGATGATGGGCTTCGGGACCCAGGGTGCCCTGAGCTGGAGGACCGGGACGGTGGGGATGACAAACTCCCAACCAACCCTGAATGTGTGCGGGATTTGCTACTCCACCTGGATCCCTACAAGTCCATGGGTCCGGATGGGATTCATCCCCGGGTGCTGAAAGAGCTGGCGGACGTCATCGCGGAACCTCTCTCAATTATTTTTCAACGATCCTGGGAATTTGGAGAGGTCCCGGTAGACTGGAAGCTGGCAAATGTTGTGCCGATTTTCAAGAAGGGTCAGAAAGAAGACCCTAGCAATTACAGGCCTGTCAGTCTCACGTCAGTGCCTGGTAAAATCATGGAGAAGATGGTTCTCGAACTTATTGAGGCGCACCTGGGGGACAAAGCAGTCATTGGTCCCAGCCAGCATGGGTTTGTGAAGGGTAGGTCCTGCCTAACTAACCTGATTTCCTTTTATGATAAGATCACCCGTATGGTGGACCAAGGGAAACCAGCTGATGTGATTTTTTTGGACTTCAGCAAGGCTTTTGACACGGTTTCCCATAGGATCCTACTGGACAAAATGTCCACCATACAGCTAAATAAAAACATCATACGATGGGTGAGCAATTGGCTAACGGGCAGGGCCCAAAGGGTTATGGTAAATGGGGCTGCGTCAGGCTGGCGGGCGGTCACCAGTGGGGTCCCTCAAGGCTCCATTTTAGGGCCGGTACTTTTCAATATTTTTATAAGCGATCTGGATGTAGGAATAGAGGGTATTTTGAGCAAGTTTGCTGATGACACCAAACTTGGAGGAGTTGTGGACTCGAATGAGGGTGGAAAGGCCTTGCAGAGGGACCTGGATAGGTTGGAGAGCTGGGCGATCACCAACCGCATGAAGTTCAATAAGAGCAAGTGCCGGGTCCTGCACCTGGGACGGGGAAACCCTGGCTGCACGTACAGACTGGGCGATGAGACGCTGGAGAGCAGCCTAGAAGAGAGGGATCTGGGGGTCGTGGTAGACAGCAAGTTGAATATGAGCCAGCAGTGTGCCCTGGCAGCCAGGAGGGCCAACCGTGTCCTGGGGTGCATCAAGCACGGCATTGCTAGTAGGTCACGGGAGGTGATTGTCCCGCTCTACTCTGCGCTGGTGCGGCCTCACCTCGAGTACTGTGTGCAGTTCTGGGCACCACAGTATAAAAAGGACATGAAACTGTTGGAGAGTGTCCAGAGGAGGGCTACGAAGATGGTGAAAGGCCTGGAGGGGAAGACGTACGAGGAACGGCTGAGGTCACTGGGCCTGTTCAGCCTGGAGAAGAGGAGGCTGAGGGGAGACCTCATCACAGTCTACAACTTCCTCGTAAGGGGGTGTCGAGAGGCAGGAGACCTTTTCTCCATTAACACCAGTGACAGGACCCGCGGGAACGGGGTTAAGCTGAGGCAGGGGAAATTTAGGCTTGACATCAGGAGGGGGTTCTTCACAGAGAGGGTGGTGGCACACTGGAACAGGCTCCCCAGGGAAGTGGTCACTGCACCGAGCCTGTCTGAATTTAAGAAGAGATTGGACTGTGCACTTAGTCACATGGTCTGAACTCTTGGGTAGACCTGTGCGGTGTCAAGAGTTGGACTAGATGATCCTTAAGGGTCCCTTCCAACTCAGGATATTCTATGATTCTATGATTCTATATGATGATGCAGTGATTACGCAGTGATGATGATGTGATAACGCAGTGACGATGCTGTCGTGATACTGTGATGATGCTGTGATGCCGCAGTGATGATGATGTGATGATGCTGTGATAATGATGTGATGATGCAGTAATTCTGCAGTGATGATGCTGTGATTATGCTGAGATGATGCTCTGATGATGCAGTGATGATGCTGCGATGATGCTGTGAATATGTTGCTATGATGTGATGATGCTGTGATGATGCAGTGAAGACGCTGTAATGATGCTCTGATGAATCTGTGATGACGGTATGATTACGCTGTCGTGATGCTCAGATACCACTGTCATGATGCTATGATGATGCTGCGATGATGTTGTGATGATGCTGTGATGATGCAATGATGATGATGTGATGATGCTGTGACAATGTAGCGATGATGCAGTGAAGATGCTGTGATGATGCTGTGATGATGCTCTGATGCTGCAGTGGTGACGCTGCGATGCTGCTGTGATACTGCTGTGATGATGCTGTGATGACGCAGTGATGATGTGATGGTGCTGGGATGATGATGTTATGATGTGGTGTTGATGCTGCGATGACGCTGTTATGATTCTGTGACGATGCAGTGATGATGCTGTGATGACCCCATTGTGACGTTGTGATGACGCTGTCGTGATGCTGTGATGATGCTGTGATGACAATATGATGACGCAGTTATGATGCTGTTATGATACATTCATTATGCAGTGATGATGCAGATATGAGGCTGTGATGACGCTGTGATGATGCAGTGATGATGCAGTGATGATGCTGTGATGATGCAGTGATGACGCAGTGATGATGCTGCGATGATGATTTGAAGATGCTGTGATGATGCAGTGATGATGCAGTCATGATGCTGTGAAGGTGCAGTGGCGATGCTTTCATTATGCTGTGATGATGCAGTGATTATGCAGCAATGCTGCTGTGATGATGCTGTGATGATACCGTGATGACGTTGTGATGACGGAGTGACGATGCTGTGATGACACTCTGATGATGCTGATAATGTGATGATGCCGTGATGATGCTGTGAAGAGAATGTGATGACGCTGTTATGATGCAGTATTTATGCAGTAAAGATTCTGTGATGCTGAGATGATGCTGTCATGACGCTGCGATGATGATGTGATGATGCTGTGATGACTGTGATGACACTCTGATGACACTATTATGATGCTGAGATGATGCAGTGATGATGCTGTGATGATGCAGTGATGATGCTGTGATTATGTTTTGATTAGGCAGTGATGATGCTGTGGTGATGCAGTGATGATGCAGTGATGATGCAGTAATCAAAGCGCCATCACAGCACCATCACAGCATCATTACTGCATCATCACAGCATCATAACATCATCATCAGAGCATCACAGCATCATAACAGCGTCATCACTGCATCACAACAACAGCATCATAGTGTCATCAAAGCGTCATCATAGCATTATCAGATCATCACAACAGAATCATCGAAGCGTCATCACAGCATCATCACAGCATCATCACTGCAGCATCAGAACGTCATCACAGTGTCATCAAACCGTCATCACAGCATCATCAGAGCATCACAACAGCATCATCACTGCGTCATCACTGCATCATCACTGCATCATCAGAACATAATCACAGTGTCATAAAACCGTCATCACAGTATCTTCACAGCATCATCACAGTATCAAGACAACATCATCACTGCATAATCAGTGCATTCTCAATGCATCATCAGAGCTTCAACAAGGCATCACAGCGCCATCACAGTGTCATCACTGCATCATAATAGTCATCACAGCATCATCACATCATCATCACAGCATCATCACAGCGTCATCAATGCGTCATCACCACTACATCGTCACAGCATCATCACTGCATCATCACTGCATCATCGCAGCATCATCGCAGCGTCATCACAGTGTAATCAATGTGTCATCATAAATACATCGTCACAGCATCATCACAGTGTCATCAATGCATCATCACAGCATCATCAAAGCATCATCACAGCATCATCACAGCGCCATCACAGCATCATCACAGCATCACAAGAGCATCATCGTTGCATCATCACTGCATCATCACCTCATCATCACTGCATTATCACTGCATCATCACAACATCATCACAGTGTCATCAAAGCATCATCACAGCATCATCACATCATGATCACTGCATCATGAAAGCGTCTTAACAGCATCACCACAGTATCATCACAACAGTATTACATTATCACAGCGTCATCACAGAGTCATCATCACATCATCACTGTACCATCACTGAGTCATCACAACATCATTACTGCATCATCACAACATCATCACAGTGCTATCAAAGCATTGTCACAGCATCATCACAACATCACCATCGCATCGTCATCACTGCATCATCAAAGCATCACAACAGCATCATCGCAGCATCATCACAGCATCATCAATGCATCACAGCGTAGCCATCACTGCATCATCACAGAATCATCACTGTATCATCGCAGCGGTATCACTGCATCATCACAGCATGATCACAGCATCATCACAGCACCATCACAACATCATCACAGCTTCATTAAAGCATCATACCTACATCATCACAGCATCACAGCATCACCAAAGCATCATCACTGCATCATCACAGCATCATCACTGCATCATTAAAATATCATTGCAGTGTCATCACTGCGTCATCACACCATCATCACAGCATCATCAAAGCATCACAGCGTCATCAGAGCGTCATCACAACATCATCACTGCGTCATCACAGCGTCATCAAAACACCATCACAGCGTCATCACAGCTTCATCACGGTGTCATTACAGCATCATTACAGTGTCATCAAAGCGTTATCACAGAGTCATCACAACATCATCACAGCATCATCGCAGTGTCATCACACCATCATCACAGCATCATCACACTATTATCACAGCCTCACCACAGAGTCATAACTGCATCAACAGTGCATTATCGCTGCATCATCACAGCGTCATCACAGCATAAACACATCATCATAAATGCATCATCACAGCATCATCAATACATCACAACGTCATCAAAGCATCATCACAGCAGCATCACTACATCATCACTGAGTCATCACAGCGTCATCAGAGCATCATCTCAACATCATCACAGTGTCATCAAAGCATCATCACAGAATCATCATAGCATCATCACAGCATCATGACAACATCATCGCAGCATCATCGCAGCGTTATCAATGCATCATCACAGCATCATCGCAGCGTCATCACTGAATCATCACAGCATCATCACAGCATCATCATAGCATCATGAAAGCATCACAGCGTCATCACAGCATATTCAGTGTCATCACTGCGTCATAACAGCGTCATCACAGCATCATCACTGCATCATCATATAATCATGAAAGCATCATAGCTGTGTAATCACAGCATCATCAAATC
Source organism: Clangula hyemalis (assembly GCA_963989345.1). Next base: position 3,459,997 of record OZ022455.1, on the reverse strand, counting down.
TTCATCACAGCATCATCACAGCATCATCAAAGCTTCATCGCAGTATCATAACTGCATCATCACTGCATAAACACTACATCAGCAGAGCCTCATCTGTGCATCATCACAGCATCATCACAACATCATCACAGCGTCATCACAGCATCATCATATCATCCTGAGAGCATCATAGCTGTATAATCACAGCATCATCAAATTGTCATAACAGCATCATCACAGCTTCATCACAGCATAATAACATCGTCATCACAGCATCATCAAAGCATCACAGTGTAATCAAAGCGTCATCATAGCGTCATCACTGCATCATCACAGCATCATCACAACAGCATCACCACAGCATCATAACATCATCATTTCTGGTGCCAACGCATAAATCTAGTTTTTTTTTTTTGACCATGGGTCACTTTACTCAGCACCTGGCCTAATGGCCGCAGACTGGTCCCTATCTTTTAGGGGAAAAAGGATCCTGGGTCAGGAGATGGCAGGGCTCATTGAGAGGGCTTTAAACTAGGTAAGAAGGGGGAGGGGGCTGAAGCAAGGATTGTTGGGGCTGTGCCAGGGGGAACAATGGCAAGGCCGGAGGATAGGGCAATGGCCCAGCTGAAGTGCATCTACACCAATGCTCTGATGATGCTCTGATGATGCAGTGATGTTGCAGTAGTGACGCTGTGATGACGCTGAGATGTTGCTTTGATGATGCTGCGATGAAGTTCTGGTGATGCTCTGATGATGCAGTGATGATAATTTGATGACGCTATGATGCCGTGATGATGCTGTGATGACGCTGTGATGCACAGCACACATGATCAGAGCATCACAGCATCATCACAACATCACCATAGTATCATCACAGCATCATCACCGCATCATCACAGCATCATCACAGCGTCCTTACAGTGTCATCACAGCTTGTGATGCTGTGATGATAGTGATGCGGTGATGATGCAGTGAGGATGCAGTTACGACGCTGTGATGATGCAGTGATGATGCTGTGATGACACTGTGATGATGTTGTGATGATGCAGTAATGGTGCTGTGATGATGAAGTCATGATGCTCTGATTACGAAGTGATGATGCAGTGATGATGCAGTAATGATGCTGTGATGACTCTGTGATGATGCAGCGATAATGTTGTGATGATGCTCTGATGAAGCAGTGATGAAGCTGCGATGATGCTGTGAATAAGCAGTGATGATGCTGTGACGATATTGTGATGATGCTATGATAACGCTGTGATGACGCGGTCGTAATACTGTGATGACGCTGCTGTGATGGCATGATGATGCTGTGATGTGATGATGCCGTGATGAAGGTCTTATGATGCAATGGTGATGCTGTGATGAAGCAGTGATGACCATGTTGTGATTCTGTGATGATGCTGTGATGCTGCACTGATGATGCAGTGATGACACTGTGATAAAGTAGTGAAGATGATGTGATGATACTGTGATGACGCTGTGATGATGCTGATATGATGCTTTGATGATGCAGTGATGATACTGTGATGACGCTGTGATGATGCAGTGAGTAAGCAGTAATGATGCTGCGATGATGCTGTGATGATGCTGTGATTATGCGGTTATGATGCAGTGATTATGCAGTGATGATGCTGTCATGACACTGTAATGATGCTCTGATGAGGCAGTGATTATGCAGAAATAATGTTGTGCTGGTGCTGTGATGATGTTTTGATTACTCAGTGATGACGCTGTGATGATGCAGCGATGATGCTGTGATGATGCAGTGATGATGCAGTGACGATGCAGTGATGATTCAGTGATGATGTAGTGATGACGCTGTGATGACTCAGTGATGATGCTTTGATGACACAGTGATGATGTAGTGCTGACGTTATGATGACGCTCTGATGATGCTGTGATGACACTGATGATGCGGTGATGATGATATGATGATTGCAGTGATGATACTGTGATGACGCTATGATGATGCAGTGATTATGCATTAATGATTCTGTGATGATGCTGAGATGATATTTTGATGATGCAGTGATGACGCTGTGAAGACCTTATTATGATGCTGTGATGATGCTGTGATGATGCTGTGATTATGCTGCTACGATTCTATGATGATGCAGTTATGGTGATGTGATGATGATGTGATGATGATCCGATGATGCTGTGATGATGTTGTGATGATGCTGTGACGATGCAGTGAGGATGATGTGGTAACGCTGTGTTGATGCAGTGATGATGCTGTGACGTTGCTGTGATGATGATCTGATGATGCAGTGATGATGCAGTGATGATGCTTTGATGACGCAGTAATGACGCTGTGATGATGCTATGATGACGCTGTGATGATTCTGTGATGACGCTTTGATGATGCAGTGATGATGATATGAAGATGCAGTGATGATGATGTGATGATGCAGTGATTCTGCAGTAGTGATACTGTGATGATGCTGAGATGATTCTGTGATGATGCAGTGATTATGCAGTGATGGTGCTGTGATATTGCTGAGATGATTCTGTGATGATGCAGTGATTGTGCAGTGATTATGAAGTGATGACGCAGTGATGATGCTGTGATGAAAATACGAAGATGCTGTGATGATGTAGTGATGATGCTGTGATGACGCTATTATGATGCAGTGATGATGCTGAAATGTTGTCGTGATTATGACTCTATGATGCTGTAATGATGCTGTGATGATGCTGTTATGACGCTCTGATGACACAGTGATTATGCCGTGATGACACAGTGATTATGCTGTGATGACACTGTGATGATGTTGTGATGATGATGTGATGATGCTGTGATTACGCTGTGATTGTGCAGTGATGATGCAGTGATTATGCTGTGATAATGCACTGATGATGCTGTGATGATGCCGTGATGATGATGTGATGATTCTCTGATGATGCTGTGATGATGCAGTGATGATGTTGTGATAACGCAGTGATGATGCTGTGATGATGCTGTGCTGATGTAGTGATGATGCAGTGATGATACTGTTATGACGCTGTCGTGATACTGTGATGATGCTGTGGTGGTGTTGTGATGATGCTGTGATTATGCTGTGATGACGCTGTAATGATGCAGTGATAATGCTGTGATGACGCTGTGATGACACTGTGATGATGCATTTATGACACTGTGATTATGTAGCTATGATGCAGTGATGATTCTGCGATGATTCATTGATGATGCAGTGATGATGTAGTGATGATGCTGTGATGATGCAGTGATGATACTGTGATGACGCTGTTATGATGCAGTGAGTAAGCAGTAATGATGCTGTGATGTTGCTGAGATGGTGCTGTGATGATGCAGTGATGATGCAGTGATTATGCAGTGATGATGCTGTGATGACACTGTGATGATGTTGTGATGACGCTGTGATGATGCAGTGAGTAAGCAGTAATGACGCTGTGATGATGCTGATATGGTGCTGTGATGATGCAGTGATGATGCAGTGATGACGCTGTAATGATGCAGTGATGATGCTGTGATGACCGTGTCGTGATGCTGTGATGATGCTGAGATGACGCTGTGATGACACTGTGATGATGCATTTATGACGCTGTGATTATGTAGCTATGATGCAGTGATGATTCAGTGATGATGCAGTGATGATGTAGTGATGATGTAGTGATGTTACTGTGATGACGCTGTTATGATGCAGTGAGTAAGCAGTAATGATGCTGTGATGTTGCTGAGATGATGCTGTGATGATTCCTTGATGATGCAGTGATGATGCTGTGGTGATGCTATGATTATATTTTGATGATGCTGTGATGATTCAGTGATGATTCTGTGATGACACTGTGATGACTCTGTCGTGATGCTCTGATAACGCTGTCGTGATGCTGTGATGATGCTGCGATGATGTTGTGATGATGCAATGATTATGCTGTGATGATGTAGTAATGATGATGTTATGATGCTGAGGTGCTGCAGTGATGATGCAATGATGATGCTATATTGACGCAGTGATGATGCTGTGATGGTGCAGAGTTTATGCAGTTATGACACTGTGATTATGCTTTGATGAGGACGCAATGATGACGTGACGATGCAGTGATGATGCAGTGATGATGCTGTGATGATGCAGTGATCATGTAGTGAAGATAATGCGATGACGCAGTGATTCTGCAGTAATGATGCAGTGATGATGCTGTGATGATACTGTGATGATGCAGTGATGACGCTGCGATGAAGGTATGATGACGCAGTGATGATACTGTGATGACGCTGTGATGATGCAGTGATTATGCAGTAATGATACTGTAATGATACTGAGATGATGCTGTTATGATACAGTGGTAATGCATTGATGACGCTGTAATTATGCTGTGATTATGTAGTGATGATGTAGTGAGTACGCTTTGATGACGCAGTGATGATGCTGTGATGATGTAGTGATGATGCAGTGATGATACTGTTATGACACTGTCGTGATACTGTGATGATGCTATGGTGGTGTTGTGATGATGCTGTGATTATGCTGTGATGATGCTGTAATGATGCAGTGATGATGCTGTGATGACCCTGTCGTGATACTGTGATGATGCAGTGATGACGCTGCAATGATGCTCTGATGAATCTGTGATGACGCTATGATTACGCTGTCGTAATGCTCAGATAACACTGTTGTGATGCTATGACGATGCTGCGATGATGTTGTGATGATGGTGTGATGATGCAATGATTCTGCAGTACTGATACTGTGATGATGCTGAGATTATGCTGTGATGATGCGGTGATGATGCAGTAATGATGATGTGATGATGCTGTGACAATGTAGTGATGATGCAGTGGAGATGCTGTGAGGATACTGTGATGATGCTGTGATGCTGCAGTGATGACGCTTCGATCCTGCTGTGATGATGCTGTGATTACGCTGTGACGATGCTGTGATAATGCAGTGATGATGATGTGATGATGCAGGGATGATGGTGTGATGATGTTGTGTTGAAGCTCTGATGACGCTGTCATGATTCTGTGACGATGCAGTGATGACCCTGTCGTGATGTTGTGATGACGCTGTCGTGATGCTGTGATGACAATATGATGACGTAGTTATGATGCTGTTATGATGCAGTCATTATACAGTGATGATGCAGATATGAGGCTGTGATGATATTGTGATGATGCTGTAACGACGCTGTGATGACTCAGTGATGATGCTGTGATGATTCTGCGATGACTCTGTGATGACTGTATCGTGATTATGTGATAACGCTGTGATGATGCTGTGATGATTGAATGATGATGCAGTGATGATGCTGTGATGATGCTGTGATTCTGAAGTAATGATGCTGTGATGATGCTGAGGTGATGCTGTGATGATGCAGTGATGATGCAGTGATGACGCAGTGATGATGATATGATTACGCAGTTATGATGCTGTAATGATTTTGTGATGATGATGTGATGATGCAGATATTTTGATGTGATGATGCAGTGATTCCGCAGTATTGATACTGTGATGACGCTGAGATGAAGCATTGATGATACAGTGTTGACCCTGTGATGATGCAGTTATGACACTGTGATGACGGTGTGATGATTTTGTGATTATGGTGTGATGATGCAGTGATGATGCTCTGATGATGCACTGACAGTAGTGTGATGACGCTGTGAGGATGCAGTGAGTAAGCAGTAAAGATGCTTTGATGATGCTGTTATGATGCTGCAATGATGCTGTGATGATGCTGTGGGCTGCTCTGATGACAATTTGATGACGTAGTGATGATTCTGTCATGACGCCATGATGCTGCTCTGATGCTGCTGTGATGATGCTGTGATTATGCTGTGATGACGCTCTGATGACACAGTGATGATGCTGTGATGACGCTATGATGATGCCGTGATGATGCTGTGATGATGTTTTGATGATGCTCTGATGATGCAGTGATGATACTGTGATGGCACTCTGATGATGTTGTGATGATGATGTGATTATTCTCTGATGATGCAGTGATGATACTGTGATAACGCTGTGATGATGCAGTGTTTATGCAGTAATGATTCTGTGATAATGCTGTGATGATGCTGTTATGACACTGATGATTTTGTGATGATTTATGATGATGCTGTGATGATGTAGTGATGATGCTGTGATTATGGAGCTATGAAGCTGTGATGATGCTGTGATGATGCTGTGATGACACAGTGATTATGCTGTGGTGACACTTACATGATGTTGTGATGATGATGTGATGATGCTGTGATGATGCAGTGATGATGTAGTGATGATACTGTGATGATGCTGTCATGACCCGGTGATGATGCAGTGATTATGCATTTATGATGCTGTGATGATATTGTGATGATGCTGTAACGATGCATTGATGACACTGCGAAGATGCTGAGATGATGATTTTGTGATGAAGCAGTGATGGTGATGTGATGATGCAGTCATGGTGCTCTGATCACGAAGTGATGATGCTGCGATGATGATGTGATGATGCTGTGATGAATATGGGATGACGCAGTGATGAAAACATGATGGTGGTGTGATGATGTTGTGTTGATGCAGTGATGATGATATGATGATGCAGATATGATGGTGTTATGATGCAGTGAATACACCGTGATGACGCTGTGATGATGCAGTGAGTAAGCAGTAATGATGCTGCAATGATGCTGTGATGATGCTGTGATTATACGGTATTTATGCAGTAATTATGCAATGATGATGCTGTAAAGACACTGTAATGATGCTGTGATGAGGCAGAGATGATGCAGTGATGATGATGTGATGATGTTGTGATGAAGCTTTGATGATGCAGTGATGATGATGGGATTATGAAGTGATGATGATGTGATGATGCAGTGATGATACTGTGATGACGCTGTGATAATGCAGTGATTATGCAGAAATGATGCTGTGATGACACTGAGATGATGCTTTTATGACGCAGTGATGATGCTGTGAGGATGCAGTGAGGACACAGTGATGATGTTGTGCATATGCTGTGATGATGTTTTGATTACATAGTGATGATGCTGTGGTGATGCAGTGATGATGCAGAGATGATGCAGTGATCAAAGCGTCATCACAGCATCATCACAGCATATCGCAGCGTCATCACTGCATCATCACAGCGTCATCACAACATCATCACAGCGCCATCACAGCATCATCTCAGCATCATTACTGCATCGTAACAGCATCATCAAAGCATAAACACAACATCATCAATACGTCATCACAGCATCATTATTGCATCATCAAAACATCATCATATTGTCATTAAAAGCGTCATCACAGCATTATCAGAGCATTACAACATCATAATCGCAGCGTCATCACAGCATCATCACAGCATCATCACTGCATCATCAGAACGTCATCACAGTGTCATCAAACCGTCATCACAGTATCATCACAGTATCAAGACAACATCATCACTGCATAATCAGGGCATTATCAATGCATCATCAGAGCTTCAACAAGGCATCACAGTGCCATCACAGTGTCATCAGTGCATCATCATAGCGTCATCAAAGCATCATCACAGCGTCATCAATGTGTCATCACCACTACATCGTCACAGCATCATCACTGCATCATCACTGCGTCATAACAGCGTCATCACAGCGTCATCACGTCGTCATCACTGCATATTCACAGAATCATCAAAGCATCATCGCAGCGTCATCACTGCATCATCACAGCATCATAACAGCATTATCGTAGCATCATCACAGCATAATCACAACATCATCACAGCATCATCGCTGCATCATTACAGCATCATCACAGCATCATCACTGCATCATCACGGCATGATTACTGCATCATCAGAACATTATCATTGTGTCATCAAGGCATCATCACAGCATCATCACAGCATCATCACTACGTCATCACTGCATCATCACAGCATCATCACTACGTCATCACTGCATCATTACAGCGTCATCAGAGCATCATCACAGCATCATCAAAGCATCACAGCGTCATCAAAGTGTCATCAGACCATCATCACGGCATCACTAGAGCATCATCCTATCACCACAGCATTATTACAGCATCATCACAGAGTCATCACTGTGTCAGCACAGCATCATCAGAGCATCATCAGAGCATCATCACTGCATCATCACAGCATCATCGCAGCGTCATCACAGCATCATCACAGCATCATCACTGCATCATTACTACATCATCACTGCTTCATTACAGCATCATCACAGCATCATCAGTGCGTCATCACAGCATCTTTACTGCATCATCACAACATCATCACACTGTTATCGCAGCGTCATCACAGCATCATCACAACATCATTATTGCATCATGACTGCATCATTACAGCATCAACACAGCAGAATCAGTGCGTCGTCACAGCATCATTACTGCATCATCACAACATCATCACACTGTTATCGCAGCGTCATCACAGCATCATCACAACATCATCACAGAATCATCACAGCATCATTGCAGCATCATCACATCATCCTCACAGCATCATAACACATCATCACAGCATCATCACAGCACCATAACAGCATCATCACTGCATCATCACAATATTATCATCACAGCTTCCCAACAGTATCATCACTGCGTCATCACACCATCATCACAGCATCATCGCAGCATCATCACAGCATCATTAAAGCATCACAGCATCATCAAAGAGTCATCACAGTGTCATCACAGCATCACCACTGCGTTATCAGAGCGTCATCAAAGAACCATCACAGCGTCATCAGAGCTTCATCACAGCATCAACACAGCATCATCACAGTGTCATGAAAGTGTCATCACAGCATCATCACAGCATCAACACAGCATCATCGCAGCGTCATCACTGCATCATCACAGCATCATGAAATAATCATGAAAGCATCACAGCTTCATCAAAGCATCACGAGAGCGTCATCACTGCATCTTCACTGCATCATCACAGCATCATCACAGCATCATCGCATCATCATCACAGCATCACAGCGTCATCACAGTATCATCACTCCGTTATCACAGCATCATCACAGCATCATCACAGCATAACCAAAGATTCGCAGCGTCACCATTGCATCATCACAGAATCATCAAAGCATCATCATAGCGTCATCAGAACATTATCGCTGCCTCATCACTGCATCATCACAGCATCATCACTGCGTCATCACAACATCATCACTTCAACATCACAACAACATCACACTGTCATCAAAGCGTCATCACAGCATCATTACTGCATCATCACAGCATCATAACACATCATCACCACATCACAACAGCATCATCACAGCATCATAACAGCATCATCCAGGCGTCATCACTGCATCATCACAGCGTCACCACAGCGTCATCACAGCATCATCAAAGCATCACAGCGTAACCAAAGTGTCATCACAGCTTCATCACGGCATCAACACCGCATCATCACAGCATCATCACAGAATCATCACGCCATCATCACAGCATCATCACAGAATCATCACGCCATCATCATGCCATCATCACAGCATCATCAGAGCGTCATCAAAGCACCATTACAGCGTCATCACAGCTTCATCACAACATCAACACGGCATCATCACAGTGTCATCAAAGCGTCACCATAGCATCATCAGCGCATCATCACAGAATCATCACAGCGTAATAACTACATTATCAGTGCATCATCACAGCGTCATCACAGCATCATTACAGCATCAACACAGCATCATCACAGCGTTATCACTGCATCATCGCAGCGTCATCACTGCATCATCACAGCATCATCACAGCATCACCAAAGAATCACAGCATCATCACTGCATCATCACAGCATCATCACAATATTATCACAGCCTCACCACAGCGTCATAACTGCATCATCACTGCATCATGAATGTATCATCAGAGCATCATCACATCATTTCACTGCATGATCACAGCATAATCACAGCATCATCACGGCATCATCACGGCATCATTACTGCATCATCACAGCATCACCACAGTGTCATCACAGCATAATCACAGCATCATCATAGCATCATGAAAGCATCACAGCGTCATCACAGCATCATCAGAACATCATCACAGCACCATCACAGCCTCATCAGTGAATCATCACAGCATCATCACACAGTAATCAATGCGTCATCATAACTACATCATCACAGCATCATCACAGTGTCATCAATACATCATCACAGCATCATCACAGCGTCATCACAGCGTCATTACAGATTCATAACAGCGTCATCACAGCATCACAACAGCATCATCATTGCATCATCACTGCATCATCACTTCATCACAGCATCATTACTGCATCATCACAACATCATCACAGTGTCATCAAAGCATCATCATAGCATCATCACATCATGATCACTGCATCATGAAAGCGTCATCACAGCATCATCACAACATTATCACAGTATCACAGCGTCATCACAGCAGCATCATCACATCATCACTGCATCATCACTGTGTCATCAAATCATCATCACAGCATCATCACAACAGCATCACCACAGCATCATAACATCATCATTTCTGGTGCCAACGCAGAAATCTTGGTTTTTTTTGACCATGGGGCACTTTACTCAGCACCTGGCCTGATGGCCGCAGATGGGTCCCTATCTTTTAGGGGAAAAAGGATCCTGGGCCAGGAGATGGCAGGGCTCATTGAGAGGGCTTTAAACTAGGTAAGAAGGGGGATGGGGCTGAAGCAAGGATTGTTGGGGCTGTGCCAGGGGGAACAATGGCAAGGCCGGAGGATAGGGCAATGGCCCAGCTGAAGTGCATCTACACCAATGCTCTGATGATGCTCTGATGATGCAGTGATGTTGCAGTAGTGACGCTGTGATGACGCTTAGATGTTCCTTTGATGGTGCTGCGATGAAGTTCTGGTGATGCTCTGATGATGCAGTGATGATAATTTGATGACGCTATGATGCTGTGATGATGCTGTGATGACGCTGTGATGCACAGCACACATGATCAGAGCATCACAGCATCATCACAGCATCACCATAGTATCATCAGAGCATCATCACCGCATCATCACAGCATCATCACAGCGTCCTTACAGTGTCATCACACATTCTGCTGCTGTGATGATGGTGATGCAGTGATGATGCAGTGAGGATGCAGTTACGATGCTGTGACGACGCTGTGATGATGCAGTGATGATGCACTGATAATGCTGTCATGACGATGTGATGATGCTGTGATGATGCTGTTATGACGCAGTGATGATGCTTAGATGATGCTGTAATGATGATATGATGATGCAGTGATGAAGCAGTGATGACGCAGTGATGGTGATTTGATAACGCAGTGATAGTGCTCTGATTATGCAGTGATGATGCTGTGATACTGAGATGATGTTGTGATGATGCTGTGATGATGCAGTGATCATGCAGTGATGATGTTGTGATGACGCAGTGATGATGCTGTGGTGGTGATGTGATGATGCTGTTATGATGATGTGATGATGCTGTGATTACGCTGTGACGACGCTGTGATAATGCAGTGATGATGATGTGATGATGCAGGGATGATGATGTGATGATGCTGTGATGACGCGGTCATGATTCTGTGACTATGGAGTGATGATGCTGTGATGACCCTGACGTGATGTTGTGATGACGCTGTCGTGATGCTGTGATGATGCTGTGATGACAACATGATGACGTAGTTATGATGCTGTTATGATGCAGTCATTATGCAATGATGATGCAGATATGAGGCTGTGATGAAGCTGTGATGATATTGTGATGATGCTGTGACGACGCTGTGATGACACAGTGATGATGCTGTGATGACTCTGTGATGACCGTATCGTGATTATGTGATGACGCTGTGATGATGCTGTGATGACGCAGTGATGATGCAGTGATGATGATATGATGATGCAGTGATGATTTGATAATGCTGTGACGATGCAGTGATGATACAGTGATGATGCTGTGATGATGCTATGATTATGTTGTGATGATGTAGTGATGAGGCATTTATGACACTGCGATGATGTTGTGATGACTATGTGATGATTCTGTGATGACACTGTGATGACACTGCTGTGATGCTCTGGTAACGCTGTCGTGATGCTGCGATGATGTTGTGATGATTTTGTGATGACGCAATGATGATGCTGTGATGATGCAGTGTTTATGCGGTTATGACGCTGTGATGACCCTGTTATGATGCCTGTATGAAGACGCGATGATGCTGTGACTATGCAGTGATGATGCTGCGATGATGCAGTGATGACGCTGCGATGATGATATGATGATGCAGTGATGATACTGTGATAACGTTGTGATGACGCAGTGATGATGCTGTGATGATGCTGTAATGATGCTGTGGTGATGATGTCATGATGCTGTTATGATGATATGATGATGCAGTGATAACGCTGTGATGATGTTGTGATGATGCTGCGATGATGCTGCGGTGATGATGTGATGATGCTGTGATGACGCTGTTATGATGCAGTGATGACGCTATAGTGATTCTGTGATGATGTTATAGTGGTACTATGATGATGCTGTGAGGATGCTGCGATGACGCTCTGATGACGCAGTAATCATGATGTAATGATGCTGTGATGACGCTGCGATGACACTGTTGTGATGCTGTGATGACGCTGTGATGATACTGAGATGACTTTGTGATGATGCAGTGAGTCAGCAGTAATGATGCTGTCATGATGTTGTGATGATGCTGGGATGATGCGGTGATGATGCTGTGATTATGCAGTGATGATGCTGTGATTATGCAGCTATGAAGCTGTGATGACGCTGTGATGACGCAGTGATGATGCTGTGATGACACTGATGATGTTGTGATGATGCTGAGATGATGCAGTGATGATGCTGTGATGATGCTGAGATGATGCTGTGATGACGCTATGATGATGCAGTGTGTAAGCAGTAATGATGCTGTCATGATGTTGTGATGATGTGGGATGATGATGTGATGACGCAGTGATGATGCTGTGGTGATGCTGTGATGACGCTGCGATACAGCTGTGATGATGCTGTGATGACGCTGTGATGACAATTTATTATGAAGTGATGACTTTGTGATTACGCTGTGATTACACATTGAAGATTATGTGATGATGATGTGATGATGCAGTGATGATGCTTTCATGATGCAGTGATGATGCTCTGATGTCGCTCTGATGATGCTGTGATGATGCAGTTATGGTACTGTGATGATGCTGTTATGATGCAGTAATGATGCTGTGATGATTCTGTGATGATGCTGTGATGATGCAGTGATGATATAGTGATGACGCTGTGATGATGCATTGATGATGCTGTGATGATGCAGTGATTATGCAGTGATGACACTGTGATGACGGTGTGATGATGTTGTGATTATGGTGTGATGATGCAGTGATGATGCTCTGAAGATGCACTGACAATAGTGTGATGACACTGTGATGATGCAGTGAGTAAGCAGTAAAGATGCTTTGATGATGCTGCAATGATGCTGCAATGATGCTGTGGTTTGCTGTGATGACAATTTGATGACGTTGTGATGATTCTGTCATGATGCCATGATGCTGCTCTGGTGCTGCTGTGATGATGCTGTGATTATGCTGTGATGACGCTCTGATGACACAGTCATGATGCTGTGATGACGCTATAATGATGCTCTGATGATGTTTTGATTACGCAGTGATGATGCTATGGTGATGCAGAGATGATGCAGTGATGATGCAGTGAAGATGCTGTGATGATGTTGTGCTGATACTTTGATGATGCTATGATGATGCAGTGATGATGCTGTGCTGATGCAGTGATGATTCAGTGATGATGTTGTGATGACGCTGTGGTGACGCAGTGATCATGCTTTGATGATTCTCTGATGATGCAATGTAGATGCTGTGATGATGCTGTGATGACGTTGTGATGACGCTTTGATGATGCTGTGATGACACTGTGATGATGCGGTGATGATGATATGATGATGCAGTGATGATACTGTGATGACGCTGTGATGATGCAGTGATTATGCATTAATGATTCTGTGATGATGCTGAGATGATATTTTGATGATGCAGTGATGACACTGTGATGATGCATTGATGATGCTGTGATGATGCAGTGATTATGCAGTGATTATGCAGTAATAATTCTGTGATGACGCTGAGATGAAGCTGTGATGATGCAGTGATGATACTGTGATTATGCAGTGAGTAAGCAGTAAAGATGCTTTGATGATGTTGTTACGATGCTGCAGTGATGTTGTGATGATGCCGTGGGCTGCTGTGATGACAATTTGATGACGTAGTGATGATTCTGTCGTGATGCCATGATGCTGCTCTGATGCTGCTGTGAGGATGCTGTGATTATGCTGTGATGACGCTCTGATGACACAGTCATGATACTGTGATTGCACTCTGATGATGTTGTGATGATGATGTGATTATTCTCTGATGATGCAGTGATGATACTGTGATAACGCTGTGATGATGCAGTGTTTATGCAGTAATGATTCTGTGATAATGCTGTGATGATGCTGTGATGACACTGTGATGATTTTGTGATGATTTATGATGATGCTGTGATGATGTAGTGATGATGCTGTGATGATGCTGTGATTATGGAGCTTTGAAGCTGTGAAGATGCTGTGATGATGCTGTGATGACGCTGTGATGATGCAGTGAGTAAGTAGTAATGATGGTGTGATGATGCTGAGATGTTGCTGTGAAGATGCACTGATAATGCAGTGATGATGCTGTGAAGATGCTATGATTATGTTTTTTTGACGCTGCGATGATGATGTGTTGATGTTCTGGTGACACTGCGATGACACAGTGATGGTGCTGTTATGATGCTAATGACGCTCTTATGATGTTGTGATGATGCTGTTATTATGCTGTGATGATGCAGTAATGATGCTGTGATGATGATATGGGGTGGGGTGGCGATGTATGTGAAGCAGGGGCTGGACTGTGTGGAACTTCAGGTCGGCGATGGCAAAGTTGAGAGCCTCTGGGTAAGGATCAAGGGACGAACGAATAAAGGGGAGGTCGTTGTGGGAGTCTATTACAGACCACCTGGCCAGGACGATAGCGCCGATAAATTATTCTTTACAGAACTAAGAGAGGCCTCGAGATTAACTCCCCTTGTCCTTATGGGGGACTTCAACTTGCCAGACGTTAACTGGGAGTGCCACACAGCTGACACGAGCAAGTCCAGGAGGTTCATGAAGCACCTAGATGATAACTTCTTGGTGCAGGTGCTAACGTAACCAACTAGGAAAGGTGCCCTCCTAGACCTGTTGCTAGTAAACAGAGAGGGTCTGGTGGGAGATGTGGTGATTGGTGGCCGCCTTGGTCATAGCGACCATGAAGTGGTTGAGTTCAAAATTTACGGTGACAGAAGGAAAAGTGCCACCAAAACCTCATCCCTAGATATGGGGAAAGCGGACTTCAGGCTGCTCAGGGAACTAGTCAGCAAGGTCCCCTGGGAAACTGCTCTTGAAGGCCTCAATGTCCACCAGTGCTGGTCATTCTTTAAGCGATGCCTCCTAGAAGCACAAGATCAGGCAATTCCTAAATATCGCAAGTCAGGCAGGCGGGGCAGGAGGCCGGTGTGGCTGACCAGGAACATTCTAATGGAGATTAGGCGGAAACAGAGAGTGTTTCGCTACTGGAAGGAGGGCCAGGTGTCAAGGAAAGAATACAGGGATGCTGTTCGTGTTTGTAGGGAGAAAATTCGTGTGGCCAAAGCACACCTAGAGTTGAAGCTGGCTGTGTCTGTGAGAGAAAATAAAAAGGGGTTTTTTAGATATGTGAATGGAAAAAGGAGAACTAAAGAATACATAGGGCCGCTCCTTGATAGGGAAGGTCTCCTCACAGACAATGACATAGGCAAAGCAGAGACGCTTAATGCCTTCTTTGCCTCTGTCTTCAATGCCGATGATGGGCTTCGGGACCCAGGGTGCCCTGAGCTGGAGGACCGGGACAGTGGGGATGACAAACTCCCAACCAACCCTGATCTGGACGAGGGCATTGAGTGCACCCTCAGTAAGTTTGCAGATGACACCAAGTTAGGTGCGTGTGTCGATCTGCTCGAGGGTAGGAAAGCTCTGCAGGAGGATCTGGATAGGCTGCACCGATGGGCTGAGGTCAACTGTATGAAGTTCAACAAGGCCAAGTGCCGGGTCCTGCACCTGGGGCGCAACAACCCCAAGCAGAGCTACAGGCTGGGAGATGAGTGGTTGGAGAGCTGCCAGGCAGAGAAGGACCTGGGAGTGATGGTGGACAGTCGGCTGGATATGAGCCAGCAGTGTGCTCAGGTGGCCAAGAAGGCCAACGGCATCCTGGCTTGTATCAGAAACAGTGTGACCAGCAGGGCTAGGGAGGTGATCGTCCCCCTGTACTCGGCTCTAGTGAGGCCACACCTCGAGTACTGTGTTCAGTTTTGGGCCCCTCGCTACAAGAAGGACATCGAGGTGCTTGAGCGGGTCCAGAGGAGGGCGACGAAGCTGGTGAGGGGCCTGGAGAACAAGTCCTACGAGGAGCGGCTAAAGGAGCTGGGCTTGTTCAGCCTGGAGAAGAGGAGGCTCAGGGGCGACCTTATCGCTCTTTACAGGTACCTTAAAGGTTGCTGTAGTGAGGTGGGGGTTGGCCTGTTCTCCCACGTGCCCGGTGACAGGACGAGGGGGAATGGGCTAAAGTTGCGCCAGGGGAGTTTTAGGTTAGATGTTAGGAAAAACTTCTTTACTGAAAGGGTTGTTAGGCACTGGAACAGGCTGCCCAGGGAGGTGGTGGAGTCACCATCCCTGGAAGTCTTTAAAAGACGTTTAGATGTAGAGCTTAGGGATATGGTTTAGTGGGGACTGTTAGCGTTAGGTCAAAGGTTGGACTCGATGATCTTGAGGTCTCTTCCAACCTAGAAATTCTGTGATTCTGTGATTCTGGGATTTGCTACTCCACCTGGATCCCTACAAGTCCATGGGTCCGGATGGGATTCATCCCCTGGTGCTGAAAGAGCTGGCGGACGTCATCGCGGAACCTCTCTCAATTATTTTTCAACGATCCTGGGAATTTGGAGAGGTCCCGGTAGACTGGAAGCTGGCAAATGTTGTGCCGATTTTCAAGAAGGGTCAGAAAGAAGACCCTAGCAATTACAGGCCTGTCAGTCTCACGTCAGTGCCTGGTAAAATCATGGAGAAGATGGTTCTCGAACTTATTGAGGCGCACCTGGGGGACAAAGCAGTCATTGGTCCCAGCCAGCATGGGTTTGTGAAGGGTAGGTCCTGCCTAACTAACCTGATTTCCTTTTATGATAAGATCACCCGTATGGTGGACCAAGGGAAACTAGCTGATGTGATTTTTTTGGACTTCAGCAAGGCTTTTGACACGGTTTCCCATAGGATCCTACTGGACAAAATGTCCACCATACAGCTAAATAAAAACATCATACGATGGGTGAGCAATTGGCTAACGGGCAGGGCCCAAAGGGTTATGGTAAATGGGGCTGCGTCAGGCTGGCGGGCGGTCACCAGTGGGGTCCCTCAAGGCTCCATTTTAGGGCCGGTACTTTTCAATATTTTTATAAACGATCTGGATGTAGGAATAGAGGGTATTTTGAGCAAGTTTGCTGATGACACCAAACTTGGAGGAGTTGTGGACTCGAATGAGGGTGGAAAGGCCTTGCAGAGGGACCTGGATAGGTTGGAGAGCTGGGCGATCACCAACCGCATGAAGTTCAATAAGAGCAAGTGCCGGGTCCTGCACCTGGGACGGGGAAACCCTGGCTGCACGTACAGACTGGGCGATGAGACGCTGGAGAGCAGCCTAGAAGAGAGGGATCTGGGGGTCGTGGTAGACAGCAAGTTGAATATGAGCCAGCAGTGTGCCCTGGCAGCCAGGAGGGCCAACCGTGTCCTGGGGTGCATCAAGCACGGCATTGCTAGTAGGTCACGGGAGGTGATTGTCCCGCTCTACTCTGCGCTGGTGCGGCCTCACCTCGAGTACTGTGTGCAGTTCTGGGCACCACAGTATAAAAAGGACATGAAACTGTTGGAGAGTGTCCAGAGGAGGGCTACGAAGATGGTGAAAGGCCTGGAGGGGAAGACGTACGAGGAACGGCTGAGGTCACTGGGCCTGTTCAGCCTGGAGAAGAGGAGGCTGAGGGGAGACCTCATCACAGTCTACAACTTCCTCGTAAGGGGGTGTCGAGAGGCAGGAGACCTTTTCTCCATTAACACCAGTGACAGGACCCGCGGGAACGGGGTTAAGCTGAGGCAGGGGAAATTTAGGCTTGACATCAGGAGGGGGTTCTTCACAGAGAGGGTGGTGGCACACTGGAACAGGCTCCCCAGGGAAGTGGTCACTGCACCGAGCCTGTCGGAATTTAAGAAGAGATTGGACTGTGCACTTAGTCACATGGTCTGAACTCTTGGGTAGACCTGTGCGGTGTCAAGAGTTGGACTAGATGATCCTTAAGGGTCCCTTCCAACTCAGGATATTCTATGATTCTATGATTCTATATGATGATGCAGTGATTACGCAGTGATGATGATGTGATAACGCAGTGACGATGCTGTCGTGATACTGTGATGATGCTGTGATGCCGCAGTGATGATGATGTGATGATGCTGTGATAATGATGTGATGATGCAGTGATGATGCAGTGATGATGATATGGTGATGCAGTGATGGTGATGTGATGATGCAGTAATTCTGCAGTAATGATGCTGTGATTATGCTGAGATGATGCTCTGATGATGCAGTGATGATGCTGCGATGATGCTGTGAATATGTTGCTATGATGTGATGATGCTGTGTTGGTGCAGTGATGATGCTGTGATGCCGTTGTGATAATGCTGTTATGACATTGTGACGATGCTCTGTTGATGCGATGATGATGCAGTGATGATGCAGTAATAACGCTGTGATGACGCTGTGATGATTTTCTGATGATGCTGTGATGACGCAGTGATGATGCAGTGTGTAAGCAGTAATCATACTATGATGATGCTGTGATAATGCGGTGATGATGCAGTGATTATGCCGTGATAATGCTGTCATGACACTGTGATGATGTTGTGATGATGCTGTGATTATTCAGTGATGATGCAGTGATGATGCTGTTATGACGCTGTGATGGCGTAGTAATGATGCTGTGATGACGCAGTGATGATGCTCTGATGATGCTGTGATTATGCTGAGATGATGCTCTGATCATGCAGTGATGATTCTGCTATTATATTGTGATGATGTTACTATGATGTTGTTATAAATAGCTCAGTCTTCAAAATAGGTTTAAATAAGAAAATAGGATTTATTAAAAGAATAGAAGTAAGCAAACAGCGCTGGGTGCACCGGGAGTCTCCGCTCCACCAGGATTCACACCAGCCACATCAAGGAGCTGATTTTTATACTCCTAGACTAATACATATTCATTACTACTTCTAAAAAAAATAGGTTATTATAATTAGCTTCCGGGGTCCAGTCCCTCCTACTGGAGCATGCGCATCAGTCTCCGGTGGTCCCTCTGGGGGTCTCTAGGGGTCTTTCATGCTGAAGGCTTGTAGTCTTCCTCTCCAAGTTTTTTTCTTGTCCTTCCCCTTTGTACTCCTTTGGCACTGTGTCAAGTTTATACAGCATCCCCTGCAGGTCTGTTCTCCTAGCCGTCCTTCAGCTTCTTTTTTTTTTCCTCTTCTTAATCTCTTGGACACCTGGCCAGATATCAGAGGCCTGCATAGTATTCCATAACAGTCACTAATTGTTATCAGTTATTCTGAGGCTCCCAGACATCAAAGACGTCATACAAACACAAATAGCTTTCTTATTGACACTTCACAAGTAATTAAAACATTCCTCACCAGCCATTCACAGGGACAGCCACACCTATAGCCACGTTAAGTTAATTTCAAAGAAGACAAAACAACACAAAAAAAAGGCTGTAACTGTTAGAAATAGAAATCCGGAATAACAAAGGCAAACAAGCTCAAGAATTTGAGGAGTATTTTCTGAAGACTTGATAACTTGACTAGAATGAGGGGGAGACTGGGGCACACTGCATCTGTGGTTAAGGAATCAAACTGCCATTGCAGGGCCCCGAAGCAGACAGAAGCAGACAGGGCTGTTCTTTATGGACACGAATTGTTAAAACATTCCTCACAATGTGATGATACTGTGATGATGCAGCGATGACGCTGCAATGATGCTCTGATGAATCTGTGATGACGCTATGATTACGCTGTCGTGATGCTCAGATAACACTGTCGTGCTGCTATGATGATGCTGCGATGATGTTGTGATGATGGTGTGATAATGCAATGATTCTGCAGTACTGATACTGTGATGATGATGAGATTATGCTGTGATGATGCTGTGATGATGCAGTGATGATGATGTGATGATGCTGTGACAATGTAGTGATGATGCAGTGAAGATGCTGTGAGGATACTGTGATGACGCTGTGATGCTGCAGTGATGACGCTGCAATCCTGCTGTGATGATGCTGTGATTACGCTGTGATGATGCTGTGGTGATGCTGTGGTAATGCAGTGGTGATGAAGTGATGATGCAGGGATGATGCTGTGATGATGCTGAGATGATGCTGTGATGACGCTGTGACGATGCAGTGTGTAAGTAGTAATAATGCTGTCATGATGTTGTGATGATGCTGGGATGATGATGTGATGAAGCAGTGATGATGCTGTGGTGATGCTGTGATGACGCTGCGATATAGCTGTGATGACGCTGTGATGACAATTTGATGATGAAGTGATGACTTTGTGATTACGCTGTGATGACGCATTGAAGATCATGTGATGATGATGTGATGATGCAGTGATGATGCTGTCATCATTTAGTGATGACGCTCTGATGTTGCTCTGATGATGCTGTGATGATGCAGTTTTGGTACTGTGATGATGCTGTGATGATGCTGTTATGATGCAGTAATGATGCAGTGATGACGCAGTGATGATTCTGTGATGATGCTGTGATGATGCAGTGATGATATAGTGATGACGCTGTGATGATGCATTGATGATGCTGTAATGATGCTGTGATGACCCTGTGATGATGCAGTGATGACACTGTGATGGTGGTGTGATGATGTTGTGATGATGCAGTAATGATGATGTGATGATGCAGATATGATGGTGTTATGATGCAGTGAATACACCGTGATGACGCTGTGATGATGCAGTGACTAAGCAGTAATGATGCTGCGATGATGCTGTGATGATGAGGTGATGATGAGGTGATGATGCAGTGATTATGCAGTGATGATGCTGTCATGATACTCTAATGATGCTCTGATGATGCAGAGATGATGCAGTGATTTTTTTGTGATGATGTTGTAATGATGCTGTGATGATGCAGTGATGATGATGTGATGATGCAGTGATGATAATGTGATGATGCTGTGATAATGCAGTGATTATGCTGTAATGATACTCTGATGACACTGAGATAATGCTCTGATGCTGTAGTGATGATGCTGTGAAGATGCAGTGACGACGCTGCGATTATGCTGTGATGACACTGTGATTATGTGGTGATGATGATATGATGATGCTGTGATGATGCTGTGATGATGCTGAGATTATGCAGCTATGACGCTGAGATGACATAGTGATGATGCTGTGATGACACTGTGATGGTGATGTCATGATGCAATGATGATGCAGTGGTGATGCTCTAATGATGCTGTAATGATGCTGTGACGATGAAGTGATGGTGCAGTGATGATGATGTGATGATGCTGTGATGATGTTGTGATGATGCTGTGAAGATGCAGTGATGACGCTGTGATGACGTTGCGACGACAATATGATGATCCTGTGATTACTCTGTGATGACGTTTCGATGACACTGTTATGATGCTGTGATGATGCAGTGGTGATGCTTTGATGACGCAGTGATGACGCTGTGATGATGCTCTGATGACGCTGTGATGATGCCGTGATGATAGATTGATTATACTGTGATGATGTTGTGATGATGCTGTTATGATGAAATGATGATGATGGGATGATGCAATGATGATGATGTGATGATGCAGTGATGATACTGGTACGACGCTGTCATAATGCAGTGATTATGCAGTAATGATTCTGTGATAATGCTGAGATGATGCTGTGATGATGTAGTGATGACGCAGTGATGATGCTTTGATGACAATGCCAAGATTCTGTGATGATGCTGTGATGATTCCTTGATGACTCTGTGATGATGCTATGATAGTGCAGTAATTATGCAGTGTTTATGCTGTGATGATGCTCTGATTATGTTGTGATGATGCTGTGATGATATTGTGATGATGCAGTGATGATGTTGTGATAACACAGTGATGATGCAGTTCTGTTGCAGTGATGATGCTGTGATGATGATGTGATGATGTGATGATGCTGTGATGATGCTGTAATGATGCTGTATTGATGTTGTGATGATGCAATGATGATGTTGTGATGGCGAAGTGATGATGCTGTGATGATGCAGTGATCATGTAGTGATGATGATGTGATGACGCAGTAATGATGCAGTGATGATGCTGTGATGATACTGTGATGATGCAGTGATGACGCTGCGATGAAGATATGATGATGCAGTGATGATGCTGTGATGACGCTGCGATGATGATGTGATGATGCTGTGATGACTGTGATGACGCTCTGATGACACTATTATGATGCTGAGATAATGCAGTGATGATGCAATGATGATGCTGTGATGATGCTGTTATGACGCTGTGATGACGCAGTGATGATGCTGTGATGATGCAGTGTTTATGTAGTTATGAGGCTGTGATGAGGTTTTGATTACACAGTGATGATGCTGTGGTGATGCAGTGATGATGCAGTGATGATGCAGTGATCAAAGCGTCATCACAGCATCATCACAGCATCATTACTGCATCATCACAGCATCATAACATCATAATCAGAGCATCGCAGCATCATCACAGCATCATCACAGCATCATCACTGCAGCATCAGAACGTCATCACAGTGTCATCAAACCGTCATCACAGCATCATCAGAGCATCACAACAGCATCATCACCGCATCATCACTGCATCATCACAGCATGATCACTGGGTCATCAGAACATAATCACAGTGTCATAAAACCATCATCACAGTATCATCACAGCATCACCACAGTATCAAGACAACATCATCACTGCATAATCAGTGCATTCTCAATGCATCATCAGAGCTTCAACAAGGCATCACAGTGCCATCACAGTGTCATCACTGCATCATCATAGAGTCATCACAGCATCATCACATCATCATCACAGCGTTATCAATGCGTCATCACCACTACATGGTCACAGCATCATCACTGCATCATCACAATATTATCACAGCCTCAACACAGCATCATAACTGCATCAACACTGCATTATCACTGCATCATCACAGCGTCATCACAGCATAAACACATCATCATAAATTCATCATCACAGCATAATCAATACATCTTCACAGCATCAAAGTGTCATCAAAGCATCATCACAACGTCATCACAATATCATTACAGCATCATCACAGCATCATCACTGCATCATCACAGCATCATGACAACATCATCGCAGCATCATCGCAGCGTTATCAATGCATCATCACAGTATCATCACAGCATCATCGCAGCGTCATCACTGCATCATCACAGCATCATCACAGCATCATCATAGCATCATGAAAGCATCACAGCATCATCACAGCGTATTCAGTGTCATCACAGTATCATCACGGCATCATCACTGCATCATCATATAATCATGACAGCATCATAGCTGTATAATCACAGCATCATCAAAGCGTCATCACAGCATCATCACATAATCATCAAACTTCATCACAGTATCATAACTGCATCATCACTGCATAAACACTACATCAGCACACCATTATCAGAGCATCATCACAGCATCAATACAGCGTCATCTGTGCATCATCACAGCATCATCACAACATCATGACAGCGTCATCACAGCATCATCACTGCATCATATCATCCTGAGAGCATCATAGCTGCATAATCACAGCATCATCAAATTGTCATAACAGCATCATCACAGCGTCATCACAGCATAATAACATCGTCATCACAGCATCATCGCAGCATCATCACTGCATCATCAGAGCATCATCACAGCATAATCACAGCATCATCACTGCAGAATTACTGCATCATCACATCATTATCACAGCATCATCACATCATCATCACTGCGGCATCACAGCATCATCACAGTATCACGACAGCATCGTCACTGCGTTATCACATCATCATCACTGCGTAATCACTGCATCATCATATAGAATCATAGAATCATAGAATATCCTGAGTTGGAAGGGACCCTTAAGGATCATCTAGTCCAACTCTTGACACCGCACAGGTCTACCCAAGAGTTCAGACCATGTGACTAAGTGCACAGTCCAATCTCTTCTTAAATTCCGACAGGCTCGGTGCAGTGACCACTTCCCTGGGGAGCCTGTTCCAGTGTGCCACCACCCTCTCTGTGAAGAACCCCCTCCTGATGTCAAGCCTAAATTTCCCCTGCCTCAGCTTAACCCCGTTCCCGCGGGTCCTGTCACTGGTGTTAATGGAGAAAAGGTCTCCTGCCTCTCGACACCCCCTTACGAGGAAGTTGTAGACTGTGATGAGGTCTCCCCTCAGCCTCCTCTTCTCCAGGCTGAACAGGCCCAGTGACCTCAGCCGTTCCTCGTACGTCTTCCCCTCCAGGCCTTTCACCATCTTCGTAGCCCTCCTCTGGACACTCTCCAACAGTTTCATGTCCTTTTTATACTGTGGTGCCCAGAACTGCACACAGTACTCGAGGTGAGGCCGCACCAGCGCAGAGTAGAGCGGGACAATCACCTCCCGTGACCTACTAGCAATGCCGTGCTTGATGCACCCCAGGACACGGTTGGCCCTCCTGGCTGCCAGGGCACACTGCTGGCTCATATTCAACTTGCTGTCTACCACGACCCCCAGATCCCTCTCTTCTAGGCTGCTCTCCAGCGTCTCATCGCCCAGTCTGTACGTGCAGCCAGGGTTTCCCCGTCCCAGGTGCAGGACCCGGCACTTGCTCTTATTGAACTTCATGCGGTTGGTGATCGCCCAGCTCTCCAACCTATCCAGGTCCCTCTGCAAGGCCTTTCCACCCTCATTCGAGTCCACAACTCCTCCAAGTTTGGTGTCATCAGCAAACTTGCTCAAAATACCCTCTATTCCTACATCCAGATCGCTTATAAAAATATTGAAAAGTACCGGCCCTAAAATGGAGCCTTGAGGGACCCCACTGGTGACCGCCCGCCAGCCTGACGCAGCCCCATTTACCATAACCCTTTGGGCCCTGCCCGTTAGCCAATTGCTCACCCATCGTATGATGTTTTTATTTAGCTGTATGGTGGACATTTTGTCCAGTAGGATCCTATGGGAAACCGTGTCAAAAGCCTTGCTGAAGTCCAAAAAAATCACATCAGCTAGTTTCCCTTGGTCCACCATACGGGTGATCTTATCATAAAAGGAAATCAGGTTAGTTAGGCAGGACCTACCCTTCACAAACCCATGCTGGCTGGGACCAATGACTGCTTTGTCCCCCAGGTGCGCCTCAATAAGTTCGAGAACCATCTTCTCCATGATTTTACCAGGCACTGACGTGAGACTGACAGGCCTGTAATTGCTAGGGTCTTCTTTCTGACCCTTCTTGAAAATCGGCACAACATTTGCCAGCTTCCAGTCTACCGGGACCTCTCCAAATTCCCAGGATCGTTGAAAAATAATTGAGAGAGGTTCCGCGATGACGTCCGCCAGCTCTTTCAGCACCCGGGGATGAATCCCATCCGGACCCATGGACTTGTAGGGATCCAGGTGGAGTAGCAAATCCCGCACACATTCAGGGTCGGTTGGGAGTTTGTCATCCCCACTGTCCCGGTCCTCCAGCTCAGGGCACCCTGGGTCCCAAAGCCCATCATCGGCATTGAAGACAGAGGCAAAGAAGGCGTTAAGCGTCTCTGCTTTGCCTATGTCATTGTCTGTGAGGAGACCTTCCCTATCAAGGAGCGGCCCTATGTATTCTTTAGTTCTCCTTTTTCCATTCACATATCTAAAAAAACCCTTTTTATTTTCTCTCACAGACACAGCCAGCTTCAACTCTAGGTGTGCTTTGGCCACACGAATTTTCTCCCTACAAACACGAACAGCATCCCTGTATTCTTTCCATGACACCTGGCCCTCCTTCCAGTAGCGAAACACTCTCTGTTTCCGCCTAATCTCCATTAGAATGTTCCTGGTCAGCCACGCCGGCCTCCTGCCCCGCCTGCCTGACTTGCGATATTTAGGAATTGCCTGATCTTGTGCTTCTAGGAGGCATCGCTTAAAGAATGACCAGCACTGGTGGACATTGAGGCCTTCAAGAGCAGTTTCCCAGGGGACCTTGCTGACTAGTTCCCTGAGCAGCCTGAAGTCCGCTTTCCCCATATCTAGGGATGAGGTTTTAGTGGCACTTTTCCTTCTGTCACCGTAAATTTTGAACTCAACCACTTCATGGTCGCTATGACCAAGGCGGCCACCAATCACCACATCTCCCACCAGACCCTCTCTGTTTTCTAGCAACAGGTCTAGGAGGGCACCTTTCCTAGTTGGTTCCGTTAGCACCTGCACCAAGAAGTTATCATCTAGGTGCTTCATGAACCTCCTGGACTTGCTTGTGTCAGCCGTGTGGCACTCCCAGTTAACGTCTGGCAAGTTGAAGTCCCCTATAAGGACAAGAGGAGTTAATCTCGAGGCCTCTCTTAGTTCTGTTCTAGAATAATTTATCGGCGCTATCGTCCTGGCCAGGCGGTCTGTAATAGACTCCCACAACAACATCCCCTTTATTCGTTCGTCCCTTGATCCTTACCCAGAGGCTCTCAACTTTGCCATCGCCGACCTGAAGTTCCACACAGTCCAGCCCCTGCTTCACATACATCGCCACCCCACCGCCTCGCCTACCCTGCCTGTCCCTCCTGAAGAGCCTGTAACCATCTATCGCAACACCCCAGTCACAGGACTCATCCCACCAGGTTTCGCTTATGCCGATGATGTCGTAGTTGCGGGACTGGGCCAGGACTTCTAGCTCATCCATTTTATTCCTCATACTGCGTGCGTTCGTGTAGAAGCACTTCAGGTGCGTCTCCTTACACTCAGCACCTTGTGGATCTGACCGAAGGACCTCACTGGCACACAGCCCCTCTGATTCTAGCGTACCATCCCTTAGGTCTTCACCGGCGTGCCTGGTTTTAGCCCCTTCCCCCTTCGACTCTAGTTTAAAGCCCTATCTATCAGCCCTGCCAACTCCTGACCAAAGATCCTTATCCCTCTCCGAGAGAGGCGCATCCCATCCGGTGCCATCAGGCCCGGTGTAGCATAGACCTTCCCGTGATCAAAGAACCCAAAGTTCTGCCGGTCACACCAGTCTCGAAGCCACGAGTTTATGTGACCAGCACGCCTTTCAGCTTCGATCCCCCCTATCGGAAGGACAGAGGCAAACACAACCTGCGCCCCTGATCCTCTAAGTAGTCGCCCCAAATCCCTAAAGTCTCTTTTGATAGCCTTCAGGCTTCTCTCTTCAATGTTGTCACTGCCCGCCTGGACTATCAAAAGAGGATAATAATCAGAGGGGCGTACCAGGTTGGGAAGCTTCCTGGCAACGTCCCTGACCCTGGCCCCAGGGAGGCAGCAGACTTCCCTACGGGTAGGGTCAGGCCGACAAATAGGGCCCTCTGTTCCCCTAAGAGTAGAGTCTCCAACAACAATAACCCTCCTGTCTTTCTTGATGGAGGCAGTCCTGAGGCGTGGAGTCGAGCTCCTCGCCCTAGGCATCCTCCTGGGAACACTTGCTACCTCTTCCTCAGCTACTGGTCTGTCAAGCTCCAGGGCCTCAAACCTGTTGCTTAGGGGCACCTGGGAAGGTGGGGCCGGAAGGGGAGGGCATCGCCTGCGATGTCGAGCAGGGACCTGTTTCCACTCCTCCTCAGCTCCCAGATCCCCTCCCTCTGCCTGACAGCAACAGGGCAGGGGGTCCACCCCCATTTGGGGTGTCTCACCCCGGTACCTCTCCTTGAGGCCCTGCAGGGAGTTACTCCACAAGTCTATCTCCCGCTCACACTCCCTGATATCCCTCAGCCTCCCGACCTCCTCCTTGAGCTCCGCCACCATGCGGATCAGGTCATCCACCTGCTCGCACCTCACGCATGCAGTGTCCCTGCCTCCCGCCGATGGCAGGAACAGGCTCAGACACTCCCTGCATCCGGTGACCTGAACTGCTGCATTTTTTAACGGGTACTCGGTCTGGGTGTGTACCGACTTCCTGGAGAGCGCACCGTGCCTGGTGGAGACCATTATCACCTAGCTAACGGCTGTCGTTAAGAGGTGTTCGTGTGGGTGGGGGGGAGCGCTCTGCCCTTCCTGCTCGCCCTGCCTGCACGAACTGCCTCGCTAACTGCCGCGCCACGCCCTGTTTGCCCGTCCTGTTCGCCGCGCTCCTGGTCGCTCGCGCTCCCCAGGGGCAGCTTTTGAACGGCTGGGGAGGGGGCGCTGCTGGCTCCGCCTTCGCCTCGTCAGCCTCCCTCACGAGGGCTGCCGGGTCCTGGCGGCTCCCTCAAGTAGGCTCGATGCCGGAAAATTTAGCCCTGCCTGGCCCGATCCCCCGCTCCGCTGCAGAACGCGTCTGCCCCGGAGCCGATCGCCTCGGCAAATGTGATGCTGTGATGATGCAGTGATGACGCAGTGATGATGTTGTGATGACGCATTCATGATGCTGCGATGATGCTGTGGTGATGATGTGATGATGCTGTTATGACGCAGCTACTATGCTGTGATGATGCTGTGATGACGCTTTGATGACTCTATAGTGATTCTGTGATGATGCTGTAGTGGTACTATAATGATGATGTGATGACGCTGCGATGACACTGTTGTGATGCTGTGATGACGCTGTGATGATACTGAGATGACGTTGTGCTGATGCAGTGATGATGCAGTGATGATGCAATGATGATGCAGTGATGATGCTGTTATGACGCTGTGATGACGCAGTGATGATGCTGTGATGATGCAGTGTTTATGTAGTTATGAGACTCTGATGATGTTTTGATTACACAGTGATGATGCTGTGGTAATGCAGTGATCAAAGCGTCATCACAGCATCATCACAGCATCATTACTGCATCATCACAGCATCATAACATCATAATCAGAGCATCACAGCATCATCACAGCATCATCACTGCATCATCACAACCACGTCAAAGTGTCATCAAAGCGTCATCATAGCAGTATAAGAGCATCACAACAGCATCATCGCAGCGTCATCACAGCATCATCACGGCGTCATCACTGCATCATCAGAACATCATTACAGTGTCATCAAACCGTCATCACAGCATCATCAGACCATCACAACAACATCATCGCAGCGTCATCACAGCATCATCACAGCATCATCACTGCAGCATCAGAACGTCATCACAGTGTCATCAAACCGTCATCACAGCATCATCAGACCATCACAACAGCATCATCACCGCGTCATCACTGCATCATCACAGCATGATCACTGGGTCATCAGAACATAATCACAGTGTCATAAAACCGTCATCACAGTATCATCACAGCATCATCACAGTATCAAGACAACATCATCACTACATAATCAGTGCATTATCAATGCATCATCAGAGCTTCAACAAGGCATCACAGTGCCATCACAGTGTCATCACTGCATCATCAGAACATCCTCACAGCATCATCACAGTGTCATCAATGCATCACCACAGCATCATCGCAGCGTCGTCACAGCATCATCACAGCGTCATCACAGCGTCATCATCATATCATCACTGCACCATCACTGTGTCATCACAGCGTCATCACTGCATCATCACAGCATCACAACAGCATCATCGCAGCATCATCACAGCATCATCAATGCATCACAGCATCGCCATCACTGCATCATCACAGAATCATCACTGTTTCATCGCAGCGGTGTCACTGCATCATCACAGCATGATCACAGCATGATCACAGCACCATCACAACATCATCACAGCATCATCACTGCATCATCACTCCGTCATTACAGCGTCATCAGAGCATCATCACAGCATCACCAAAGCATCATCACTGCATCATCACAGCATCGTCACTGCATCATTACAATATCATCGCAGTGTCATCACTGCGTTATCACACAATCATCAGAGCATCACAGCGTCATCAGAGCGTCATCAAAACATCATCACTGCGTCATGACAGCGTCCTCAAAGCACCATCACAGCGTCATCACAGCTTCATCACGGCGTCATTACAGCATCATTACAGTGTCATCAAAGCGTTATCACAGCGTCGTCACAGCATCATCGCAGTGTCATAACACCATCATCACAGCATCATCACAATACTATCACAGCCTCAACACAGCGTCATAACTGCATCAACACTGCATTATCACTGCATCATCACAACGTCATCACAGCATAAACACATCATCATAAATGCATCATCACAGCATCATCAATACATCTTCACAGCATCACAGCGTCATCAAAGCATCATCACAGCGTCATCACAATATCATAACAGCATCATCGCAGTGTCATCACTGCATCATCACAGCATCATGACAACATCATCGCAGCGTTATCAATGCATCATCACAGCATCATCACAGCATCATCGCAGCGTCATCACTGCATCATCACAGCATCATCATAGCATCATGAAAGCATCACAGCATCATCACAGCGTATTCAGTATCATCACAGTATCATCACGGCATCATCACTGCATCATCATATAATCATGACAGCATCATAGCTGTATAATCACAGCATCATCAAAGCGTCATACAGCATCATCACTGCATCATCACAGCATCATCACAGCATCATCACTGCATCATCATATAATCATGACAGCATCATAGCTGTATAATCACAGCATCATCAAAGCGTCATCACAGCATCATCACAGCATCATCACATCATCATCTAAGCTTCATAACCGCATCAATACAGCGTCATCTGTGCATCATCACAGCATCATCACAACATCATCACAGCGTCATCACAGCATCATCATTGAATCACGACAGCGTCATCACAGCATCATGACAGCGTCATCACAGCATCATCACTGCATCATCATATCATCCTGAGAGCATCATAGCTGCATAATCACAGCATCATCAAATTGTCATAACAGCATCATCACAGCGTCATCACAGCATAATAACATCGTCATCACAGCGTCATCAAAGCATCATCACAGCTTCATCAGAGCATCATCACAGCATCATTAGAGCGTCATCACTGCATCATTACATCATCATCAGTGCATCATCAGAGCATCATCACAGCATCATCAGAGCATCATCACAAAATCATCACATCATCATGACTGCATCATCACAGCATCATCACTGCGTCATCACAGCATCATCACAACATCATCACAGTGTCATCAAAGCCTCATCACGGCATCACAACAGCATCATCACAGTGTCATCAAAGCATCATCACAGCGTCATCACAGCATCATCCCACACCATTAAAGCATCATCACTACATCATCACAGCATCATCGAAGCATCACAGTGTAATCAAAGAGTCATCATAGCGTCATCACTGCATCATCACAGTATCATAACTGCATCATCACTGCATAAACACTGCATCATCACAGCGTCATAACAGCGTCATAACAGCATAATCACATTGTCATCAAAGCGTCATCACAGCATCATCGCAGCATCCTCACGGCATCATCACAGCATCACAGCGTCATCAAATTGTCATCACTTCATCATCAGAGCATCACCAGAACTTCATCACAGCCTCATCACAGCACCATCACAGCTATATCACAGTGTAATGAAAGCATCATCACAACATCATCAAAGCATCATCACAGCACCATCACAGCATCATCACTGCGTCATCAAATCATCATCACAGCATCATCACAACAGCATCACCACAGCATCATAACATCATCATTTCTGGTGCCAACGCAGAAATCTTGTGTTTTTTTTGACCATGGGGCACTTTACTCAGCACCTGGCCTGATGGCCGCAGACGGGTCCCTATCTTTTAGGGGAAAAAGGATCCTGGGCCAGGAGCTGGCAGGGCTCATTGAGAGGGCTTTAAACTAGGTAAGAAGGGGGATGGGGCTGAAGCAAGGGTGTTGGGGCTGTGCCAGGGGGAACAATGGCAAGGCCGGAGGATAGGGCAATGGCCCAGCTGAAGTGCATCTACACCAATGCTCTGATGATGCTCTGATGATGCAGTGATGTTGCAGTAGTGACGCTGTGATGACGCTGTGATGATGCAGTGATGAGGCTGTGATGATGCTGTGATGACACTGTGATGATGTTGTGATGATGCAGTAATGGTGCTGTGATGATGAAGCCATGATGCTCTGATTACGAAGTGATGATGCAGTGATGATGCAGTAATGATGCTGTGATGACTCTGTGATGATGTAGCGATAATGTTGGGATGATGCTCTGATGAAGCAGTGATGAAGCCGCGATGATGCTGTGAATAAGCAGTGATGATGCTGTGACGATATTGTGATGCTGCTATGATAACGCGGTGATGACGCTGTCGAAATACTGTGATGACGCTGCTGTGATGGCATGATGATGCTGTGATGATGATGTGATGATGCCGTGATGAAGCAGTGATGAAGCTCTTATGATGCTGTGGTGATGCTGTGATGAAGCAGTGATGACCCTGTTGTGATTCTGTGATGATGCTGTGATGATGAACTGATGATGCAGTGATGACGCTGTGATTAAGTAGTGAAGATGATGTCATGATACTGTGATGACGCTGTGATGATGCAGTGAGTAAGCAGTAATGAACCTACGATGATGCTGTGATGATGCTGTGATTATGCGGTTATGATGCAGTGATTATGCAGTGATGATGCTGTCATGACACTTCAATGATGCTGTGATAAGGCAGTGATTATGCAGAAATGATATTGTGCTGGTGCTGTGATGATGTTTGGATTATGCAGTAATGGTGCTGTGGTGATGCAGTGATGATGCTGTGATGATGCAGTGACAATGCAGTGATGATTCAGTGATGATGTAGTGATGACGCTGTGGTGACGCAGTGATGATGCTTTGATGATTCTCTGATGATGCAATGTAGATGCTGTGATGATGCTGTGATGACGGTTTTATGACACTGTGATTATGTTCTCATGACCCAGTGATCATGCTGTGATGATGCAGTGATGACGCGGTGATGATGCTGTTGTGGTGGTCTGATGATGCTGTGATGACGGTTTGATGACACTGTAATGATGTTCTGATGATGCAGTGATGATGCAGTGATGATGCTGTGATGACGCTGCGATGATGCTGTTGTGATGCTCTTATAATGCTATGATGACGCTTTGATGACACTTTGATGTGGTTGTGATGATGCAGTGATGATGCTGTGATGATTCTGTGATGCTCTGATTATGATGTTATGATGCTGTGATGATGTAGTAATGATGCTGTGATGATGCTGTGATGACGCTTTGATCACTGCATCATCACTGTATCATCACTGCATCACCACAGCATCATCACTGTGTAATCAAAACATCATCACAGCCTCATAACTACATAAACACTGCATCATCACAGCATCATCACTGCGTCATCACAGCGTCATAACAGCATCATCACAGCATCATCATGGCATCATCACTGCATCATCTCAGCATCATAATAGTGTCATCAGAGCGTCATCACAGTCATCACAGCATCATCACATCATCATCGCAGCGTCATCACAGCATCATCACTACATGATCACTGCATCATCACAGCATCATCACTTCGCCATCACAACATCATCATTGCATCATCACAACATCAATACAGCATCATTACAGCATCATCACAGCATCATCACATCATCACAGCATCATCACAGCATCATCACTGCAACAGAACTGCATCATCCCAGCATCACCACATCATTCAGACTGCATCATCACAGCATCATCACAGCATCATCACATCATCACATCATCATCACTGCAACAGAACTGCATCTTCACAGCATCATCACTGTGTTATCACAACATCATCACAGCATCATCACAATATCATCACAGCATCATCACAACATAATCAGAGCATCATCACAGCATAAACACTGCATAATCACTGCACTATCACAGCATCATCACAGAGTCATCAAGGAATCATCACAGCATCATCACAGAATCTTGGCATTGTCATCAAAGCATCATCACTGCGTCATCACTACATCATCACAGCATCATCTCAGCATTTTCACAGAATCATTACTGCATAATCACTGCATTATGACAGCGTCGTACCAGTATCATCACTGCATCATCACATCATCATCATTGCATCATCCCATCATCATCATTTCATCATAACAGCATCATCACAACATCATCACAGTATAATCAATCTATCATCACAGCATCATCACAGCGTCATCATTGCATCATCCCATCATCATCATTTCATCATAACAGCATCATCACAACATCATCACAGTATAATCAATCATCACAGCATCATCACAGCGTCATCAAAGCATCACCACTGCATCATCACAGCATCATAACAGTTTCATCGAAACGTCATCACAGAGTAATCACAGGATCATCATATCGTCGTCGCAACGTCATCACAGCATCATCACAGCATCATCACAGCATCATCGCAGCGTCATCACTGCATCTTCACAGCATCATCACAACATCATCACAGCATCATCACATCATCATCACTGCACCATCACTTCATCGTCACAGCATCATTACAGCATCATCAGAGCATCACCACTGCATCATCATTGCATCATGACATAATCATCACAGTGTCATCACAGCATCATCACTATGTCATCACAGCGTCATAGCTGCATAATCTCAGCATCATCACAGCATCATCACAGCATCATCATATCATCATCACCACATAATCACAGTGTCATCACAGCATCATCACTGCGCCATCACTGCATCATCACAGCATCTTCGCATTGTCATCACAGCATCATCTCTGCGTCCTGACTGCATCTTCACAGCATCATCACTACAGCATCAGAGCATTATCTCAGTGTCATCAGAGTATCATTACAGCATAATCACTGCATTATCACAGCATCATCACATTATCATCATTACAACATCATCACAGAAAAACCACTGCATCATCTCTGCATCATCAGAGCATCATTAGAGTATCATGACAGCATCATCACTGCATAATCACTGCATCATCACCTCATCATCACAGCATAATCACAGCATCATCGCAGCATCATTACTGCTTAGTCACTGCATCATCACAGCGTCATCACGGTGTATTCACTGCATCATAACACCATCATATCTGCATCATCACATCATCATTACTGCATCATCACAACATCATCACACCACCATCACTGCATCATCACATGGTCATCACAGCATCATTACAGCATCATCAATGCATCATCACAGCATCATCACAGAACCATTACTACATAATCACTACATCATCACAGCGTCATCACAGTACCAAAACTGCATCATCACAGCATCATCAGAGCGACATCAGAGCATCATCACTGCATGATGACAGCATCATCACTGCATCATCACATCATCATCACATGATCTTCAATGCGTCATCACAGCGTAATCACAAAGTCATCACTTCATCATCAAATTGTCATCACAGCGTCATCACAGCTATATCGCAGCGTCATCACAGCATCACCACAGCATCATCACTGCTTCATCACATCATCATCCCAGCATCATCACAACATCATGACAGCATTATTACTACTTACACACTGCATCATCACAGCGTCATCACAGCATCATCTCAGCATCATCACAGCATCATCCCTGCATCATCACATCATCATCACTGCATTACCACAGCATCACCACAGCATCATCACAGCAGGATTGCAGCGTCATCACTGCAGCATCACAGCATCATCACAGTATCCTCACAGCATCTTCACTGCATCATCACTACATTGTCACAGCATCATCACATCATCATCACTGCATCATCACAGCATCATCACAGCATAATCTCATCATCATCACAGTATCAGTACTGCAGAATCATTGCATTATCACACCATCATCACAACATCATCGCAGCATCATCATAGCAGCACGACAGTGTTATCTGAGCATCACGACAGCGTAATCATAGCGTCATCACAGATTCATCAGATCATCATTGCTGCGTCATCACTGCATCATCACAGTATCATCACATTGTGAGGAATGTTTTAACAATTCGTGTCCATAAAGAACAGCCCTGTCTGCTTCTGTCTGCTTCGGGGCCCTGCAATGGCAGTTTGATTCCTTAACCACAGATGCAGTGTGCCCCAGTCTCCCCCTCATTCTAGTCAAGTTATCAAGTCTTCAGAAAATACTCCTCAAATTCTTGAGCTTGTTTGCCTTTGTTATTCCGGATTTCTATTTCTAACAGTTACAGCCTTTTTTTCTGTTGTTTTGTCTTCTTCGAAATTAACTTAACACGGCTATAGGTGTGGCTGTCCCTGTGAATGGCTGGTGAGGAATGTTTTAATTACTTGTGAAGTGTCAATAAGAAAGCTATTTGTGTTTGTATGACGTCTTTGATGTCTGGGAGCCTCAGAATAACTGATAACAATTAGTGACTGTTATGGAATACTATGCAGGCCTCTGATATCTGGCCAGGTGTCCAAGAGATTAAGAAGAGGAAAAAAAGACGGCTAGGAGAACAGACCTGCAGGGGATGCTGTATAAACTTGACACGGTGCCAAAGGAGTACAAAGGGGAAACACAAGAAAAAACTTGGAGAGGAAGACTACGAGCCTTCAGCATGAAAGACCCCTAGAGACCCCCAGAGGGACCACCGGAGACTGATGCGCATGCTCCAGTAGGAGGGACTGGACCCCGGAAGCTAATTATAATAACCTATTTTTTTTAGAAGTAGTAATGAATATGTATTAGTCTAGGAGTATAAAAATCAGTTCCTTGATGTAGCTGGTGTGAGTCCTGTTGGAGCGGAAACTCCTGGTGCACCCAGCGCTGTTTGCTTACTTCTATTCTTTTAATAAATCCTATTTTCTTACTTAAACCTATTTTGAAGACTGAGCTATTTATAACAACATCATAGTAACATCATCACAATATAATAGCAGAATCATCACTGCATGATCAGAGCATCATCTCAGCATAATCACAGCATCATTAGTGCAGAATTACTGCATCATCACATCATGATCAATGCGTCATCACATCATAATCACAGCATCATCAGAGCATCATCACTGCGTCATCACAGCATCATTACTACGCCATCACAGCGTCATAACAGCATCATCAGAGCATCATCACTGCGTCGTCACAGCATCATTACTACGCCATCACAGCGTCATAACAGCATCATCAGAGCATCATCACTGAATAATCACAGCATCATCACAACATCATCACAGTGTCATGACAGCATTATCACGGCATAATCACTGCATCATCACCGCATTCTCACAGCATTATCATGGTATCATTACGGCTTACACACTGCATCATCACAGCGTCATCACAGCATCATCAAAAAATCATCACAGCGTCATCACAGCGTTATTACTGCATCATCACTGCATCATCATAGCATCAACAGAGCATCGTCACAACGTCATAACAGCATCATCACAACGACATCACAGCATCATCACTGCATCAACACATCATCATTACAACATCATCACTGCGTCATCAGAGCATCATCAAAAAATCATCACAGCGTCATGAGTGCATCATCACTGCATAATCACTGCATTATCTCAACATCATCAAAGCACCATTATTGCATAATCATTGCATCATCACATCATCATCACTGCATCATCACATCGTCATCACTGCATCATCACTGCATCATCACAGCATCATCCCAGCGACACCACTGCATCATCACGGCATCATCGCAACATCATCACTGCATCATCACAGCAGCATCACAGCAGCATCACAGCATCATCACAGCAGCATCAGAGCATCATCACAGCATCATCACAACATAATCACAGCATCACCACAGCATAATCATAGCATCATCACTGCGCCATTACTGCATCATCACAGCAGCGTTGCAGCATGATCACTGCATCATCACATAATCATCAAAACATAATCATAGCATCATCACAATATCATCACAGCATCATGACAGCGTCATCACTGCATCAGAACTGCATCAGAACTGCATCATCACATCATCATCACAAAATTATTACAGCGTCATCAGAGCATCATCACTGCATCATCACAGCATCATCACTGCATTATTACAGCATCATCACAGCATCATTACTGCTTACTCACTGCATCATCACAACATAATCACAGTATCATCACTGCATCATCACTGCATCATAACTGCGTCATCACTGCAGCAGCGCAGCGTCATCAAAGCATCATCACTGCAACATCTCAGCATCATCACTTCATCATCACTGCATAATCATTTCATCATCACAGCAGCATAACTGCATTATCATCACAAAATCATGTGTCATCACAGCATCTTCACTGCATCTTCACTGCATCATCACAGCATCATCACAGCATCATTACTGCTTACTCACTGCATCATCACGGCATCATCACTACGTCATAACAGCGTCATCACAGCATCATCACTGCAACATTTCAGCATCATCACAGCATCATCACTGCATAATCATTTCATCATCACAGCAGCATAACTGCATCATCATCACAACATCATAACAGTGTCATCACAGCATCATCACATCATCATCACAGCATCATCCCAGCATCATCATTGCGTCATCAGAGCGTCAACACTACGTCATCACTGCATCATCAGAACATCATCACAGTGTCATCAAACCGTCATCACAGCATCATCAGAGCATCACAACAGCATCATCACCTCGTCATCACAGCGTCATCACAGCATCATCACTGCATCATCAAAACGTCATCACAGTGTCATCAAACCGTCGTCACAGCATCATCAGAGCATCATAACAGCATCATCATTGAGTCATCACTGCATCATCACAGCATCATCACTGCATCATCAGAACATAATCACAGTGTCATAGAACTGTCATCACAGCATCATCACAGTATCAAGACAACATCATCACTGCATAATCAGTGCATTTTCAATGCATCATCAGAGCTTCAACAAGGCATCACAGTGCCATCACAGTGTCATCACTGCATCATCGTAGTCATCACAACATCATCACATCGTCATCACAGCATCATCACAGCGTCATCAATGCGTCATCACCACTACATCGTCACAGTATCATCACTGCATCATCACAGAATCATCAAAGCATCATCGCAGCGTCATCACTGCATCATCACAGCATGACCACAGCATGATCACAGTGTCATCACAGCATCATAATAGCATTATCGTAGCGTCATCACAGCATAATCACATCATCACAGCATCATCGCTGCATCATTACAGCATCATCACAGCATCATCACTGCGTCATCACTGCATGATTACTGCATCATCAGAACAGTATCATAGTGTCATCAAAGCGTCAACACAGCATCACAACAGCATCATCGCAGCATCATCACTGTATCATCACAGCATCACAACAGCATCATAACAAAATCATCACAGCGTCATCAAAGCGTCATCAAAGCGTCATCATAGCGTCATCACTGCATCATCACTGCATCATTACAGCATCATCAGAGCATCATCACAGCATCATCACAGCATCATCAAAGCCTCACAGCGTCATCAACGTGTCATCAGAGGATCATCACGGCAGCACTGCAGCATCATCATATCATCACAGCATTATTACAGCATCATCACAGAGTCATCACAGCATCATCACTCCATCATTAGAGCATCATCACAGCATCACCAAAGCATCATCACAGCATCATCACTGCATCATCACAGCATCATCACAGCATCATCAGAGCATCACCAGAAATTCATCGCAGCATCATCAAAGCAACATCACAGCGTGACTACTGCAACATCACTGCATCATCCGAGCATCATCACTGCGTCATAACAGACTTATCACAGCACCATCACAGCATTATCACAACAGCATCACCACAGCATCATAACATCATCATTTCTGGTGCCAACGCAGAAATCTTGGGTTTTTCGACCATGGGGCACTTTACTCAGCACCTGGCCTGATGGCCGCAGACGGGTCCCTGTCTTTTAGGGGAAAAAGAATCCTGGGCCAGGAGCTGGCAGGGCTCATTGAGAGGGCTTTAAACTAGGTAAGAAGGGGGATGTGGCTGAAGCAAGGATTATTGGGGCTGTGCCAGAGGGAACAATGGCAAGGCCGGAGGTTAGGGCAATGGCCCAGCTGAAGTGCATCTACACCAATGCTCTGATGATGCTCTGATGATGCAGTGATGA
The DNA here is from genome assembly GCA_963989345.1 of Clangula hyemalis. Next base: position 3,419,575 of record OZ022455.1, on the reverse strand, counting down.
TAATTTGATGACGCTGTGATGATGCTGTGATGACGCTGTGATGCACAGCACACATGATCAGAGCATCACCGCATCATCACAGCGTCCTTACAGTGTCATCACAGTGTCATCACAGCTTGTGATGCTGTGATGATGGTGATGCGGTGATGATGCAGTGAGGATGCAGTTACGCCGCTGTGATGATGCTGTGATGAGGCTGTGATGATTCTATGATGACGCTGTGATGATACAATTATGACGGTGTGATGACGCTGCCATGATGCTGCCATGATGCTGTGATGATGCTGTGATGATGCAGTGATGATGCTGTGATGACACTGTGATGATTTTGTGATGATGCAGTAATGGTGCTGTGATGATGAAGTCATGATGCTCTGATTACGAAGTGATGATGCAGTGATGATGCAGTAATGACGTTGTGATGACGCTGTGATGACTGTGATGATGCAGCGATAATGTTGTGATGATGCTCTGATGAAGCAGTGATGAAGCTGCGATGACGCTGTGAATAAGCAGTGACGATGCTGTGAGGATATTGTGATGATGCTATGATAACACTGTGATGATGCCTTCGTAATATTGTGATGATGCTGCTTAGATGTCATGATGATGCTGTGATGATGATGTCATGATGCAGTGATGGTGCAGTGATGAAGCTGTGATGATGCAGTGATAATGCAGTAATGATGCTGTGCTGATGCAGTGATGATTCAGTGATGATGTTGTGATGACGCTGTGGTGACGCAGTTATGATGCTTTGATGATTCTCTGATGATGCAGTGTAGATGCTGTGATGATGCTGTGATGACGCTGTGATGACCTTATTATGATGCTGTGATTATGCAGCTACGATTCTGTGATGATGCTGTGATGATGATGTGATGATGATCCGATGATGCTGTGATGATGTTGTGATGATGCTGTGACCATGCAGTGAGGACAATGTGGTGACGCTGTGTTGACGCAGTGATGACGCTGTGTCGATGATGTGATGATGATCTGATGATGCAGTGATGATGCTTTGAGGACGCAGTGATGATGCAGTGATGATGCTGTGATGACGCCGTGATGAGGCCACGATGATGCTGTGATGACAATTTGATGATGTAGTGATGATGCTTTGATGACGCTATGATGATGCAGTGATGATGCAGAAATGCTGTCGTGATTATGATTCTATGATGCTGTAATGATGCTGTGATGATGCAGTGATTATGCAGTAATGATTCTGTGATGAAGCTGAGATGATGTTGTGATTATGCCGTGATGATGCAGTGATTATGCAGTGATGATGCTGTGATGACACTGTGATGATGTTGTGATGACGCTGTGATGATGCAGTGATGATGCTGTGATGACCCTGTCGTGATGCTGTGTTGATGCTGAGATGACGCTGTGATGACACTGTGATGATGCATTTATGACGCTGTGATTATGTAGCTATGATGCAGTGATGATTCAGTGATGATGCATTGATGATGTAGTGATGATGTAGTGATGATACTGTGATGACGCTGTTATGATGCAGTGAGTAAGCAGTAATGATGCTGTGATGTTGCTGAGATGATGCTGTGATGATTCCTTGATGATGCAGTGATGATGCTGTGATGATGCTATGATTATATTTTGATGATGCTGTGATGATTCAGTGATGACACTGCGATGATGCTGTGATGATTCTGTGATGACGCTGTGATGACTCTGTTGTGATGCTCTGATAACGCTGTCGTGATGCTGTGATGATGCAATGATTATGCTGTGATGATGTAGTAATGATGATGTTATGATGCTGAGGTGATGCAGTGATGATGCAATGATGATGCTGTATTGACGCAGTGATGATGCTGTGATGATGCAGAGTTTATGCAGTTATGACAGTGTGATTATGCTTTGATGATGACGCAATGATGATGTGACGATGCAGTGATGATGCTGTGATGATGCTGTGACGATGCAGTGATTAGGCTGCGATGACCCTGTCGTGATGTTGTGATGACGCTGTCGTGATGCTGTGATGATGCTGTGATGACAATATGATGACGTAGTTATGATGCTGTTATGATGCAGTCATTATGCAGTGATGATGCAGATATGAGGCTGTTATGACGCTGTGATGATATTGTGATGATGCTGTGATGACGTTGTGATGACGCAGTGATGATGCTGTGACGATGCTGCGATGATTCTGTGATGACCCTATTGTGATTATGTGATAACACTGTGATGATGCAATGATGATGCTGTGATGACGCAGTGATGATGCAGTGATGGTGAAGTGATGATGCAAATATTTTGATGTGATGACGCAGTGATTCCGCAGTATTGATACTGTGATGACGCTGAGATGAAGCATTGATGATGCAGTGATGATGATGTGATGGTGCAGTGATGATTTGATAATGCTGTGACGATGCAATGATGACGCAGTGATGATGCTGTGATGATGCTGTGGTGATGATGTGATGATGCTGTTATGATGATGTGATGATGCTGTGATGACGCTGTGATGATGCAGTGATGATGTTGTGATGACGCAGTGATGATGCTTCGATGATGTATTGATGATGTGAAGATGCTGTGATGACGCTGTGACGATGCTGTGATGATGCTGTGATGACGCTTTGATGACTCTATAGTGATTCTGTGATGATGCTGTAGTGGTACTATGATGATGCTGTGAGGATGCTGCGATGACGCTCTGATGACTCATAATCATGATGTAATTATGCTGTGTTGACGCTGCGATGACACTGTCGTGATGCTGTGATGACGCTGTGATGATGCTGTGATGATACTGAGATGGCGTTGTGATGATGCATTGATGATGCAGTGATGACGCAGTAATGATGCTATGATTATGTAGTGATGACGCAGTAATGATGCTATGATTATGTAGTGATGACGCAGTGATGATGCTCTGATGATGCTGTGATGATGATGTGATGATGCAGTGATGATGATGTGATGATGTAGTGATTCTGCACCAATGATGTTGTGATTATGCTGAGATGATGCTCTGATGATGCAGTGATGATTCTGCGATGATGTTCTCATGATGTTGCTATGATGTGATGGTACTGTGATGATGCAGTGATGACGCTGCAAGGATGCTCTTATGAATCTGTGATGACGCTATGATTACACTGCCGTGATGCTCAGATAAAACTGTTGTGATGCTATGATGATGCTGCGATGATGTGATGATGGTGTGATGATGCAATGATTCTGCAGTACTGATACTGTGATGATGATGAGATTATGCTGTGATGATGCAGTGATGATGATGTGATGATGCTGTGACAATGTTGTGATGCTGCAGTGATGACGCTGTTGTGATGCTGTGATGATGCTGTGATTACGCTGTGATGATGCTTTGATGATGATGTGATAATGCTGTGATGATGCAGTGATGATGATGTGATGATGCAGGGATGATGATGTGATGATGCTGTGATGACGCGGTCATGATTCTGTGACTATGCAGTGATGATGCTGTGATGACCCTGACGTGATATTGTGATGACGCTGTCGTGATGCTGTGATGATGCTGTGATGACAATATGATGACGTAGTTATGATGCTGTTATGATGCAGTCATTATGCAGTGATGATGCAGATATGAGGCTGTGATGAAGCTGTGATGATATTGTGATGATGCTGTGACGATGCTGTGATGACACAGTGATGATGCTGTGATGATTCTGCGATGACTCTGTGATGACCGCATCGTGATTATGTGATAACGCTGTGATGATGCTGTGATGACGCAGTGATGATGCAGTGATGATGCAGTGATGATGCAGTGATGGTGATGTGATGATGCAGATATTTTGATGTGATGACGCAGTGATTCCGCAGTATTGATACTGTGATGACGCTGAGATGAAGCATTGGTGATGCAGTGATGATGATGTGATGGTGCAGTGATGATTTGATAATGCTGTGACGATGCATTGCTGATACAGTGATGATGCTGTGATGATGCTATGATTATGTTGTGATGATGTAGTGATGAGGCATTTATGACACTGCAATGATGTTGTGATGACTATGTGATGATTCTGTGATGACACTGTGATGAAACTGCTGTGATGCTCTGGTAACGCTGTCGTGATGCTGTGATGATGCTGCGATGATGTTGTGATGATTTTGTGATGACGCAATGATGATGCTGTGATGATGCAGTGTTTATGCGGTTATGACGCTGTGATGACCCTGTTATGATGCCTGTATGAAGACGCGATGATGCTGTGACTATGCAGTGATGATGCTGTGATGATGCAGTGATGACGCTGCGATGATGATATGATGATGCAGTGATGATACTGTGATAACGTTGTGATGACGCAGTGATGATGCAGTGATGATGCTGTAATGATGCAGTGATTATGCAGTAATGATGCTGTAGTGACGCTGCGATTATGCTGTGATGATTCTGTGATGTTGCTGTGGTGACACTGTGTTGAGGCTGTTGTGATGCTCTGATAATGCTGTTGTGATGCTGTGATGATGCTGTGATGATACCGTGATGATGCAGTTACGATGCAGTGATGATGCTGTGATGTTGCTGCGATGACGCTGTGGTGACGATGTGATGATGCAGTTATGATGCAGTGATGATGCAGTTATGACGCTTTAATGACGTTGTGATGATATTGTGATTTTGCTGTGATGACATAGTGATGACAGTGATTATGCTGTGATGACACTTACATGATGTTGTGATGATGCTGTATTGATGCAGTGATGATACTGTGATGACGCTGTGATGATGCAGTGAGTAATTAGTAATGATGGTGAGATGATGCTGAGATGTTGCTGTGAAGATGCACTGATAATGCAGTGATGATGCTGTGATGATGCTATGATTCTGTTTTGTTGACGCTGCGATGATGATGTGCTGATGTTCTGGTGACACTGCGATGACACAGTGATGGTGCTGTTATGATGCTAATGACGCTCTTATGATGTTGTGATGATGCTGTGATTATGCTGTGATGATGCAGTAATGATGCTGTGATGATGCTGTGATGATGCAGCGATGACGCTGTGATGATGCAATGATGATGATGTGATGATGCTGTAATGATGTAGTGATGATGCAGTGATGATACTGTTATGACGCTGTGGTGGTGTTGTGATGATGCTATGATTATGCTGTGATGACGCTGTAATGATGCAGTGATGATGCTGTGATGACTCTGTCGTGATGCTGTGATGATGCTGACATGATGCTGTGATGACACTGTGATGATGTATTTATGACGCTGTGATTATGTAATTATGATGCAGTGATGATTCTGCGATGATTCATTGATGATGCAGTGATGATGTAGTGATGATGCTGTGATGATTCCTTGATGACTCTGTGATGATGCTGTGATAGTGCAGTGATTATGCAGTGTTTATGCTGTGATGTTGCTGATATTATGCTGTGATGATTCATTGATGATGCAGTGATAATGCTGTGATGATGCTATGATTATATTTTTTTGACGCTGCGATGATAATGCGCTGATGTTCTGGTGACACTGCGATGACACGGTGATGGTGCTGTTATGATGCTAATGACGCTCTTATGATGTTGTGATGATGCTGTGATTATGCTGTGATGATGCTGTGATGATGCTGCAAGGACATTGTGATGATGCTATGATGATGCAGCGATGACGCTGCGATGAAGCAATGATGATGATGTGATGATGCTGTGTTGACACTGTTATTATACAGTGATGATGATGTGATGATTCTGTGATGACGCTGTTATGATGCTGTGATGATGATGTGATGATGCTGTGATGACACTGTGATGATACAGTGATGATGATTTGATGATGCTGTGATGACGCTGTTATGATGCAGTGATGATGCTGTGATGATGCAGTGATGATGTTGTGATGATGCTGTGATGACGCTGTGATGACGTTATGATCATGGTGTGAGGATGCTGTGATGACACTGTGATGATGATATGATGATGCAGTGATGATACTCTGATGACACTGTGATGATGCAGTGATTATGCAGTAATAATTCTGTGATGACGCTGAGATGATGCTGTGATGATGCAGTGATGATACTGTGATGATGCTGTGATGATGCACTGAATAAGCAATAATGATGCTTTGATGATATTGAGATTATGCTGTGATGATGCTGTGATTACCCTATGATGATGCGGTGATGATGCAGTGATTATGCATTTATGATGCTGTGATGATATTGTGATGATGCTGTAACGATGCACTGATGACACTTCGAAGATGCTGAGATGATGATTCTGTGATGATGCAGTGATGGTGATGTGATGATGCTGTGATGAATATGGGATGATGCTGTGATGATGCTCTGATGTCGTTCTGATGACGCTGTGACTACGGAATGATGATGCTGTGATGAAGCTCTGATAATGCTGTGATGACACAGTGATGATGTAGTGATGATGTTTTTATGATGATGTGATGATGCAGTGAGTCAGCAGTAATGATGCTGTCATGATGTTGTGATGATGCTGGGATGATGCGGTGATGATGCTGTGATTATGCAGTGATGATGCTGTGATTATGCAGCTATGAAGCTGTGATGATGCTGTGATGACGCAGTGATGATGCTGTGATGACACTGATGATGTTGTGATGATGGTGAGATGATGCAGTGATGATGCTGTGACGATTCTGAGATTATGCTATGATGACGCTGTGATGATGCAGTGTGTAAGCAGTAATGATGCTGTCATGATGTTGTGATGATGTGGGATGATGATGTGATGACGCAGTGATGATGCTGTGGTGATGCTGTGATGACGCTGCGATACAGCTGTGATGATGCTGTGATGAGGCTGTGATGACAATTTATTATGAAGTGATGACTTTGTGATTACGCTGTGATGACACATTGAAGATTATGTGATGATGATGTGATGATGCAGTGATGATGCTTTCATGATGCAGTGATGATGCTCTGATGTCGTTCTGATGATGCTGTGATGATGCTGTGATGATGCAGTTATGGTACTGTGATGACGCTGTGATGATGCAGTGATTATGTTGTAATGATTCTGTGATGATGCTGTGATGATGCTGTTATGATGCAGTAATGATGCAGTGATGATTCTGTGATGATGCTGTGATGATGCAGTGATCATGCAGTGATGACACTGTGATGACGGTGTGATGATGTTGTGATTATGGTGTGATGATGCAGTGATGATGCTCTGAAGATGCACTGACAATAGTGTGATGACGCTGTGATGATGCAGTGAGTAAGCAGTAAAGATGCTTTGATGATGCTGTTATGATGCTGCAATGATGCTGTGGTTTGCTGTGATGACAATTTGATGACGTAGTGATGATTCTGTCATGACGCCATGATGCTGCTCTGGTGCTGCTGTGATGATGCTGTGATTGTGCTGTGATGACGCTCTGATGACACAGTCATGATGCTGTGATGACGCTATAATGATGCTGTGATGATGTTTTGATTACGCAGTGATGATGCTGTGGTGATGCAGTGATGATGCAGTGAAGATGCTGTGATGATGTTGTGCTGATACTTTGATGATGCTATGATGATGCTGTGCTGATGCAGTGATGATTCAGTGATGATGTTGTGATGACGCTGTGGTGACGCAGTGATCATGCTTTGATGATTCTCTGATGACGCAATGTAGATGCTGTGATGATGTTGTGATGACGTTGTGATGACGCTTTGATGATGTTGTGATGACACTGATGATGCGGTGATAATGATATGATGATGCAGTGATGACACTGTGATGACGCTGTGATGATGCAGTGATGATGCGGTGATGATGCAGTGATGATGCTGTGCTGATGTAGTGATGACACTGTGATGTCGCTCTGATGATGCTGTGATGATGCGGTGATGATACAGTGATGATGCTGTGATGATGTTTTGATGATGGTGTGATGATGCTGTGATGATGTAGTGATGACACTGTGATGATGCTGTGATGATGATCTGATGATGCTGTGATGATGCTCTGATGATGTTGAGATGATGCAGTGATAATGCAGTGATGATGCAGTGACGATGCTGTGATGATGTTGTGATGATGCTGTGACGACGCAGTGATGACGATGCGATGATGCTGTGATGATGATGTGATTATGCTGTGATAATGCAGCAATTATGGAGTGATGATGCTGTGATGACACATTATGTTGTGATGATGCTGTGATGATGCTGCGATGATGCAGTGAGTAAGTAGTAATGATGCTCTGATGATGCTGTGATGATGTTGTGATGATGCTGTGACGATGCAGTGATAACGCTGCCTTGATGCTGTGATGATGATGCTGTTATGACGCTGTAATGATGCTCTGATGATGCTGTGATGACGCAGTGAAGATTATGAGATGATGATGTGATGACGCTGCGATGATCATGTGATAATGCAGTGACGATGATGTTATGATGCTCCGATGATGTAGGCATGATGCTGTGATATCTCTCTGATGATGCTGTGATGATGTAGTGATGATACTGTGATGATGTTGTGATGATGCTATGATGATGCTCTTATGATTCTGTTGTGACGCTGTGATGACACAGTAATGATGCTGTGGTGATTCTGTGATGATACAGTGATAATGCTGTGATGACGCCTTGACTTTGATGACGGATTGATGATGCTGTGATGACGCTGCGATGATGATGTCATGATGCTGTGATGACACTGTGATGACGCTGCGATGATCATGTGACGATGCAGTGATGACACTGTGATGACGCTGTGACGATGCAGTGATGATAGTGTGATGACGCTATGATAATGCAGTGATTATGCAGTAATGATGCTGTGATGATGCTGCAATGATGTGGTGATGATGCAGTGATTATGCTGTGATGATGCTGTTATAAAACTGTGATGATGTTGTGATGATGATGTGATGATGCACTGATGATGCACTGATGATGCAGTGATGATACTGTGATGACACTGTGATGATTTACTGATGATGCTGTGATGACGTAGTGTTGACGCTCTGATGACGCAATGATGATGCTGGGATGATGCTGTGATGATGATGTGATGATGCTGTGATGACACTGTTATGATGTTGTGATGATGATGCAGTTATGCTGCTGTGATGATTAAATGATTATGCAGTGATGATGCTGTGATGATGCTGAGATGTTGCAGTGATGATGCTGTGATGACACTGTTATGACGTAGTGATGATGCCGTGATGATGCAATGAAGATGCAGTGATTATGCAGTGAAGATGCTGTGATGACACTTATGATTTTGTGATGATAATGCAGTTATGCTGCTGTGATAAAGAAATGATTATGCAGTGATGATGAAGTGATGATGCTGAGATGTTGCAGTGATGATGCTGTGATGATGCAGTGAGATGATGCTGTGATGATGTTGTGATGATGCTGTGATGACACATTGATGATGCTGTCATGATGCAGTGATTATGCAGTGATAATGCTTTGATGACGCTGCGCTGCTGCAGTGATGACGCAGTTATGATGCAGTGATGATGCAGTGATGATACTGTGATTATGTTGTGATGATGCAGTGAGTAAGCAGTAATGATGCTGTGATGATGCTGTAATAATGCGGTGATGATGCTGTGATGATGCAGTGATGATGCTCTGATGACGCTGTAATAATTTTGTGATGATGCAGTTCTGATGCAGTTCTGATGCAGTGATGACGCTGTCATGATGCTGTGATGATATTGTGATGATGCTATGATTATGTTTTGATGATTATGTGATGATGCAGTGATCATGCTGCAACGCTGCTGTGATGATGCTGTAATGGCGCAGTGATGATGCTGTGATTATGCTGTGGTGATGCTATGATTATGTTGTGATGATGCTGTGATGATGCTCTGATGCTGCTGTAATGATGCTGTGATGCTGCTGTGATGCTGCTGTGATGATGCAGTGATGATGTTGCGATGATGCAATGATTATGCAATAATGTTGCTTTGATGATGCTGAGATAATGCAGTGATTATGCAGTGATGATGCACTCATGACGCTGTGATGATTTTTTGATGATGCTCTGATGACGCAGTGATGATGTTGTAATGATGATGTGTTGATACAGTGATGATGCTGTGATGTCGTTGTGATGATTCTGTGATGATGCTGTGATGATGTAGTGATGATGCAGTGATGATGCTTTGATGACAATGCCAAGATTCTGTGATAATGCTGTGATGATTCCTTGATGACTCTGTGATGATGCTGTGATAGTGCAGTGATTATGCAGTGTTTATGCTGTGATGATGCTCTGATTATGTTGTGATGATGCTGTAATGATATTGTGATGATGCAGTGATGATGTTGTGATAACACAGTGACGATGCTGTGATGATGCAGTCTGAATGATGTGATGATGCTGTGAAGACGCAGTTCTGTTGCAGTGATGATGCTGTGATGATGATGTGATGATGTGATGATGCTGTGATGACTGTGATGACGCTCTGATGACACTATTATGATGCTGAGATGATGCAGTGATGATGCAATGATGATCTGATGGCGAAGTGATGATGCTGTGATGATGCAGTGATCATGTAGTGATGATGATGTGATGACGCAGTGATTCTGCAGTAATGATGCAGTGATGATGCTGTGATGATACTGTGATGATGCAGTGATGACGCTGCGATGAAGATATGATGATGCAGTGATGATGCTGTGATGACGCTGCGGTGATGATGTGATGATGCTGTGATGACAGTGATGACGCTCTGATGACACTATTATGATGCTGAGATGATGCAGTGATGATGCAATGATGATGCAGTGATGATGCTGTTATGACGCTGTGATGACGCAGTGATGATGCTGTGATGATGCAGTGTTTATGTAGTTATGAGACTGTGATGATGTTTTGATTACACAGTGATGATGCTGTGGTAATGCAGTGATCAAAGCGTCATCACAGCATCATCACAGCATCATTACTGCATCATCACAGCATCATAACATCATAATCAGAGCATCACAGCATCATCACAGCATCATCACTGCATCATCACAACCACGTCAAAGTGTCATCAAAGCGTCATCACAGCATCATCAGACCATCACAACAACATCATCGCAGCGTCATCACAGCATCATCACAGCATCATCACTGCAGCATCAGAACGTCATCACAGTGTCATCAAACCGTCATCACAGCATCATCAGACCATCACAACAGCATCATCACCGCGTCATCACTGCATCATCACAGCATGATCACTGGGTCATCAGAACATAATCACAGTGTCATAAAACCGTCATCACAGTATCATCACAGCATCATCACAGTATCAAGACAACATCATCACTGCATAATCAGTGCATTATCAATGCATCATCAGAGCTTCAACAAGGCATCACAGTGCCATCACAGTGTCATCACTGCATCATCAGAACATCCTCACAGCATCATCACAGTGTCATCAATGCATCACCACAGCATCATCGCAGCGTCATCACAGCATCATCACAGCGTCATCACAGCGTCATCATCATATCATCACTGCACCATCACTGTGTCATCACAGCGTCATCACTGCATCATCACAGCATCACAACAGCATCATCGCAGCATCATCACAGCATCATCAATGCATCACAGCATCGCCATCACTGCATCATCACAGAATCATCACTGTTTCATCGCAGCGGTGTCACTGCATCATCACAGCATGATCACAGCATGATCACAGCACCATCACAATATCATCACAGCATCATCACTGCATCATCACTCCGTCATTACAGCGCCATCAGAGCATCATCACAGCATCACCAAAGCATCATCACTGCATCATCACAGCATCGTCACTGCATCATTACAATATCATCGCAGTGTCATCACTGCGTTATCACACAATCATCAGAGCATCACAGCGTCATCAGAGCGTCATCAAAACATCATCACTGCGTCATGACAGCGTCCTCAAAGCACCATCACAGCGTCATCACAGCTTCATCACGGCGTCATTACAGCATCATTACAGTGTCATCAAAGCGTTATCACAGCGTCGTCACAGCATCATCGCAGTGTCATAACACCATCATCACAGCATCATCACAATACTATCACAGCCTCAACACAGCGTCATAACTGCATCAACACTGCATTATCACTGCATCATCACAACGTCATCACAGCATAAACACATCATCATAAATGCATCATCACAGCATCATCAATACATCTTCACAGCATCACAGCGTCATCAAAGCATCATCACAGCGTCATCACAATATCATAACAGCATCATCGCAGTGTCATCACTGCATCATCACAGCATCATGACAACATCATCGCAGCATCATCGCAGCGTTATCAATGCATCATCACAGCATCATCACAGCATCATCGCAGCGTCATCACTGCATCATCACAGCATCATCACAGCATCATCATAGCATCATGAAAGCATCACAGCATCATCACAGCGTATTCAGTATCATCACAGTATCATCACGGCATCATCACTGCATCATCATATAATCATGACAGCATCATAGCTGTATAATCACAGCATCATCAAAGCGTCATACAGCATCATCACTGCATCATCACAGCATCATCACAGCATCATCACTGCATCATCATATAATCATGACAGCATCATAGCTGTATAATCACAGCATCATCAAAGCGTCATCACAGCATCATCACAGCATCATCACATCATCATCTAAGCTTCATAACCGCATCAATACAGCGTCATCTGTGCATCATCACAGCATCATCACAACATCATCACAGCGTCATCACAGCATCATCATTGAATCACGACAGCGTCATCACAGCATCATGACAGCGTCATCACAGCATCATCACTGCATCATCATATCATCCTGAGAGCATCATAGCTGCATAATCACAGCATCATCAAATTGTCATAACAGCATCATCACAGCGTCATCACAGCATAATAACATCGTCATCACAGCGTCATCAAAGCATCATCACAGCTTCATCAGAGCATCATCACAGCATCATTAGAGCGTCATCACTGCATCATTACATCATCATCAGTGCATCATCAGAGCATCATCACAGCATCATCAGAGCATCATCACAAAATCATCACATCATCATGACTGCATCATCACAGCATCATCACTGCGTCATCACAGCATCATCACAACATCATCACAGTGTCATCAAAGCCTCATCACGGCATCACAACAGCATCATCACAGTGTCATCAAAGCATCATCACAGCGTCATCACAGCATCATCCCACACCATTAAAGCATCATCACTACATCATCACAGCATCATCGAAGCATCACAGTGTAATCAAAGAGTCATCATAGCGTCATCACTGCATCATCACAGTATCATAACTGCATCATCACTGCATAAACACTGCATCATCACAGCGTCATAACAGCGTCATAACAGCATAATCACATTGTCATCAAAGCGTCATCACAGCATCATCGCAGCATCCTCACGGCATCATCACAGCATCACAGCGTCATCAAATTGTCATCACTTCATCATCAGAGCATCACCAGAACTTCATCACAGCCTCATCACAGCACCATCACAGCTATATCACAGTGTAATGAAAGCATCATCACAACATCATCGAAGCATCATCACAGCACCATCACAGCATCATCACTGCGTCATCAAATCATCATCACAGCATCATCACAACAGCATCACCACAGCATCATAACATCATCATTTCTGGTGCCAACGCAGAAATCTTGTGTTTTTTTTGACCATGGGGCACTTTACTCAGCACCTGGCCTGATGGCCGCAGACGGGTCCCTATCTTTTAGGGGAAAAAGGATCCTGGGCCAGGAGCTGGCAGGGCTCATTGAGAGGGCTTTAAACTAGGTAAGAAGGGGGATGGGGCTGAAGCAAGGGTGTTGGGGCTGTGCCAGGGGGAACAATGGCAAGGCCGGAGGATAGGGCAATGGCCCAGCTGAAGTGCATCTACACCAATGCTCTGATGATGCTCTGATGATGCAGTGATGTTGCAGTAGTGACGCTGTGATGACGCTGTGATGATGCAGTGATGAGGCTGTGATGATGCTGTGATGACACTGTGATGATGTTGTGATGATGCAGTAATGGTGCTGTGATGATGAAGCCATGATGCTCTGATTACGAAGTGATGATGCAGTGATGATGCAGTAATGATGCTGTGATGACTCTGTGATGATGTAGCGATAATGTTGGGATGATGCTCTGATGAAGCAGTGATGAAGCCGCGATGATGCTGTGAATAAGCAGTGATGATGCTGTGACGATATTGTGATGCTGCTATGATAACGCAGTGATGACGCTGTCGAAATACTGTGATGACGCTGCTGTGATGGCATGATGATGCTGTGATGATGATGTGATGATGCCGTGATGAAGCAGTGATGAAGCTCTTATGATGCTGTGGTGATGCTGTGATGAAGCAGTGATGACCCTGTTGTGATTCTGTGATGATGCTGTGATGATGAACTGATGATGCAGTGATGACGCTGTGATTAAGTAGTGAAGATGATGTCATGATACTGTGATGACGCTGTGATGATGCAGTGAGTAAGCAGTAATGAACCTACGATGATGCTGTGATGATGCTGTGATTATGCGGTTATGATGCAGTGATTATGCAGTGATGATGCTGTCATGACACTTCAATGATGCTGTGATAAGGCAGTGATTATGCAGAAATGATATTGTGCTGGTGCTGTGATGATGTTTGGATTATGCAGTAATGGTGCTGTGGTGATGCAGTGATGATGCTGTGATGATGCAGTGACAATGCAGTGATGATTCAGTGATGATGTAGTGATGACGCTGTGGTGACGCAGTGATGATGCTTTGATGATTCTCTGATGATGCAATGTAGATGCTGTGATGATGCTGTGATGACGCTGTGATGATGATGTGATGATGCTATGATTATGTACCTATGATGCTGTGATCATGCTGTGATGACTCAGTGATGATGATTTGATGACACAGTGATGATGCAGTGATGACGCTGTGATGATGCAGTGATCATGTAGTGATGATGAAGTGATGACGCTGTGATATCGCTCTGATGATACTGTGATGATGCAGTGATGATGCTGTGACAGTGCAGTGATTATGCAGTGTTTATGCTATGATGATGCTCTGATTATGTTGTGATGACGCTGTGATGATGATGTGATGATTCTCTGATGATGCTGTGATGATGCAGTGATGACGCTGTGATGATACTCTGATGATGGTGTGATGATGCAGTGATGATGATGTGATGATGCTCTGATGATGATGTGATGATGCTGTGATGATATTGTGATGACGCTGTGATGATGCTGTCGTGATGGTCTGATAACGTTGTCGTAACACTGTGACGATGCTGCGATGATGTTGTGATGATTCTGTGATGATGCAATTGTGATGCAATGCATGTGATGATGCAGTGATGATGCACTGATGATGCTGTCATGGCGATGTGATGATGCTGTGATGATGCTGTGATGACGTAGTAATGATGCTGTGATGATGCAGTTTTTACGCAGTTATGATGCTGCGATGATGCTGTGGTGATGATGTGATGATGCTGTTATGATGATGTGATGATGCTGTTATGACGCAGTGACTATGCTGTGATGATGCTGTGATGATGCTTTGATGACTCTATAGTGATTCTGTGATGATGCTGTAGTGGTACTATAATGATGATGTGATGACGCTGCGATGACACTGTTGTGATGCTGTGATGACGCTGTGATGATGCTGTGACGATACTGAGATGACGTTGTGCTGATGCAGTGATGATGCAGTGATGATGTCGTGATGACGCAGTAATGATGCTATGATGATGCTGTGATTATGATGTGATGATGCATTGATCACGATGTGATGATGCTGTGATGATGCAGTGATGACACTGTGATGATTTTGTGATGATTTATGATGATGCTGTGATGATGTAGTGATGATGCTGTGATGATGTGATTATGGAGCTATGAAGCTGTGATGATGCTGTGATGATGCTGTGATGACGCTGTGATGACACAGAGATTATGCTGTGATGACACTTACATGATGTTGTGATGATGATGTGATGATGCTGTGACGATGTAGTGATGATACTGTGATGACGCTGTGATGATGCAGTGAGTAAGTAGTAATGATGGTGAGATGATGCTGAGATGTTGCTGTGAAGATGCACTGATAATGCAGTGATGATGCTGTGATCATGCTATGATTATGTTTTTGACGCTGCGATGATGATGCTAATGACGCTCTTATGATGTTGTGATGATGCTGTGATTATGCTGTGATGATGCAGTTACGATGCAGTGATGATGCTGTGATGTTTCTGCGATGACGCTGTGGTGATGATGTGATGATGCTGTGATGATGCAGTTATGATGCAGTGATGATGCAGTTATGACGCTTTAATGACGTTCTGATGATATTGTGATTATGCTGTGATGACATAGTGATGAAGCTGTGATGATTCTGTGATGACGCTCTGATGATGATGTGATGTTGCTGTGATATTGCTGTTATAACACTGTGATGACACTGTGATGATGCTGAGATTATGCTGTGAAGATGCAGTGATGATGCAGTGATCACAGATTCACAGAATTTCTAGGTTGGAAGAGACCTCAAGATCATCGAGTCCAACCTTTGACCTAACGCTAACAGTCCCCACTAAACCATATCCCTAAGCTCTACATCTAAACGTCTTTTAAAGACTTCCAGGGATGGTGACTCCACCACCTCCCTGGGCAGCCTGTTCCAGTGCCTAACAACCCTTTCAGTAAAGAAGTTCTTCCTAACATCTAACCTAAAACTCCCCTGGCACAACTTAAGCCCATTCCCCCTCGTCCTGTCACCGGGCACGTGGGAGAACAGGCCATCCCCCACCTCACTACAGCCTCCTTTAAGGTATCTGTAGAGAGCGATAAGGTCTCCCCTGAGCCTCCTCTTCTCCAGGCTGAACAAGCCCAGCTCCTTCAGCCGCTCCTTGTAGGACTTGTTCTCCAGGCCCCTCACCAGCTTCGTCGCCCTCCTCTGGACCCGCTCAAGCACCTCGATGTCCTTCTTGTAGCGAGGGGCCCAAAACTGAACACAGTACTCGAGGTGCGGCCTCACCAGAGCCGAGTACAGGGGGATGATCACCTCCCTAGCCCTGCTGGTCACACTGTTTCTGATACAAGCCAGGAAGCCGTTGGCCTTCTTGGCCACCTGAGCACACTGCTGGCTCATATCCAGCCGACTGTCCACCATCACTCCCAGGTCCTTCTCTGCCTGGCAGCTCTCCAACCACTCATCTCCCAGCCTGTAGCTCTGCTTGGGGTTGTTGCGCCCCAGGTGCAGGACCCGGCACTTGGCCTTGTTGAACTTCATACAGTTGACCTCAGCCCATCGGTGTAGCCTATCCAGATCCTCCTGCAGAGCCTTCCTACCCTCGAGCAGATCGACACACGCACCTAACTTGGTGTCATCTGCAAACTTACTGAGGGTGCACTCAATGCCCTCGTCCAGATCATTGATGAAGATATTAAAGAGGACCGGCCCCAGCACCGAGCCCTGGGGGACGCCACTAGTGACTGGCCTCCAACTGGACTTGACTCCATTTACCACGACTCTTTGGGCCCGGCTATCCAGCCAGTTTCTAACCCAACGAAGCATGCGCCAGTCCAAGTCAAGAGCAGCCAGTTTCTTGAGGAGAATGCTGTGGGAGATGGTGTCAAATGCCTTGCTGAAGTCAAGGTAGACCACATCCACAGCCTTTCCCTCGTCCACCCAGCGCGTCGCTTTGTCATAGAAGGAGATCAGGTTTGTCAAGCAGGATCTGCCTTCCATAAACCCATTCTGGCTGGGCCTGATCGCCTGCTTGCCCTGCAAGTGCTGCATGATGACTCTCAAGAGGATCTGCTCCATGAGCTTCCCCGGTACTGAGGTCAAACTGACAGGCCTGTAGTTTCCCGGGTCTGCCCTCCGGCCCTTCTTGTAGATGGGCGTCACATTTGCTAGTTGCCAGTCAGCTGGGACCTCCCCCAATAGCCAGGACTTCTGATAAATGATGGACAGGGGCTTGGCCAGCTCCTCTGCCAGTTCTCTCAGTACCCTTGGGTGGATCCCATCCGGCCCCATCGATTTGTGCACATCCAAGTGCCGTAGCAGGTCACCAACCAGTTCTTCGTTGATAGTGAGGGCCCCATCCTGCTCCCCATCCCCTTCCACCAGCTCAGGGTACTGGGTATCCAGAGAACAACCGGTATTGCCGCTAAAGACTGAGGTGAAGAAGGCATTGAGCACCTCCACCTTTTCCTCATCTCTTGTAACTAAGTTTCCCCCCGCATCCAGTAAAGGATGGAGATTCTCCTTAGTCCTCCTTTTTGTGTTGATGTATTTATAGAAGCGTTTTTTGTTATGATGATGCTGTGATGATGCAGACATGATGATGTAATGATGCTGTGAAGATGCTGTGATGACTCTGTGAAGACGCTTTAATTACACTGTGATGACGCCGTGATGATGCAGTGATGATGCTGTGATGACGCTATGATGACGTTTTGATTACACTGTGATGCTTTGATGATGCTGTGATGACGCTGTAATGATGGAGTGATGTTGCTGTGATGATGCTGTGATGATGCGGTGATGATGCTGTGATGATACTATGCTGATGCTGTGATGATGCAGTGATGATGCTGTAATGATGCTGTGATGATGCTCTGATGACGTTGTGATGATGCTTTGATGACGCTGTGATGACGATATTATTATGCTGTTATGACGCTCTGATGATGCTGTTATGACAATTTGAAGATGCTGTGATTATGCAGCTATGATGCTCTCAGGATGATATGATGATGCAGTGATGACGCTGTGATGACGCTGTGATGATGTTGTGATGATGCTGTGATGGTGCACAGATGACGCTGTCTTGATGCTGTTATGACGCTGTGATGATGTTGTTATGATGGTGTGATTATGCTATGCTGATGCTGTGATGACGCTCTCATAACACTTTGATGACGCTCTGATGCTGTGGTGATGTTGTGATGGTGCTGTGATGATGCTGTTGTAATGCTGTTATGATGCTGTGATGACGCTTTGATGACAATGTGATGATGCAGTGATGATGCTGTGATGATGCTGTGATGACGTAGTGATGATGTTGTGTTTTTGCTTTGATAATGCTGTTACGATGCAGTAATGATGCTGTGATGATGCTGTGATGACGCTGTGATGATGTTGTGATGACGCTGTGATGATGCAGTGATGACGCTGCGATGATGCAGTGATGACGCTGCGATGATGCTGTGATGATGCTGTGATGACGCTTTGATCACTGCATCATCACTGTATCATCACTGCATCACCACAGCATCATCACTGCGTAATCAAAACATCATCACAGCATCAGCACAACATCATCACTGCATCATCGCTGCATAATCACTGCATCATTACAGCGTCATTACAGCATCATCACAGCATCATCACTGCATCATCACTGCGTCATCACAGCATAATCAAAGCATCACGACTGCGCCTTCACAGCATCATCACAGCATCTTCAAATCATCATCGCAGCATCATCACTGCGTCATCACTGCATCTTCACTGCATCAACACTGCATCATCACTGCATCATCAGAGCATCATAATTGTGTCATCACAGCTTAATCACAGCATAATCACTGTATCATCACTGCTTCATCACATCATCATCACTGCATCATCAGAGCATCATCACTACATCATCACAGCATCATCATAAATCATCACAAAATCATCACAGTGTCATCACAGCATAACCACAGCATTACCACAGAATTATTACTGCATAAACACTGCATCATCACAGCGTTATCACAGTATCATCATTGCATCATCAGAGAATAATCACATCATCATCACAACATCATCAGAGTGCCATCACAGTATCATCACTGTGTCATCAGAGCGTCATCACAGCATAATCGCAGCATCATCACAGCAGCAACAGAGCAGCATCATGGCGTCATGACAGAATCATCACTATGTCATCAAATTGTCATCAGAGCAGCCCACAGCATCATCACAGCATCATTCCAGCATCATAACAGCACCATCAAAGCATCTTAACTGCTTACTCACTGCATCATCACAGCGTCATCACACTATTGTCAGTGCATCATCAGAGCATCATCACTGCATCATCACACCATAATCACAAAATCATCACACCGTCATCACACTGTCATAACTGCATCATCACAGGGTCATCACAGGGTCATAACTCCATCATCACTGCATCATCACTGCATCATCACATCATCATCAGAGCGTCATCACAGAATCATCACAGCATCATCACTATGTCATCACAGCATAATCAGAATATCAGCACAACATCATTAAAGCGTCATAACTGCATCATCACTGCATCATTACAGCATCATCACTGCATCATCACAACGTTATCACAGTATCATCACTGCATCATCACAACGTTATCACAGTATCATCACTGCATCATCATATCATCATCGCAGAGTCTTCACTGCATCATCGCAGCATCATCACTGCATCATCACTGCATAGTCACAGCATCATCACAGCGTTATCACATAATCACGATAGGGTCATCACAGCGTCATCGCAGCATCATCACAGCATCATAACTGTGTCATTACAGCGTCGTCACAGCATCATCACAATATCATCACAGCGTCATCACAACATCACGTCAGGGTCATCACAGCATCATCACTACATCATCACAGAATCATGACAGCGTCATCACAGCATCAAAAAAACATCATCACATCATCATCCCTGCATCATCACATCATCATCACTGCATCATAACAGCGTCATCACAGCATCATCTCATCATCTTCATTGCATCATCGCAGCGTCATCACAGCATCATCACAGCATCATTACTGCATCATCACCGCATCATCACAGCATCATCACAACATCATAAGAGCGTCATTAGCATCATAACAGCACCATCACTGTGTCATCGCAGTGTCACCAGAACATCAGCACATCATCACCGCAGCGTCAACAAAACATAATCATGGCATCATCACAGCGTCATCACAGTATTATCACTGCATCATCACTGCATCATCACAGCATCATCACATCAACATCACAACATCATGTAAGTGTCATCACAGCATAATCACTGTGTCATCACAGCATCATCACAGCATCATCATAAATCATCACAAAATCATCACAGTGTCATCACAGCATCATCACAGCATTATCACAGAATCATTACTGCATAAACACTGCATCATCACAGCGTTATCACAGTATCATCACTGCATCATCAGAGAATAATCACATCATCATCACAACATCATCAGAGTGTCATCACAGTATCATCACTGCGTCATCAGAGCATCATCAAAACATCATCACAGCATCATCACAGCATCATCATAGTGTCATCACAGCATCATCACTGTGTCATCAGAGCGTCATCACAGCATAATCACAGCATCATCACAGCAGCATCAGAGCAGCATCATGGTGTCATGACAAAATCATCACTACGTCATCAAATTGTCATCAGAGCAGCCCACAGCATCATCACAGCATCATTGCAGCATCATAACAGCATCATCAAAGCATCTTTACTGCTTACTCACTGCATCCTCACAGCGTCATCACACTATTGTCAGTGCATCATCAGAGCATCATCACTGCATCAGCACACCATAATCACAACATCATCACACCGTCATCACCGTGTCATCACTGCATCATCACAGTGTCATCACAGGGTCATAACTGCATCATCATTTGCCGGTCATAACTGCATGTCATTTGCCAAGGCGATCGGCTCCGGGGCAGATGCATTCTGCAGCGGAGCGGGGGATCGGGCCAGGCAGGGCTAAATTTTCCGGCATCGAGCGTACTTGAGGGATCCGCTACGACCTGGCAGCCCTCGTGAGGGAGGCTGATGAGGCGAAGGTGGAGCCAGCAGCGCCCCCTCCCCAGCCGTTCAAAAGCTGCCCCTGGGGAGCGCGAGCGACCAGGACGGGCAAACAGGGCGTGGCGCGTCAGAAGGGAGTGGCGCGGCAGTTAGCGCGGCAGTTCGCGCAGGCAGGGCGAGCAGGAAGGGCAGAGCGCTCCCCCCCGCCCACACGAACACCTCTTAACGACAGCCGTTAGCTAGGTGATAATGGTCTCCACCAGGCACGGTGCGCTCTCCAGGAAGTCGGTACACACCCAGACCGACTACCCATTAAAAAATGCAGCAGTTCAGGTCACCGGATGCAGGGAGTGTCTGAGCCTGTTGTTGCCATCGGCGGGCGGCAGAGACACTGCGTGCGTGAGGTGCGAGCAGGTGGATGACCTGGTCCGCATGGTGGCGGAGCTCAAGGAGGAGGTTGAGAGGCTGAGGGATATCAGGGAGTGTGAGCGGGAGATAGACTTGTGGAGTAACTCCCTGCAGGGCCTCAAGGAGAGGTACCGGGGTGAGACACCCCAAATGGGGGTGGACCCTCTGCCCTGCTGCTGTCAGGCAGAGGGAGGGGATCTGGGAGTTGAGGAGGAATGGAAACAGGTCCCTGCTCGACGTCACAGGCGATGCCCTCCCCTTCCGGCCCCACCTTCCCAGGTGCCCCTAAGCAACAGGTTTGAGGCCCTGGAGCTTGACAGACCAGTAGCTGAGGAAGAGGTAGCAAGTGTTCCCAGGAGGATGCCTAGGGCGAGGAGGTCGACTCCACGCCTCAGGACTGCCTCCATCAAGAAAGACAGGAGGGTTATTGTTGTTGGAGACTCTACTCTTAGGGGAACAGAGGGCCCTATTTGTCGGCCTGACCCTACCCGTAGGGAAGTCTGCTGCCTCCTTGGGGCCAGGGTCAGGGACGTTGCCAGGAAGCTTCCCAACCTGGTACGCCCCTCTGATTATTATCCTCTTTTGATAGTCCAGGTGGGCAGTGACAACATTGAAGAGAGAAGCCTGAAGGCTATCAAAAGAGACTTTAGGGGGCTGGGACGGTTAGTGGATGGAGCGGGAGTGCAGGTGGTGTTTTCGTCCATCCCTACGGTGGCAGGGAGGGGTACAGAGAGGACACGGAAAGCCCACCTGTTAAACACATGGCTCCGGGGCTGGTGCCAACGCAGAAATCTTGGGTTTTTTGACCATGGGGCACTTTACTCAGCACCTGGCCTGATGGCCGCAGACGGGTCCCTATCTTTTAGGGGAAAAAGGATCCTGGGCCAGGAGCTGGCAGGGCTCATTGAGAGGGCTTTAAACTAGGTAAGAAGGGGGATGGGGCTGAAGCAAGGATTATTGGGGCTGTGCCAGGGGGAACAATGGCAAGGCCGGAGGATAGGGCAATGGCCCAGCTGAAGTGCATCTACACCAATGCACGCAGCATGGGTAACAAACAGGAGGAGCTGGAAGCCATTGTGCAGCAGGCAGGCTACGACTTGGTTGCCATCACGGAGACGTGGTGGGACCACAGTCATGACTGGAGTGCTGCAATGCCTGGCTATAAGCTCTTCAGAAGGGACAGGCAGCACAGAAGGGCTGGTGGTGTGGCTCTCTATATTAGAGAGTCTTTCGATGTTGTAGAACTCGAGGCTAGGAATGACAAGGTCGAGTCCCTTTGGGTTAGGATCGGCAGGGACAACAAGGCTAGTGTCCTGGTCGGGGTCTGCTATAGACCGCCGAACCAGGATGAGGAGACGGATGAGGAGTTCTACAGGCAGCTGACAGAAGTTGCGAAATCTTCAGCGCTTGTACTCGTGGGGGACTTCAACTTCCCTGACATATCCTGGAAGCACAACACAGCCCAGAGAAAGCAGTCTAGGAGGTTTCTGGAGAGCGTGGAAGATAGCTTCCTGACACAGCTGGTTAGTGAACCTACCAGGGGTGGTGCCCCGCTAGACCTTCTCTTCACAAACAGAGAAGGACTGGTGGAGGATGTGATTGTCGGGAGCTGTCTTGGGCAGAGTGACCACGAAATGGTGGAGTTCACTATTCTTGGCGAGGCCAGGAAGGGGACCAGTAAAACAGCTGTATTGGACTTTCGGAGGGCTGACTTTGGGCTGCTCAGGACACTAGTTGGTGGAGTTCCTTGGGAGGCGGTTCTGAAGGGCAGAGGAGTCCAGGAAGGCTGGGCGCTCTTCAAGAGGGAAATCTTAATGGCGCAGGAGCGGTCTGTCCCCATGTGCCCAAAGATGAGCCAGCAGGGAAGAAGACCAGCCTGGCTCAACAGAGAACTGTGGCTTGAGCTTAGGAGAAAAAAGAGGGTTTATAATCTTTGGAAAAGTGGGCAGGCCACTAGGGAGGACTATAAGGATGTAGCGAGGCTGTGTAGGGACAAAATTAGGAAGGCCAAAGCTCATCTGGAGCTCCATCTGGCTACTGCCGTTAAAGATAACAAAAAATGTTTTTATAAATACATCAACACAAAAAGGAGGACTAAGGAGAATCTCCATCCTTTACTGGATGCGGGGGGAAACTTAGTTACAAGAGATGAGGAAAAGGTGGAGGTGCTCAATGCCTTCTTTGCCTCAGTCTTTAGCGGCAATACCGGTTGTTCTCTGGATACCCAGTACCCTGAGCTGGTGGAAGGGGATGGGGAGCAGGATGTGGCCCTCACTATCCACAAAGAACTGGTTGGTGACCTGCTACGGCACTTGGATGTGCACAAATCGATGGGGCCGGATGGGATCCACCCAAGGGTACTGAGAGAACTGGCAGAGGAGCTGGCCAAGCCCCTGTCCATCATTTATCAGCAGTCCTGGCTATCGGGGGAGGTCCCAGCTGACTGGCGACTAGCAAATGTGACGCCCATCTACAAGAAGGGCCGGAGGGCAGACCCGGGAAACTACAGGCCTGTCAGTTTGACCTCAGTACCGGGGAAGCTCATGGAGCAGATCCTCTTGAGAGTCATCATGCAGCACTTGCAGGGCAAGCAGGCGATCAGGCCCAGCCAGCATGGGTTTATGGAAGGCAGATCCTGCTTGACAAACCTGATCTCCTTCTATGACAAAGCGACGCGCTGGGTGGACAAGGGAAAGGTTGTGGATGTGGTCTACCTTGACTTCAGCAAGGCATTTGACACCGTCTCCCACAGCATTCTCCTCAAGAAACTGGCTGCTCTTGACTTGGACTGGCGCACGCTTCGTTGGGTTAGAAACTGGCTGGATAGCCGGGCCCAAAGAGTCGTGGTAAATGGAGTCAAGTCCAGTTGGAGGCCAGTCACTAGTGGCGTCCCCCAGGGCTCGGTGCTGGGGCCGGTCCTCTTTAATATCTTCATCAATGATCTGGACGAGGGCATTGAGTGCACCCTCAGTAAGTTTGCAGATGACACCAAGTTAGGTGCGTGTGTCGATCTGCTTGAGGGTAGGAAGGCTCTGCAGGAGGATCTGGATAGGCTGCACCGATGGGCTGAGGTCAACTGTATGAAGTTCAACAAGGCCAAGTGCCGGGTCCTGCACCTGGGGCGCAACAACCCCAAGCAGAGCTACAGGCTGGGAGATGAGTGGTTGGAGAGCTGCCAGGCAGAGAAGGACCTGGGAGTGATGGTGGACAGTCGGCTGGATATGAGCCAGCAGTGTTCTCAGGTGGCCAAGAAGGCCAACGGCTTCCTGGCTTGTATCAGAAACAGTGTGACCAGCAGGGCTAGGGAGGTGATCGTCCCCCTGTACTCGGCTCTAGTGAGGCCGCACCTCGAGTACTGTGTTCAGTTTTGGGCCCCTCGCTACAAGAAGGACATCGAGGTGCTTGAGCGGGTCCAGAGGAGGGCGACGAAGCTGGTGAGGGGCCTGGAGAACAAGTCCTACGAGGAGCGGCTAAAGGAGCTGGGCTTGTTCAGCCTGGAGAAGAGGAGGCTCAGGGGCGACCTTATCGCTCTTTACAGGTACCTTAAAGGAGGCTGTAGTGAGGTGGGGGTTGGCCTGTTCTCCCACGTGCCTGGTGACAGAACGAGGGGGAATGGGCTAAAGTTGCGCCAGGGGAGTTTTAGGTTAGATGTTAGGAAGAACTTCTTTACTGAATGGGTTGTTAGGCACTGGAACAGGCTGCCCAGGGAGGTGGTGGAGTCACCATCCCTGGAAGTCTTTAAAAGACGTTTAGATGTAGAGCTTAGGGATATGGTTTAGTGGGGACTGTTAGCGTTAGGTCAAAGGTTGGACTCGATGATCTTGAGGTCTCTTCCAACCTAGAAATTCTGTGAATCTGTGATCACTGCATCATCACTGCATCTTCACAGCATAATCTCAGCATCATCACAGTGTCATCACAGTGTTATAACAGCAATATCACAGCATCATCACATCATCATCAGAGCGTCATCACAGAATCATCACAGCTTCATCACTATGTCATCACAGCATAATCACAATATCATCAGAACGTCATTAAAGCGTCATAACTGCATCATCACTGCATCATAACTGCATCATCACAGCATCATCACATCATCACCACAGCGTCATCGCAGAAACATCACAGCATCATCACTGCATCGTAACTGCATCATCACAGCATAATCACAGCATCATCACAACATCATAAGAGCGTCATTAGCATCATCATCGCAGCGTCAAAAACATAATCATAGCATGGTCACAGCATCATCACTGCATTATCAGTGCATCTTCACAGCAACATCTCAGCATCATCTCACCATCATTACTACTTACTCACTGCATCATCACAGCGTCATCACAGTATCATCACTACATCGTCACAGCATCATCACATCATCATCACAACATCATGTAAGTGTCATCACAGCATAATCTCTGTGTCATCACAGCGTCATCACAGCATCATCACAGCATCATCACAGCTTCATAGCTCCATAATCACATCATCACAGCATCATCACTACATCATCACAGCATCATCATAAATCATCACAAAATCATCACAGTGTCATCACTGCATCATCACAGCATCATCACATCGTGATCAATGCATCATCACATCATAATCACAGCATCATCATAGCATCATTACTGCGTCATCACTACATCATCACTGCATCATCACTGCATCAGCACAACGTCATCTCAGTATCATCACAGCGTCATCACAGCATCACAACAGTGTCATCGCAGCGTCATCACATCATCATTATAGTACCACTACAGCATCATCACAGAATCACTATAGAGTCATCAAAGCGTCATCACAGCATCATCACAGCATAGTAGCTGCGTCATAACAGCATCATCACATCATCACCACAGCATCATCGCAGCATCATGAATGCGTCATCACAACATCATCACTGCGTCATCACTGCATCATCACAGCATCACATTTGCCGAGGCGATCGGCTCCGGGGCAGACGCGTTCTGCAGCGGAGCGGGGGATCGGGCCAGGCAGGGCTAAATTTTCCGGCATCGAGCCTACTTGAGGGAGCCGCCAGGACCCGGCAGCCCTCGTGAGGGAGGCTGACGAGGCGAAGGCGGAGCCAGCAGCGCCCCCTCCCCAGCCGTTCAAAAGCTGCCCCTGGGGAGCGCGAGCGACCAGGAGCGCGGCGAACAGGACGGGCAAACAGGGCGTGGCGCGGCAGTTAGCGAGGCAGTTCGTGCAGGCAGGGCGAGCAGGAAGGGCAGAGCGCTCCCCCCCACCCACACGAACACCTCTTACGACAGCCGTTAGCTAGGTGATAATGGTCTCCACCAGGCACGGTGCGCTCTCCAGGAAGTCGGTACACACCCAGACCGAGTACCCGTTAAAAAATGCAGCAGTTCAGGTCACCGGATGCAGGGAGTGTCTGAGCCTGTTCCTGCCATCGGCGGGAGGCAGGGACACTGCATGCGTGAGGTGCGAGCAGGTGGATGACCTGATCCGCATGGTGGCGGAGCTCAAGGAGGAGGTCGGGAGGCTGAGGGATATCAGGGAGTGTGAGCGGGAGATAGACTTGTGGAGTAACTCCCTGCAGGGCCTCAAGGAGAGGTACCGGGGTGAGACACCCCAAATGGGGGTGGACCCCCTGCCCTGTTGCTGTCAGGCAGAGGGAGGGGATCTGGGAGCTGAGGAGGAGTGGAAACAGGTCCCTGCTCGACATCGCAGGCGATGCCCTCCCCTTCCGGCCCCACCTTCCCAGGTGCCCCTAAGCAACAGGTTTGAGGCCCTGGAGCTTGACAGACCAGTAGCTGAGGAAGAGGTAGCAAGTGTTCCCAGGAGGATGCCTAGGGCGAGGAGGTCGACTCCACGCCTCAGGACTGCCTCCATCAAGAAAGACAGGAGGGTTATTGTTGTTGGAGACTCTACTCTTAGGGGAACAGAGGGCCCTATTTGTCGGCCTGACCCTACCCGTAGGGAAGTCTGCTGCCTCCCTGGGGCCAGGGTCAGGGACGTTGCCAGGAAGCTTCCCAACCTGGTACGCCCCTCTGATTATTATCCTCTTTTGATAGTCCAGGCGGGCAGTGACAACATTGAAGAGAGAAGCCTGAAGGCTATCAAAAGAGACTTTAGGGATTTGGGGCGACTACTTAGAGGATCAGGGGCGCAGGTTGTGTTTGCCTCTGTCCTTCCGATAGGGGGGATCGAAGCTGAAAGGCGTGCTGGTCACATAAACTCGTGGCTTCGAGACTGGTGTGACCGGCAGAACTTTGGGTTCTTTGATCACGGGAAGGTCTATGCTACACCGGGCCTGATGGCACCGGATGGGATGCGCCTCTCTCGGAGAGGGATAAGGATCTTTGGTCAGGAGTTGGCAGGGCTGATAGATAGGGCTTTAAACTAGAGTCGAAGGGGGAAGGGGCTAAAACCAGGCACGCCGGTGAAGACCTAAGGGATGGTACGCTAGAATCAGAGGGGCTGTGTGCCAGTGAGGTCCTTCGGTCAGATCCACAAGGTGCTGAGTGTAAGGAGACGCACCTGAAGTGCTTCTACACGAACGCACGCAGTATGAGGAATAAAATGGATGAGCTAGAAGTCCTGGCCCAGTCCCGCAACTACGACATCATCGGCATAAGCGAAACCTGGTGGGATGAGTCCTGTGACTGGGGTGTTGCGATAGATGGTTACAGGCTCTTCAGGAGGGACAGGCAGGGTAGGCGAGGCGGTGGGGTGGCGATGTATGTGAAGCAGGGGCTGGACTGTGTGGAACTTCAGGTCGGCGATGGCAAAGTTGAGAGCCTCTGGGTAAGGATCAAGGGACGAACGAATAAAGGGGATGTTGTTGTGGGAGTCTATTACAGACCGCCTGGCCAGGACGATAGCGCCGATAAATTATTCTAGAACAGAACTAAGAGAGGCCTCGAGATTAACTCCTCTTGTCCTTATAGGGGACTTCAACTTGCCAGACGTTAACTGGGAGTGCCACACGGCTGACACAAGCAAGTCCAGGAGGTTCATGAAGCACCTAGATGATAACTTCTTGGTGCAGGTGCTAACGGAACCAACTAGGAAAGGTGCCCTCCTAGACCTGTTGCTAGAAAACAGAGAGGGTCTGGTGGGAGATGTGGTGATTGGTGGCCGCCTTGGTCATAGCGACCATGAAGTGGTTGAGTTCAAAATTTACGGTGACAGAAGGAAAAGTGCCACTAAAACCTCATCCCTAGATATGGGGAAAGCGGACTTCAGGCTGCTCAGGGAACTAGTCAGCAAGGTCCCCTGGGAAACTGCTCTTGAAGGCCTCGATGTCCACCAGTGCTGGTCATTCTTTAAGCGATGCCTCCTAGAAGCACAAGATCAGGCAATTCCTAAATATCGCAAGTCAGGCAGGCGGGGCAGGAGGCCGGCGTGGCTGACCAGGAACATTCTAATGGAGATTAGGCGGAAACAGAGAGTGTTTCGCTACTGGAAGGAGGGCCAGGTGTCATGGAAAGAATACAGGGATGCTGTTCGTGTTTGTAGGGAGAAAATTCGTGTGGCCAAAGCACACCTAGAGTTGAAGCTGGCTGTGTCTGTGAGAGAAAATAAAAAGGGTTTTTTTAGATATGTGAATGGAAAAAGGAGAACTAAAGAATACATAGGGCCGCTCCTTGATAGGGAAGGTCTCCTCACAGACAATGACATAGGCAAAGCAGAGACGCTTAACGCCTTCTTTGCCTCTGTCTTCAATGCCGATGATGGGCTTTGGGACCCAGGGTGCCCTGAGCTGGAGGACCGGGACGGTGGGGATGACAAACTCCCAACCGACCCTGAATGTGTGCGGGATTTGCTACTCCACCTGGATCCCTACAAGTCCATGGGTCCGGATGGGATTCATCCCCGGGTGCTGAAAGAGCTGGCGGACGTCATCGCGGAACCTCTCTCAATTATTTTTCAACGATCCTGGGAATTTGGAGAGGTCCCGGTAGACTGGAAGCTGGCAAATGTTGTGCCGATTTTCAAGAAGGGTCAGAAAGAAGACCCTAGCAATTACAGGCCTGTCAGTCTCACGTCAGTGCCTGGTAAAATCATGGAGAAGATGGTTCTCGAACTTATTGAGGCGCACCTGGGGGACAAAGCAGTCATTGGTCCCAGCCAGCATGGGTTTGTGAAGGGTAGGTCCTGCCTAACTAACCTGATTTCCTTTTATGATAAGATCACCCGTATGGTGGACCAAGGGAAACAAGCTGATGTGATTTTTTTGGACTTCAGCAAGGCTTTTGACACGGTTTCCCATAGGATCCTACTGGACAAAATGTCCACCATACAGCTAAATAAAAACATCATACGATGGGTGAGCAATTGGCTAACGGGCAGGGCCCAAAGGGTTATGGTAAATGGGGCTGCGTCAGGCTGGCGGGCGGTCACCAGTGGGGTCCCTCAAGGCTCCATTTTAGGGCCGGTACTTTTCAATATTTTTATAAGCGATCTGGATGTAGGAATAGAGGGTATTTTGAGCAAGTTTGCTGATGACACCAAACTTGGAGGAGTTGTGGACTCGAATGAGGGTGGAAAGGCCTTGCAGAGGGACCTGGATAGGTTGGAGAGCTGGGCGATCACCAACCGCATGAAGTTCAATAAGAGCAAGTGCCGGGTCCTGCACCTGGGACGGGGAAACCCTGGCTGCACGTACAGACTGGGCGATGAGACGCTGGAGAGCAGCCTAGAAGAGAGGGATCTGCGGGTCGTGGTAGACAGCAAGTTGAATATGAGCCAGCAGTGTGCCCTGGCAGCCAGGAGGGCCAACCGTGTCCTGGGGTGCATCAAGCACGGCATTGCTAGTAGGTCACGGGAGGTGATTGTCCCGCTCTACTCTGCGCTGGTGCGGCCTCACCTCGAGTACTGTGTGCAGTTCTGGGCACCACAGTATAAAAAGGACATGAAACTGTTGGAGAGTGTCCAGAGGAGGGCTACGAAGATGGTGAAAGGCCTGGAGGGGAAGACGTACGAGGAACGGCTGAGGTCACTGGGCCTGTTCAGCCTGGAGAAGAGGAGGCTGAGGGGAGACCTCATCACAGTCTACAACTTCCTCGTAAGGGGGTGTCGAGAGGCAGGAGACCTTTTCTCCATTAACACCAGTGACAGGACCCGCGGGAACGGGGTTAAGCTGAGGCAGGGGAAATTTAGGCTTGACATCAGGAGGGGGTTCTTCACAGAGAGGGTGGTGGCACACTGGAACAGGCTCCCCAGGGAAGTGGTCACTGCACCGAGCCTGTCGGAATTTAAGAAGAGATTGGACTGTGCACTTAGTCACATGGTCTGAACTCTTGGGTAGACCTGTGCGGTGTCAAGAGTTGGACTAGATGATCCTTAAGGGTCCCTTCCAACTCAGGATATTCTATGATTCTATGATTCTATGATCACAGTGTCATCACTGCATCATCATTGAGTCATCAAAGCATCATCACATCATCATCACAGCATCATCACAGCGTCATCAATGCGTCATCACCACTACATCGTCACAGCATCATCACTGCATCATCACTGTGTCATAACAGCATCATCACAGCGTCATCACATCGTCATCACTGCATCTTCACAGAATCATCAAAGCATCATCGCAGCGTCATCAATGCATCATCACAGCATGATCACTGCATGATCACAGCGTCATCACAGCATCATAACAGCATTATCGTAGCGTCATCACAGCATAATCACAACATCATCACAGCATAATCGCTGCATCATTACAGCATCATCACTGCGTCATCACTGCATCATTACTGCATCATCGGAACATTATCATAGTGTCATCAAAGCGTGAACACAGCATCATCACAGCATCACAACAGCTTCATCGCAGCATCATCACTGCATCATCACAGCATCACAACAGAATCATAACAAAATCATCACAGCGTCATCACAGCATCATCACTGCATCATCACAGCATCATCACAGCATCATTACAGCATCATCACAACATCATCACAGTGTCATGACAGCATAATCACAGCATAATCAGAGCATCACAACAGCATCATCACAGCGTCATCACTGCATCATCAGAACATCCTCACAGCATCATCACAGTGTCATCAATGCATCAGAACTGCATCGTCACAGCATCATCACATCATTCAAACTGCATCATCACCTCATGATCACTGCATCATCACAGCATCATCGCAGCATTATCACTGCGTTATCACAACATCATAACTGCATCATCACAATATCATCACAGCATCATCACAGCGTCATCACTGCATCATCACACAATCATCACAGCATCATCACTGCATTATCACAACATCATCACTGCATCATCACAGCATCATCAGAGAATCATCACATCCTCATCACAGCATCATCACAACATAATCAGAGCATCATCATAGCATAAACACTGCATAATCACTGCACTGTCACAGCATCATCACTGCATCATCACAGTATCAGAGCGATATCACAGCGTCATCACTTCATCATCACTACATGATCACTGCATCATCACAGCATCATCACTGCGTCATCAAAGCATCATCACTGAGTCATCACAGCATGATCACAGCATCATAGGTACATAATCATAGCATCATCACATCATCATCACAGAGTCATCACAGCATCATCACAGCATCTACATTGCATCATCAGAGAATCATCAAAGCATCATCACTGCGTCACCACAGCGTCATCACTACATCATCACTGAATCATCACTGCATCGTCACTGCATCATCACAGCATCATCACTGCATCATCACTGCATCACCACAGCACCATTACTGCGTAACCCAAACATCATCACAGCACCAGCACAACATCATTTCTGCATAATCACTGCCTCATCACAGCATCATTACAGTGTCATGACAGCATCATCACTGCATAATCACTGCATCATAACCGCATAATCACAGCATCATCACAGCATCATCGTAGGTTCATTACTGCTTACTCACTGCATCATCACAGCGTCATCATAGTATCATCACATCATCTTCACTACTTAATCACAGCGTCATCACTGCATCATCAGTTCATCATCACAGCATCATCACAGAATCACAACAGGGTCATCACCGCTTCATCACAGCATCACCACAGCATCATAAGAGCTTCATCACTGCTTCATCACGGCATCATCACATCATCATCACAGCATCATCATGCCATCACAGCAGCGTCATCACAGTATTTCGACAGCGTCATCACCGCGTTATCATAGCATCATCAAAATATCGTCACAGCATCATCACTGCTTATTCACAGCATCATCGCGGCTTCATCACTGCTTCATCAGAGCATCATCACAACATTATCGCTACATCATCACATAGTCATCACAGCATCATTACTGCATCATCACTTCGTAATCAGAGCATCATGACTTCATCATCACAGCACCATTACTGCATCATCACAACATCATCACAGTGTCATCACAGCATCATCACAGCCTCATCACTGCATCATCACAGCATCATCACAGCGTCGTAACTGCATCCTCACTGCATCACCATCATCACAGCATCACAAGGTATGATGACACTGTGATGACACAGTAAGGACGCTGTGATGATGCTGTGATGATGCGGTGATGATGCTGTGATGATGCTGTGATGATACTATGGTGATGCTGTGATGATGCTGTGATGCTCTGATCATGTGTGCTGTGCATCACAGCGTCATCACAGCATCATCACAGCGTCATCAAATTATCATCACTGCATCATCAGAGCATCACCAGAACTTCATCGCAGCATCATCAAAGCAACATCTCAGTGTCATCACAGCGTCACTACTGCAACATCACAGCATCATCAGAGCATTGGTGTAGATGCACTTCAGCTGGGCCATTGCCCTATCCTCTGGCCTTGCCATTGTTCCCCCTGGCACAGCCCCAACAATCCTTGCTTCAGCCACATCCCCCTTCTTACCTAGTTTAAAGCCCTCTCAATGAGCCCTGCCAGCTCCTGGCCCAGGATCCTTTTTCCCCTAAAAGATAGGGACCCGTCTGCGGCCATCAGGCCAGGTGCTGAGTAAAGTGCCCCATGGTCAAAAAAAAACAAGATTTCTGCGTTGGCACCAGAAATGATGATGTTATGATGCTGTGGTGATGCTGTTGTGATGATGCTGTGATGATGATTTGATGACACAGTGATGATGCAGTGATGATGCTGTGATGGTGCTGTGATGACGCTTTGATGATGTTGTGATGATGCTTTCATGACGCTGTGATAACGCTGTGATGGTGCTGTGATGATGCTGTGATGAAGTTCTGGTGATGCTCTGATGATGCAGTGATGATAATTTGATGACGCTGTGATGCTGTGATGATGCCGGGATGATGCTCTGATGATGCTGTGATGATGCTGCGATGATGCTGTGATGACGCTTTGATGACAATGTGATTATGCTGTTATGACGCTGTTATGACACTGTGATTATGCAGTGTTTATGCAGTGATGATGCAGTTATGATACTGTGATGATGCAGTGATGACGCTCTGATGACGCTCTGATGACACTGTGATGATGCTGTTGTGATGCTGTGATGAGGCTTTGATGACACTGTGATGATGTTGTGATGATGCTCTGATGATGCACTGATGATGATGTAATGATGCAGTGATGACGCTCTAATGATGCTGTGATGATGCTCTGATGAAGCTGTGATGATGCTCTGATGATGCACTGATGATGATGTAATGATGCAGTGATGACGCTCTAATGATGCTGTGATGATGCTCTGATGAAGCTGTGATGATGCTTTGATGACGCTGTGATGACGATGTTATTATGCTGTGATGACCCTGTGATGATGCTGTTATGACAATTTGATGATGCTGTGATTATGCAGCTATGATGCTCTCAGGATGATATGATGATGCAGTGATGATGCTGTGATGACGCTTTCATGATGCTGTGATGACGCTGTGATGATGTTGTGATGATGCTGTGATGGTGCACAGATGACGCTGTCTTGATGCTGTGATGATGCTCTGATGATGTTGTGCTGATGTAGTGTTTATGCAGTGATGATGCTGTTATTATACTGTGATGAAGCTTTGATGATGCTGTGATGATGCTGTGATGATGTTGTGATGACGCTTTGATGATGCTGTGATTATACAGCTATGATGCTGTCATGATTATACGATGATGCAGTGATGATGCTGTGATGATGCTGTGACGACGCTTTGATGATGCTTTGATGATACAGCTATGATGCTGTCATGTTTATATGATGATGCAGTGATGATGCCGTGATACTGTGATGACACTGAATACGCTGTGATGATGCTGTGATGCTTTCATGATGCTATGATGATGCTGTGATGATGCTGTGATGGTGCAGTGATGACGCTGCGATGATGCTGTGATGATGCAGTGATGATGCATTGATAACGCTGCAATGATGCTGCGATGATGTTGTCATGATGCTGTGATGATGCAGTGATGACACTGCGATGATGCTGTTATGTGATGCTGCACCATCAGATGTATTGATGATGCATTTATGATGATGTGTTTATGCTGTGATGACGCTGTGATGATGCAGTGATAATGCAGTGTTGATGCAGTTATGACGCTGTGTTGAGGCTCTGATAGTATTGTGATGATGCTGTGATGATGGTGTGATGACACTGCGATGATGCTGTGATGACGCCGTGATGACGCTCTGATGACGCTGTGATGCTCTGATGATTGTGTGATGACGCAGTGATGACACTGCGATGATATTGTAATGATGCAGTGACGATGCTGTGATGATGCAGTGATGATGCTTTGGTGATGCTGTGATGATGCTCTGATGACGCTGTAATGACGGAGTGATGATGCAGTGATGATGCTGTGATGACGCTGTTATGACACTTTGATGATGCTGTGATGCTGTGATGATGTTGGTATGATGATGTAATGATGCAGTGATGATGCTGTGATGATGTTGTGATGGTGCTGTGATGATGCTGTGATCATGCTGTGATGATGCAGTGATACCGCTGCGATGAAACAGTGATGATTCTGTGATGATGCAGTGATGGCGACGCTGTGATGCATTGATGATGCTCTGATGATGCTGCGATGATGCTGTTGTGAGGCTTTGATGATGCAGTGATGATGCAGTGATGATTCTGTGGTGACGCTGAGATGATGCTGTGATGACGCCTGGATGATGCAAAGATGACGCTGTGATGACGCTGTTGTGATGCTGTGATGATGCAGTGATGATGCTGTGATGACACAGTGATGGTGCAGTGATGATGTGATGATGACGCTGTGATGATTCTGTGATGACGCTGTGATGACGCTGTGATGATGCTGTGGTGATGCATTGATGACACTGTGATGATGCTGTGAGGATGTTCTGATGATGCAGTGATGACGCTGTGATGATGCTGTTGTGATGCTCTGATTATGCTGTGATTATGCTGTCATGACACTGTGATGATGTTGTGATGATGCTGTAATGATGCTGTGATGATGCTGTGATGACTCTGTGATGATGCTGTGATGATGCAGTGATGATGCTGTGATGACGCTTTGATAACGCTTTGATTATTTGATGATGCTGTGATGATGCTGTGATGATGCTGTGATTCTGAAGTAATGATGCTGTGATGATGCTGAGGTGATGCTGTGATGATGCAGTGATGATGCAGTGATGACGCAGTGATGATGATATGATTACGCAGTGATGATGCTGTAATGATTTTTTGATGATGATGTGATGATGCAGTGATGGTGATGTGATGATGCAGATATTTTGATGTGATGATGCAGTGATTCCGCAGTATTGATACTGTGATGACGCTGAGATGAAGCATTGATGATGCAGTGATGATGATGTGATGGTGCAGTGATGATTTGATAATGCTGTGACGATGCATTGCTGATACAGTGATGATGCTGTGATGATGCTATGATTATGTTGTGATGATGTAGTGATGATGCATTTATGACACTGCGATGATGTTGTGATGACTATGTGATGATGCAGTTATGACCCTGTGATGACCCTGTGATGATGCAGTTATGACACTGTGATGACGGTGTGATGATTTTGTGATTATGGTGTGATGATGCAGTGATGATGCTCTGTTGATGCACTGACAGTAGTGTGATGACGCTGTGATGATGCAGTGAGTAAGCAGTAAAGATGCTTTGTTCACAGAATCACACAGAATCACAGAATTTCTAGGTTGGAAGAGACCTCAAGATCATCGAGTCCAACCTTTGACCTAACGCTAACAGTCCCCACTAAACCATATCCCTAAGCTCTACATCTAAACGCCTTTTAAAGACTTCCAGGGATGGTGACTCCACCACCTCCCTGGGCAGCCTGTTCCAGTGCCTAACAACCCTTTCAGTAAAGAAGTTTTTCCTAACATCTAACCTAAAACTCCCCTGGCGCAACTTTAGCCCATTCCCCCTCGTCCTGTCACCGGGCACGTGGGAGAACAGGCCAACCCCCACCTCACTACAGCCTCCTTTAAGGTACCTGTAAAGAGCGATAAGGTCGCCCCTGAGCCTCCTCTTCTCCAGGCTGAACAAGCCCAGCTCCCTCAGCCGCTCCTCGTAGGACTTGTTCTCCAGGCCCCTCACCAGCTTCGTCGCCCTCCTCTGGACCCGCTCAAGCACCTCGATGTCCTTCTTGTAGCGAGGGGCCCAAAACTGAACACAGTACTCGAGGTGCGGCCTCACCAGAGCCGAGTACAGGGGGATGATCACCTCCCTAGCCCTGCTGGTCACACTGTTTCTGATACAAGCCAGGATGCCGTTGGCCTTCTTGGCCACCTGAGCACACTGCTGGCTCATATCCAGCCGACTGTCCACCATCACTCCCAGGTCCTTCTCTGCCTGGCAGCTCTGCAACCACTCATCTCCCAGCCTGTAGCTCTGCTTGGGGTTGTTGCGCCCCAGGTGCAGGACCCGGCACTTGGCCTTATTGAACTTCATACAGTTGACCTCAGCCCATCGGTGTAGCCTATCCAGATCCTCCTGCAGAGCTTTCCTACCCTCGAGCAGATCGACACACACACCTAACTGATGATGCTGTTATGATGCTGCAATGATGCTGTGATGATGCTGTGGGCTGCTCTGATGACAATTTGATGACGTAGTGATGATTCTGTCATGAGGCCATGATGCTGCTCTGATGCTGCTGTAATGATGCTGTGATTATGCTGTGATGACGCTCTGATGACACAGTGATGATGCTGTGATGACGCTATGATGATGCTGTGATGATGCTGTGATGATGTTTTGATGATGCTCTGATGATGCAGTGATGATACTGTGATGGCACTCTGATGATGTTGTGATGATGATGTGATTATTCTCTGATGATGCAGTGATGATACTGTGATAACGCTGTGATGATGCAGTGTTTATGCAGTAATGATTCTGTGATAATGCTGTGATGATGCTGTTATGACACTGATGATTTTGTGATGATTTATGATGATGCTGTAATGATGTAGTGATGATGCTGTGATTATGGAGCTATGAAGCTGTGATGATGCTGTGATAACGCTGTGATGACACAGTGATTATGCTGTGGTGACACTTACATGATATTGTGATGATGCTGTGATGATGCAGTGATGATGTAGTGATGATACTGTGATGATGCTGTGATGATGCTGTGATGACACTGTGATGATTTTGTGATGATGCAGTAATGGTGCTGTGATGATGAAGTCATGATGCTCTGATTACGAAGTGATGATGCAGTGATGATGCAGTAATGACGTTGTGATGACGCTGTGATGACTGTGATGATGCAGCGATGATGTTGTGATGATGCTCTGATGAAGCAGTGATGAAGCTGCGATGACGCTGTGAATAAGCAGTGACGATGCTGTGAGGATATTGTGATGATGCTATGATAACACTGTGATGATGCCTTCGTAATACTGTGATGATGCTGCTTAGATGTCATGATGATGCTGTGATGATGATGTCATGATGCAGTGATGGTGCAGTGATGAAGCTGTGATGATACAGTGATAATGCAGTAATGATGCTGTGCTGATGCAGTGATGATTCAGTGATGATGTTGTGATGACGCTGTGGTGACGCAGTTATGATGCTTTGATGATTCTCTGATGATGCAGTGTAGATGCTGTGATGATGCTGTGATGACGCTGTGATGACCTTATTATGATGCTGTGATTATGCAGCTACGATTCTGTGATGATGCTGTGATGATGATGTGATGATGATCCAATGATGCTGTGATGATGTTGTGATGATGCTGTGACCATGCAGTGAGGACAATGTGGTGACGCTGTGTTGACGCAGTGATGACGCTGTGTCGATGATGTGATGATGATCTGATGATGCAGTGATGATGCTTTGAGGACGCAGTGATGATGCAGTGATGATGCTGTGATGACGCCGTGATGAGGCCACGATGATGCTGTGATGACAATTTGATGATGTAGTGATGATGCTTTGATGACGCTATGATGATGCAGTGATGATGCAGAAATGCTGTCGTGATTATGATTCTATGATGCTGTAATGATGCTGTGATGATGCAGTGATTATGCAGTAATGATTCTGTGATGAAGCTGAGATGATGTTGTGATTATGCTGTGATGATGCAGTGATTATGCAGTGATGATGCTGTGATGACACTGTGATGATGTTGTGATGACGCTGTGATGATGCAGTGAGTAAGCAGTAATGACGCTGTGATGATGCTGAGATGGTGCTGTGATGATGCAGTGATCATGTAGTGATGATGAAATGATGACACTGTGATATCGCTCTGATGATGCTGTGATGACGCAGTGAGTAAGCAGTAATGACGCTGTGATGATGCTGAGATGGTGCTGTGATGATGCAGTGATGATGCAGTGATGACGCTGTAATGATGCAGTGATGATGCTGTGATGACCCTGTCGTGATGCTGTGATGATGCTGAGATGACGCTGTGATGACACTGTGATTATGCATTTATGACGCTGTGATTATGTAGCTATGATGCAGTGATGATTCTGCGATGATTCAGTGATGATGCATTGATGATGTAGTGATGATGTAGTGATGATACTGTGATGACGCTGTTATGATGCAGTGAGTAAGCAGTAATGATGCTGTGATGTTGCTGAGATGATGCTGTGATGATTCCTTGATGATGCAGTGATGATGCTGTGATGATGCTATGATTATATTTTGATGATGCTGTGATGATTCAGTGATGACACTGCGATGATGCTGTGATGATTCTGTGATGACGCTGTGATGACTCTGTCGTGATGCTCTGATAACGCTGTCGTGATGCTGTGATGATGCAATGATTATGCTGTGATGATGTAGTAATGATGATGTTATGATGCTGAGGTGATGCAGTGATGATGCAATGATGATGCTGTATTGACGCAGTGATGATGCTGTGATGATGCAGAGTTTATGCAGTTATGACAGTGTGATTATGCTTTGATGATGACGCAATGATGATGTGACGATGCAGTGATGATGTTGTGATGATGCTGTGACGATGCAGTGATTAGGCTGCGATGACCCTGTCGTGATGTTGTGATGACGCTGTCGTGATGCTGTGATGATGCTGTGATGACAATATGATGACGTAGTTATGATGCCCTTATGATGCAGTCATTATGCAGTGATGATGCAGATATGAGGCTGTGATGACGCTGTGATGATATTGTGATGATGCTGTGATGACGTTGTGATGACGCAGTGATGATGCTGTGACGATGCTGCGATGATTCTGTGATGACCCTATCGTGATTATGTGATAACACTGTGATGATGCAATGATGATGCTGTGATGACGCAGTGATGATGCAGTGATGGTGATGTGATGATGCAGATATTTTGATGTGATGACGCAGTGATTCCGCAGTATTGATACTGTGATGACGCTGAGATGAAGCATTGATGATGCAGTGATGATGATGTGATGGTGCAGTGATGATTTGATAATACTGTGACGATGCAGTGATGACGCAGTGATGATGCTGTGATGATGCTGTGGTGATGCTGTGATGACGAGGCGATGATGCTGTTGTGATGTTCTGATAATGCTGTGATGACGGTTTGATGACACTGTGATGATGCAGTGATGATGCAGTGATGATGCTGTGATGATGCTGTGATGACGAGGCGATGATGCTGTTGTGATGCTCTTATTATGCTGTGATGACGGTTTGATGACAATGTGATGATGTTTTGTTGATGCAGTGATGATGCAGTGATGATGCTGTGATGATGCTGTGATGACGCTGCGATGATGCTGTGATGATGCAGTGATGATACTTTGATGATGCTGTGATGATGCTGTGATGACGCTGTGATGACGCTGTGATGCTGTGATGATGTTGTGAGGATGCTGTGGCGATGCTGTGATGACGTTTTCATGATGCAGTGATCATGATGTTATGATGCTGTGATAATGCTTTAATGACGCTTTGATGACACTATGATCATGTTGTGATGATTCTGTGTTGATGCAGTGATGACGCTGCGATGATGCTGTGATTATGCTGTGAATACGCTGTGATGATTCAGTGATGTCGCTGTGATGGCACTGTGATGCTTTGTTGAAGCTCTGATGATGCTGTGATGATGCAGTAATGATGCTGTGATGATGCCGTGATGATTCTGTGATGATGTTGTGTTGATGCAGTGATGATGCTGTGATGATGCAGTAATGATGCCGTGATGATGCCGTGATGATGCTGTTATTATGCTGTGATCATGCAGTGAAATGATGTGATGATGCTCTGATGATACATTGATGATGCAGTGATGATGCAGTTATGACGCTGTGGTGAGGCTGTGATAATATTGTGATGATGCTGTGATGATGCAGTGATGATGCTGTGATGATGCAGTGAGGAGGCAGCAATAATGCTCTGATGATGCTCTGATAATGCTGTGATGATACAGTGATGACGCTGTGATTCTTTGGTGATGCAGTGATGATGCTGTGATGATGCAGTGATGACGCTGCGATGATGCAGTGATAACACTGTGATGATGCTGTGTTGATGCTGTAATGATGCCGTGATGACGCTGTGATGATGCACTGATAATGTAGTTATTACGCTGTGATGATTCTGTGATGACGCGCTGATGATGCTGTGATGACGCTTTGATGACACTGTGATGATGCCGTGTTGATGTTGTGATGAAGCTGTGATGACGCTGTGATGGTGCTTTGATGACGCTCTGATGATGCTGTGATGATGGCATGATGATGGCGTGATGATTCTGTGATGATGCTGTGATGATGGCGTGACGATTCTGTGATGATGCTGTGATGATGCGGTGTTGATGCCGTGATGAAGCTGTGATGACACTTTGATTACGCTGTGATGCTTTGATGATGCTGTGATGACGCTGTGGTGACGCTGTGATGATGCAGTGATGACGCCTGGATGATGCTGTTATGATGCTGTGATGATGCAGTGAGGAGGCAGCAATAATGCTCTGATGATGCTCTGATAATGCTGTGATGATACAGTGATGACGCTGTGATTCTTTGGTGATGCTGTGATGATGCTGTGATGATGCAGTGATGACGCTGCGATGATGCAGTGATAACACTGTGATGATGCTGTGTTGATGCTGTAATGATGCCGTGATGACGCTGTGATGATGCACTGATAATGTAGTTATTACGCTGTGATGATTCTGTGATGACGCGCTGATGATGCTGTGATGACGCTTTGATGACACTGTGATGATGCCGTGTTGATGTTGTGATGAAGCTGTGATGACGCTGTGATGGTGCTTTGATGACGCTCTGATGATGCTGTGATGATGGCATGATGATGGCGTGATGATTCTGTGATGATGCTGTGATGATGGCGTGATGAT
Source organism: Clangula hyemalis (assembly GCA_963989345.1). Next base: position 3,376,415 of record OZ022455.1, on the reverse strand, counting down.
TCTGTGATGATGCTGTGATGATGCCGTGTTGATGCCGTGATGAAGCTGTGATGACACTTTGATTACGCTGTGATGCTTTGATGATGCTGTGATGACGCTGTGGTGACGCTGTGATGATGCAGTGATGACGCCTGGATGATGCTGTTATGATGCTGTGATGATGCTGTTGTGATGTGGTGATGATGTGTTATGATGCTGTGATGGTGCAGTAATGATGCTGTGATGACGCTTTGATGACAGTGTGATGTTGTTGTGATGTTGAAGTGATGATGTTGTGATGACACAGTGATGATGCTGTGATGATGCAGTGATGAGGCAGCGATAATGTTCTGATGACGCTATGATGATGCTTTGATGATTCTGTGATGATGCAATGGTGACGCTGCGAATCTTTGTTTATGCTGTGATGATGCTGTGATGATGCTTTCATGATTCTGTGAAGATGCAGTGATGACGACATGATGACGCTGTGATGATGTTGTTATGACGCAGTGATGATGCAGTGATGATGCTGTGACGATGTAGTGGTGATGACGCATTGATGACGCTGTGATGATGCTGTGATGATGATGTGATGATGCTTTGATGACTCAATGATGATGCAGTGATGACACTGTGATGACGCTGTGATGACGCTGTGATGCTGTGATGGTGATGCGATGATGCTGTGATGATGCAGTGATGATGCAGTGATGATGATGAGATGATGCTGTGATGATGCTGTGATGATGCAGTGAAGATGCAGTGATGACGCTCTCGTGATCCTTTGATGAAGCTGTGATGCTTTCCTGATTATTTGATGATGTTGTGATGATGCAGTGATGATGCAGTTATGATGCTGTGATGATCAGTGATGGTGCTACGATGATACTGTTGTGATGCTGTGATGATGCTGTGATGACACTGTGATGACGAACTGATAATGTTGTTATTATGCTGTGATGATTCTGTGATAATGCGTTGATGATGCTGTGATGACACTTTCTTGACACTGTGATGATGCTGTGTTGATGCTGTGATGAAGCTCTGATGATGCTGTGATGGTTCTTTGATGACGCTCTGATAACGCAGTGGTGATGCTGTGATGACACTGTGATGACTCTGATGATGCTGTGATGCTTTAATGATGCTGTGATGATGCTGCGATGATGCTGTGATGATGATGTGATGACGCAGTGATGATACTGTTGGGATGCTGTGATGATAATATTGTGATGCTGCAGTGATGACGCTGTGATGGTGCTGTGATGGTGCTGTGATGGTGCTGTGATCATGCTGTGATGATGTGTTATGATGCTATGAGGACGTTGTGATGATGCTGTGATGAGGCTTTGATGACACTGTGATTATGTTCTGATGATGCTGTGATGACGCAGTATTGATGTGATGATGCTGCAATGATGCTGTGATGATTCTGTGATGATGTTGTGATGATGCTGTGATGACGCTGCGATAACAGTGTGATGATGTTGTGATGATGCAGTAATGATGCTGTGACGACGCACTGATTCTGCTGTGTTGATGCTGTAATGATGCAGTCATGATGCAATAATGATGTTGTGATGATGCTGTGATTACGTTGCGATCACACTGTGATGATGCTGTGATGATGCAGTAATGATGCTGTGATGACGCACTGATGATGCTGTGATGATGCTGTAATGAAGCAGTGATGATGAAGTAATGATGCAGTGATGACGCTGTGATGATGCTGTGATGACGCTGCGATGATGCTGTGATGACGCAGTGATGACGCTGTGATGATGCTGTAATAATGCTGTGATGATAGGATGATGCTCTAGTGATGCCGTGATGATGCTCTGATGACACTTTGATGACGCTGTGATGCTTTGATGATGCTGTGATGATGCTCTAATGACGCTGTAATGATGCAGTGATGATGTAGTGATGATGCTGTGATGACGCTTTGATGACGCTGTGATGATTTTGTTATGATGCTGTTGTGATTCTGTGATGATGCAGTGATAATGCTGCGATGATGCTGTTGTGATGCTGTGATGATGCTGTGATGATGCTCTGATGACGCTGTAATGATGCAGTAATGATGCTGTGATAACGCTGTGATGACGCTTTGACGACGCTGTGATGATTTTTTTATGATGCTGTTGTGATGCTGTGATGATGCAGTGATGATGCTGCAATGATGCTGTTGTGATGCTGTGATGATGCTGTGTTGACGCTTTGATGACACTATGATAATGTTCTGATGATGCAGTAATCATGCAGTGATGATGCAGTGATGATGCGGTGATGATGCTGTAATGATGCAGCGATGATGCTGTGATGATGTGATTATGCTGTGATGACGCTACGATAATGCTGTTATGATGCTGTGATGACGCTGTGATCATGCTGTGATGATGCAGTGATGACGCTGCGATGATGCTTTCATGATTCTGTGAAGATGCAGTGATGACGACATGATGACGCTGTGATGATGTTGTTATGACGCAGTGATGATGCAGTGATGATGCTGTGACGATGTAGTGGTGATGACGCATTGATGACGCTGTGATGATGCTGTGATGATGATGTGATGATGCTTTGATGACTCAATGATGATGCAGTGATGACACTGTGATGGCACTGTGATGCCTTGTTGAAGCTTTGATGATGCATTGATAATGCACTGATTATGCAGTGATGATGTTGTCTTGATACTGTGATGATGCTGTGATGATACTGTGATGACGGTTTTATGACACTGTGATTATGTTCTGATGACCCAGTGATGATGCTGTGATGATGCAGTGATGACGCGGTGATGATGCTGATGTGATGCTCTGATGATGCTGTGATGACGGTTTGATGACACTGTGATGACGTTCTGATGATGCAGTGATGATGCTGTGATGATGCTGTGATGACGCTGCGATGATGATGTTGTGATGCTCTGATAATGCTATGATGACGCTTTGATGACACTGTGATGTGGTTGTGATGATGCAGTGATGATGCTGTGATGATGCTGTGATGCTCTGATGATGATGTTATGATGCTGTGATGATGCAGCGATTTTGCTGTGATAATGCTGTGATGATGTTGTGATGATGGTGTGATTATGCTATGCTGATGCTGTGATGACGCTCTCATAACATTTTGATGACGCTCTGATGCTGTGGTGATGTTGTGATACTGCTGTGATGATGCTGTTGTGATGCTGTTATGATGCTGTGATGACGCTTTGATGACAATATGATGATGTTTTGATGATGCAATAATGATGCTGTGATGACGTATTGATGATGTTGTGTTTATGCTTTGATGATGCTGTTACGATGCAGTAATGATGTTGAGATGATGCTGTGATGACGCTGTGATGATGTTGTGATGACGCTGTGATGATGCAGTGATGACGCTGCGATGATGCACTGATGACGCTGCGATATGCTGTGATGATGCTGTGATGACGCTTTGATCACTGCATCATCTCTGCATCATCACTGCATCACCACAGCATCATCTCTACGTAATCAAAACATCATCACAGCATATGCACAACATCATCACTGTGTCCTCACTGCATCCTCACAGCATCATCACTTCATCATTAAAGCATCATCTCAGTGTCATCACAGCATCATTTCTGCATAATCACTGCATTATCACAGTGTCATCACAATATCATCACAGCATCGTCACTGCATCATCACTGCATCACCACTGCATCATCACAATATCCTCACAACATCATAAATGCATAATCACTGCATCATCACCGCATCATCACAGCGTCATCACAGCATCATCATTGAATCACGACAGCGTCATCACAGCATCATGACAGCGACATCACAGCATCATCACTGCATCATCATATCATCCTGAGACCATCATAGCTGCATAATCACAGCATCATCAAATTGTCATAACAGCATCATCACAGCGTCATCACAGAATCATCCCATCACCATTAAGGCATCATCACAGCATCATCGAAGCATCACAGTGTAATCAAAGAGTCATCATAGCGTCATCACTGCATCATCACTGCATCACCACTGCATCATCACAATATCCTCTCAACATCATAAATGCATAATCACTGCATCATCACCGCATCATCACAGGGTCATCACAGCATCATCACAGCATCATCACTGCATCATCACTGCATCATGACACCATCATCACTGCATCATCGCTGCATCATCACAGCATCATCTCAGCGTCATTACAGAATTATTACTGCATAATCACTGCATCATCACAGCGTCATCACAGTATCATCACTGCATCATCATCATCACAGTGTCGTCACAGCATCCAAACAGCACGATCATAGCGTCATCACAGCATCCTCACTACGTCATCACATCATCATCACTGCATCATAACAGCGTCATCACAGCATCATCACATCATCATCACTGCATCATCCCATATTCATCACAGCATCATCACATTATCATCGCAGCGTCATTACTTTGTGATCAGAGCGTCATCACATCACCATCACTGCATCATCACAGAATCATCATCTCAGCATCTTCGCAGTGTCATCAATGCATCGTTACAGCATCATCACAATATCATCACAGCATCATAAATGCATAATCACTGCATCATCACCGCATCATCACAGGGTCATCACAGCATCATCACAGCATCATCACATCGTGATCAATGCATCATCACATCATAATCACAGCATCATCATAGCATCATTACTGCGTCATCACTACATCATCACAGCATCATCACTGCATCAGCACAACGTCATCTCAGTATCGTCACAGCATCATCACAGCGTCATCACAACATCACAACAGTGTCATCGCAGCGTCATCACAGCATCATCATAGTACAACTACAGCATCATCACAGAATCACTATAGAGTCATCAAAGCGTCATCACAGCATCACCACAGCATAGTCACTGCGTCATAACAGCATCATCACATCATCACCACAGCATCATCGCAGCATCATAACTGCGTAAAAACTGCATCATCACAGCATCATTACTACGTCATCAAAGCATCATAACAGCATCATCACAGCATCATCACATCGCCATGACAGCATCATCAGTGCATCATCACTGCATCATCACATGAAGTGCATCATCATTGCATCATCACAGAATCATCACAACATCATCGCAGCATTGTCACAGCGTTACGACAATGTTATCAGACCATCACGACAGCATCATCACAGCGTCATCACAGAATCATCACATCGTCATCACAGCATCATCGCAGCCTCATAACTGCATCATCACAGCATCATCAAAACAGGGTCATCACAGCGTCATAACCGCATAAACACTGCATCATCACAGCATCATCACTGCGTCATCACTGCATCGTCACAGTATTATCAAATCATCACTGCACCATCACATCATCATCACTGCATCACCAATGCTTCATCTCAGCGTCATCACAGTATCAATACTGCGGAATCACTGTGTCATCACATCAAAATATCTGCATCATCACATCACCATCACTGCATCATCACTGCATCATCACTGCATCATCACTGCGTCATCACAGCATCATCACAGCGTTATCACATAATCACGATGCGGTCATCACAGAGTCATCGCAGAATCATCACAGCATCATCACTGTGTCATCACAGCGTCGTCACAGCATCATCACAATATCATCACAGCTTCATCACAGCCTCATATCTGCATCATCACTGCATAATGACTGCATCATAACAGCATCATAACTACGTCATCATATTGTCATCACAGCATCATCACAGCATCACGACAGCGTCATCACAATATCACGTCAGGGTCATCACAGCATCATCACTGCATAGTCACAGAATCATGACCGCGTCATCACAGCATCATCACATCATCATCCCTGCATCATCACATCATCATCACTGCATCATCACAGCATTATCACATCATCATCAAAGCATCATCACAGCGTAATCACAGCATCATCACAGCATCACAACAGCGTCATCACTGCAGCATCACAACATTGTCACAGCATCATCGGATCATCATCACTGCATCATCACAGCATAATCTCATCATCATCACAGTATCAGTACTGCAGAATCATTGCATCATCACACCATCATCACATCATCGCAGCATCATCATAGCATCACAACAGTTTTATCTGAGCATCACGGCAGTGTAATCATAGCGTCATCACAGATTCATAAGAGCATCATTGCAGCGTCATCACTGCATCATCACAGTACCATCACATCATAGCAACATCATGAGAACATCATCGCAGAATCATCACTGCATCATCAGAGCATCATCTGAGCATAATCACAACATCATTGGTGCAGAATCACTACATCATCACATCATCATCACTGCATCATCACATCATCATCACAGCATCATCAGAGCATCATCACTGCGTCATCACTACATAATCATAGCATCATTACTGCGTCATCACTACATAATCATAGCATCATTACTGCGTCATCACTGCATCATCAATGCATCATCACAACGCCATCTCAGTATCATCACAGCATCATCACAGCGTCATCACAGCATCACGACAGTGTCATCGCAGCGTCAACACAGCATAATTACATCATGATTATGAGTCATCAGAGCGTCATCGCAGCATCCTCACAGCATCATCATAGTACCACTACAGCATCATCACAGAATCACTATAGAGTCATCAAAGCGTCATCACAGCATCATCACAGCATCGTCACAGCGTCATCACAGCATCTTCACATCATCAATACATCATCGAAGCATCATCACTGCGTCATCACAACATCATCACTGCATCATCACAGCGTCATCACAGCATCATCACATCATCATAACAGCATCATCACATCATCACCACAGCATCATCACAGCATCATCACTGCGTCATCATTGCATCGTCACAGCATTATCAAATCATCACTGCACCATCACATCATCATCACTGCATCATCAATGCTTCATCTCAGCGTCATCACAGTATCAATACTGCGGAATCACTGCGTCATCACATCAAAATATTTGCATCATCACTTCACCATCACTGCATCATCACTGCGTCATCACAGCATCATCATTGCATCATCACAGTGTTATCACATAATCACAATAGGGTCATCACAGAATCATCGCAGCATCGTCACAGCATCATCACTGCGTCATCACAACGTCATCACAGCATCATCACAATATCATCACAGCGTCATAACAGCCTCATATCTGCATCATCACTGCATAATGACTGCATCATAACAGCATCATAACTACGTCATCATATTGTCATCACAGCATCATCACAGCATCACGACAGTGTCATCACAACATCACGACAGGGTCATCGCAGCCTAATCACTGCATCGTCACAGCATCATCACAGCATCATCACTGCATCGTCACATCATCATTGCGTCATCATCAAAGCATAATCACACTGTCATAACTGCATAAACTCTGCATCATCACAGCATCATCACTGCGTCAATACAGCATCATCATTGCATCATCACTGCATCACCTCAGCATCATAACATCATCATTACTACATCATCACAGCATAATCATTGCATCATCACAGCATCACGACAGCGTTATCAGAGCATCACGACAGAGTCATCACAGCGTCATCACAGAATCATCACAGCATCATCGCAGTGTCATCACTGAATCATCACAGCATCATCAAAATATAATCATAGCATCATCACAGCATCATCACTGCATCATCAAGGAATCATCACAGCATCATCTCAGCAACATCACAACATCATTACTGCTTACTCACTGCATCATAACAGCGTCATCACAGTATCATCACTACATCATCACTACATCATCAATGCATCATCACTGAATCATCACTGCATCATAGCTACATAATCACAGCGTCATAAATGCATCATCACAGTGTCATCACAGCGTCATCTCAGCATCATCACAGCATCACGACAGGGTCATCACAGCATCATCACTGCATCATCACAGCGTCATCACAACATCATCACAGTGTCATCACAGCATCATCACTGCATAATCACTGCATCATCACGGCATAATCACAACATCATCTCAGCTTCATCACAGAATCATTACTGCATAATCACTGCATCATCACAGCATCATTACAGCATCATAGAATCATAATCAGGACAGCATTTCTGCATCATCACTGCATCATCATAGCGTCATCAAAGCATCATCACTACATCATCAAATTGTCATCACAGCATCATCGTGGCCTCATCACGGCGTCATCACAGCATCATCATTGCATCATCACTGCGTCCTCAAAGCATCATCACTGCATCATCAGATCATCATCACATCATCGACACAGCGTCATCACTGCGTCAACACAGCGTCACCACATTGTCCTCACTGCATGGTCACAGCATCATCACAACATCATCACAGCATCATCGGATCATCATCACATCATCATCACAGCATCATCACAGAATCGTAGCTGCATAATCACAGCATCATAATAAGGTCATCACAGCGTCATCACAGCATCATCACAGCATCTACACTGCATCATCAGAGAATCATCAAAGCATCATAACTGCGTCACCACAGCGTCATCACAACATCATCACTGAATCATCACTGCATCAGTACAGCATCATTACTGCATTATCACTGCATCATCACAGCTTCATCACTGCACCATCACTGCATCATGACATCATCATCACAGCATCATCATGACATCTAAGCAGCATCATCACAGTATTACGAAGGCATCATCACAGTGTTATCATAGCATCATCACAATATCCTCACAGCATCGTCACTGCTTATTCACAGCGTCATCGCAGCTTCATCACTGCTTCATCAGAGCATCATCACAACATTATCGCTGCATCATCACAGTCATCACAGCGTCATCACAACGTCATTACTGCATCATCACTGCATCATCACTTCGTAATCAGAGCATCATGACTTCATCATCACAGCACCATTACTGCATCATCACAAAATCATCACAGTGTCATCACAGCATCATCACAGCATCATCACAGCATCATGGCAGCATCATGGCAGCGTCATCACACCGTCATAATTGTATCATCACAGCGTCATCATAGAATCATCACAGCCTCATCACAGCATCATCACAGCGGCGTAACTGCATCCTCACTGCATCATCACCGCATCACCATCATCACAGCATCACAAGCTGTGATGACACTGTGATGACACTGTAAGGACGCTGTGATGATGCGGTGATGCTCTGATCATGTGTGCTGTGCATCACAGCGTCATCACAGCATCATCACAGCGTCATCAAATTATCATCACTGCATCATCAGAGCATCATCAGAGCATTGGTGTAGATGCACTTCAGCTGGGCCATTGCCCTAACCTCCGGCCTTGCCATTGTTCCCTCTGGCACAGCCCCAATAATCCTTGCTTCAGCCACATCCCCCTTCTTACCTAGTTTAAAGCCCTCTCAATGAGCCCTGCCAGCTCCTGGCCCAGGATTCTTTTTCCCCTAAAAGACAGGGACCCGTCTGCGGCCATCAGGCCAGGTGCTGAGTAAAGTGCCCCATGGTCGAAAAACCCAAGATTTCTGCGTTGGCACCAGAAATGATGATGTTATGATGCTGTGGTGATGCTGTTGTGATAATGCTGTGATGGTGCTGTGATAAGTCTGTTATGACGCAGTGATGATGCTCGGATGATGCAGTGATGTTGCAGTAGTCACGCTGTGATGTTGCTTTGATGATGCTGCGATGAATTTCTGGTGATGCTCTGATGATGCTGTGATGATGCTGTGATGATGCAGTGATGATGCTGTGATGATGCTTTGGTGATGCTGTGATGATGCTCTAATGATGGAGTGATGATGCTGTGATGACTCTGTGATGATGCTGTAATAATGCTGTGATGATATGATGATGCTGCAGTGCTGCCGTGATGATCCTCTGATGACACGTTGATGACGCTGTGAGGCTTTGATGATGCTGTGATGATGCTGTGATGATGCTCTGATGATGCTGTAATGATGCAGTGATGATGCAGTGATGACGCTATGATGACGCTTTGATGACGCTTTGATGACGCTGTGATGATTTTGTTATGATGCTGTTGTGATGCTGTGATGATACAGTGATGATGCTGCGATGATGCTGTTGTGATGCTGTGTTGACGCTTTGATGACACTATGATACTGTTCTGATTATGCAGTAATCATGCAGTGATGACGCAGTGATGATGCTGTGATGATGCTGTAATGATGCAGCGATGATGCTGTGATGATGTGATTATGCTGTGATGACGCTACGATAATGCTATTATGATGCTGTGATGACACTGTGATCATGCTGTGGTCATGCTGTGATGATGCAGTGATGACGCTGCGATGATGCTTTGATGATTCTGTGATGATGCAGTGATGATACTGTGACGATGTAGTGGTGATGACGCATTGATGACGCTGTGATGATGCTGTGATGACGATGTGATGATGTTGTGATGACTACGATGATGCAGTGATGACACTGTGATGGCACTGTGATGCCTTGTTGAAGCTCTGATGATGCATTGAAAATGCACTGATTATGCAGTGATGATGTTGTCTTGATACTGTGATGATGCTGTGATGACAGTTCTATGACACTGTGATTATGTTCTGATGATGCAGTGATGATGCTGTGATGATGCAGTGATGACTCAATGATGATGCTGATATGATGCTCTGATGATGCTGTGACGACGGTTTGATGACACTGTGATGACGTTTTGATGATGCAGTGATGATGCTGTGATGACGCTGTGATGACGAGGCGATGATGCTGTTGTGATGCTCTGATGATGCTGTGATGACGGTTTGATGACACTGTGATGATGTTCTGATGATGCAGTGATGACGTAGTGTTGACGCTCTGATGACGCAATGATGATGCTGGGATGATGCTGTGATGATGATGTGATGATGCTGTGATGACACTGTTATGATGTTGTGATGATGATGCAGTTATGCTGCTGTGATGATGAAATGATTATGCAGTGATGATGCTGTGATGATGCTGAAATGTTGCAGTGATGATGCTGTGATGACGCTGTTATGACGTAGTGATGATGCCGTGATGATGCAGTGAGTAAGCAGTAATGATGCTGTGATGATGCTGTGATGATGCAGTGAAGATGCAGTGATTATGCAGTGAAGATGCTGTGATGACACATGATTTTGTGATGATAATGCAGTTATGCTGCTGTGATGATGAAATGATTATGCAGTGATGATGAAGTGATGATGCTGAGATGTTGCAGTGATGATGCTGTGATGATGCAGTGAGATGATGCTGTGATGATGTTGTGATGATGCTGTGATGATGCTGTGATGACACATTGATGGTGCTGTCATGATGCAGTGATTATGCAGTGATAATGCTTTGATGACGCTGCGCTGCTGCAGTGATGACGCAGTTATGATGCAGTGATGATGCAGTGATGATACTGTGATTATGTTGTGATGATGCAGTGAGTAAGCAGTAATGATGCTGTGATGATGCTGTAATAATGCAGTGATGATGCTGTGATGATGCAGTGATGATGCTCTGATGACGCTGTAATAATTTTGTGATGATGATGTGATGATGCAGTTCTGATGCAGTTCTGATGCAGTGATGACGCTGTCATGATGCTGTGATGATATTGTGATGATGCTATGATTATGTTTTGATGATTATGTGATGATGCAGTGATCATGCTGCAACGCTGCTGTGATGATGCAGTAATGGCGCAGTGATGATGCTGTGATTATGCTGTGGTGATGCTGTGATTATGTTGTGATGATGCTGTGATGATGCTCTGATGCTGCTGTGATGATGCTGTGATGCTGCTGTGATGCTGCTGTGATGATGCAGTGATGATGTTGCGATGATGCCGTGATGATGCAGTGGTGTCGCTGGGATGATGCTGTGATGATGCAGTGATGATGCAGTGATGACGATGTGATGATGCAGTGATGATGATGTGATGATGCAATGATTATGCAATAATGGTGCTTTGATGATGTTGAGATAATGCAGTGATTATGCAGTGATGATGCACTCATGACGCTGTGATGATTTTTTGATGATGCTCTGATGACGCAGTGATGATGTTGTAATGATGATGTGTTGATGCAGTGATGATGCTGTGATGTCGTTGTGATGATGCTGTTATGACGTTGTGACGATGCTCTGTTGATGCTATGATGATGCAGTGATGATGCAGTAATAACGCTGTGATGACGCTGTGATGATTTTTTGATGATGCTGTGATGACGCTGTGATGATGCAGTGTGTAAGCAGTAATGATACCATGATAATGCTGTGAGAATGCGGTGATGATGCAGTGATTATGCCGTGATAATGCTGTCATGACACTGTGATGATGTTGTGATGATGCTGTGATTATTCAGTGATGATGCTCTGATGATGCTGTTATGACGCTGTGATGGCGTAGTAATGATGCTGTGATGACGCAGTGATGATGCTCTGATGATGCTGTGATTATGATGTGATGACGCATTGATCATGATGTGATGATGCAGTAATTCTGCACTAATGATGCTGTGATTATGCTGAGATGATGCTCTGATCATGCAGTGATGATTCTGCTATTATATTGTGATGATGTTACTATGATGTTGTTATAAATAGCTCAGTCTTCAAAATAGGTTTAAGTAAGAAAATAGGATTTATTAAAAGAATAGAAGTAAGCAAACAGCGCTGGGTGCACCAGGAGTTTCCGCTCCAACAGGACTCACACCAGCTACATCAAGGAACTGATTTTTATACTCCTAGACTAATACATATTCATTACTACTTCTAAAAAAAATAGGTTATTATAATTAGCTTCCGGGGTCCAGTCCCTCCTACTGGAGCATGCGCATCAGTCTCCGGTGGTCCCTCTGGGGGTCTCTAGGGGTCTTTCATGCTGAAGGCTCGTAGTCTTCCTCTCCAAGTTTTTTCTTGTGTTTCCCCTTTGTACTCCTTTGGCACCGTGTCAAGTTTATACAGCATCCCCTGCAGGTCTGTTCTCCTAGCCGTCTTTTTTTCCTCTTCTTAATCTCTTGGACACCTGGCCAGATATCAGAGGCCTGCATAGTATTCCATAACAGTCACTAATTGTTATCAGTTATTCTGAGGCTCCCAGACATCAAAGACGTCATACAAACACAAATAGCTTTCTTATTGACACTTCACAAGTAATTAAAACATTCCTCACCAGCCATTCACAGGGACAGCCACACCTATAGCCGCGTTAAGTTAATTTCGAAGAAGACAAAACAACAGAAAAAAAGGCTGTAACTGTTAGAAATAGAAATCCGGAATAACAAAGGCAAACAAGCTCAAGAATTTGAGGAGTATTTTCTGAAGACTTGATAACTTGACTAGAATGAGGGGGAGACTGGGGCACACTGCATCTGTGGTTAAGGAATCAAACTGCCATTGCAGGGCCCCGAAGCAGACAGAAGCAGACAGGGCTGTTCTTTATGGACACGAATTGTTAAAACATTCCTCACAATGTGATGATACTGTGATGATGCAGTGATGACGCAGCAATGATGCTCTGATGAATCTGTGATGACGCTATGATTACGCTGTCGTGATGCTCAGATAACACTGTCGTGCTGCTATGATGATGCTGCGATGATGTTGTGATGATGGTGTGATAATGCAATGATTCTGCAGTACTGATACTGTGATGATGATGAGATTATGCTGTGATGATGCTGTGATGATGCAGTGATGATGATGTGATGATGCTGTGACAATGTAGTGATGATGCAGTGAAGATGCTGTGAGGATACTGTGATGATGCTGTGATGCTGCAGTGATGACGCTGCAATCCTGCTGTGATGATGCTGTGGTGATGCTGTGGTAATGCAGTGATGATGATGTGATGATGCAGGGATGATGCTGTGATGATGCTGAGATGATGCTGTGATGACGCTGTGATGATGCAGTGTGTAAGTAGTAATAATGCTGTCATGATGTTGTGATGATGCTGGGATGATGATGTGATGAAGCAGTGATGATGCTGTGGTGATGCTGTGATGACGCTGCGATATAGCTGTGATGACGCTGTGATGACAATTTGATGATGAAGTGATGACTTTGTGATTACGCTGTGATGACGCATTGAAGATCATGTGATGATGATGTGATGATGCAGTGATGATGCTGTCATCATGCAGTGATGATGCTCTGATGTCGCTCTGATGATGCTGTGATGATGCAGTTTTGGTACTGTGATGACGCTGTGATGATGTAGTGATTATGTAGTAATGGTTCTGTGATGATGCTGTGATGATGCATTGATGATGCTGTAATGATGCTGTGATGACCATGTGATGATGCAGTGATGGTGGTGTGATGATGTTGTGATGATGCAGTGATGGTGGTGTGATGATGTTGTGATGATGCAGTAATGATGATGTGATGATGCAGATATGATGGTGTTATGATGCAGTGAATACACCGTGATGACGCTGTGATGATGCAGTGACTAAGCAGTAATGATGCTGCGATGATGCTGTGATTATGCTGTGATGATGAGGTGATGATGCAGTGATTATGCAGTGATGATGCTGTCATGATACTCTAATGATGCTCTGATGATGCAGAGATGATGCAGTGGTTTTTCTGTGATGATGTTGTAATGATGATAATGTGATGATGCTGTGATAATGCAGTGATTATGCTGTAATGATATTCGGATGACACTGAGATAATGCTCTGATGCTGTAGTGATGATGCTGTGAAGATGCAGTCAGGACGCAGAGATGATGCTGTGATGACAATGCGAAGATGCTGTGATGATGCAGTGATGGCGCAGTGATGATGCTGTGATGACACTGTGATTATGTGGTGATGATGATATGATGATGCTGTGATGATGCTGTGATGATGCTGAGATTATGCAGCTATGACGCTGTGATGACATAGTGATGATGCTGTGATGACACTGTGATGATTATGTCATGATGCAATGATGATGCAGTGGTGATGCTCTGATGATGCTGTAATGATGCTGTGACGATGAAGTGATGGTGCAGTGATGATGATGTGATGATGCTGTGATGATGTTGTGATGATGCTGTGAAGATGCAGTGATGACGCTGCGATGATGCTGTGATGATGCTGTGATGATGCTGTGATGACGTTGCGACGACGATATGATGATCCTGTGATTACTCTGTGATGACGTTTCGATGAAACTGTTATGATGCTGTGATGATGCAGTGGTGATGCTTTGATGACGCTGTGATGATGCTGTGATGATAGATTGATTATACTGTGATGATGTTGTGATGATGCTGTTATGATGAAATGATGATGATGGGATGATGCAATGATGACGCTGTGATGATGCTGTGATGATAGATTGATTATACTGTGATGATGTTGTGATGATGCTGTTATGATGAAATGATGATGATGGGATGATGCAATGATGATGATGTGATGATGCAGTGATGATACTGGTACGACGCTGTCATAATGCAGTGATTATGCAGTAATGATTCTGTGAAAATGCTGAGATGATGCTGTGATGATGTAGTGATGACGCAGTGATGATGCTTTGATGACAATGCCAAGATTCTGTGATGATGCTGTGATGATTCCTTGATGACTCTGTGATGATGCTGTGATAGTGCAGTGATTATGCAGTATTTATGCTGCGATGATGCTCTGATTATGTTGTGATGATGCTGTGATGATATTGTGATGATGCAGTGATGATGTTGTGATAACACAGTGATGATGCTGTGATGATGCAGTCTGAATGATGTGATGATGCTGTGAAGATGCAGTTCTGTTGCAGTGATGATGCTGTGATGATGCTGTGATGATGTGATGATGCTGTGATGATGCTGTAATGATGCTGTATTGATGTTGTGATGATGCAATGATGATGTTGTGATGGCGAAGTGATGATGCTGTGATGATGCAGTGATCATGTAGTGATGATGATGTGATGACGCAGTGATTCTGCAGTAATGATGCAGTGATGATGCTGTGATGATACTGTGATGATGCAGTGATGATGCTGTGATGACTGTGATGACGCTCTGATGACACTATTATGATGCTGAGATGATGCAGTGATGATGCCATGATGATGCTGTGATGATGCTGTTATGACGCTGTGATGACGCAGTGATGATGCTGTGATGATGCAGTGTTTATGTAGTTATGAGGCTGTGATGATGTTTTGATTACACAGTGATGATGCTGTGGTGATGCAGTGATGATACAGTGATGATGCAGTGATCAAAGCGTCATCACAGCATCATCACAGCATCATTACTACATCATCACAGCATCATAACATCATAATCAGAGCATCACAGAATCATCACAGCATCATCACTGCATCATCACAACCACATCAAAGTGTCATCAAAGCGTCATCATAGCATTATAAGAGCATCACAACAGCATCATCGCAGCGTCATCACAGCATCATCACTGCATCATCACTGCATCATCAGAACATCATTACAGTGTCATCAAACCGTCATCACAGCATCATCAGACCACCACAACAGCATCATCACCGCGTCATCACTGCATCATCACAGCATGATCACTGGGTCATCAGAACATAATCACAGTGTCATAAAACCGTCATCACAGTATGATCACAGCATCATCACAGTATCAAGACAACATCATCACTACATAATCAGTGCATTATCAATGCATCATCAGAGCTTCAACAAGGCATCACAGTGTCATCACTGCATCATCATTGAGTCATCAAAGCATCATCACATCATCATCACAGCATCATCACAGCGTCATCAATGCGTCATCACCACTACATCGTCACAGCATCATCACTGCATCATCACTGTGTCATAACAGCATCATCGCAGCGTCATCAATGCATCATCACAGCATGATCACTGCATGATCACAGCGTCATCACAGCATCATAACAGCATTATCGTAGCGTCATCACAGCATAATCACAACATCATCATAGCATAATCGCTGCATCATTACAGCATCATTACTGCGTCATCACTGCATCATTACTGCATCATCGGAACATTATCATAGTGTCATCAAAGCGTGAACACAGCATCATCACAGCATCACAACAGCTTCATCGCAGCATCATCACTGCATCATCACAGCATCACAACAGAATCATAACAAAATCATCACAGCGTCATCAAAGCGTCATCACAGCATCATCAATGCATCATCACAGCATCATCACATCATCATAACAGCATCATCACATCATCACCACAGCATCATCGCAGCATCATAACTGCGTAAAAACTGCATCATCACAGCATCATTACTACGTCATCAAAGCATCATAACAGCATCATCACAGCATCATCACATCGCCATGACAGCATCATCAGTGCATCGTCACTGCATCATCACATGAAGTGCATCATCATTGCATCATCACAGAATCATCACAACATCATCGCAGCATTGTCACAGCGTTACGACAATGTTATCAGACCATCACGACAGCATCATCACAGCGTCATCACAGAATCATCACATCGTCATCACAGCATCATCGCAGCCTCATAACTGCATCATCACAGCATCATCAAAACAGGGTCATCACAGCGTCATAACCGCATAAACACTGCATCATCACAGCATCATCACTGCGTCATCACTGCATCGTCACAGTATTATCAAATCATCACTGCACCATCACATCATCATCACTGCATCACCAATGCTTCATCTCAGCGTCATCACAGTATCAATACTGCGGAATCACTGTGTCATCACATCAAAATATCTGCATCATCACATCACCATCACTGCATCATCACTGCATCATCACTGCATCATCACTGCGTCATCACAGCATCATCACAGCGTTATCACATAATCACGATGCGGTCATCACAGAGTCATCGCAGAATCATCACAGCATCATCACTGTGTCATCACAGCGTCGTCACAGCATCATCACAATATCATCACAGCTTCATCACAGCCTCATATCTGCATCATCACTGCATAATGACTGCATCATAACAGCATCATAACTACGTCATCATATTGTCATCACAGCATCATCACAGCATCACGACAGCGTCATCACAATATCACGTCAGGGTCATCACAGCATCATCACTGCATAGTCACAGAATCATGACCGCGTCATCACAGCATCATCACATCATCATCCCTGCATCATCACATCATCATCACTGCATCATCACAGCATTATCACAGCATCACAACAGCGTCATCACTGCATCATCACTACATTGTCACAGCATCATCACATCATCATCACTGCATCATCACAGCATAATCTCAGCATCATCACAGTATCAGTACTGCAGAATCATTGCATCATCACACCATCATCACATCATCGCAGCATCATCATAGCATCACAACAGTTTTATCTGAGCATCACGGCAGTGTAATCATAGCGTCATCACAGATTCATAAGAGCATCCTTGCAGCGTCATCACTGCATCATCACAGTACCATCACATCAGAGCAACATCATGACAACATCATCGCAGAATCATCACTGCATCATCAGAGCATCATCTCAGCATAATCACAGCATCATTAGTGCAGAATCACTACATCATCACATCATCATCACTGCATCATCACATCATCATCACAGCATCATCAGAGCATCATCACTGCGTCATCACTACATAATCATAGCATCATTACTGCGTCATCACTGCATCATCAATGCATCATCACAACGCCATCTCAGTATCATCACAGCGTCATCGCAGCGTCAACACAGCATCATTACATCATGATTATGAGTCATCAGAGCGTCATCGCAGCATCCTCACAGCATCATCATAGTACCACTACAGCATCATCACAGAATCACTATAGAGTCATCAAAGCGTCATCACAGCATCATCACAGCATCGTCACAGTGTCATCACAGCATCTTCACATCATCAATACATCATCGAAGCATCATCACTGCGTCATCACAACATCATCACTGCATCATCACAGCGTCATCACAGCATCATCACATCATCATAACAGCATCATCACATCATCACCACAGCATCATCACAGCATCATCACTGCGTCATCATTGCATCGTCACAGCATTATCAAATCATCACTGCACCATCACATCATCATCACTGCATCATCAATGCTTCATCTCAGCGTCATCACAGTATCAATACTGCGGAATCACTGCGTCATCACATCAAAATATTTGCATCATCACATCACCATCACTGCATCATCACTGCGTCATCACAGCATCATCATTGCATCATCACAGTGTTATCACATAATCACGATAGGGTCATCACAGAATCATCGCAGCATCGTCACAGCATCATCACTGCGTCATCACAACGTCATCACAGCATCATCACAATATCATCACAGCGTCATCACAGCCTCATATCTGCATCATCACTGCATAATGAATGCATCATAACAGCATCATAACTACGTCATCATATTGTCATCACAGCATCATCACAGCATCACGACAGCGTCATCACAACATCACGACAGGGTCATCGCAGCCTAATCACTGCATCGTCACAGCATCATCACAGCATCATCACTGCATCGTCACATCATCATTGCGTCATCATCAAAGCATAATCACACTGTCATAACTGCATAAACTCTGCATCATCACAGCATCATCACTGCGTCAATACAGCATCATCATTGCATCATCACTGCATCACCTCAGCATCATAACATCATCATTACTACATCATCACAGCATAATCATTGCATCATCACAGCATCACGACAGCGTTATCAGAGCATCACGACAGAGTCATCACAGCGTCATCACAGAATCATCACAGCATCATCGCAGTGTCATCACTGAATCATCACAGCATCATCAAAATATAATCATAGCATCATCACAGCATCATCACTGCATCATCAAGGAATCATCACAGCATCATCTCAGCAACATCACAGCATCATTACTGCTTACTCACTGCATCATAACAGCGTCATCACAGTATCATCACTACATCATCACTACATCATCAATGCATCATCACTGAATCATCGCAGAATCATCACTGCATCATAGCTACATAATCACAGCATCATAAATGCATCATCACAGTGTCATCACAGCGTCATCTCAGCATCATCACAGCATCACGACAGGGTCATCACAGCATCATCACTGCATCATTACAGCGTCATCACTGCATCATCACTGCATCATCACAGCACCATCTCAGCATCATCACAGCGTCATTACTGCTTACTCACTGCATCATCACAGCGTCATCACAACATCATCACAGTGTCATCACAGCATCATCACTGCATAATCACTGCATCATCACGGCATAATCACAACATCATCTCAGCTTCATCACAGAATCATTACTGCATAATCACTGCATCATCACAGCATCATTACAGCATCATAGAATCATAATCACGACAGCATTTCTGCATCATCACTGCATCATCATAGCGTCATCAAAGCATCATCACTACATCATCAAATTGTCATCACAGCATCATCGTGGCCTCATCACGGCGTCATCACAGCATCATCATTGCATCATCACTGCGTCCTCAAAGCATCATCACTGCATCATCAGATCATCATCACATCATCGACACAGCGTCATCACTGCGTCAACACAGCGTCACCACATTGTCCTCACTGCATGGTCACAGCATCATCACAACATCATCACAGCATCATCGGATCATCATCACATCATCATCACAGCATCATCACAGAATCGTAGCTGCATAATCACAGCATCATAATAAGGTCATCACAGCGTCATCACAGCATCATCACAGCATCTACACTGCATCATCAGAGAATCATCAAAGCATCATAACTGCGTCACCACAGCGTCATCACAACATCATCACTGAATCATCACTGCATCAGTACAGCATCATTACTGCATTATCACTGCATCATCACAGCTTCATCACTGCACCATCACTGCATCATGACATCATCATCACAGCATCATCATGACATCTAAGCAGCATCATCACAGTATTACGAAGGCATCATCACAGTGTTATCATAGCATCATCACAATATCCTCACAGCATCGTCACTGCTTATTCACAGCGTCATCGCAGCTTCATCACTGCTTCATCAGAGCATCATCACAACATTATCGCTGCATCATCACAGTCATCACAGCGTCATCACAACGTCATTACTGCATCATCACTGCATCATCACTTCGTAATCAGAGCATCATGACTTCATCATCACAGCACCATTACTGCATCATCACAAAATCATCACAGTGTCATCACAGCATCATCACAGCATCATCACAGCATCATGGCAGCATCATGGCAGCGTCATCACACCGTCATAATTGTATCATCACAGCGTCATCATAGAATCATCACAGCCTCATCACAGCATCATCACAGCATCATCACAGCGGCGTAACTGCATCCTCACTGCATCATCACCGCATCACCATCATCACAGCATCACAAGCTGTGATGACACTGTGATGACACTGTAAGGACGCTGTGATGATGCGGTGATGCTCTGATCATGTGTGCTGTGCATCACAGCGTCATCACAGCATCATCACAGCGTCATCAAATTATCATCACTGCATCATCAGAGCATCATCAGAGCATTGGTGTAGATGCACTTCAGCTGGGCCATTGCCCTATCCTCCGGCCTTGCCATTGTTCCCTCTGGCACAGCCCCAATAATCCTTGCTTCAGCCACATCCCCCTTCTTACCTAGTTTAAAGCCCTCTCAATGAGCCCTGCCAGCTCCTGGCCCAGGATCCTTTTTCCCCTAAAAGACAGGGACCCGTCTGCGGCCATCAGGCCAGGTGCTGAGTAAAGTGCCCCATGGTCGAAAAACCCAAGATTTCTGCGTTGGCACCAGAAATGATGATGTTATGATGCTGTGGTGATGCTGTTGTGATAATGCTGTGATGGTGCTGTGATAAGTCTGTTATGACGCAGTGATGATGCTCGGATGATGCAGTGATGTTGCAGTAGTCACGCTGTGATGTTGCTTTGATGATGCTGCGATGAATTTCTGGTGATGCTCTGATGATGCTGTGATGATGCTGTGATGATGCAGTGATGATGCTGTGATGATGCTGTGATGATGCTTTGGTGATGCTGTGATGATGCTCTAATGATGGAGTGATGATGCTATGATGACTCTGTGATGATGCTGTAATAATGCTGTGATGATATGATGATGCTGCAGTGCTGCCGTGATGATCCTCTGATGACACGTTGATGACGCTGTGAGGCTTTGATGATGCTGTGATGATGCTCTGATGATGCTCTGATGATGCAGTGATGACGCTATGATGACGCTTTGATGACGCTTTGATGACGCTGTGATGATTTTGTTATGATGCTGTTGTGATGCTGTGATGATACAGTGATGATGCTGCGATGATGCTGTTGTGATGCTGTGTTGACGCTTTGATGACACTATGATACTGTTCTGATGATGCAGTAATCATGCAGTGATGACGCAGTGATGATGCTGTGATGATGCTGTAATGATGCAGCGATGATGCTGTGATGATGTGATTATGCTGTGATGACGCTACGATAATGCTATTATGATGCTGTGATGACACTGTGATCATGCTGTGGTCATGCTGTGATGATGCAGTGATGACGCTGCGATGATGCTTTCATGATTCTGTGAAGATGCAGTGATGACGCTGTGATGACGCTATTATGATGCAGTGATGATGCAGTGATGATACTGTGACGATGTAGTGGTGATGACGCATTGATGACGCTGTGATGATGCTGTGATGACGATGTGATGATGTTGTGATGACTACGATGATGCAGTGATGACACTGTGATGGCACTGTGATGCCTTGTTGAAGCTCTGATGATGCATTGAAAATGCACTGATTATGCAGTGATGATGTTGTCTTGATACTGTGATGATGCTGTGATGACGGTTCTATGACACTGTGATTATGTTCTGATGATGCAGTGATGATGCTGTGATGATGCAGTGATGACTCAATGATGATGCTGATATGATGCTCTGATGATGCTGTGACGACGGTTTGATGACACTGTGATGACGTTTTGATGATGCAGTGATGATGCTGTGATGACGCTGTGATGACGAGGCGATGATGCTGTTGTGATGCTCTGATGATGCTGTGATGACGGTTTGATGACACTGTGATGATGTTCTGATGATGCAGTGATGACGTAGTGTTGACGCTCTGATGACGCAATGATGATGCTGGGATGATGCTGTGATGATGATGTGATGATGCTGTGATGACACTGTTATGATGTTGTGATGATGATGCAGTTATGCTGCTGTGATGATGAAATGATTATGCAGTGATGATGCTGTGATGATGCTGAAATGTTGCAGTGATGATGCTGTGATGACGCTGTTATGACGTAGTGATGATGCCGTGATGATGCAGTGAGTAAGCAGTAATGATGCTGTGATGATGCTGTGATGATGCAGTGAAGATGCAGTGATTATGCAGTGAAGATGCTGTGATGACACATGATTTTGTGATGATAATGCAGTTATGCTGCTGTGATGATGAAATGATTATGCAGTGATGATGAAGTGATGATGCTGAGATGTTGCAGTGATGATGCTGTGATGATGCAGTGAGATGATGCTGTGATGATGTTGTGATGATGCTGTGATGATGCTGTGATGACACATTGATGGTGCTGTCATGATGCAGTGATTATGCAGTGATAATGCTTTGATGACGCTGCGCTGCTGCAGTGATGACGCAGTTATGATGCAGTGATGATGCAGTGATGATACTGTGATTATGTTGTGATGATGCAGTGAGTAAGCAGTAATGATGCTGTGATGATGCTGTAATAATGCAGTGATGATGCTGTGATGATGCAGTGATGATGCTCTGATGACGCTGTAATAATTTTGTGATGATGATGTGATGATGCAGTTCTGATGCAGTTCTGATGCAGTGATGACGCTGTCATGATGCTGTGATGATATTGTGATGATGCTATGATTATGTTTTGATGATTATGTGATGATGCAGTGATCATGCTGCAACGCTGCTGTGATGATGCAGTAATGGCGCAGTGATGATGCTGTGATTATGCTGTGGTGATGCTGTGATTATGTTGTGATGATGCTGTGATGATGCTCTGATGCTGCTGTGATGATGCTGTGATGCTGCTGTGATGCTGCTGTGATGATGCAGTGATGATGTTGCGATGATGCCGTGATGATGCAGTGGTGTCGCTGGGATGATGCTGTGATGATGCAGTGATGATGCAGTGATGACGATGTGATGATGCAGTGATGATGATGTGATGATGCAATGATTATGCAATAATGGTGCTTTGATGATGCTGAGATAATGCAGTGATTATGCAGTGATGATGCACTCATGACGCTGTGATGATTTTTTGATGATGCTCTGATGACGCAGTGATGATGTTGTAATGATGATGTGTTGATGCAGTGATGATGCTGTTATGACGTTGTGACGATGCTCTGTTGATGCTATGATGATGCAGTGATGATGCAGTAATAACGCTGTGATGACGCTGTGATGATTTTTTGATGATGCTGTGATGACGCTGTGATGATGCAGTGTGTAAGCAGAAATGATACTATGATAATGCTGTGAGAATGCGGTGATGATGCAGTGATTATGCCGTGATAATGCTGTCATGACACTGTGATGATGTTGTGATGATGCTGTGATTATTCAGTGATGATGCTCTGATGATGCTGTTATGACGCTGTGATGGCGTAGTAATGATGCTGTGATGACGCAGTGATGATGCTCTGATGATGCTGTGATTATGATGTGATGACGCATTGATCATGATGTGATGATGCAGTAATTCTGCACTAATGATGCTGTGATTATGCTGAGATGATGCTCTGATCATGCAGTGATGATTCTGCAATGATATTGTGATGATGTTACTATGATGTTGTTATAAATAGCTCAGTCTTCAAAATAGGTTTAAGTAAGAAAATAGGATTTATTAAAAGAATAGAAGTAAGCAAACAGCGCTGGGTGCACCGGGAGTCTCCGCTCCACCAGGACGCACACCAGCCACATCAAGGAGCTGATTTTTATACTCCTCGACTAATACATATTCATTACTACTTCTAAAAAAAATAGGTTATTATAATTAGCTTCCGGGGTCCAGTCCCTCCTACTGGAGCATGCGCATCAGTCTCCGGTGGTCCCTCTGGGGGTCTCTAGGGGTCTTTCATGCTGAAGGCTCGTAGTCTTCCTCTCCAAGTTTTTTTCTTGTCCTTCCCCTTTGTACTCCTTTGGCACCGTGTCAAGTTTATACAGCATCCCCTGCAGGTCTGTTCTCCTAGCCGTCTTTTTTTCCTCTTCTTAATCTCTTGGACACCTGGCCAGATATCAGAGGCCTGCATAGTATTCCATAACAGTCACTAATTGTTATCAGTTATTCTGAGGCTCCCAGACATCAAAGACGTCATACAAACACAAATAGCTTTCTTATTGACACTTCACAAGTAATTAAAACATTCCTCACCAGCCATTCACAGGGACAGCCACACCTATAGCCGTGTTAAGTTAATTTCGAAGAAGACAAAACAACAGAAAAAAAGGCTGTAACTGTTAGAAATAGAAATCCGGAATAACAAAGGCAAACAAGCTCAAGAATTTGAGGAGTATTTTCTGAAGACTTGATAACTTGACTAGAATGAGGGGGAGACTGGGGCACACTGCATCTGTGGTTAAGGAATCAAACTGCCATTGCAGGGCCCCGAAGCAGACAGAAGCAGACAGGGCTGTTCTTTATGGACACGAATTGTTAAAACATTCCTCACAATGTGATGATACTGTGATGATGCAGCGATGACGCTGCAATGATGCTCTGATGAATCTGTGATGACGCTATGATTACGCTGTCGTGATGCTCAGATAACACTGTCGTGATGCTATGATGATGCTGCGATGATGTTGTGATGATGGTGTGATAATGCAATGATTCTGCAGTACTGATACTGTGATGATGATGAGATTATGCTGTGATGATGCAGTGATGGTGGTGTGATGATGTTGTGATGATGCAGTAATGATGATGTGATGATGCAGATATGATGGTGTTATGATGCAGTGAATACACCGTGATGACGCTGTGATGATGCAGTGACTAAGCAGTAATGATGCTGCGATGATGCTGTGATTATGCTGTGATGATGAGGTGATGATGCAGTGATTATGCAGTGATGATGCTGTCATGATACTCTAATGATGCTCTGATGATGCAGAGATGATGCAGTGGTTTTTCTGTGATGATGTTGTAATGATGATAATGTGATGATGCTGTGATAATGCAGTGATTATGCTGTAATGATATTCGGATGACACTGAGATAATGCTCTGATGCTGTAGTGATGATGCTGTGAAGATGCAGTCAGGACGCAGAGATGATGCTGTGATGACAATGCGAAGATGCTGTGATGATGCAGTGATGGCGCAGTGATGATGCTGTGATGACACTGTGATTATGTGGTGATGATGATATGATGATGCTGTGATGATGCTGTGATGATGCTGAGATTATGCAGCTATGACGCTGTGATGACATAGTGATGATGCTGTGATGACACTGTGATGATTATGTCATGATGCAATGATGATGCAGTGGTGATGCTCTGATGATGCTGTAATGATGCTGTGACGATGAAGTGATGGTGCAGTGATGATGATGTGATGATGCTGTGATGATGTTGTGATGATGCTGTGAAGATGCAGTGATGACGCTGCGATGATGCTGTGATGATGCTGTGATGATGCTGTGATGACGTTGCGACGACGATATGATGATCCTGTGATTACTCTGTGATGACGTTTCGATGAAACTGTTATGATGCTGTGATGATGCAGTGGTGATGCTTTGATGACGCTGTGATGATGCTGTGATGATAGATTGATTATACTGTGATGATGTTGTGATGATGCTGTTATGATGAAATGATGATGATGGGATGATGCAATGATGACGCTGTGATGATGCTGTGATGATAGATTGATTATACTGTGATGATGTTGTGATGATGCTGTTATGATGAAATGATGATGATGGGATGATGCAATGATGATGATGTGATGATGCAGTGATGATACTGGTACGACGCTGTCATAATGCAGTGATTATGCAGTAATGATTCTGTGAAAATGCTGAGATGATGCTGTGATGATGTAGTGATGACGCAGTGATGATGCTTTGATGACAATGCCAAGATTCTGTGATGATGCTGTGATGATTCCTTGATGACTCTGTGATGATGCTGTGATAGTGCAGTGATTATGCAGTATTTATGCTGCGATGATGCTCTGATTATGTTGTGATGATGCTGTGATGATATTGTGATGATGCAGTGATGATGTTGTGATAACACAGTGATGATGCTGTGATGATGCAGTCTGAATGATGTGATGATGCTGTGAAGATGCAGTTCTGTTGCAGTGATGATGCTGTGATGATGCTGTGATGATGTGATGATGCTGTGATGATGCTGTAATGATGCTGTATTGATGTTGTGATGATGCAATGATGATGTTGTGATGGCGAAGTGATGATGCTGTGATGATGCAGTGATCATGTAGTGATGATGATGTGATGACGCAGTGATTCTGCAGTAATGATGCAGTGATGATGCTGTGATGATACTGTGATGATGCAGTGATGATGCTGTGATGACTGTGATGACGCTCTGATGATACTATTATGATGCTGAGATGATGCAGTGATGATGCCATGATGATGCTGTGATGATGCTGTTATGACGCTGTGATGACGCAGTGATGATGCTGTGATGATGCAGTGTTTATGTAGTTATGAGGCTGTGATGATGTTTTGATTACACAGTGATGATGCTGTGGTGATGCAGTGATGATACAGTGATGATGCAGTGATCAAAGCGTCATCACAGCATCATCACAGCATCATTACTACATCATCACAGCATCATAACATCATAATCAGAGCATCACAGAATCATCACAGCATCATCACTGCATCATCACAACCACATCAAAGTGTCATCAAAGCGTCATCATAGCATTATAAGAGCATCACAACAGCATCATCGCAGCGTCATCACAGCATCATCACTGCATCATCACTGCATCATCAGAACATCATTACAGTGTCATCAAACCGTCATCACAGCATCATCAGACCACCACAACAGCATCATCACCGCGTCATCACTGCATCATCACAGCGTGATCACTGGGTCATCAGAACATAATCACAGTGTCATAAAACCGTCATCACAGTATCATCACAGCATCATCACAGTATCAAGACAACATCATCACTACATAATCAGTGCATTTTCAATGCATCATCAGAGCTTCAACAAGGCATCACAGTGTCATCACTGCATCATCATTGAGTCATCAAAGCATCATCACATCATCATCACAGCATCATCACAGCGTCATCAATGCGTCATCACCACTACATCGTCACAGCATCATCACTGCATCATCACTGTGTCATAACAGCATCATCGCAGCGTCATCAATGCATCATCACAGCATGATCACTGCATGATCACAGCGTCATCACAGCATCATAACAGCATTATCGTAGCGTCATCACAGCATAATCACAACATCATCATAGCATAATCGCTGCATCATTACAGCATCATTACTGCGTCATCACTGCATCATTACTGCATCATCGGAACATTATCATAGTGTCATCAAAGCGTGAACACAGCATCATCACAGCATCACAACAGCTTCATCGCAGCATCATCACTGCGTCATCACAGCATCACAACAGAATCATAACAAAATCATCACAGCGTCATCAAAGCGTCATCACAGCATCATCAATGCATCATCACTGCATCATTACATCATCATCAGAGCATGATCACAGCATCATCAAAGCATCACAGCATCATCAAAGTGTCATCAGAGCATCATCACGGCATCACTACAGCATCATCATATCATAACAACATTATTACAGCATCATCACAGCATCATCACTACATCATCACAGCATCATCGCAGCGTCATCACTACATCATCACTGCATCATTACTGCATTATCACAACATTATCATAGTCTCATCAAAGCGTCATCACAGCATCATCACAGCATCACAACAGTATCATCGTAGCACCATCACTGATCATCACTGCATCATCACAGCATCATCACTGCATCATCACAGTGTCATCAAAGCGTCATCAAAGCATTATCACAGCATCATAACATCATGATAACTGCATCATGAAAACGTCATCACAGCATCACCACAGCATCATCACAACATCATCACAGAATCACAGCGTCATCACAGAGTCATCACAGAATCATCACAGCGTCATCATCACATCATCACTGCACCATCACTGTGTCATCACAGCATCATCACTGCATCATCACAGCATCACAACAGCATCATCACAGAATCATCACAGCATCATCGCAGTGTCATCACTGAATCATCACAGCATCATCAAAATATAATCATAGCATCATCACAGCATCATCACTGCATCATCAAGGAATCATCACAGCATCATCTCAGCAACATCACAGCATCATTACTGCTTACTCACTGCATCATAACAGCGTCATCACAGTATCATCACTACATCATCACTACATCATCAATGCATCATCACTGAATCATCGCAGAATCATCACTGCATCATAGCTACATAATCACAGCATCATAAATGCATCATCACAGTGTCATCACAGCGTCATCTCAGCATCATCACAGCATCACGACAGGGTCATCACAGCATCATCACTGCATCATTACAGCGTCATCACTGCATCATCACTGCATCATCACAGCACCATCTCAGCATCATCACAGCGTCATTACTGCTTACTCACTGCATCATCACAGCGTCATCACAACATCATCACAGTGTCATCACAGCATCATCACTGCATAATCACTGCATCATCACGGCATAATCACAACATCATCTCAGCTTCATCACAGAATCATTACTGCATAATCACTGCATCATCACAGCATCATTACAGCATCATAGAATCATAATCAGGACAGCATTTCTGCATCATCACTGCATCATCATAGCGTCATCAAAGCATCATCACTACATCATCAAATTGTCATCACAGCATCATCGTGGCCTCATCACGGCGTCATCACAGCATCATCATTGCATCATCACTGCGTCCTCAAAGCATCATCACTGCATCATCAGATCATCATCACATCATCGACACAGCGTCATCACTGCGTCAACACAGCGTCACCACATTGTCCTCACTGCATGGTCACAGCATCATCACAACATCATCACAGCATCATCGGATCATCATCACATCATCATCACAGCATCATCACAGAATCGTAGCTGCATAATCACAGCATCATAATAAGGTCATCACAGCGTCATCACAGCATCATCACAGCATCTACACTGCATCATCAGAGAATCATCAAAGCATCATAACTGCGTCACCACAGCGTCATCACAACATCATCACTGAATCATCACTGCATCAGTACAGCATCATTACTGCATTATCACTGCATCATCACAGCTTCATCACTGCACCATCACTGCATCATGACATCATCATCACAGCATCATCATGACATCTAAGCAGCATCATCACAGTATTACGAAGGCATCATCACAGTGTTATCATAGCATCATCACAATATCCTCACAGCATCGTCACTGCTTATTCACAGCGTCATCGCAGCTTCATCACTGCTTCATCAGAGCATCATCACAACATTATCGCTGCATCATCACAGTCATCACAGCGTCATCACAACGTCATTACTGCATCATCACTGCATCATCACTTCGTAATCAGAGCATCATGACTTCATCATCACAGCACCATTACTGCATCATCACAAAATCATCACAGTGTCATCACAGCATCATCACAGCATCATCACAGCATCATGGCAGCATCATGGCAGCGTCATCACACCGTCATAATTGTATCATCACAGCGTCATCATAGAATCATCACAGCCTCATCACAGCATCATCACAGCATCATCACAGCGGCGTAACTGCATCCTCACTGCATCATCACCGCATCACCATCATCACAGCATCACAAGCTGTGATGACACTGTGATGACACTGTAAGGACGCTGTGATGATGCGGTGATGCTCTGATCATGTGTGCTGTGCATCACAGCGTCATCACAGCATCATCACAGCGTCATCAAATTATCATCACTGCATCATCAGAGCATCATCAGAGCATTGGTGTAGATGCACTTCAGCTGGGCCATTGCCCTATCCTCCGGCCTTGCCATTGTTCCCTCTGGCACAGCCCCAATAATCCTTGCTTCAGCCACATCCCCCTTCTTACCTAGTTTAAAGCCCTCTCAATGAGCCCTGCCAGCTCCTGGCCCAGGATCCTTTTTCCCCTAAAAGACAGGGACCCGTCTGCGGCCATCAGGCCAGGTGCTGAGTAAAGTGCCCCATGGTCGAAAAACCCAAGATTTCTGCGTTGGCACCAGAAATGATGATGTTATGATGCTGTGGTGATGCTGTTGTGATAATGCTGTGATGGTGCTGTGATAAGTCTGTTATGACGCAGTGATGATGCTCGGATGATGCAGTGATGTTGCAGTAGTCACGCTGTGATGTTGCTTTGATGATGCTGCGATGAATTTCTGGTGATGCTCTGATGATGCTGTGATGATGCTGTGATGATGCAGTGATGATGCTGTGATGATGCTGTGATGATGCTTTGGTGATGCTGTGATGATGCTCTAATGATGGAGTGATGATGCTATGATGACTCTGTGATGATGCTGTAATAATGCTGTGATGATATGATGATGCTGCAGTGCTGCCGTGATGATCCTCTGATGACACGTTGATGACGCTGTGAGGCTGTGATGATGCTGTGATGATGCTCTGATGATGCTGTAATGATGCAGTGATGATGCAGTGATGACGCTATGATGACGCTTTGATGACGCTTTGATGACGCTGTGATGATTTTGTTATGATGCTGTTGTGATGCTGTGATGATACAGTGATGATGCTGCGATGATGCTGTTGTGATGCTGTGTTGACGCTTTGATGACACTATGATACTGTTCTGATGATGCAGTAATCATGCAGTGATGACGCAGTGATGATGCTGTGATGATGCTGTAATGATGCAGCGATGATGTTGTGATGATGTGATTATGCTGTGATGACGCTACGATAATGCTATTATGATGCTGTGATGACACTGTGATCATGCTGTGGTCATGCTGTGATGATGCAGTGATGACGCTGCGATGATGCTTTCATGATTCTGTGAAGATGCAGTGATGACGCTGTGATGACGCTATTATGATGCAGTGATGATGCAGTGATGATACTGTGACGATGTAGTGGTGATGACGCATTGATGACGCTGTGATGATGCTGTGATGACGATGTGATGATGTTGTGATGACTACGATGATGCAGTGATGACACTGTGATGGCACTGTGATGCCTTGTTGAAGCTCTGATGATGCATTGAAAATGCACTGATTATGCAGTGATGATGTTGTCTTGATACTGTGATGATGCTGTGATGACGGTTCTATGACACTGTGATTATGTTCTGATGATGCAGTGATGATGCTGTGATGATGCAGTGATGACTCAATGATGATGCTGATATGATGCTCTGATGATGCTGTGACGACGGTTTGATGACACTGTGATGACGTTTTGATGATGCAGTGATGATGCTGTGATGACGCTGTGATGACGAGGCGATGATGCTGTTGTGATGCTCTGATGATGCTGTGATGACGGTTTGATGACACTGTGATGATGTTCTGATGATGCAGTGATGACGTAGTGTTGACGCTCTGATGACGCAATGATGATGCTGGGATGATGCTGTGATGATGATGTGATGATGCTGTGATGACACTGTTATGATGTTGTGATGATGATGCAGTTATGCTGCTGTGATGATGAAATGATTATGCAGTGATGATGCTGTGATGATGCTGAAATGTTGCAGTGATGATGCTGTGATGACGCTGTTATGACGTAGTGATGATGCCGTGATGATGCAGTGAGTAAGCAGTAATGATGCTGTGATGATGCTGTGATGATGCAGTGAAGATGCAGTGATTATGCAGTGAAGATGCTGTGATGACACATGATTTTGTGATGATAATGCAGTTATGCTGCTGTGATGATGAAATGATTATGCAGTGATGATGAAGTGATGATGCTGAGATGTTGCAGTGATGATGCTGTGATGATGCAGTGAGATGATGCTGTGATGATGTTGTGATGATGCTGTGATGATGCTGTGATGACACATTGATGGTGCTGTCATGATGCAGTGATTATGCAGTGATAATGCTTTGATGACGCTGCGCTGCTGCAGTGATGACGCAGTTATGATGCAGTGATGATGCAGTGATGATACTGTGATTATGTTGTGATGATGCAGTGAGTAAGCAGTAATGATGCTGTGATGATGCTGTAATAATGCAGTGATGATGCTGTGATGATGCAGTGATGATGCTCTGATGACGCTGTAATAATTTTGTGATGATGATGTGATGATGCAGTTCTGATGCAGTTCTGATGCAGTGATGACGCTGTCATGATGCTGTGATGATATTGTGATGATGCTATGATTATGTTTTGATGATTATGTGATGATGCAGTGATCATGCTGCAACGCTGCTGTGATGATGCAGTAATGGCGCAGTGATGATGCTGTGATTATGCTGTGGTGATGCTGTGATTATGTTGTGATGATGCTGTGATGATGCTCTGATGCTGCTGTGATGATGCTGTGATGCTGCTGTGATGCTGCTGTGATGATGCAGTGATGATGTTGCGATGATGCCGTGATGATGCAGTGGTGTCGCTGGGATGATGCTGTGATGATGCAGTGATGATGCAGTGATGACGATGTGATGATGCAGTGATGATGATGTGATGATGCAATGATTATGCAATAATGGTGCTTTGATGATGCTGAGATAATGCAGTGATTATGCAGTGATGATGCACTCATGACGCTGTGATGATTTTTTGATGATGCTCTGATGACGCAGTGATGATGTTGTAATGATGATGTGTTGATGCAGTGATGATGCTGTGATGTCGTTGTGATGATGCTGTTATGACGTTGTGACGATGCTCTGTTGATGCTATGATGATGCAGTGATGATGCAGTAATAACGCTGTGATGACGCTGTGATGATTTTTTGATGATGCTGTGATGACGCTGTGATGATGCAGTGTGTAAGCAGTAATGATACTATGATAATGCTGTGAGAATGCGGTGATGATGCAGTGATTATGCCGTGATAATGCTGTCATGACACTGTGATGATGTTGTGATGATGCTGTGATTATTCAGTGATGATGCTCTGATGATGCTGTTATGACGCTGTGATGGCGTAGTAATGATGCTGTGATGACGCAGTGATGATGCTCTGATGATGCTGTGATTATGATGTGATGACGCATTGATCATGATGTGATGATGCAGTAATTCTGCACTAATGATGCTGTGATTATGCTGAGATGATGCTCTGATCATGCAGTGATGATTCTGCAATGATATTGTGATGATGTTACTATGATGTTGTTATAAATAGCTCAGTCTTCAAAATAGGTATAAGTAAGAAAATAGGATTTATTAAAAGAATAGAAGTAAGCAAACAGCGCTGGGTGCACCGGGAGTCTCCGCTCCACCAGGACGCACACCAGCCACATCAAGGAGCTGATTTTTATACTCCTCGACTAATACATATTCATTACTACTTCTAAAAAAAATAGGTTATTATAATTAGCTTCCGGGGTCCAGTCCCTCCTACTGGAGCATGCGCATCAGTCTCCGGTGGTCCCTCTGGGGGTCTCTAGGGGTCTTTCATGCTGAAGGCTCGTAGTCTTCCTCTCCAAGTTTTTTTCTTGTCCTTCCCCTTTGTACTCCTTTGGCACCGTGTCAAGTTTATACAGCATCCCCTGCAGGTCTGTTCTCCTAGCCGTCTTTTTTTCCTCTTCTTAATCTCTTGGACACCTGGCCAGATATCAGAGGCCTGCATAGTATTCCATAACAGTCACTAATTGTTATCAGTTATTCTGAGGCTCCCAGACATCAAAGACGTCATACAAACACAAATAGCTTTCTTATTGACACTTCACAAGTAATTAAAACATTCCTCACCAGCCATTCACAGGGACAGCCACACCTATAGCCGCGTTAAGTTAATTTCGAAGAAGACAAAACAACAGAAAAAAAGGCTGTAACTGT
The DNA here is from genome assembly GCA_963989345.1 of Clangula hyemalis. The sequence continues at coordinate 3,341,153 of OZ022455.1, read as the reverse complement.
TAGAAATAGAAATCCGGAATAACAAAGGCAAACAAGCTCAAGAATTTGAGGAGTATTTTCTGAAGACTTGATAACTTGACTAGAATGAGGGGGAGACTGGGGCACACTGCATCTGTGGTTAAGGAATCAAACTGCCATTGCAGGGCCCCGAAGCAGACAGAAGCAGACAGGGCTGTTCTTTATGGACACGAATTGTTAAAACATTCCTCACAATGTGATGATACTGTGATGATGCAGCGATGACGCTGCAATGATGCTCTGATGAATCTGTGATGACGCTATGATTACGCTGTCGTGATGCTCAGATAACACTGTCGTGATGCTATGATGATGCTGCGATGATGTTGTGATGATGGTGTGATAATGCAATGATTCTGCAGTACTGATACTGTGATGATGATGAGATTATGCTGTGATGATGCAGTGATGGTGGTGTGATGATGTTGTGATGATGCAGTAATGATGATGTGATGATGCAGATATGATGGTGTTATGATGCAGTGAATACACCGTGATGACGCTGTGATGATGCAGTGACTAAGCAGTAATGATGCTGCGATGATGCTGTGATTATGCTGTGATGATGAGGTGATGATGCAGTGATTATGCAGTGATGATGCTGTCATGATACTCTAATGATGCTCTGATGATGCAGAGATGATGCAGTGGTTTTTCTGTGATGATGTTGTAATGATGATAATGTGATGATGCTGTGATAATGCAGTGATTATGCTGTAATGATATTCGGATGACACTGAGATAATGCTCTGATGCTGTAGTGATGATGCTGTGAAGATGCAGTCAGGACGCAGAGATGATGCTGTGATGACAATGCGAAGATGCTGTGATGATGCAGTGATGGCGCAGTGATGATGCTGTGATGACACTGTGATTATGTGGTGATGATGATATGATGATGCTGTGATGATGCTGTGATGATGCTGAGATTATGCAGCTATGACGCTGTGATGAAATAGTGATGATGCTGTGATGACACTGTGATGATTATGTCATGATGCAATGATGATGCAGTGGTGATGCTCTGATGATGCTGTAATGATGCTGTGACGATGAAGTGATGGTGCAGTGATGATGATGTGATGATGCTGTGATGATGTTGTGATGATGCTGTGAAGATGCAGTGATGACGCTGCGATGATGCTGTGATGATGCTGTGATGATGCTGTGATGACGTTGCGACGACGATATGATGATCCTGTGATTACTCTGTGATGACGTTTCGATGAAACTGTTATGATGCTGTGATGATGCAGTGGTGATGCTTTGATGACGCTGTGATGATGCTGTGATGATAGATTGATTATACTGTGATGATGTTGTGATGATGCTGTTATGATGAAATGATGATGATGGGATGATGCAATGATGACGCTGTGATGATGCTGTGATGATAGATTGATTATACTGTGATGATGTTGTGATGATGCTGTTATGATGAAATGATGATGATGGGATGATGCAATGATGATGATGTGATGATGCAGTGATGATACTGGTACGACGCTGTCATAATGCAGTGATTATGCAGTAATGATTCTGTGAAAATGCTGAGATGATGCTGTGATGATGTAGTGATGACGCAGTGATGATGCTTTGATGACAATGCCAAGATTCTGTGATGATGCTGTGATGATTCCTTGATGACTCTGTGATGATGCTGTGATAGTGCAGTGATTATGCAGTATTTATGCTGCGATGATGCTCTGATTATGTTGTGATGATGCTGTGATGATATTGTGATGATGCAGTGATGATGTTGTGATAACACAGTGATGATGCTGTGATGATGCAGTCTGAATGATGTGATGATGCTGTGAAGATGCAGTTCTGTTGCAGTGATGATGCTGTGATGATGCTGTGATGATGTGATGATGCTGTGATGATGCTGTAATGATGCTGTATTGATGTTGTGATGATGCAATGATGATGTTGTGATGGCGAAGTGATGATGCTGTGATGATGCAGTGATCATGTAGTGATGATGATGTGATGACGCAGTGATTCTGCAGTAATGATGCAGTGATGATGCAGTGATGATGCTGTGATGACTGTGATGACGCTCTGATGACACTATTATGATGCTGAGATGATGCAGTGATGATGCCATGATGATGCTGTGATGATGCTGTTATGACGCTGTGATGACGCAGTGATGATGCTGTGATGATGCAGTGTTTATGTAGTTATGAGGCTGTGATGATGTTTTGATTACACAGTGATGATGCTGTGGTGATGCAGTGATGATACAGTGATGATGCAGTGATCAAAGCGTCATCACAGCATCATCACAGCATCATTACTACATCATCACAGCATCATAACATCATAATCAGAGCATCACAGAATCATCACAGCATCATCACTGCATCATCAGAACATCATTACAGTGTCATCAAACCGTCATCACAGCATCATCAGACCACCACAACAGCATCATCACCGCGTCATCACTGCATCATCACAGCATGATCACTGGGTCATCAGAACATAATCACAGTGTCATAAAACCGTCATCACAGTATCATCACAGCATCATCACAGTATCAAGACAACATCATCACTACATAATCAGTGCATTATCAATGCATCATCAGAGCTTCAACAAGGCATCACAGTGTCATCACTGCATCATCATTGAGTCATCAAAGCATCATCACATCATCATCACAGCATCATCACAGCGTCATCAATGCGTCATCACCACTACATCGTCACAGCATCATCACTGCATCATCACTGTGTCATAACAGCATCATCGCAGCGTCATCAATGCATCATCACAGCATGATCACTGCATGATCACAGCGTCATCACAGCATCATAACAGCATTATCGTAGCGTCATCACAGCATAATCACAGCATCATCGCTGCATCATTACAGCATCATCACAGCATCATTACTGCGTCATCACTGCATCATTACTGCATCATCGGAACATTATCATAGTGTCATCAAAGCGTGAACACAGCATCATCACAGCATCACAACAGCTTCATCGCAGCATCATCACTGCATCATCACAGCATCACAACAGAATCATAACAAAATCATCACAGCGTCATCAAAGCGTCATCACAGCATCATCAATGCATCATCACTGCATCATTACATCATCATCAGAGCATGATCACAGCATCATCAAAGCATCACAGCATCATCAAAGTGTCATCAGAGCATCATCACGGCATCACTACTGCATCATCATATCATAACAACATTATTACAGCATCATCACAGCATCATCACTACATCATCACAGCATCATCGCAGCGTCATCACTACATCATCACTGCATCATTACTGCATTATCACAACATTATCATAGTCTCATCAAAGCGTCATCACAGCATCATCACAGCATCACAACAGTATCATCGTAGCACCATCACTGATCATCACTGCATCATCACAGCATCATCACTGCATCATCACAGTGTCATCAAAGCGTCATCAAAGCATTATCACAGCATCATAACATCATGATAACTGCATCATGAAAACGTCATCACAGCATCACCACAGCATCATCACAACATCATCACAGAATCACAGCGTCATCACAGAGTCATCACAGCATTATCACAGCATCATTACAGCATCATCACAACATCATCACAGTGTCATGACAGCATAATCACAGCATAATCAGAGCATCACAACAGCATCATCACAGCGTCATCACTGCATCATCAGAACATCCTCACAGCATCATCACAGTGTCATCAATGCATCACCACAGCATCATCACAGCGTCATCACAGCGTCATCACAGAATCATCACAGCGTCATCATCACATCATCACTGCACCATCACTGTGTCATCACAGCATCATCACTGCATCATCACAGCATCACAACAGCATCATCACAGCGTCATCTTTGCATCATCCAGGCGTCATCACAGCATCATCTCAGCGTCACCACAGAATCATCACTGCATCATCACTGCATCATCAAAGCATCACAACAGCATCATCGCAGCATCATCAGAGCATCATCAATGCATCACAGCGTCGCCATCACTGCATCATCACAGAATCATCACTGTTTCATCGCAGCGGTATCACTGCATCATCACAGCATGATCACAGCATCATCACAGCACCATCACAACATCATCACAGCATCATCACTGCATCATTACATCATCATACCAACATCATCACAGCATCACAGCATCATCAAAGTGTCATAACAGCGTCATCACAGCATCATCACTGCATCATCACTCCGTCATTACAGCGTCATCAGAGCATCATCACAGCATCACCAAAGCATCATCACTGCATCATCACAATATCATCGCAGTGTCATCACTGCGTCATCACACAATCATCAGAGCATCACAGCGTCATCAGAGCGTCATCACGGCGTCATCACAGCATCATCGCAGTGTCATCACACCATCATCACAGCATCATCACAATACTATCAGAGCCTCAACACAGCGTCATAACTGCATCAACACTGCATTATCACTGCATCATCACAGCGTCATCACAGCATAAACACATCATCATAAATGCATCATCAATACATCTGATGGTGCAGCATCACATAACAGCATCATTGCAGCGTCATCACTGCACCATCACAGCATCATCACAGCATCATCATAGCATCATGAAAGCACCACAGCATCATCACAGCGTATTCAGTGTCATCACAGTATCACGGCATCATCACTGCATCATCATATAAACATGACAGCATCATAGCTGTATCATCAAAGCATCATCAAAGCGTCGTCACAGCATCATCACAGCATCATCACTGCATCATCGTATAATCATGACAGCATCATAGCTGTATAATCACAGCATCATCAAAGCGTCATCACAACATCATCACAGCATCATCACAGCATCATCAAAGCTTCATCACAGTATAATAACAGCATCATCACTGCATAAACACTACATCAGCACAACATCATCAGAGCATCATCACAGCATCAAGACAGCGTCATCTGTGCACCATCACAGCATCATCACAACATCATCACAGCGTTAGCACAGCATCATCATTGAATCACGACAGCGTCATCACAGCATCATGAAAGCGTCATCACAGCATCATCACTGCATCATCATATCATCCTGAGAGCATCATAGCTGCATAATCACAGCATCATCAAATTGTCATAACAGCATCATCACAGCGTCATCACAGCATAATAACATCGTCATCACAGCGTCATCAAAGCATCATCACAGCTTCATCAGAGCATCATCACAGCATCATTAGAGCGTCATCACTGCATCATTACATCATCATCAGTGCATCATCAGAGCATCATCACAGCTTCATCAGAGCATCATCACAGCATCATTAGAGCGTCATCACTGCATCATTACATCATCATCAGTGCATCATCAGAGCATCATCACAACATCATCACATCATCACGACTGCATCATCACAGCGTCATCACAGCGTCATCACAACATCATCACAGTGTCATCAAAGCCTCATCACAGCATCACAACAGCATCATCACAGTGTCATCAGAGCGTCATCATAGCGTCATCACTGCATCATCACAGTATCATAACTGCATCATCACTGCATAAACACTGCATAATCACAGTGTCATAACAGCGTCATAACAGCATAATCACATTGTCATCAAAGCGTCATCACAGCATCATCGCAGCATCATCACAGCATCATCAGAGCATCATCCCGGCATCATCACAGCATCACAGCGTCATCAAATTATCATCACTGCATCATCAGAGCATCACCAGAACTTCATCACAGCCTCATCACAGCACCATCACAGCGTCATGAAAGCATCATCACAACATCATCAAAGCGTCATCACAGCACCATCACAGCATCATCACTGCATCATCACTGTGTCATCAAATCATCATCACAGCATCATCACAACAGCATCACCACAGCATCATAACATCATCATTTCTGGTGCCAACGCAGAAATCTTGTTTTTTTTTGACCATGGGGCACTTTACTCAGCACCTGGCCTGATGGCCGCAGACGGGTCCCTATCTTTTAGGGGAAAAAGGATCCTGGGCCAGGAGCTGGCAGGGCTCATTGAGAGGGCTTTAAACTAGGTAAGAAGGGGGATGTGGCTGAAGCAAGGATTGTTGGGGCTGTGCCAGGGGGAACAATGGCAAGGCCGGAGGATAGGGCAATGGCCCAGCTGAAGTGCATCTACACCAATGCTCTGATGATGCTGTGATGTTGCAGTAGTGACGCTGTGATGACACTGAGATGTTGCTTTGATGATGCTGCGATGAAGTTCTGGTGATGCTCTGATGATGCAGTGATGATAATTTGATGACGCTGTGATGATGCTGTGATGATGCTGTGATGCACAGCACACATCATCAGAGCATCACAGCATCATCACAGCATCACCATAGTATCATCACAGCATCATCACCGCATCATCACAGCATCATCACAGCGTCCTTACTGTGTCATCACAGTGTCATCATACCTTGTGATGCTGTGATGATGGTGATGCAGTGAGGATGCAGTTACGACGCTGTGATGATGCTGTGATGATGCAGTGATGAGGCTGTGATGATGCTGTGATGACACTGTGATGATGTTGTGATGATGCAGTAATGGTGCTGTGATGATGAAGTCATGATGCTCTGATTACGAAGTGATGATGCAGTGATGATGCAGTAATGATGCTGTGATGACTCTTTGATGATGTAGCGATAATGTTGTGATGATGCTCTGATGAAGCAGTGATGAAGCCGCGATGATGCTGTGAATAAGCAGTGATGATGCTGTGACGATATTTTGATGATGCTATGATAACGCGGTGATGACGCTGTCGAAATACTGTGATGACGCTGCTGTGATGGCATGATGATGCTGTGATGATGATGTGATGATGCCGTGATGAAGCAGTGATGAAGCTCTTATGATGCTGTGGTGATGCTGTGATGAAGCAGTGATGACCCTGTTGTGATTCTGTGATGATGCTGTGATGATGCACTGATGATGCAGTGATGACGCTGTGATTAAGTAGTGAAGATGATGTGATGATACTATGATGACGCTGTGATGATGCAGTGAGTAAGCAGTAATGAACCTACGATGATGCTGTGATGATGCTGTGATTATGCGGTTATGATGCAGTGATTATGCAGTGATGATGCTGTCATGACACTGTAATGATGCTGTGATGAGGCAGTGATTATGCAGAAATGATGTTGTGCTGGTGCTGTGATGATGTTTGGGTTACGCAGTAATGGTGCTGTGGTGATGCAGTGATGATGCAGTGATGATGTAGTGATGGCGCTGTGGTGACGCAGTGATGATGCTTTGATGATTCTCTGATGATGCAATGTAGATGCTGTGATGATGCTGTGATGACTCTGTGATGATGATGTGATGATGCTATGATTATGTACCTATGATGCTGTGATCATGCTGTGATGACTCAGTGATGATGCTTTGATGACGCAGTGATGATGCAGTGATGACGCTGTGATGATGCTGTGATGATGCAGTGATCATGTAGTGATGATGAAGTGATGACGCTGTGATATCGCTCTGATACTGTGATGATGCAGTGATGATGCTGTGACAGTGCAGTGATTATGCAGTGTTTATGCTATGATGATGCTCTGATTATGTTGTGATGATGCTGTGATGATGATGTGATGATTCTCTGATGATGCAGTGATGACGCTGTGATGATACTCTGATGATGGTGTGATGATGCAATGATGATGTGATGATGCTGTGATGATATTGTGATGATGCAGTTATGATGTTGTGATAACGCAGTGATAATGCTGCGATGATGCTGTGATGATGCAGTGATCATGAGGTGATGATGCTGTGTGAATGATGTGATGATGCTGTGACGATGCAGTTCTGATGCAGTGATGAGGCTGTGATGATGCTGTGATGATGCTGTGATGATATTGTGATGATGCAATGATGATGTTGTGATGACTCTGTGATGATGCTGTGATGATGCAGTGATCATGTAGTGATGATGATGTGATGACGCAGTGATTCTGCAGTAATGATGCAGTGATGATGCTGTGATGATACTGTGATGATGCAGTGATGACTCTGCAATGAAGTTATGATGATGCAGTGATGATACTGTGATGACGCTGTGATGATGCCGTGTTTATGCAGTAATGATACTGTAATGATACTGAGATGATGCTCTTATGATGCAGTGGTGATGCATTGATGACGCTGTAATTATGCTGTGATTATGTAGTGATGATGTAGTGAGTACGCTGTGATGACGCAGTGATAATGCTGTGTTGATGCAGTGATGATGCAGTGATGATGCTGCGATGATGTAGTGATGATGCAGTGATGATACTGTTATGACGCTGTCGTGATACTGTGATGACGCTGTGGTGGTGTTGTGATGATGCTGTGATTATGCTGTGATGACGCTGTAATGATGCAGTGCTGATGCTGTGATGACCCTGTCGTGATGCTGTGACGATGCTGAGATGACGCTGTGATGACACTGTGATGATGCATTTATGACGCTGTCATTATGTAGCTATGATGCAATGATGATTCTGCGATGATTCATTGATGATGCAGTGATGATGTAGTGATGATGCTGTGATGATACAGTGATGATACTGTGATGACGCTGTTATGATGCAGTGAGTAAGCAGTAACGATGCTGTGATGTTGCTGAGATGATGCTGTGATGATTCATTGATGATGCAGTGATGATGCTGTGATGATTCTGTGATGACACTGTGATGACTCTGTCGTGATGCTCTGATAACGCTGTTGTGATGCTGTGATGATGCTTCGATGATGTTGTGATGATGCAAGGATTATGCTGTGATGATGTAGTAATGATGATGTTATGATGCTGAGGTGATGCAGTGATGATGCAATGATGATGCTGTATTGACGCAGTGATTATGCTGTCATGATGCAGAGTTTATGCAGTTATGACACTGTGATTATGCTTTGATGACGACGCGATGATGATGTGACGATGTGGTGATGATGACGTGATGATGCTGCGATGATGCTGTGATGATGCAGTGATAATGATGTGATAATGCTGTGATGATGATGTGATAACACTGTGATGATGCAGTGGTGATTATGTGATGATGTAGTGATGATGATGTGATGACGCACTGATGATGATGTGATGATTCAGTGATTCTGCAGTATTGATACTGTGATAATGCTGAGATGATGCTGTAACGATGCAGTGATGATACAGTGATAATGCTGTGATGATGGTAAGATAATGTTTTGATGATGCTGTGATGATGCAGTTATGAGGCTGCGATGATGCTGTGATGACGATGTGATGATTCTGTGATGACGCTGTGATGATGCTGTCGTGATGGTCTGATAACGTTGTCGTAACGCTGTGACAATGCTGCGATGATGTTGTGATGATTCTGTGATGATGCAATGATGATGCACTTCATGTGATGATGCAGTGATGATGCACTGATGATGCTGTCATGGCGATGTGATGATGCTGTGATGATGCAGTTTTTACGCAGTTATGATGCTGCGATGATGCTGTGGTGATGATGTGATGATGCTGTTATGATGATGTGATGATGCTGTGATGATGCAGTGATGACGCTGTGATGATGTTGTGATGACGCATTCATGGTGCTGCGATGATGCTGTGGTGATGATGTGATGATGCTGTTATGACGCTGCGATGATGATGTTGTAATGCTCTGATAATGCTATGATGACGCTTTGATGACACTGTCATGTTGTTGTGATGATCCAGTGATGGTGCTGTGATGATGCTGTGATGCTCTGATGATGATGTTATGATGCTGTGATGATGCAGTGATTATGCTCTGATGATGCTGTGATGATGTAGTGATGATGATGTGATGATGTAGTGATGATGATGTGATGATGCTGTGGTGATGATGTGATGATGCTGTGATGATGCAGTGATCATGCAGTGATTATGTTGTGATGACGCAGTGATGATGCTGTGATGATGCTGCGATGATGCTGTGCTGATGACATGATGATGCTGTTATGATGATGTGATGATGCTGTTATGATGATGTGATGATGCTGTGATGATGCAGTGATGACGCTGTGATGATGCAGTGATGACGCTGTGATGTTGTTGTGATGACGCAGTGATGATGCTGCGATGATGCTGCGATGATGCTGTGGTGATGATGTGATGATGCTGTGATGACGCAGTGATGATGCTGTGATGATGCTGTGATGACTCTTTGATGACGCTATAGTGATTCTGTGATGATGCTGTAGTGGTACTATGATGATGCTGTGAGGATGCTGCGATGACACTCTGATGACGCAGTTATGATGATGTAATGATGCTGTGATGACACTGCGATGACACTGTCGTGATGCTGTGATGACGCTGTGATGATGCTGTGATGATACTGAGATGACATTGTGCTGATGCAGTGCTGATGCAGTGCTGATGCAGTGATGAAGCAGTAAGGATGCTATGATGATGCTGTGATTATGATGTGATGATGCATTGATAATGATGTGATGATGCTGTGATGATGCAGTGATGACTCTGTGATGATGTTGTGATGATGTTGCTATGATGTGATGATACTGTGATGATGCAGTGATGATGCTGCAATGATGCTCTGATGAATCTGTGATGACGCTATGACTACGCTGTCGTGATGCTCAGATAACACTGTTGTGATGCTATGATGATGCTGCGATGATGTTGTGATGATGCAATGATTCTGCAGTACTAATACTGTGATGATGCTGAGATTATGCTGTGATGATGCTGTGATGATGCAGTAATGACGCTTCGAACCTGCTGTGATGATGCTGTGATTACGCTGTGACGATGCTGTGATAATGCAGTGATGATGATGTGATGATGCAGGGATGATGATGTGATGATGTTGTGTTGAAGCTCTGATGACGCTGTCATGATTCTGTGACGATGCAGTGATGACCCTGTAGTGATGCTGTGATGACAATATGATGACGTAGTTATGATGCTGTTATGATGCAGTCATTATACAGTGATGATGCAGATATGAGGCTGTGATGATATTGTGATGATGCTGTAACGACGCTGTGATGACGCAGTGATGATGCTGTGATGATTCTGCGATGACTCTGTGATGACCGTATCGTGATTATGTGATAACGCTGTGATGATGCTGTGATGATGCAATGATGATGCAGTGATGATGCTGTGATGATGCTGTGATGATGCTGAGGTGATGCTGTGATGATTCAGTGATGATGCAGTGATGACGCAGTGATGATGATATGATTACGCAGTGATGATGCTGTAATGATTTTGTGATGATGATGTGATGATGCAGTGATGGTGATGTGATGATGCAGATATTTTGATGTGATGATGCAGTGATTCCACAGTATTGATACTGTGATGACGCTGAGATGAAGCATTGATGATGCAGTGATGATGATGTGATAGTGCAGTGATGATTTGATAATGCTGTGACGATGCATTGCTGATACAGTGATGATGCTGTGATGATGCTATGATTATGTTGTGATGATGCAGTGATGATGCTCTGTTGATGCACTGACAGTAGTGTGATGACGCTGTGATGATGCAGTGAGTAAGCAGTAAAGATGCTTTGATCACAGAATCACACAGAATCACAGAATTTCTAGGTTGGAAGAGACCTCAAGATCATCGAGTCCAACCTTTGACCTAACGCTAACAGTCCCCACTAAACCATATCCCTAAGCTCTACATCTAAACGTCTTTTAAAGACTTCCAGGGATGGTGACTCCACCACCTCCCTGGGCAGCCTGTTCCAGTGCCTAACAACCCTTTCAGTAAAGAAGTTCTTCCTAACATCTAACCTAAAACTCCCCTGGCGCAACTTTAGCCCATTCCCCCTCGTCCTGTCACCGGGCACGTGGGAGAACAGGCCAACCCCCACCTCACTACAGCCTCCTTTAAGGTACCTGTAAAGAGCGATAAGGTCGCCCCTGAGCCTCCTCTTCTCCAGGCTGAACAAGCCCAGCTCCTTTAGCCGCTCCTCGTAGGACTTGTTCTCCAGGCCCCTCACCAGCTTCGTCGCCCTCCTCTGGACCCGCTCAAGCACCTCGATGTCCTTCTTGTAGCGAGGGGCCCAAAACTGAACACAGTACTCGAGGTGCGGCCTCACCAGAGCCGAGTACAGAGGGACGATCACCTCCCTAGCCCTGCTGGTCACACTGTTTCTGATACAAGCCAGGATGCCGTTGGCCTTCTTGGCCACCTGAGCACACTGCTGGCTCATATCCAGCCGACTGTCCACTATCACTCCCAGGTCCTTCTCTGCCTGGCAGCTCTGCAACCACTCATCTCCCAGCCTGTAGCTCTGCTTGGGGTTGTTGCGCCCCAGGTGCAGGACCCGGCACTTGGCCTTATTGAACTTCATACAGTTGACCTCAGCCCATCGGTGTAGCCTATCCAGATCCTCCTGCAGAGCTTTCCTACCCTCGAGCAGATCGACACACACACCTAACTGATGATGCTGTTATGATGCTGCAATGATGCTGTGATGATGCTGTGGGCTGCTCTGATGACAATTTGATGACGTAGTGATGATTCTGTCATGAGGCCATGATGCTGCTCTGATGCTGCTGTAATGATGCTGTGATTATGCTGTGATGACGCTCTGATGACACAGTGATGATGCTGTGATGACGCTATGATGATGCTGTGATGATGCTGTGATGATGTTTTGATGATGCTCTGATGATGCAGTGATGATACTGTGATGGCACTCTGATGATGTTGTGATGATGATGTGATTATTCTCTGATGATGCAGTGATGATACTGTGATAACGCTGTGATGATGCAGTGTTTATGCAGTAATGATTCTGTGATAATGCTGTGATGATGCTGTTATGACACTGATGATTTTGTGATGATTTATGATGATGCTGTAATGATGTAGTGATGATGCTGTGATTATGGAGCTATGAAGCTGTGATGATGCTGTGATAACGCTGTGATGACACAGTGATTATGCTGTGGTGACACTTACATGATATTGTGATGATGCTGTGATGATGCAGTGATGATGTAGTGATGATACTGTGATGATGCTGTGATGATGCTGTGATGACACTGTGATGATTTTGTGATGATGCAGTAATGGTGCTGTGATGATGAAGTCATGATGCTCTGATTACGAAGTGATGATGCAGTGATGATGCAGTAATGACGCTGTGTTGACGCAGTGATGACGCTGTGTCGATGATGTGATGATGATCTGATGATGCAGTGATGATGCTTTGAGGACGCAGTGATGATGCAGTGATGATGCTGTGATGACGCCGTGATGAGGCCACGATGATGCTGTGATGACAATTTGATGATGTAGTGATGATGCTTTGATGACGCTATGATGATGCAGTGATGATGCAGAAATGCTGTCGTGATTATGATTCTATGATGCTGTAATGATGCTGTGATGATGCAGTGATTATGCAGTAATGATTCTGTGATGAAGCTGAGATGATGTTGTGATTATGCTGTGATGATGCAGTGATTATGCTGTGATGATGCTGTGATGACACTGTGATGATGTTGTGATGACGCTGTGATGATGCAGTGAGTAAGCAGTAATGACGCTGTGATGATGCTGAGATGGTGCTGTGATGATGCAGTGATCATGTAGTGATGATGAAATGATGACACTGTGATATCGCTCTGATGATGCTGTGATGACGCAGTGAGTAAGCAGTAATGACGCTGTGATGATGCTGATATGGTGCTGTGATGATGCAGTGATGATGCAGTGATGACGCTGTAATGATGCAGTGATGATGCTGTGAGGACCCTGTCGTGATGCTGTGATGATGCTGAGATGACGCTGTGATGACACTGTGATGATGCATTTATGACGCTGTGATTATGTAGCTATGATGCAGTGATGATTCTGCGATGATTCAGTGATGATGCATTGATGATGTAGTGATGATGTAGTGATGATACTGTGATGACGCTGTTATGATGCAGTGAGTAAGCAGTAATGATGCTGTGATGTTGCTGAGATGATAATGTGATGATTCCTTGATGATGCAGTGATGATGCTGTGATGATGCTATGATTATATTTTGATGATGCTGTGATGATTCAGTGATGACACTGCGATGATGCTGTGATGATTCTGTGATGACGCTGTGATGACTCTGTCGTGATGCTCTGATAACGCTGTCGTGATGCTGTGATGATGCAATGATTATGCTGTGATGATGTAGTAATGATGATGTTATGATGCTGAGGTGATGCAGTGATGATACAATGATGATGCTGTATTGACGCAGTGATGATGCTGTGATGATGCAGAGTTTATGCAGTTATGACAGTGTGATTATGCTTTGATGATGACGCAATGATGATGTGACGATGCAGTGATGATGCTGTGATGATGCTGTGACGATGCAGTGATTAGGCTGCGATGACCCTGTCGTGATGTTGTGATGACTCTGTCGTGATGCTGTGATGATGCTGTGATGACAATATGATGACGTAGTTATGATGCTGTTATGATGCAGTCATTATGCAGTGATGATGCAGATATGAGGCTGTTATGATGCTGTGATGATATTGTGATGATGCTGTGATGACGTTGTGATGACGCAGTGATGATGCTGTGACGATGCTGCGATGATTCTGTGATGACCCTATCGTGATTATGTGATAACACTGTGATGATGCAATGATGATGCTGTGATGACGCAGTGATGATGCAGTGATGGTGATGTGATGATGCAGATATTTTGATGTGATGACGCAGTGATTCCGCAGTATTGCTACTGTGATGACGCTGAGATGAAGCATTGATGATGCAGTGATGATGATGTGATGGTGCAGTGATGATTTGATAATACTGTAACGATGCAGTGATGACACAGTGATGATGCTGTGATGATGCTGTGGTGATGATGTGATGATGCTGTTATGATGATGTGATGATGCTGTGATGACGCTGTGATGATGCAGTGATGATGTTGTGATGACGTAGTGATGATGCTTCGATGATGTATTGATGATGAGAAGATGCTGTGATGACGCAGTGACGATGCTGTGATGATGCTGTGAGGATGCTTTGATGACTCTATAGTGATTCTGTGATGATGCTGTAGTTGTACTATGATGATGCTGAGAGGATGCTGCGATGTCATCACTATGTCATCACAGCAAAATCACAATATCATCACAACGTCATTAAAGCGTCATAACTGCATCATCACTGCATCATAACTGCATCATCACTGCATCATCACATCGTCACCACAGCGTCATCACAGCGTCATCACAGCATCATCACATCATCATAACAGCATCATCACGGTATCATCACAGCATCATCACAGCATCACAACAGCATTATCAGAGCATCACAACAGCCTCAACACAGTGTCACCACAGCAACATCACAGAATCATCACAGCATAATCGCAGCGTCACTACAGCATCATTACTGCATAATCACTGCATCATCACTGCGTCATCACAACGTTATCACAGTATCATCACTGCATCATCATATCATCATCGCAGCGTTATCACTGCATCATCGCAGCATCATCACTGCATAGTCACAGCATCATCGCGTCTTCATACAGGCATCATAACAGGGTCATCACAGCGTCATAACCGCATAAACACTGCATCATCACAGCATCATCATTGCGTCATCACAAAATCATCACAACATCATCGCAGCATCATCACAGCATCACGACAGCGTTACCAGAGCATCACAGCAGTGTCATCACAGTGTCATCACAGAATCATCACATAGTCATCACAACATCATCGCAGTGTCATAAATGCCTCATCACTACATCATCACAACATAATCATAGCATCATCACAGCATCATCACTGTATCATCACTGCATCGTCACAGCATTATCAAATCATCACTGCACCATCACATCATCATCACTGCATCATCAATGCTTCATCTCAGCGTCATCACAGTATCAATACTGCGGAATCACTGCGTCATCACATCAAAATATCTGCATCATCACATCACCATCACTGCATCATCACTGCATCATCACTGCATCATCACTGCGTCATCACAGCGTTATCACATAATCACGATGCGGTCATCACAGAGTCATCACAGAATCATCACAGCATCATCACTGTGTCATCACAGCGTCGTCACAGCATCATCACAATATCATCACAGCTTCATCACAGCCTCATATCTGCATCATCACTGCATAATGACTGCATCATAACAGCATCATAACTACGTCATCATATTGTCATCACAGCATCATCACAGCATCACGACAGCGTCATCACAATATCACGTCAGGGTCATCACAGCATCATCACTGCATAGTCACAGAATCATGACCGCGTCATCACAGCATCATCACATCATCATCCCTGCATCATCACATCATCATCACTGCATCATCACTGCATCATCACAGCATCATCAAAGCATCATCACAGCGTAATCACAGCATCATCACAGCATCACGACAGCGTCATCACTGCAGCATCACAGCATCATCACAGTATCCTCACAGCATCTTCACTGCATCATCACTACATTGTCACAGCATCATCACATCATCATCACTGCATCATCACAGCATAATCTCAGCATCATCACAGTATCAGTACTGCAGAATCATTGCATCATCACACCATCATCACATCATCGCAGCATCATCATAGCATCACAACAGTTTATCTGAGCATCACGGCAGTGTAATCATAGCGTCATCACAGATTCATAAGAGCATCATTGCAGCATCATCACTGCATCATCACAGTACCATCACATCATAGCAACATCATGACAACATCATCACAGAATCATCACTGCATCATCAGAGCATCATCTCAGCATAATCACAGCATCATTAGTGCAGAATCACTACATCATCACATCATCATCACTGCATCATCACATCATCATCACAGCATCATCAGAGCATCATCACTGCATCATCACTACATCATCACAGCATCATCACAGCATCATGGCAGCATCATGGCAGCGTCATCACACCATCATAATTGTATCATCACAGCGTCATCATAGAATCATCACAGCCTCATCACAGCATCATCACAGTGTCATCACAGCGGCGTAACTGCATCCTCACTGCATCATCACCGCATCACCATCATCACAGCATCACAAGCTGTGATGACACTGTAAGGACGCTGTGATGATGCGGTGATGCTCTGATCATATGTGCTGTGCATCACAGCGTCATCACAGCATCATCACAGCGTCATCAAATTATCATCACTGCATCATCAGAGCATCATCAGAGCATTGGTGTAGATGCACTTCAGCTGGGCCATTGCCCTATCCTCCGGCCTTGCCATTGTTCCCCCTGGCACAGCCCCAATAATCCTTGCTTCAGCCACATCCCCCTTCTTACCTAGTTTAAAGCCCTCTCAATGAGCCCTGCCAGCTCCTGGCCCAGGATCCTTTTTCGCCTAAAAGATAGGGACCCGTCTGCGGCCATCAGGCCAGGTGCTGAGTAAAGTGCCCCATGGTCAAAAAAACCCAAGATTTCTGCGTTGGCACCAGAAATGATGATGTTATGATGCTGTGGTGATGCTGTTGTGATAATGCTGTGATGGTGCTGTGATAAGTCTGTTATGACGCAGTGATGATGCTCGGATGATGCAGTGATGTTGCAGTAGTCACGCTGTGATGTTGCTTTGATGATGCTGCGATGAATTTCTGGTGATGCTCTGATGATGCTGTGATGATGCTGTGATGATGCAGTGATGATGCTGTGATGATGCTGTGATGATGCTTTGGTGATGCTGTGATGATGCTCTAATGATGGAGTGATGATGCTGTGATGACTCTGTGATGATGCTGTAATAATGCTGTGATGATATGATGATGCTGCAGTGCTGCCGTGATGATCCTCTGATGACACATTGATGACGCTGTGAGGCTTTGATGATGCTGTGATGATGCTGTGATGATGCTCTGATGATGCTGTAATGATGCAGTGATGATGCAGTGATGACGCTATGATGACGCTTTGATGACGCTTTGATGACGCTGTGATGATTTTGTTATGATGCTGTTGTGATGCTGTGATGATACAGTGATGATGCTGCGATGATGCTGTTGTGATGCTGTGTTGACGCTTTGATGACACTATGATACTGTTCTGATGATGCAGTAATCATGCAGTGATGACGCAGTGATGATGCTGTGATGATGCTGTAATGATGCAGCGATGATGCTGTGATGATGTGATTATGCTGTGATGACGCTACGATAATGCTATTATGATGCTGTGATGACGCTGTGATCATGCTGTGGTCATGCTGTGATGATGCAGTGATGACGCTGCGATGATGCTTTCATGATTCTGTGAAGATGCAGTGATGACGCTGTGATGACGCTATTATGATGCAGTGATGATGCAGTGATGATTCTGTGACGATGTAGTGGTGATGACGCATTGATGACGCTGTGATGATGCTGTGATGACGATGTGATGATGTTGTGATGACTACAATGATGCAGTGATGACACTGTGATTGCACTGTGATGCCTTGTTGAAGCTCTGATGATGCATTGAAAATGCACTGATTATGCAGTGATGATGTTGTCTTGATACTGTGATGATGCTGTGATGACGGTTCTATGACACTGTGATTATGTTCTGATGATGCAGTGATGATGCTGTGATGATGCAGTGATGACTCAATGATGATGCTGATGTGATGCTCTGATGATGTTGTGACGACGGTTTGATGACACTGTGATGACGTTCTGATGACGCAGTGATGATGCTGTGATGATGCTGTGATGATGAGGCGATGATGCTGTTGTGATGCTCTGATGATGCTGTGATGACGGTTTGATGACACTGTGATGACGTTCTGATGATGCAGTGATGATGCTGTGATGATGCTGTGATGACGAGGCGATGATGCTGTTGTGATGTTCTGATAATGCTGTGATGACGGTTTGATGACACTGTGATGATGCAGTGATGATGCAGTGATGATGCTGTGATGATGCTGTGATGACGAGGCGATGATGCTGTTGTGATGCTCTTATTATGCTGTGATGACGGTTTGATGACAATGTGATGATGTTTTGTTGATGCAGTGATGATGCAGTGATGATGCTGTGATGATGCTGTGATGACGCTGCGATGATGCTGTGATGATGCAGTGATGATACTTTGATGATGCTGTGATGATGCTGTGATGACGCTGTGATGACGCTGTGATGCTGTGATGATGTTGTGAGGATGCTGTGGCGATGCTGTGATGACGTTTTCATGATGCAGTGATCATGATGTTATGATGCTGTGATAATGCTTTAATGACGCTTTGATAACACTATGATCATGTTGTGATGATTCAGTGTTGATGCAGTGATGACGCTGCGATGATGCTGTGATTATGCTGTGAATACGCTGTGATGATTCAGTGATGTCGCTGTGATGGCACTGTGATGCTTTGTTGAAGCTCTGATGATGCTGTGATGATGCAGTAATGATGCTGTGATGATGCCGTGATGATTCTGTGATGATGTTGTGTTGATGCAGTGATGATGCTGTGATGATGCAGTAATGATGCCGTGATGATGCCGTGATGATGCTGTTATTATGCTGTGATCATGCAGTGAAATGATGTGATGATGCTCTGATGATACATTGATGATGCAGTGATGATGCAGTTATGACGCTGTGGTGAGGCTGTGATAATATTGTGATGATGCTGTGATGATGCAGTGATGATGCTGTGATGATGCAGTGAGGAGGCAGCAATAATGCTCTGATGATGCTCTGATAATGCTGTGATGATACAGTGATGACGCTGTGATTCTTTGGTGATGCTGTGATGATGCTGTGATGATGCAGTGATGACGCTGCGATGATGCAGTGATAACACTGTGATGATGCTGTGTTGATGCTGTAATGATGCCGTGATGACGCTGTGATGATGCACTGATAATGTAGTTATTACGCTGTGATGATTCTGTGATGACGCGCTGATGATGCTGTGATGACGCTTTGATGACACTGTGATGATGCCGTGTTGATGTTGTGATGAAGCTGTGATGACGCTGTGATGGTGCTTTGATGACGCTCTGATGATGCTGTGATGATGGCATGATGATGGCGTGATGATTCTGTGATGATGCTGTGATGATGGCGTGATGATTCTGTGATGATGCTGTGATGATGCGGTGTTGATGCCGTGATGAAGCTGTGATGACACTTTGATTACGCTGTGATGCTTTGATGATGCTGTGATGACGCTGTGGTGACGCTGTGATGATGCAGTGATGACGCCTGGATGATGCTGTTATGATGCTGTGATGATGCTGTTGTGATGTGGTGATGATGTGTTATGATGCTGTGATGATGCAGTAATGATGCTGTGATGATGCTTTGATGACAGTGTGATGTTGTTGTGATGTTGAAGTGATGATGTTGTGATGACACAGTGATGATGCTGTGATGATGCAGTGATGAGGCAGCGATAATGTTCTGATGACGCTATGATGATGCTTTGATGATTCTGTGATGATGCAATGGTGACGCTGCGAATCTTTGTTTATGCTGTGATGATGCTTTCATGATTCTGTGAAGATGCAGTGATGACGACATGATGAAGCTGTGATGATGTTGTTATGACGCAGTGATGATGCAGTGATGATGCTGTGACGATGTAGTGGTGATGACGCATTGATGACGCTGTGATGATGCTGTGATGATGATGTGATGATGCTTTGATGACTCAATGATGATGCAGTGATGACACTGTGATGACGCTGTGATGACGCTGTGATGCTGTGATGGTGATGCGATGATGCTGTGATGATGCAGTGATGATGCAGTGATGATGATGAGATGATGCTGTGATGATGCTGTGATGATGCAGTGAAGATGCAGTGATGACGCTCTCGTGATCCTTTGATGAAGCTGTGATGCTTTCCTGATTATTTGATGATGTTGTGATGATGCAGTGATGATGCAGTTATGATGCTGTGATGATCAGTGATGGTGCTACGATGATACTGTTGTGATGCTGTGATGATGCTGTGTTCACGCTTTGATGACACTATGATAATGTTCCGATGATGCAGTAATGATGCAGTGATGACGCAGTGATGATGCTGTAATGATGCAGCGATTATGCTGTGATGATGTTGTGATTATGCTGTGATGACGCTACGATAATGCTGTTATGATGCTGTGATGACGCTGTGATCATGCTGTGATCATGCTGTGATGATGCATTGATGACGCTGCGATGATGCTTTGATGATTCTGTGAAGATGCAGTGATGACGATGTGATGACGCTGTGATGATGCTGTTATGACACAGTGTTGATGCAGTGATGACGCTGTGACGATGTAGTGGTGATGACGCATTGATGACACTGTGATGATGATGTGATGATGCTGTGATGACTATGATGATGCAGTGATGACACTGTGATGGCACTGTGATGCCTTGTTGAAGCTCTGATGATGCATTGATAATGCACTGATTATGCAGTGATGATGTTGTCTTGATACTGTGATGATGCTGTGATGATACTGTGATGACGGTTTTATGACACTGTGATTATGTTCTGATGACCCAGTGATCATGCAGTGATGATGCTGTGATGACGCGGTGATGATGCTGTTGTGATGGTCTGATGATGCTGTGATGACGGTTTGATGACACTTTGATGTGGTTGTGATGATGCAGTGATGATGCTGTGATGATTCTGTGATGCTCTGATTATGATGTTATGATGCTGTGATGATGTAGTAATGATGCTGTGATGATGCTGTGATGACGCTTTGATCACTGAATCATCACTGTATCATCACTGCATCACCACAGCATCCTCACTGTGTAATCAAAACATCATCACAGCCTCATAACTACATAAACACTGCATCATCACAGCATCATCACTGCGTCATCAGAGCGTCATAACAGCATCATCACAGCATCATCATTGCATCATCACTGCATCATCTCAGCATCATAATAGTGTCATCAGTGCGTCATCACAGTCTTCACAACATCATCACATCATCATCGCAGCGTCATCACAGCATCATCACTGCATCATCATATCTTCATCGCAGCGTCATCACTGCATCATCACAGTATCATCACAGCATCATCACTGCATCATTACTGCAGAATCACTGCGTCATCACATCATCATCACTACATGATCACTGCAGCATCACAGCATCATCACTTCGCCATCACAACATCATCATTGCATCATCACAACATCAATACAGCATCATTACAGCATCATCACAGCATCATCACATCATCACAGCATCATCACTGCAACAGAACTGCATCTTCACAGCATCATCACATCATTCAGACTGCATCATCACAGCATCATCACAGCATCATCACATCATCACATCATCATCACTGCAACAGAACTGCATCTTCACAGCATCATCACATCATTCAGACTGCATCATCACAGCATCATCACAGCATCATCACATCATCACATCATCATCACTGCAACAGAACTGCATCTTCACAGCATCATCACTGTGTTATCACAACATCATCACTGCATCATCACAATATCATCACAGCATCATCACAACATAATCAGAGCATCATCACAGCATAAACACTGCATAATCACTGCACTATCACAGCATCATCACAGAGTCATCAAGGAATCCTCACAGCATCATCACAGAATCTTGGCATTGTCATCAAAGCATCATCACTGCGTCATCACTACATCATCACAGCATCATCTCAGCATTTTCACAGAATCATTACTGCATAATCACTGCATTATGACAGCGTCGTACCAGTATCATCACTGCATCATCACATCATCATCATTGCATCATCCCATCATCATCATTTCATCATAACAGCATCATCACAACATCATCACAGTATAATCAATCTATCATCACAGCATCATCACAGCGTCATCATTGCATCATCCCATCATCATCATTTCATCATAACAGCATCATCACAACATCATCACAGTATAATCAATCTATCATCACAGCATCATCACAGCGTCATCAAAGCATCACCACTGCATCATCACAGCATCATAACAGTTTCATCGAAACGTCATCACAGAGTAATCACAGGATCATCATATCGTTGTCACAACGTCATCACAGCATCATCACAGCATCATCACAGCATCATCGCAGCGTCATCACTGCATCTTCACAGCATCATCACTGCACCATCACTTCATCGTCACAGCATCATTACAGCATCATCAGAGCATCACCACTGCATCATCATTGCATCATGACATAATCATCACAGTGTCATCACAGCATCATCACTATTTCATCACAGCGTCATAGCTGCATAATCTCAGCATCATCACAGCATCATCACAGCATCATCATATCATCATCACCACATAATCACAGTGTCATCACAGCATCATCACTGCGCCATCACTGCATCATCACAGCATCTTCGCATTGTCATCACAGCATCATCTCTGCGTCCTGACTGCATCTTCACAGCATCATCACTACAGCATCAGAGCATTATCTGTGTCATCCGAATATCATTACAGCATAATCACTGCATTATCACAGCATCATCACATTATCATCATTACAACATCATCACAGAAAAATCACTGCATCATCTCTGCATCATCAGAGCATCATTAGAGTATCATGACAGCATCATCACTGCATAATCACTGCATCATCACCTCATCATCACAGCATAATCACAGCATCATCACAGAACCATTACTACATAATCACTGCATCATCACAGCGTCATCACAGTACCAAAACTGCATCATCACAGCATCATCCGAGCGACATCAGAGCATCATCACTGCATGATGACAGCATCATCACTGCATCATCACATCATCATCACATGATCTTCAATGCGTCATCACAGCGTAATCACAAAGTCATCACTTCATCATCAAATTGTCATCACAGCTATATCGCAGCGTCATCACAGCATCACCACAGCATCATCACTGCTTCATCACATCATCATCCCAGCATCATCACAACATCATGACAGCATTATTACTACTTACACACTGCATCATCACAGCGTCATCACAGCATCATCTCAGCATCATCACAGCATCATCCCTGCATCATCACATCATCATCACTGCATTACCACAGCATCACCACAGCATCATCACAGCAGGATTGCAGCGTCATCACTGCAGCATCACAGCATCATCACAGTATCCTCACAGCATCTTCACTGCATCATCACTACATTGTCACAGCATCATCACATCATCATCACTGCATCATCACAGCATCATCACAGCATAATCTCATCATCATCACAGTATCAGTACTGCAGAATCATTGCATTATCACACCATCATCACAACATCATCGCAGCATCATCATAGCAGCACGACAGTGTTATCTGAGCATCACGACAGCGTAATCATAGCGTCATCACAGATTCATCAGATCATCATTGCTGCGTCATCACTGCATCATCACAGTATCATCACATTGTGAGGAATGTTTTAACAATTCGTGTCCATAAAGAACAGCCCTGTCTGCTTCTGTCTGCTTCGGGGCCCTGCAATGGCAGTTTGATTCCTTAACCACAGATGCAGTGTGCCCCAGTCTCCCCCTCATTCTAGTCAAGTTATCAAGTCTTCAGAAAATACTCCTCAAATTCTTGAGCTTGTTTGCCTTTGTTATTCCAGATTTCTATTTCTAACAGTTACAGCCTTTTTTTCTGTTGTTTTGTCTTCTTCGAAATTAACTTAACGCGGCTATAGGTGTGGCTGTCCCTGTGAATGGCTGGTGAGGAATGTTTTAATTACTTGTGAAGTGTCAATAAGAAAGCTATTTGTGTTTGTATGACGTCTTTGATGTCTGGGAGCCTCAGAATAACTGATAACAATTAGTGACTGTTATGGAATACTATGCAGGCCTCTGATATCTGGCCAGGTGTCCAAGAGATTAAGAAGAGGAAAAAAAAAGAAGCTGAAGGACGGCTAGGAGACAAGACCTGCAGGGGATGCTCTATAAACTTGACACGGTGCCAAAGGAGTACAAAGGGGAAACACAAGAAAAAACTTGGAGAGGAAGACTACGAGCCTTCAGCATGAAAGACCCCTAGAGACCCCCAGAGGGACCACCGGAGACTGATGCGCATGCTCCAGTAGGAGGGACTGGACCCCGGAAGCTAATTATAATAACCTATTTTTTTTAGAAGTAGTAATGAATATGTATTAGTCGAGGAGTATAAAAATCAGCTCCTTGATGTGGCTGGTGTGCGTCCTGGTGGAGCGGAGACTCCCGGTGCACCCAGCGCTGTTTGCTTACTTCTATTCTTTTAATAAATCCTATTTTCTTATTTAAACCTATTTTGAAGACTGAGCTATTTATAACAACATCATAGTAACATCATCACAATATCATTGCAGAATCATCACTGCATGATCAGAGCATCATATCAGCATAATCACAGCATCATTAGTGCAGAATTACTGCATCATCACATCATGATCAATGCGTCATCACATCATAATCACAGCATCATCAGAGCATCATCACTGCGTCATCACAGCGTAATCACTACATCATCACTACATAATCATAGCATACTTACTGCGTCATCGCTGCATCATCACTGCATCATCACTGCATCAGCACGTCATCTCAGTATCATCACAGCATCATCACAGTGTCATCACAGCATCACGACAGTGTCATCGCAGTGTCATCACAGCATCATTACATCATCATAACTGCGTCATCAGAGCGTCATCGCAGCATCCTCACAGCATCATCATAGTACCACTATAGCATCATCACAGAATCACTATAGCGTCATCAAAGAGTCATCACAGCATCATCACAGCATCGTCACTGTGTCATCACAGCATCATCACATCATCACCACAGCATCATCGCAGCATCATCGCAGCATCATCACTGCGTCATCACAACATCACAGCGTCATCACTGCATCATCACAGCGTCATCACTGCATCATCACAGCATCATCACATCATCATAACAGCATCATCATATCATCACCAGAGCATCATCGCAGCATCATCACAGCATCATCACTGCATCATCACAACATAATCACTGCATGATCACTGCATCATCACAGCATCATCACATCATCACCACAGCATCATCACATCATCATCACTACATCATCACAGCATCATCAGAGCATAATCACTGCGTTATCGCATCACCATCACTGCGTCATCACTGCATCATCACTGCATCATCACAGCACCATCTCTGCATCATCACAGCATCATTACTACACCATCACAGCGTCATAACAGCATCATCACAGCATCACCACATCGTCATGACAGCATTATTAGTGCATCATCACTTCATCATCACAGCATTATCATTGCATCATCACAGAATCATCACAACATCATCGCAGCATCGTCACAGCGTTACGACAAAGTTATCAGACCATCACGACAGCATCATCACAGAGTCATCACAGAATCATCACATCGTCATCACAGCATCATCGCAGCGTCATTACTGCATCATCACAGCATCATCACAACATTATCATAGCATCATCACAGCATTATCACTGTATCATCACTGCATCGTTACAGCATCATCTCAGCATCATCACAGTATCAATACTGCAGAAGCACTGGATCATCACATCATCATCAGTGCGTCATCACATCATCATCACTACATCATCACATCATCACCATTGCATCATCACAGCGTTATCACATCACCATCACAGCATTATCACATCATTATCACTGCATCATCACAGCATCATCGCAGCATCATCACAGCATCATCGCAGCGTAATCACTGCATCGTCACAGCATCATTGCGTCGTCATCAAAGCATAATCACAGTGTCATAACTGAATAAACTCTGCATCATCACAGCATCATCACTGCATCTATACAGCATCATCATTGCATCATCACTGCAGCACCTCAGCATCATAACATCATCATTACTACATCATCACAGCATCATCTTTGCATCATCACAACATCATCGCAGCATCATCACAGCATCACGACAGCGTTATCAGAGCATCACGACAGTCATCACAGCGTCATAACAGAATCATCACAACATAATCACAGCATCATCAGAGCATCATCACTGCGTCATCACAGCGTAATCACTACATCATCACTACATAATCATAGCATAATTACTGTGTCATCACTGCAGCATCACTGCACCATCACTGCATCAGCACAGCGTCATCACAGTATCATCACAGCATCATCACAGTGTCATCACAGAATCACGACAGTGTCATCGCAGCATCATCACAGCATCATCATAGTACCACTACAGCATCATCGCAGAATCACTATAGCGTCATCAGAGTCATCACAGCATCATCACTACATCATCCCTGCTTCTTCGCATTTTCATCACAGCATCATCACTGCGTCATCACTTCATAATCACTGCACAATCACTGCATCATCACAGCATCATCTCAGCAATATCACAGCACCATCACCGCATAATCACTTCATCATCACAGCATTATCTCAGTGTCATCAGAGTATCACTACTGCAGAATCACTGCATCATCACATCATCATCACTGCATCATCCTATCATCATCACTGCATCATCAAAGCGTCATCACAGAATCATCACAGCATCATCAGAGCATCATCACAACAGTATCGCAGCGTCATCACAGCATCATCACAGCGTCATCATAGCATCATCACAGCATCATCACAGCGTCGTAACTGCATCCTCACTGCATCATCACCGCATCACCATCGTCACAGCATCACAAGCTGTGATGACACTGTAAGGACGCTTTGATGACACTGTAAGGACGCTGTGATGATGTTGTGATGATACTATGGTGATGCTGTGATGATGCTGTGATGCTCTGATCATGTGTGCTGTGCATCACAGCATCATCACAGCATCATCACAGCATTATAGCGTCATCAAATTATCATCACTGCATCATCAGAGCATCAGCAGAACTTCATCGCAGCATCATCAAAGCAACATCTCAGCGTCACTACTGCATCATCAGAGCATCATCAGAGCATTGGTGTAGATGCACTTCAGCTGGGCCATTGCCCTATCCTCCGGCCTTGCCATTGTTCCCCCTGGCACAGCCCCAACAATCCTTGCTTCAGCCCCATCCCCCTTCTTACCTAGTTTAAAGCCCTCTCAATGAGCCCTGCCAGCTCCTGGCCCAGGATTCTTTTTCCCCTAAAAGATAGGGACCCGTCTGCGGCCATCAGGCCAGGTGCTGAGTAAAGTGCCCCATGGTCAAAAAAAAACAAGATTTCTGCGTTGGCACCAGAAATGATGATGTTATGATGCTGTCATGATGATTTGATGACACTGTGATGATGCAGTGATGATGCTGTGATGGTTCTTTGATGATGTTGTGATGATGCTTTGATGACGCTGTGATAACGCTGTGATGGTGCTGTGATGATGCAGAGATGATGCTCGGATGATGCAGTGATGTTGCAGTAGTGACTCTGTGATGTTGCTTTGATGATGCTGCGATGAAGTTCTGGTGATGCTCTGATGATGCAGTGATGATAATTTGATGACGTTGTGATGCTGTGATGATGCTCTGATCATGCTCTGATGATGCTGTGATGATGCTGCGATGACGCTGTGATGACAATGTGATTATGCTGTTATGACGCTGTTATGATGCTGTGATGATGCAGTGTATATGCAGTGATGATGCAGTTATGATTCTTTGATGATGCAGTGATGAAGCAATGATGATGATGTGATGATGCTGTGATGACGCTGTAATGATGCAGTGATGATGATGTGATGATGCTGTGATGACACTGTGATGATGCAGTGATGATGATTTGATGATGTTGTGATGACGCTGTTATGATGCAGTGATGATGATGTGATGATGCAGTGATGATGCAGTTATGATGCAGTGATGATGCAGTTTTGACGCTTTAATGACGTTCTGATGATATTGTGATTATGCTGTGATGACATAGTGATGATGCTGTGATGATTCTGTGATGACGCTCTGATGATGTGATGATGCTGTGATATACTGTTATAACACTGTGATGACACTGTGATGATGCTGAGATTATGCTGTGAAGATGCAGTGATGATGCAGTGATCACAGAATCACAGAATTTCTAGGTTGGAAGAGACCTCAAGATCATCGAGTCCAACCTTTGACCTAACGCTAACAGTCCCCACTAAACCATATCCCTAAGCTCTACATCTAAACGTCTTTTAAAGACTTCCAGGGATGGTGACTCCACCACCTCCCTGGGCAGCCTGTTCCAGTGCCTAACAACCCATTCAGTAAAGAAGTTTTTCCTAACATCTAACCTAAAACTCCCCTGACGCAACTTTAGCCCATTCCCCCTCGTTCTGTCACCAGGCACGTGGGAGAACAGGCCAACCCCCACCTCACTACAGCCTCCTTTAAGGTATCTGTAGAGAGCGATAAGGTCGCCCCTGAGCCTCCTCTTCTCCAGGCTGAACAAGCCCAGCTCCCTCAGCCGCTCCTCGTAGGACTTGTTCTCCAGGCCCCTCACCAGCTTCGTCGCCCTCCTCAAGCACCTCGATGTCCTTCTTGTAGCGAGGGGCCCAAAACTGAACACAGTACTCGAGGTGCGGCCTCACTAGAGCCGAGTACAGGGGGATGATCACCTCCCTAGCCCTGCTGGTCACACTGTTTCTGATACAAGCCAGGATGCCGTTGGCCTTCTTGGCCACCTGAGCACACTGCTGGCTCATATCCAGCCGACTGTCCACCATCACTCCCAGGTCCTTCTCTGCCTGGCAGCTCTCCAACCACTCATCTCCCAGCCTGTAGCTCTGCTTGGGGTTGTTGCGCCCCAGGTGCAGGACCCGGCACTTGGCCTTGTTGAACTTCATACAGTTGACCTCAGCCCATTGGTGCAGCCTATCCAGATCCTCCTGCAGAGCTTTCCTACCCTCGAGCAGATCGACACACGCACCTAACTTGGTGTCATCTGCAAACTTACTGAGGGTGCACTCAATGCCCTCGTCCAGATCAGGGTCGGTTGGGAGTTTGTCATCCCGACTGTCCCGGTCCTCCAGCTCAGGGCACCCTGGGTCCCGAAGCCCATCATCGGCATTGAAGACAGAGGCAAAGAAGGCGTTAGGCATCTCTGCTTTGCCTATGTCATTGTCTGTGAGGAGACCTTCCCTATCAAGGAGCGGCCCTATGTATTCTTTAGTTCTCCTTTTTCCATTCACATATCTAAAAAAACCCTTTTTATTTTCTCTCACAGACACAGCCAGCTTCAACTCTAGGTGTGCTTTGGCCACACGAATTTTCTCCCTACAAACACGAACAGCATCCCTGTATTCTTTCCATGACACCTGGCCCTCCTTCCAGTAGCGAAACACTCTCTGTTTCCGCCTAATCTCCATTAGAATGTTCCTGGTCAGCCACGCCGGCCTCCTGCCCCGCCTGCCTGACTTGCGATATTTAGGAATTGCCTGATCTTGTGCTTCTAGGAGGCATCGCTTAAAGAATGACCAGCACTGGTGGACATCGAGGCCTTCAAGAGCAGTTTCCCAGGGGACCTTGCTGACTAGTTCCCTGAGCAGCCTGAAGTCCGCTTTCCCCATATCTAGGGATGAGGTTTTGGTGGCACTTTTCCTTCTGTCACCGTAAATTTTGAACTCAACCACTTCATGGTCGCTATGACCAAGGCGGCCACCAATCACCACATCTCCCACCAGACCCTCTCTGTTTACTAGCAACAGGTCTAGGAGGGCACCTTTCCTAGTTGGTTACGTTAGCACCTGCACCAAGAAGTTATCATCTAGGTGCTTCATGAACCTCCTGGACTTGCTCGTGTCAGCTGTGTGGCACTCCCAGTTAACGTCTGGCAAGTTGAAGTCCCCCATAAGGACAAGGGGAGTTAATCTCGAGGCCTCTCTTAGTTCTGTAAAGAATAATTTATCGGCGCTATCGTCCTGGCCAGGCGGTCTGTAATAGACTCCCACAACGACATCCCCTTTATTCGTTCGTCCCTTGATCCTTACCCAGAGGCTCTCAACTTTGCCATCGCCGACCTGAAGTTCCACACAGTCCAGCCCCTGCTTCACATACATCGCCACCCCACCCCATATCATCATCACAGCATCATTACTGCATCATCACAGCATAATAACAGCATCATCACAACATCATAAGAGCGTCATTAGCATCATAACAGCACCATCACTGTGTCATCGCAGTGTCACCAGAACATCAGCACATCATCATCGCAGCGTCAAAAAAACATAATCATAGCATCTTCACAGAATCATCACTGCATTATCAGTGCATCTTCACAGCAACATCTCAGCATCATCACACCATCATTACTACTTACTCACTGCATCATCACAGCGTCATCACAGTATCATCACTGCATCATCACAGCATAATCACTGTGTCATCACAGCGTCATCACAGCATCTTCACAGCTTCAAAGCTCCATAATCACAGCATCATCACAGCATCATCACTACATCATCACAGCATCATCATAAATCATCACAAAATCATCACAGTGTCATCACAGCATCATCACAGCATTATCACAGAATCATTACTGCATAAACACTGCATCATCACAGCGTTATCACAGTATCATCACTGCATCATCAGAGAATAATCACATCATCATCACAACATCATCAGAGTGCAATCACAGTATCATGACTGTGTCATCAGAGCGTCATCACAGCATAATCACAGCATCCTCACAGCAGCATCAGAGCAGCATCATGGCATCATGACAGAATCATCACTACGTCATCAAATTGTCATCACAGCAGCCCACGGCATCATCACAGCATCACTGCAGCATCATAACAACATCATCAAAGCATCTTTACTGCTTACTCACTGCATCATCACAGTGTCATCACAGTATCATCACTGCATCATCACAGCATCATCTCAGCGTCATCACAGAATTATTACTGCATAATCACTGCATAATCACTACATCATCACAGCATCATCAATGCATCATCACAGCATCATCACTGCATCATCAAAATATCATCTCAGCATCATCACAGAATCATTAATGCATAATCACTGCATCATCACAGCGTCATCACAGTATCATCACTGCATCATCATATCATCATCACCGCATCATCACAGTGTCATCACAGCATCATCAAAGCGTCATCACAACGTCATCACAGCATCATCACAGCATCTACATTGCATCATCAGAGAATCATCAAAGCATGATCACTGCGTCACCACAGTGTCATCACAACATCATCACTGAATCATCACTGCATCAGCACAGCATCATCACTGCATCATCATAGCATCATCAAAGTATCAGCACAACATCATCACAGCATCTTCACTGCATCATCACTGCATCATCTCTGCATCACCATAGCATCATCACTGCGTAATCAAAACATCATCAGAGCATCATTATAGCGTCATCACAGCATCATGACTGTGTCATCAGAGCGTCATCACAGCACAATCACAGCATCATCACAGCAGCACCAGAGCAGCATCATGGCGTCATGACAGAATCATCACTACGTCATCAAATTGTCATCAGAGCAGCCCACAGCATCATCACAGCATCATAACAGCATCATCAAAGCATCTTTACTGCTTACTCACTGCATCATCACAGTGTCATCACACTATTGTCAGTGCATCTTCAGAGAATCATCACTGCATCATTACACCATAATCACTGCATCATCACAGCATCATCACAGAATCATCACTGCATCATTACTGCATCATAACAGCATCATCACAGCATCATCACAGAATCATTACAACATAATCACTGCATCATCACAGCGTCATCACAGTACCATAACTGCATCATCACAGCATCATCAGAGCGACATCAGAGCATCATCACTGCATCATGAAAGCATCATCACTGCATCATCACATCATCATCACATAATCTTCAATGTGTCATCACAGCGTAATCACAAAGTCATCACTTCATAATAAATTGTCATCACAGCGTCATCACAGCATCATCACAGCTGTATCGTGCAGCGTCATCACAGCATCACCACAGCATCATCACTGCGTCATCACATCATCATCCCACATCATCACAACATCATGACAGCATCATTACTGCTTACACACTGCATCATCACAGCGTCATCACAGCATCATCTCAGCATCATCACAGCATCATCACTGCATCATCTCAGCATCATCACAACATCATCAGTGTCATCACAGCATCATCACTGCGTCATCACAGCGTCATCACAGCTTCATAGCTGCATAATCACAGCATCATCACTGCATAATCACAGCATCATCACCGCAACATCCCAGCATCATCACAACATCATGACAGCATCATTACTGCTGACTCACTGCATCATCACAAAGTCATCTCAGTATCATCACAGCGTCATCACAGCATCACAACAGTGTCATCGCAGCGTCATCACAGCATCATTACATCATGATTACTGTGTCATCAGAGCGTCATCGCAGCATCCTCACAGCATCATCATAGTACCACTATAACATCAACACAGAATCACTATAGCGTCATCACTGCATCATAACAGCGTCATCACAGCATCATCACAACTTCACCAAAGCATCATCACAGCGTCATCACAGAATCATCACATCTTCATCACAGAATCATCGCAGCGTCATAACTGCATCATCACAGCATCATCACAACATTATCTTAGCACCATCACAGCATTATCACTGTATCATCACTGCATCATTACAGCATCATCTCAGCATCATCACAGTATCAATACTGCAGAATCACTGAATCATCACATCATTAGTGAGTCATCACATCATCATCACAACATTATCACATCATTATCACTGCATCATCACAGCATCATCGCAGCATCATCACATCATCATCGCAGCCTAATCACTGCATCGTCACAGCATCATCACTATGTCATCACAGCATAATCACAATATCATCGCAATGTCATTTAAGCATAATAACTGCATCATCACTGCATCATAGCTGCATCATCACTGCATCATCACATCGTCACCACAGCGTCATCGCAGCAACATCACAGCATCACAACAGCATTATCAGAGCATCACAACAGCCTCAACACATTGTCACCACAGCAACATCACAGAATCATCACAGCATAATCGCAGCGTCACTACAGCATCATTGCTGCATAATCACTGCATCATTACAGCATCATCACTGCATCATCACTGCGTCATCGCAACGTTATCACAGTATCATCACTGCATCATCATATCATCATCGCAGCGTCATCACTGCATCATCGCAGCATCATCACTGCATAGTCACAGCATCATCGCGTCTTCATACAGGCATCATAACAGGGTCATCACAGCGTCATAACCGCATAAACACTGCATCATCACAGCATCATCATTGCGTCATCACAAAATCATCACAACATCATCGCAGCATCATCACAGCATCACGACAGCGTTACCAGAGCATCACAGCAGTTTCATCACAGTGTCATCACAGAATCATCACAGTCATCACAACATCATCGCAGTGTCATAAATGCCTCATCACTACATCATCACAACATAATCATAGCATCATCACAGCATCATCACTGTATCATCACTGCATCCTCACAGCATTATCAAATCATCACTGCATCATCATATCATCATCACTGCATCATCACTGCGTCATCACAGCATCATCACAGCGTCATCACATAATCACGATACGGTCATCACAGAGTCATCGCAGAATCATCACAGCATCATCAGTGTGTCATCACAGCGTCTTCACAGCATCATCACAATATCATCACAGCTTCATCACAGCCTCATATCTGCATCATCATTGCATAATGACTGCATCATAACAGCATCATAACTACGTCATCATGTTGTCATCACAGCATCATCACAGCATCACGACAGCGTCATCACAACATCACGTCAGGGTCATCACAGCATCATCACTGCATAGTCACAGAATCATGACCGCGTCATCACAGCATCATCACATCATCATCCCTGCATCATCACATCATCATCACTGCATCATCACAGCATTATCACAGCATCATCAAAGCATCAACACAGCGTAATCACAGCATCATCACAGCAGGATCGAAGCGTCATCACTGCAGCATCACAGCATCATCACAGTATCCTCACATCATCATAACAGCATCATCACATCATCACCACAGCATCATCACAGCATCATCACTGCGTCATCACAAGATCATCACTGCATGATCACTGCATCATCACAGCATCATCACTGCATCATCACAACATCATCTCAGCATCACAGCATCATCACTGCATAATCAGAGCACTATCACTGCGTTATCAAATCACCATCACTGCATCATCACTGCTTCATCACTGCATCATCATATCATCATCACAGCAAGATCTAAGCATCATCACTGCGTCATAACAGCATCATTACAGCATCATCACATCGTCATGACAGCATTATCACTGCATCATCACTGCATCACCATCATCACAGCATCAGAAGCTGTGATGACACTCTAAGGACGCTGTGATGATGCTGTGATGATGCGGTGATGATACTATGGTGATGCTGTGATGATGCTGTGATGCTCTGATCATGTGTGCTGTGCATCACAGCGTCATCACAGCATCATCACAGCATCATAGCGTCATCAAATTATCATCACTGCATCATCAGAGCATCACCAGAACTTCATCGCAGCATCATCAAAGCAACATCTCAGCGTCATTACAGCGTCACTACTGCAACATCACTGCATCATCAGAGCATCATCAGAGCATTGGTGTAGATGCACTTCAGCTGGGCCATTGCCCTATCCTCCGGCCTTGCCATTGTTCCCCCTGGCACAGCCCCAATAATCCTTGCTTCAGCCCCATCCCCCTTCTTACCTAGTTTAAAGCCCTCTCAATGAGCCCTGCCAGCTCCTGGCCCAGGATCCTTTTTCCCCTAAAAGATAGGGACCCGTCTGCGGCCATCAGGCCAGGTGCTGAGTAAAGTGCCCCATGGTCAAAAAAAACCACAAGATTTCTGCGTTGGCACCAGAAATGATGATGTTATGATGCTGTTGTGATGCTTTGATGATGCAGTGATGACACAGCGATGGTGCAGTGATGATGTGATGATGCTGCTGTGATGATGCTGTGATACTGTGATAATGTTGTGATGATGCTGTGATGACGCTTTCATGATGCAGAGATCATGATGTGATGATGCTATGATGTTGCTTTGATGACACTGTGATGATGTTGTGATGATGCAGTAATGATGCTGTGATGATGTTGTGATGACGCTGCAATGATGCTGTGATGATGCAGTGATGATGCTGTGGTGATGCTGTGAGGACGTTTTCATGATGCAGTGATCATGATGTTATGATGCTGTGATAATGCTTTAATGACGCTTTGATGACACTATGATCATGTTGTGATGATTCAGTGTTGATGCAGTGATGACGCTGCGATGATGCTGTGATTATGCTGTGATTACGCTGTGATGATTCAGTGATGTCGCTGTGATGGCACTGTGATGCTTTGTTGAAGCTCTGATGATGCTGTGATGATGCAGTAATGATGCTGTGATGATGCCGTGATGATTCTGTGATGATGTTGTGTTGATGCAGTGATGATGCTGTGATGATGCAGTAATGATGCCGTGATGATGCCGTGATGATGCTGTTATTATGCTGTGATCATGCAGTGAAATGATGTGATGATGCTCTGATGTTTCATTGATGATGCAGTGATGATGCAGTTATGACGCTGTGGTGAGGCTGTGATAATATTGTGATGATGCTGTGATGATGCAGTGATGATGCAGTGATGACGCTGCGATGATGCGGTGATAACGTTGTGATGATGCTGTGTTGATGCTGTAATGATGCTGTGATGATGCTGTGATGGTGCTTTGATGACTCTCTGATGATGCTGAGATGATGGCATGATGATGGCGTGATGATTCTGTGATGATGCTGTCTTGATGGCGTGATGATTCTGTGATGATGCTGTGATGATGCGGTGTTGATGCCGTGATGAAGCTGTGATGACACTTTGATTACGCTGTGATGCTTTGATGATGCTGTGATGACGCTGTGGTGACACTGTGATGATGCAGTGATGACGCCTGGATGATGCTGTTATGATGCTGTGATGATGCTGTTGTGATGTGGTGATGATGTGTTATGATGCTGTGATGATGCAGTAATGATGCTGTGATGACGCTTTGATGACAGTGTGATGTTGTTGTGATGTTGAAGTGATGATGTTGTGATGACACAGTGATGATGCTGTGATGATGCAGTGATGAGGCAGCGAAAATGTTCTGATGACGCTATGATGATTCTTTGATGATTCTGTGATGATGCAATGGTGACGCTGCGAATCTTTGGTTATGCTGTGATGATACTGTGATGATGCTGTGATAACGGAGTGATGATACTGTGATGACGCTGTGATGACGCTGTGATGCTGTGATGATGATGCGATGATGCTGTGATGATGCTGTGATGATAATATGGTGATGTTGTGATGATGCTGTGATGCTCTGATCATGTGTGCTGTGCATCACAGCGTCATCACAGCATCATCACGGCATCATAGCGTCATCAAATTATCATCACTGCATCATCAGAGCATCACCAGAACTTCATCGCAGCATCATCAAAGCAACATCTCAGCGTCATCACAGCGTCACTACTGCAACATCACTGCATCATCCGAGCATTGGTGTAGATGCACTTCAGCTGGGCCATTGCCCTATCCTCCGGCCTTGCCATTGTTCCCCCTGGCACAGCCCCAACAATCCTTGCTTCAGCCCCATCCCCCTTCTTACCTAGTTTAAAGCCCTCTCAATGAGCCCTGCCAGCTCCTGGCCCAGGATCCTTTTTCCCCTAAAAGATAGGGACCCATCTGCGGCCATCAGGCCAGGTGCTGAGTAAAGTGACCCATGGTCAAAAAAAAAAAAAAAAACAAGATTTCTGCGTTGGCACCAGAAATGATGATGTTATGATGCTGTGGTGATGCTGTTGTGATGATGCTGTGATGATGATTTGATGACACAGTGATGATACAGTTATGATGCTGTGATGATGCTTTGATGATGCTATGATGACCCTTTGATTACACTGTGATGCTTTGATGATGCTGTGATGACGATGTTATTATGCTGTGATGACGCTCTGATGATGCAGTGATGACAATCTGATGATGCTGTGATTATACAGCTATGATGCTCTCAGGATGATATGATGATGCAGTGATGATGCTGTGATGATGCAGTCATGATGCTGTGATGACGCTGTCGTGATTCAATGATGATGTTGTGATGACGTTGTAATGATGTTGTGATGATGCTGTGATGATGCACAGATGAGGCTGTGCTGATGTAGAGTTTATGCAGTGATGATGCAGTTATGATACTGCGATGAAGCTTTGATGATGCTGTGATTACACAGCTATGATGCTTTCATGATTATATGATGATGCAGTGATGATGCTGTGATGACGCTGTTATGACGCAGTGATGACACTGAATATGCTGTGATGACGCTGTGATGCTTTCATGATGCTATGATGATGCTGTGATGATGCTGTGGTGATTCAGTGATGACGCTGCGATGATGCTGTGATGATGCATTGATAACGCTGCGATGATGCTGCGATGATGTTGTCATGATGCTGTGATGATGCTATGATGATGCTGTGATGATGCTTTGATGACACTGTGATGATGTTGTGATGATGCTCTGATGACGCTGTGATGACTCAGTGATGATGTAGTGATGCTGCTGTGATGACGCTGTGATGATGCTTTGATGACGCTGTGAAGATGTATTGATGATGCTGTAATGATGCATTTATGATGATATGTTTATGCTGTGATGACGCTGTGATGATGCAGCGATAATGCACTGTTGATGCAGTTATGACGCTGTGGTGAGGCTGTGATAATAGTGTGATGATGCTGTGATGGTGATTTGATGACGCTGTAATGACGCAGTGATGATGTTGTGATGACGCTCTGATGACGCTGTGATGCTTTGATGATGCTGTGATGATGGTGTGATGACGCAGTGATGACACTGCGATGATATTGTAATGATGCAGTGATGATGCTGTGATGATGCAGTGATGATGCTTTGGTGATGCTGTGATGATGCTCTGATGACGCTGTAATGACGGAGTGATGATGCAGTGATGATGCTGTGATGATGTTGTTATGACACTTTGATGATGCTGTGATGCTGTGATGATGTAGGTATGATGCTTTAATGAAGCTGTGATGATGTTGTGATGATGCTGTGATCATGCTGTGATGATGCAGTGATACCGCTGCGATGATACAGTGATGATTCTGTGATGATGCAGTGATGGCGACGCTGTGATGCATTGATGATGCTGTGATGATGCTGCGATGATGCTGTTGTGATGCTTTGATGATGCAGTGATGACGATGCGATGGTGATGTTGTGATGATGCTGTGACAATGCTTTGATAGCACTGTGATGATGTTGTGATGATGCAGTAATGATGCTGTGATGACTCAGTGATGGTACAGTGATGCTGTGATGATGACGCTGTGATGACGCTGTGATACTGTAATACTGTTGTGATGATAATGTGGTGATGCTGTTATGACGCTTTCATGAGGCAGTGATAATGATGTGATGATGCTGTGATGATGCTTTGATGACACTGTGATGACGTTGTGATGATGCAGTGATGATGCAAAGATGATGCTGTTGTGATGCTGTGATGATGCTGTGATGGCGCTGTGATGATGCTGTGATGACGCTTTGATGAGGCTTTGATTATTTGATGATGCTGTGATGACGCTGTGATGACGCTGTGATGACGCTGTGATGATGCTGTGATGATGCATTGATGACACTGTGATGATGCTGTGACGATGTATTTATGATGACGCATTGATTACACTGTGATGACACTGCGATGATGCTGCGATGATGCAGTGATGATGCTGTGATGATGCTGTGATGACACTGTGATGACACTGTGATGCTGTGATGATGTTGTGATAATGCTGTAGTGAAGCTGTGATGACGTTTTCATGATGCAGTGATCATGATGTTATGATGCTGTGATAATGCTTTGATGACGCTTTGATGACACTGTGATGATGTTGTGATGATGCAGTGATGATGCTGTGATGATGCAGTGATGATGCAGTGATGGTGCTACGATGATGCTGTTGTGATGCTGTGATGATGCTGTGATGACGCTTTGATGACACTATGATAATGTTGTGATAATGCAGTAATGATGCAGTGATGACTCAGTGATGATGCTGTGATGACGCTGTGATCATGTTGTGATGATTCTGTGATGGCACTGTGATGCTTTGTTTAAGCTCTGATGATGCTGTGATGATGCCGTGATGATTCTGTTATTATGCTGTGATCATGTAGTGAAATGATGTGATGATGCTCTGATGATACAGTGATGATGCAGTGATGATCCAGTTATGACGCTGTGGTGAGGCTGTGATAATATTGTGATGATGCAGTGATGATGCAGTGATGATGCTGTGATGATGCAGTGATGAGGCTTCGATAATGTTCTGATGACGCTATGATGATACTGTGATGATACAATAATGACGCTGTGATTCTTTGGTGATGCTGTGATGATGCTGTGATGATGCAGTGATGATGATGTGATGATGTTGTTATGATGCTGTGATGATGCAGTGATCATTCACTTATGATGCTGTTATGATGCAGTGATGACGCTGTGATGATGCAGTGATGACGCTGCGATGATGCTGTGTTGATGCTGTAATGATGATGTGATGACGCTGTGATGACGCACTGATAATGTAGTTATTACGCTGTGATGATTCTGTGATGACGTGCTGATGATGATGTGATGACGCTTTGAAGACACTGTGATGATGCTGTGTTGATGCTGTGATGAAGCTGTGATGACGAGGTGATGGTTCTTTGATGACGCTCTGATGACGCAGTGGTGATGCTGTGATGACGCTGCGATGAGTCTTTGATGACGCTGTGATGGTTCAATGATGCTGTGATGATGCTGCGATGATGCTGTGTTGATGCCGTGATGAAGCTGTGATGACGCTTTGATTACGCTGTGATGCTTTGATGATGCTGTGATGATGCTGTAATAATGCAGTGATCATATGATGATACTGTAGTGATGCCGTGATGATGCTCTGATGACACTTTGATGACGCTGTGATGCTTTGATGATGCTGTGATGATGCTCTGATGACGCTGTAATGATGCACTGATGATGCAGTGATGATGCTGTGATGACGCTTTGATGACGCTGTGATGATTTTGTTATGATGCTGTTGTGATGCTGTGATGATGCAGTGATGATGCTACGATGAAGCTGTTGTGATGCTGTGTTGACGCTTTGATGGCACTATGATAATATTCTGATGATGTAGTAATGATGCTGTGATGACGCAGTGATGATGCTGTGATGATGCTGTAATGATGCAGCGATGATGCTGTGATGATGTTGTGATTATGCTGTGATGACGCTACGATAATGCTGTTATGATGCTGTGATGACGCTGTGATCATGCTGTGATCATGCTGTGATGATGCATTGATGACGCTGCGATGATGCTTTGATGATTCTGTGAAGATGCAGTGATGACGACGTGATGACGCTGTCATGACGCTGTTATGACGCAGTGATGATGCAGTGATGATGCTGTGACGATGTAGTGGTGATGACGCATTGATGACGCTGTGATGATGCTGTGATGATGATGTGATGATGCTGTGATGACTCTATGATGATGCAGTGATGACACTGTGATGGAACTGTGATGCCTTGTTGAAGCTCTGATGATGCATTGGGAATGCACTGATTATGCAGTGATGATGTTGTCTTGATACTGTGATGATGCTGTGATGATACTGTGATGACGGTTTTATGACACTGTGATTATGTTCTGACGATACAGTGATGATGCAGTGATGACGCGGTGATGATGCTGTTGTGATGCTCTGATGATGCTGTGATGACGGTTTGATGACACTGTGATGACGTTCTGATGCTGCAGTGATGATGCTGTGATGATGCTGTGATGACGCTGTGATGATGTTGTTGTGATGGTCTGATGATGCTGTGATGACGGTTTGATGACACTGTGATGATGTTCTGATGATGCAGTGATGATGCTGTGATGATGCTGTGATGACGCTTCGATGATGCTGTTGTGATGATCTGATAATGCTATGATGACGCTTTGATGACACTATGAAGCTGTTGTTGTGATGCACTGATGACGCTGTTATGATGCTGTGATGCTCTGATGATGATGTTATGATGCTGTGATGATGCAGTAATGATGCTGTGATGGTGCTGTGATGACGCTTTGATTACTGCATCATCACTGCATCACCACAGCATCATCACTGCCTAATCAAAACATCATCACAGCATCAGCACAACATCATCACTGCATCATCACAGCATCATTACAGCATCATCACAGCATCATCACTGCATCATCACAGCATCATCACAGCCTTATAACTACATAAACACTGCATCATCACAGCATCATCACTGAGTCATCACAGCGTCAAAACAGCATCATCACAGCATCATCATTGCATCATCACTGCATCATCTCAGCATCATAATAGTGTCATCAGAGCGTCATCACAGTCATCACAGCATCATCACATCATCATCGCAGCTTCATGACAGCATCATCACTGCATCATCACAGCATTATCTCAGCATCACAGAATCTTTACTGCATAAATACTGCATCATAACAGCGTCATCACATTATCTTCACAGCATCATCACGGCATCATCACATTATCATCACAACATCATCAGAGTGTCATCACAGCATCATCACTCCGTCATCACAGCGTCATCACGGTATCATCACAGCATCATCACAGCACCATTGCTGCATAATCACTGCATCATCACAGCATAATGAAAGCATCGCCACTGCGCCTTCACAGCATCATCACTGCATCATCACTGCATCATCACAACATCTTCAAATCACCATCGCAGCATCATCACTGCGTCATCACTGCATCATCACAGCATAATCACTGCATCATAACAGCATCATAACTGCGTCATCATAGTGTCACCACAGCATCATCACAGCATCACGACAGCGTCATCACAACATCACAATGGGGTCATCACAGCATCATCACTGCATCGTCACAGAATCATAAAAGCGTCATCAAAGCATCATCACAAAATCATCACATCATCATCCCAGCATCATCACATCATCATCACTGCGTCATCACAGCATCATCACAGCATCATATCTGCATCATCACTGCATAATGAATGTATCATAACAGCATCATAACTGCGTCATCATATTGTCATCACAGCATCATCACAGCATCACGACAGTGTCATCACAACGTCACAATGGGGTCATCACAGCATCATCACTGCATCATCACAGAATCATAACAGCGTCATCGCAGCATCAACATCACATCATCACATCATCATCCCAGCACCATCACATCATCATCACTGCGTCATCACAGCATCATCACAGCATCGTCACAGCGTAATCACAGCAGCATCACAGCAGCATCACAGCAGCATCGCAGCGTCACCACTGCAGCATCAGAGCATCATCACAGCATCATCACAGCATCTTCACTGCATCATCACTACATTGTCACAGCATCATCACATC
This sequence comes from Clangula hyemalis, assembly GCA_963989345.1. Next base: position 3,297,398 of record OZ022455.1, on the reverse strand, counting down.
ATCATCATTGCATCATCACAGCATCATCACAACATCATCGCAGCATCATCATAGCATCATGACAGTGGTATCTGAGCATCACGACAGCGTAATCATACCGTCATCACAGATTCATCAGAGCATCATTACAGCGTCTTCACTGCATCATCACAGCATCATCACATCATAGCAACATCATCACAGCATCATCGCAGCCTCATCACTGCATCATCAGAGCATCATCTCAGCATAATCACAGCATCATTACTGCAGAATTACTGCATCATCACATCACCATCACTGCATCACCATATCATCATCACTGCATCATCACTGCATCATCACATCATTATCACAGCATCATCACATCATCATCACTGCGGCATCACAGCATCATCACAGTATCACGACAGCATCGTCACTGCGTTATCACATCATCATCACTGCGTAATCACTGCATCATCATATAGAATCATAGAATCATAGAATATCCTGAGTTGGAAGGGACCCTTAAGGATCATCTAGTCCAACTCTTGACACCGCACAGGTCTACCCAAGAGTTCAGACCATGTGACTAAGTGCACAGTCCAATCTCTTCTTAAATTCCGACAGGCTCGGTGCAGTGACCACTTCCCTGGGGAGCCTGTTCCAGTGTGCCACCACCCTCTCTGTGAAGAACCCCCTCCTGATGTCAAGCCTAAATTTCCCCTGCCTCAGCTTAACCCCGTTCCCGCGGGTCCTGTCACTGGTGTTAATGGAGAAAAGGTCTCCTGCCTCTCGACACCCCCTTACGAGGAAGTTGTAGACTGTGATGAGGTCTCCCCTCAGCCTCCTCTTCTCCAGGCTGAACAGGCCCAGTGACCTCAGCCGTTCCTCGTACGTCTTCCCCTCCAGGCCTTTCACCATCTTCGTAGCCCTCCTCTGGACACTCTCCAACAGTTTCATGTCCTTTTTATACTGTGGTGCCCAGAACTGCACACAGTACTCGAGGTGAGGCCGCACCAGCGCAGAGTAGAGCGGGACAATCACCTCCCGTGACCTACTAGCAATGCCGTGCTTGATGCACCCCAGGACACGGTTGGCCCTCCTGGCTGCCAGGGCACACTGCTGGCTCATATTCAACTTGCTGTCTACCACGACCCGCAGATCCCTCTCTTCTAGGCTGCTCTCCAGCGTCTCATCGCCCAGTCTGTACGTGCAGCCAGGGTTTCCCCGTCCCAGGTGCAGGACCCGGCACTTGCTCTTATTGAACTTCATGCGGTTGGTGATCGCCCAGCTCTCCAACCTATCCAGGTCCCTCTGCAAGGCCTTTCCACCCTCATTCGAGTCCACAACTCCTCCAAGTTTGGTGTCATCAGCAAACTTGCTCAAAATACCCTCTATTCCTACATCCAGATCGCTTATAAAAATATTGAAAAGTACCGGCCCTAAAATGGAGCCTTGAGGGACCCCACTGGTGACCGCCCGCCAGCCTGACGCAGCCCCATTTACCATAACCCTTTGGGCCCTGCCCGTTAGCCAATTGCTCACCCATCGTATGATGTTTTTATTTAGCTGTATGGTGGACATTTTGTCCAGTAGGATCCTATGGGAAACCGTGTCAAAAGCCTTGCTGAAGTCCAAAAAAATCACATCAGCTAGTTTCCCTTGGTCCACCATACGGGTGATCTTATCATAAAAGGAAATCAGGTTAGTTAGGCAGGACCTACCCTTCACAAACCCATGCTGGCTGGGACCAATGACTGCTTTGTCCCCCAGGTGCGCCTCAATAAGTTCGAGAACCATCTTCTCCATGATTTTACCAGGCACTGACGTGAGACTGACAGGCCTGTAATTGCTAGGGTCTTCTTTCTGACCCTTCTTGAAAATCGGCACAACATTTGCCAGCTTCCAGTCTACCGGGACCTCTCCAAATTCCCAGGATCGTTGAAAAATAATTGAGAGAGGTTCCGCGATGACGTCCGCCAGCTCTTTCAGCACCCGGGGATGAATCCCATCCGGACCCATGGACTTGTAGGGATCCAGGTGGAGTAGCAAATCCCGCACACATTCAGGGTTGGTTGGGAGTTTGTCATCCCCACCGTCCCGGTCCTCCAGCTCAGGGCACCCTGGGTCCCGAAGCCCATCATCGGCATTGAAGACAGAGGCAAAGAAGGCGTTAAGCATCTCTGCTTTGCCTATGTCATTGTCTGTGAGGAGACCTTCCCTATCAAGGAGCGGCCCTATGTATTCTTTAGTTCTCCTTTTTCCATTCACATATCTAAAAAAACCCTTTTTATTTTCTCTCACAGACACAGCCAGCTTCAACTCTAGGTGTGCTTTGGCCACACGAATTTTCTCCCTACAAACACGAACAGCATCCCTGTATTCTTTCCTTGACACCTGGCCCTCCTTCCAGTAGCGAAACACTCTCTGTTTCCGCCTAATCTCCATTAGAATGTTCCTGGTCAGCCACGCCGGCCTCCTGCCCCGCCTGCCTGACTTGCGATATTTAGGAATTGCCTGATCTTGTGCTTCTAGGAGGCATCGCTTAAAGAATGACCAGCACTGGTGGACATCGAGGCCTTCAAGAGCAGTTTCCCAGGGGACCTTGCTGACTAGTTCCCTGAGCAGCCTGAAGTCCACTTTCCCCATATCTAGGGATGAGGTTTTGGTGGCACTTTTCCTTCTGTCACCGTAAATTTTGAACTCAACCACTTCATGGTCGCTATGAAAATATGCATCATCACAGCGTCATCACTATATCATCACTGCATCATCACAGAATCATCACTGCGTCATCACTGCATCATTACTGCATCATAACAGCATCATCACAGCATCATCACAGCATCATCAGAGCGACATCAGAGGATCATCACTGCGTCATGACAGCATCATCACATCACTACATCTCATCACTACATCATCACAACATAATCATAGCATCATCACAGCATCATCACTGTATCATCACTGCATCGTCACAGCATTATCAAATCATCACTGCACCATCACATCATCATCACTACATCATCAATGCTTCATCTCAGCGTCATCACAGTATCAATATTGCGGAATCACTGCATCATCACATCAAAATATCTGCATCATCACATCACCATCACCGCATCATCACATCATCATCACTGCATCATCACATCATCATCACATAATCTTCAATGCGTCATCACAGCGTAATCACAAAGTCATTAATTCATCATCAAATTATCATCACAGCGTCATCACAGCATCATCACAGCTGTATCGCAGCGTCATCACAGCATCACCACAGCATCATCACTGCTTCATCACATCATCATACCAGCATCATCACAACATCATGACAGCCTTATTACTACTTACACACTGCATCATCACAGCGTCATCACAGCACCATCTCAGCATCAGCACAGCATCATCACTGCATCATCTCAGCATCATCACAACATCATCAGTGTCATCACAGCATCATCACTGCGTCATCACAGCATCATCACAGCATCATCGCAGCTTCATAGCTGAATAATCACAGCATCATCACTGCATAATCACAGCATCATCACCGCATCATCCCAGCATCTTCACAACATCATGACAGCATCATTACTGCTGACTCACTGCATCATCACAGCATCATCACATCATCATAACGACATCATCACTACATCATCACTGCGTCATCACAGCATTATCACAGCATCATCATTCCGTCATCACAGCGTCATCAAAGCGACATCAGAGCGTCATCACAGCATCATAACAGCATCATCACAGCATCATCCCATATTCATTACAGCATCATCACATCATCATCGCAGCGTCATCACTTTGTGATCAGAGCGTCATCACAGCATCATCACATCACCATCACTGCATCATCACAGAATCATCATCTCAGCATCTTCGCAGTGTCATCAATGCATCGTTACAGCATCATCACAATATCATCACAGCATCGTCACTGCATCATCACTGCATCACCACTGCATCATCACAATATCCTCACAACATCATAAATGCATAATCACTGCATCATCACCGCATCATCACAGGGTCATCACAGCATCATCACAGCATCATCACAGCATTACCACTGCATCGTGACAGCATCATCACTGCATCATCGCTGCATCATCACAGCATCATCTCAGCGTCATTACAGAATTATTACTGCATAATCACTGCATCATCACAGCGTCATCACAGTATCATCACTGCATCATCATCATCACAGTGTCGTCACAGCATCCACACAGCATGATCATAGCGTCATCACAGCATCCTCACTACGTCATCATATTATCATCACTGTATCATAACAGCGTCATCACAGCATCATCACATCATCATCGCTGCATCATCACAGCATCATCACATCATCATCACTGCATCATAACAGCGTCATCACAGCAGCATCAGAGCAGCATCATGGTGTCATGACAGAATCATCACTACGTCATCAAATTTTCATCACAGCAGCCCACAGCATCATCACAGCATCATTGCAGCATCATAACAGCATCATCAAAGCATCTTTACTGCTTACTCACTGCATCCTCACAGCGTCATCACACTATTGTCAGTGCATCATCAGAGCATCATCACTGCATCATCACACCATAATCACATCATCACACCGTCATCACCGTGTCATCACTGCATCATCACAGTGTCATCACAGGGTCATAACTGCATCATCACTGCATCTTCACAGCATAATCTCAGCATCATCACAGGGTCATCACAGCATCATTACAGCATCATCAATGCATCATCACAGCGTCATCACTATATCATCACTGCATCATCACAGCATCATCACAGAATCATCACTGCGTCATCACTGCATCATTACTGCATCATCACAGCATCATCACAGCATCATCACAGAACCATTACTACATAATCACTGCATCATCACAGCGTCATCACAGTACCAAAACTGCATCATCACAGCATCATCAGAGCGACATCAGAGCACCATCACTGCATCATGACAGCATCATCACTGCATCATCACATCATCATCACATGATCTTCAATGCGTCATCACAGCGTAATCACAAAGTCATCACTTCATCATCAAATTGTCATCACAGCTATATCGCAGCGTCATCACAGCATCATCACTGCTTCATCACATCATCATCACTGCATCATCACAACATCATCACAGCATAATCTCATCATCATCACAGTATCAGTACTGCAGAATCATTGCATTATCACACCATCATCACAACATCATCGCAGCATCATCATAGCATCACGACAGTGTTATCTGAGCATCACGACAGCGTAATCATAGCGTCATCACAGATTCATCAGAGCATCATTGCAGCGTCATCACTGCATCATCACAGTATCATCACATTGTGAGGAATGTTTTAACAATTCGTGTCCATAAAGAACAGCCCTGTCTGCTTCTGTCTGCTTCGGGGCCCTGCAATGGCAGTTTGATTCCTTAACCACAGATGCAGTGTGCCCCAGTCTCCCCCTCATTCTAGTCAAGTTATCAAGTCTTCAGAAAATACTCCTCAAATTCTTGAGCTTGTTTGCCTTTGTTATTCCGGATTTCTATTTCTAACAGTTACAGCCTTTTTTTCTGTTGTTTTGTCTTCTTCGAAATTAACTTAACGCGGCTATAGGTGTGGCTGTCCCTGTGAATGGCTGGTGAGGAATGTTTTAATTACTTGTGAAGTGTCAATAAGAAAGCTATTTGTGTTTGTATGACGTCTTTGATGTCTGGGAGCCTCAGAATAACTGATAACAATTAGTGACTGTTATGGAATACTATGCAGGCCTCTGATATCTGGCCAGGTGTCCAAGAGATTAAGAAGAGGAAAAAAAGACGGCTAGGAGAACAGACCTGCAGGGGATGCTGTATAAACTTGACACGGTGCCAAAGGAGTACAAAGGGGAAGGACAAGAAAAAAACTTGGAGAGGAAGACTACGAGCCTTCAGCATGAAAGACCCCTAGAGACCCCCAGAGGGACCACCGGAGACTGATGCGCATGCTCCAGTAGGAGGGACTGGACCCCGGAAGCTAATTATAATAACCTATTTTTTTTAGAAGTAGTAATGAATATGTATTAGTCTAGGAGTATAAAAATCAGCTCCTTGATGTGGCTGGTGTGAGTCCTGTTGGAGCGGAAACTCCCGGTGCACCCAGCGCTGTTTGCTTACTTCTATTCTTTTAATAAATCCTATTTTCTTACTTAAACCTATTTTGAAGACTGAGCTATTTATAACAACATCATAGTAACATCATCACAATATCATAGCAGAATCATCACTGCATGATCAGAGCATCATCTCAGCATAATCACAGCATCATTAGTGCAGAATTACTGCATCATCACATCATGATCAATGCGTCATCACATCATAACCACAGCATCATCAGAGCATCATCACTGCGTCATCACAGCATCATTACTACGCCATCACAGCGTCATAACAGCATCATCACTGCATCATCACTGAATAATCACAGCATCATCACAACATCATCACAGTGTCATGACAGCATTATCACGGCATAATCACTGCATCATCACCGCATTCTCACAGCATTATCATGGTATCATTACTGCTTACACACTGCATCATCACAGCGTCATCAGAGCATCATCAAAAAATCATCACAGCGTCATCACAGCGTTATTACTGCATCATAACTGCATCATCATAGCATCAACAGAGCATCGTCACAACGTCATAACAGCATCATCACAACGACATCACAGCATCATCACTGCATCAACACATCATCATTACAACATCATCACTGCGTCATCAGAGCATCATCAAAAAATCATCACAGCGTCATGAGTGCATCATCACTGCATAATCACTGCATTATCTCAGCATCATCAAAGCACCATTATTGCATAATCATTGCATCATCGCAACATCATCACTGCATCATCACAGCAGCATCACAGCAGCATCACAGCATCATTACAGCAGCATCAGAGCATCATCACAGCATCATCACAACATAATCATAGCATTACCACAGCATAATCACAGCATCATCACTGCGCCATTACAGCATCATCACAGCAGCGTTGCAGCATGATCACTGCATCATCACATAATCATCAAAACATAATCATAGCATCATCACAATATCATCACAGCATCATGACAGCATCATCACTGCATCAGAACTGCATCAGAACTGCATCATCACAAAATTATTACAGCGTCATCAGAGCATCATCACTGCATCATCACAGCATCATCACCGCATTATTACAGCATCATCACAGCATCATTACTGCTTACTCACTGCATCATCACAACATAATCACAGTATCATCACTGCATCATCACTGCATCATAACTGCGTCATCACTGCAGCAGCGCAGCGTCATCAAAGCATTATCACTGCATAATCACTGCATCATGACAGCATCATCAATGTGTCATCACAGCATCATCACAGCATCATCACAACATCATCACAGCATCATCTCACTGCATCATCACAGCATCATCACTGCAACATCTCAGCATCATCACTTCATCATCACTGCATAATCATTTCATCATCACAGCAGCATAACTGCATTATCATCACAAAATCATGTGTCATCACAGCATCTTCACTGCATAATCACTGCATCTTCATTGCATCATCACGGCATCATCACTACGTAATAACAGCGTCATCACAGCATCATCACTGCAACATCTCAGCATCATCACAGCATCATCATTGCGTCATCAGAGCGTCAACACTACATCATCACAGCATCATCAGTAAATCATCACAGTGTCATCACAGTATCATCACTGCATCATCAGTGCATCATCAGTGCATCATCACATCATCATCACAACATCATCACAGTTTTATAACAGCATCATCACAGCATAATCACTGCATCATCACCACATCATTGCAGCATCATCACAGCATCATTACTGCATAATCACTGCATTATCATAGCGTCATCACACTATCATCACTGCATCGTCACAGCGTCATCACAGTGTCATCACTGCATCGTCACATGATCATCGCAGCGTCATCACAGTGTCATCACAGCATCATGACATCATCATCGCAGCGTCATCACAGCATCATCAATCCGTCATCAAAGTCAAGGCGTCATCACAGCATTATCACTGTATCATCACAGAATCACCACAGCATCATTACTGTGTCATCACAGCGTCACAACAGAATCATAAGAGCATCATCATAGCATCATCACAACATCATCACAGTATCATCACTACATCATCACAGCATCATCAGAGAGATATCACAGCATCATGACTACATCATCGGAGCATCATAACATCATCGTCACTGCATTATCACATGATCATCGCAGCGTCATCACATCATCATCTCATAATCTTCACTGCGTCATCACAGCATCATCAGAGCATCATTACAGCGTCATAACAGCATCATCATCACAGCATCAAGGCAGCGTTATCACTGCATCGTCACAGCATCATCACAACATCATCACAGCATCATCAGAGCATCATTACTACTTACTCACTGCATCATCGCAGCATCATCACAGCATCATCACAACATAATAAGTGTCATCACAGCATCATCACTCCATAATTGCTGCATTATCACAGCATAATCACATCATCATCACAGCATCATCGCATCGTCATCACTGCGTCGTCACAGCATCATCACAACATCATCACAGCATCGTCACTGCATCATCACTGCATTATCACTGCATCATCTCAACATCATCAGAGCATCATCACAGCATCATCAGATCATCATCACAGCATCATCACAGTGTCATCACTACATCATCACAGCATCATCACTGTATCATCACACCATCATCAAAACATCATCACAGCATCATCACTGTATCATCACCGCATCATCACAGCATCATCAGAGCGACATCACAGTGTCATCACTACATCAGCACAGCATCATCACTGCATCATCACCGCATCATCACTGCATCATCACAGCGTCATCACAGTGTCATCACTGCATCATCACACCATAATCACAGCATCATCACACCGTCATCACAGTGTCATCACTGCATGATCACTGCATCATCACTGCATCATCATCACTGCATCATTACTGCATCATAACAGCATCCTCACAGCATCATCACAGAATCATTACAACATAATCACTGCATCATCACAGCGTCATCACAGTACCATAACTGCATCATCACAGCATCATCACAGCATCATCAGAGCTACATCAGAGCATCATCACTGCATCATCACAGCATCATCACAGCATCATCACAGCATCATCAGAGCTACATCAGAGCATCATCACTGCATCATGAAAGCATCATCACTGCATCATCACATCATCATCACATAATCTTCAATGTGTCATCACAGCGTAATCACAAAGTCATCACTTCATAATAAATTGTCATCACAGCGTCATCACAGCATCATCACAGCTGTATCGCAGCGTCATCACAGCATCACCACAGCATCATCACTGCGTCATCACATCATCATCCCACATCATCACAACATCATGACAGCATCATTACTGCTTACACACTGCATCATCACAGCGTCATCATAGCATAATCTCAGAATCGTCACAGCATCATCACTGCATCATCTCACCATCATCACAACATCATCAGTGTCATCACAGCATCATCACTGCGTCATCACAGCATCATCACAGCTTCATAGCTGCATAATCACAGCATCATCACTGCATAATCACAGCATCATCACCGCATCATCCCAGCATCATCACAACATCATGACAGCATCATTACTGCTGACTCACTGAATCATCACATCATCATAAAAACATCATCACTACATCATCACTGTGTCATCACAGCATTATCAGAGCTTCATCACAGCATCATCATTCCGTAGTCACTGCGTCATCAGAACGACATCAGAGCATCATCACAGCATCATCCCATATTCATCACAGCATCATCACATCACCATCACTGCATCATCACAGAATCATCATCTCAGCATCTTCGAAGTGTCATCAGTGCATCGTTACAGCATCATCACAATATCATAAATGCATAATCACTGCATCATCACCGCATCATCATAGGGTCATCACAGCATCAAGACAGCATAATCTCAATATCATCAAAGCATCATTATTGCTTATTCAGTGCATCATCACAGCATCATCACAGTATCATCACTGCATCATCACAGCATCATCTCAGCGTCATCACAGAATTATTACTGCATAATCACTGCATCATCACAGTGTCATCAGAGTATCATCACTGCATCATCATATCATCATCACAGTGTCATCACAGCATCCTCACACCATAATCATAACGTCATCACAGCGTCATCACAGCATCATCACAGCATCATCACAGCATCATCACTGCATCATCACAGCATCATCACAGCGTCATCACAGCATCATCAAATCATCATCACTGTATCATCACAGTGTCATCACAGCATCATCACATCATCATCACAGCATCATAACAGCGTCATCACAGAATCATCACATCATCATCACTGTATAATAACAGTGTCAACACAGCATCATCACATCATCATCATTGCTTCATCGCAGCGTCATCGCTGCATCATCACAGCATCATCACAATGTCCTTGCAGCATCATCACAGCATCATCACAGCATAATCACAGCATCATCACAACATCATAAGAGCGTCATTAGCATCATAATAGCACCATCACCGTGTCATCGCAGTGTCACCAGAACATCAGCACATTATCATCGCAGCGTCAAAAAAATATAATCATAGCATCATCACAGCATTATCACTGCATCATCAATGAATCATCACAGCATAATATCAGCAACATCACAGCATCATTACTGCTTACTCACTGCATCATAACAGCGTCATCACAGTATCATCACTGCATCATCACAGCATCATCACTACATCATCACTGCATCATCAATGAATCATCGCAGAATCATCACTGCATCATAATTACATAATCACAGCGTCATAAATGCATCATCACAGTGTCATCACAGCATCATGTCAGCATCATCACAGCATCACGACAGGGTCATCACAGCATCATCACTGCATCATTACAGCGTCATCACAGCATAATCATAGCATCATCACAACACCACCACAGCGTCATAACAGTATCATCACTGCATCATCACTACATCATTACAGCATCATCACATCATCATCATTGCATCATCACAGCGTCATCGCTGCATCATCACAGCATCATCACAGCATCATTACTGCATCATCACAGCATAATCACAGCATCATCACAACATCATAAGAGCGTCATTAGCATCATAACAGCACCATCACTGTGTCATCGCAGTGTCACCAGAACATCAGCACATCATCATCGCAGCGTCAACAAAACAGAATCATAGCATCATCACAGCATCATCACTGCATTATCAGTGCATCTTCACAGCAACATCTCAGCATCATCTCACCATCATTACTAATTACTCACTGCATCATCACAGCGTCATCACAGTATCATCACTGCATCATCACAGCATCATCACATCATCATCACAACATCATGTAAGTGTCATCACAGCATAATCACTGTGTCATCACTATGTCATCACAGCAAAATCACAATATCATCACAACGTCATTAAAGCGTCATAACTGCATCATCACTGCATCATAACTGCATCATCACATCGTCACCACAGCGTCATCGCAGCAACATCACAGCATCATCACTGCATCGTAACTGCATCATCACGGTATCATCACAGCATCATCACAGCATCACAACAGCATTATCAGAGCATCACAACAGCCTCAACACAGTGTCACCACAGCAACATCACAGAATCATCACAGCATAATCCCAGTGTCACTACAGCATCATTACTGCATAATCACTGCATCATTACAGCATCATCACTGCATCATCACTGCGTCATCACAACGTTATCACAGTATCATCACTGCATCATCATATCATCATCGCAGTGTCATCACTGCATCATCGCAGCATCATCACTGCATAGTCACAGCATCATCGCGTCTTCATACAGGCATCATAACAGGGTCATCACAGCGTCATAACCGCATAAACACTGCATCATCACAGCATCATCATTGCGTCATCACAAAATCATCACAACATCATCGCAGCATCATCACAGCATCACGACAGCGTTACCAGAGCATCACAGCAGTGTCATCACAGTGTCATCACAGAATCATCACATAGTCATCACAACATCATCGCAGTGTCATAAATGCCTCATCACTACATCATCACAACATAATCATAGCATCATCACAGCATCATCACTGTATCAGCAATGCATCGTCACAGCATTATCAAATCATCACTGCACCATCACATCATCATCACTGCATCACCAATGCTTCATCTCAGCGTCATCACAGTATCAATACTGCGGAATCACTGCGTCATCACATCAAAATATCTGCATCATCACATCACCATCACTGCATCATCATATCATCATCACTGCATCATCACTGCGTCATCACAGCATCATCACAGCGTTATCACATAATCACGATGCGGTCATCACAGAGTCATCGCAGAATCATCACAGCATCATCACTGTGTCATCACAGCGTCGTCACAGCATCATCACAATATCATCACAGCTTCATCACAGCCTCATATCTGCATCATCACTGCATAATGACTGCATCATAACAGCATCATAACTACGTCATCATATTGTCATCACAGCATCATCACAGCATCACGACAGCGTCATCACAACATCACGACAGGGTCATCACAGCATCATCACTGCATAGTCACAGAATCATGACCGCGTCATCACAGCATCATCACATCATCATCACTGCATCATCACAGCATTATCACAGCATCATCAAAGCATCATCACAGCGTAATCACAGCATCATCACAGCATCACAACAGCGTCATCACTGCAGCATCACAGCATCATCACAGTATCCTCACAGCATCTTCACTGCATCATCACTACATTGTCACAGCATCATCACATCATCATCACTGCATCATCACAGCATAATCTCAGCATCATCACAGTATCAGTACTGCAGAATCATTGCATCATCACACCATCATCACATCATCGCAGTATCATCATAGCATCACAACAGTTTTATCTGAGCATCACGGCAGTGTAATCATAGCGTCATCACAGATTCATAAGAGCATCCTTGCAGCGTCATCACTGCATCATCACAGTACCATCACATCATAGCAACATCATGAGAACATCATCGCAGAATCATCACTGCATCATCAGAGCATCATCTCAGCATAATCACAGCATCATTAGTGCAGAATCACTACATCATCACATCATCATCACTGCATCATCACATCATCATCACAGCATCATCAGAGCATCATCACTGCGTCATCACTACATAATCATAGCATCATTACTGCGTCATCACTGCATCATCACAGCATAATCTCAGCATCATCACAGTATCAGTATTGCAGAATCATTGCATCATCACACCATCATCACATCATCGCAGTATCATCATAGCATCACAACAGTTTTATCTGAGCATCACGGCAGTGTAATCATAGCGTCATCACAGATTCATAAGAGCATCCTTGCAGCGTCATCACTGCATCATCACAGTACCATCACATCATAGCAACATCATGAGAACATCATCGCAGAATCATCACTGCATCATCAGAGCATCATCTCAGCATAATCACAGCATCATTAGTGCAGAATCACTACATCATCACATCATCATCACTGCATCATCACATCATCATCACAGCATCATCAGAGCATCATCACTGCGTCATCACTACATAATCATAGCATCATTACTGCGTCATCACTGCATCATCAATGCATCATCACAACGCCATCTCAGTATCATCACAGCATCATCACAGCGTCATCACAGCATCACGACAGTGTCATCGTAGCGTCAACACAGCATCATTACATCATGATTATGAGTCATCAGAGCGTCATCGCAGCATCCTCACAACATCATCATAGTACCACTACAGCATCATCACAGAATCACTATAGAGTCATCAAAGCGTCATCACAGCATCATCACAGCATCGTCACAGCGTCATCACAGCATCTTCACATCATCAATACATCATCGAAGCATCATCACTGCGTCATCACAACATCATCACTGCATCATCACAGCGTCATCACATCATCATAACAGCATCATCACATCATCACCACAGCATCATCACAGCATCATCACTGCATCATCATTGCATCGTCGCAGCATTATCAAATCATCACTGCACCATCACATCATCATCACTGCATCATCAATGCTTCATCTCAGCGTCATCACAGTATCAATACTGCGGAATCACTGCGTCATCACATCAAAATATTTGCATCATCACTTCACCATCACTGCATCATCACTGCGTCATCACAGCATCATCATTGCATCATCACAGTGTTATCACATAATCACGATAGGGTCATCACAGAATCATCGCAGCATCGTCACAGCATCATCACTGCGTCATCACAACGTCATCACAGCATCATCACAATATCATCACAGCGTCATAACAGCCTCATATCTGCATCATCACTGCATAATGACTGCATCATAACAGCATCATAACTACGTCATCATATTGTCATCACAGCATCATCACAGCATCACGACAGCGTCATCACAACATCACGACAGGGTCATCGCAGCCTAATCACTGCATCGTCACAGCATCATCACAGCATCATCACTGCATCGTCACATCATCATTGCGTCATCATCAAAGCATAATCACACTGTCATAACTGCATAAACTCTGCATCATCACAGCATCATCACTGCGTCAATACAGCATCATCATTGCATCATCACTGCATCACCTCAGCATCATAACATCATCATTACTACATCATCACAGCATAATCATTGCATCATCACAGCATCACGACAGCGTTATCAGAGCATCACGACAGAGTCATCACAGCGTCATCACAGAATCATCACAGCATCATCGCAGTGTCATCACTGAATCATCACAGCATCATCAAAATATAATCATAGCATCATCACAGCATCATCACTGCATCATCAAGGAATCATCACAGCATCATCTCAGCAACATCACAGCATCATTACTGCTTACTCACTGCATCATAACAGCGTCATCACAGTATCATCACTACATCATCACTACATCATCAATGCATCATCACTGAATCATCGCAGAATCATCACTGCATCATAGCTACATAATCACAGCATCATAAATGCATCATCACAGTGTCATCACAGCGTCATCTCAGCATCATCACAGCATCACGACAGGGTCATCACAGCATCATCACTGCATCATTACAGCGTCATCACTGCATCATCACTGCATCATCACAACACCATATCAGCATCATCACAGCGTCATTACTGCTTACTCACTGCATCATCACAGCGTCATCACAACATCATCACAGTGTCATCACAGCATCATCACTGCATAATCACTGCATCATCACGGCATAATCACAACATCATCTCAGCTTCATCACAGAATCATTACTGCATAATCACTGCATCATCACAGCATCATTACAGCATCATAGAATCATAATCACGACAGCATTTCTGCATCATCACTGCATCATCATAACGTCATCAAAGCATCATCACTACATCATCAAATTGTCATCACAGCATCATCGTGGCCTCATCACGGCGTCATCACAGCATCATCACTGCATCATCACTGCGTCCTCAAAGCATCATCACTGCATCATCAGATCATCATCACATCATCGACACAGCGTCATCACTGCGTCAACACAGCGTCACCACATTGTCCTCACTGCATGGTCACAGCATCATCACAACATCATCACAGCATCATCGGATCATCATCACATCATCATCACAGCATCATCACAGAATCGTAGCTGCATAATCACAGCATCATAATAAGGTCATCACAGCGTCATCACAGCATCATCACAGCATCTACACTGCATCATCAGAGAATCATCAAAGCATCATAACTGCGTCACCACAGCGTCATCACAACATCATCACTGAATCATCACTGCATCAGCACAGCATCATTACTGCATTATCACTGCATCATCACAGCTTCATCACTGCACCATCACTGCATCATGACATCATCATCACAGCATCATCATGACATCTAAGCAGCATCATCACAGTATTACGAAGGCATCATCACAGTGTTATCATAGCATCATCACAATATCCTCAAAGCATCGTCACTGCTTATTCACAGCGTCATCGCAGCTTCATCACTGCTTCATCAGAGCATCATCACAACATTATCGCTGCATCATCACAGTCATCACAGCGTCATCACAACGTCATTACTGCATCATCACTTCGTAATCAGAGCATCATGACTTCATCATCACAGCACCATTACTGCATCAGCACAAAATCATCACAGTGTCATCACAGCATCATCACTGCATCATCACTACATCATCACAGCATCATCACAGCATCATGGCAGCATCATGGCAGCGTCATCACATCGTCATAATTGTATCATCACAGCGTCATCATAGAATCATTACAGCCTCATCACAGCATCATCACAGCGTCATCACAGCGGCGTAACTGCATCCTCACTGCATCATCACCGCATCACCATCATCACAGCATCACAAGCTGTGATGACACTGTGATGACACTGTAAGGACGCTGTGATGATGCGGTGATGCTCTGATCATGTGTGCTGTGCATCACAGCGTCATCACAGCATCATCACAGCGTCATCAAATTATCATCACTGCATCATCAGAGCATCATCAGAGCATTGGTGTAGATGCACTTCAGCTGGGCCATTGCCCTATCCTCCGGCCTTGCCATTGTTCCCTCTGGCACAGCCCCAATAATCCTTGCTTCAGCCACATCCCCCTTCTTACCTAGTTTAAAGCCCTCTCAATGAGCCCTGCCAGCTCCTGGCCCAGGATCCTTTTTCCCCTAAAAGACAGGGACCCGTCTGCGGCCATCAGGCCAGGTGCTGAGTAAAGTGCCCCATGGTCGAAAAACCCAAGATTTCTGTGTTGGCACCAGAAATGATGATGTTATGATGCTGTGGTGATGCTGTTGTGATAATGCTGTGATGGTGCTGTGATAAGTCTGTTATGACGCAGTGATGATGCTCGGATGATGCAGTGATGTTGCAGTAGTCACGCTGTGATGTTGCTTTGATGATGCTGCGATGAATTTCTGGTGATGCTCTGATGATGCTGTGATGATGCTGTGATGATGCTGTAATAATGCTGTGATGATATGATGATGCTGCAATGCTGCCGTGATGATCCTCTGATGACACGTTGATGACGCTGTGAGGCTTTGATGATGCTGTGATGATGCTCTGATGACGCTGTAATGATGCAGTGATGATGCTGTGATAACGCTGTGATGACGCTTTGACGACGCTTTGATGACGCTGTGATGATTTTGTTATGATGCTGTTGTGATGCTGTGATGATACAGTGATGATGCTGCGATGATGCTGTTGTGATGCTGTGTTGACGCTTTGATGACACTATGATAATGTTCTGATGATGCAGTAATCATGCAGTGATGACGCAGTGATGATGCTGTGATGATGCTGTAATGATGCAGCGATGATGCTGTGATGATGTGATTATGCTGTGATGACGCTACGATAATGCTATTATGATGCTGTGATGACACTGTGATCATGCTGTGGTCATGCTGTGATGATGCAGTAATGACGCTGCGATGATGCTTTGATGATTCTGTGTAGATGCAGTGATGACGCTGTGATGACGCTATTATGATGCAGTGATGATGCAGTGATGATACTGTGACAATGTAGTGGTGATGACGCATTGATGACGCTGTGATGATGCTGTGATGACGATGTGATGATGTTGTGATGACTACGATGATGCAGTGATGACACTGTGATGGCACTGTGATGCCTTGTTGAAGCTCTGATGATGCATTGAAAATGCACTGATTATGCAGTGATGATGTTGTCTTGATACTGTGATGATGCTGTGATGACAGTTCTATGACACTGTGATTATGTTCTGATGATGCAGTGATGATGCTGTGATGATGCAGTGATGACTCAATGATGATGCTGATATGATGCTCTGATGATGCTGTGACGGTGGTTTGATGACACTGTGATGACGTTTTGATGATGCAGTGATGACGCTGTGATGACGAGGCGATGATGCTGTTGTGATGCACTGATGATGCTGTGATGACGGTTTGATGACACTGTGATGATGTTCTGATGATGCAGTGATGACGTAGTGTTGACGCTCTGATGACGCAATGATGATGCTGGGATGATGCTGTGATGATGATGTGATGATGCTGTGATGTCACTGTTATGATGTTGTGATGATGATGCAGTTATGCTGCTGTGATGATGAAATGATTATGCAGTGATGATGCTGTGATGATGCTGTGGTGATGTTGTGGTAATGCAGTGATGATGATGTGATGATGCAGGGATGATGCTGTGATGATGCTGAGATGATGCTGTGATGACGCTGTGATGATGCAGTGTGTAAGTAGTAATAATGCTGTCATGATGTTGTGATGATGCTGGGATGATGATGTGATGAAGCAGTGATGATGCTGTGGTGATGCTGTGATGACGCTGCGATATAGCTGTGATGACGCTGTGATGACAATTTGATGATGAAGTGATGACTGTGATTACGCTGTGATGACGCATTGAAGATCATGTGATGATGATGTGATGATGCAGTGATGATGCTGTCATCATGCAGTGATGATGCTCTGATGTCGCTCTGATGATGCTGTGATGATGCAGTTTTGGTACTGTGATGACGCTGTGATGATGCAGTGATGGTGGTGTGATGATGTTGTGATGATGCAGTAATGATGATGTGATGATGCAGATATGATGGTGTTATGATGCAGTGAATACACCGTGATGACGCTGTGATGATGCAGTGACTAAGCAGTAATGATGCTGCGATGATGCTGTGATTATGCTGTGATGATGAGGTGATGATGCAGTGATTATGCAGTGATGATGCTGTCATGATACTCTAATGATGCTCTGATGATGCAGAGATGATGCAGTGGTTTTTCTGTGATGATGTTGTAATGATGATAATGTGATGATGCTGTGATAATGCAGTGATTATGCTGTAATGATATTCGGATGACACTGAGATAATGCTCTGATGCTGTAGTGATGATGCTGTGAAGATGCAGTCAGGACGCAGAGATGATGCTGTGATGACAATGCGAAGATGCTGTGATGATGCAGTGATGGCGCAGTGATGATGCTGTGATGACACTGTGATTATGTGGTGATGATGATATGATGATGCTGTGATGATGCTGTGATGATGCTGAGATTATGCAGCTATGACGCTGTGATGACATAGTGATGATGCTGTGATGACACTGTGATGATTATGTCATGATGCAATGATGATGCAGTGGTGATGCTCTGATGATGCTGTAATGATGCTGTGACGATGAAGTGATGGTGCAGTGATGATGATGTGATGATGCTGTGATGATGTTGTGATGATGCTGTGAAGATGCAGTGATGACGCTGCGATGATGCTGTGATGATGCTGTGATGATGCTGTGATGACGTTGCGACAACGATATGATGATCCTGTGATTACTCTGTGATGACGTTTCGATGAAACTGTTATGATGCTGTGATGATGCAGTGGTGATGCTTTGATGACGCTGTGATGATGCTGTGATGATAGATTGATTATACTGTGATGATGTTGTGATGATGCTGTTATGATGAAATGATGATGATGGGATGATGCAATGATGACGCTGTGATGATGCTGTGGTGATAGATTGATTATACTGTGATGATGTTGTGATGATGCTGTTATGATGAAATGATGATGATGGGATGATGCAATGATGATGATGTGATGATGCAGTGATGATACTGGTACGACGCTGTCATAATGCAGTGATTATGCAGTAATGATTCTGTGAAAATGCTGAGATGATGCTGTGATGATGTAGTGATGACGCAGTGATGATGCTTTGATGACAATGCCAAGATTCTGTGATGATGCTGTGATGATTCCTTGATGACTCTGTGATGATGCTGTGATAGTGCAGTGATTATGCAGTGTTTATGCTGTGATGATGCTCTGATTATGTTGTGATGATGCTGTGATGATATTGTGATGATGCAGTGATGATGTTGTGATAACACAGTGATGATGCTGTGATGATGCAGTCTGAATGATGTGATGATGCTGTGAAGATGCAGTTCTGTTGCAGTGATGATGCTGTGATGATGCTGTGATGATGCTGTGATGATGCTGTAATGATGCTGTATTGATGTTGTGATGATGCAATGATGATGTTGTGATGGCGAAGTGATGATGCTGTGATTATGCAGTGATCATGTAGTGATGATGATGTGATGACGCAGTGATTCTGCAGTAATGATGCAGTGATGATGCTGTGATGACGCTGCGATGATGATGTGATGATGCTGTGATGACGCTCTGATGACACTATTATGATGCTGAGATGATTCAGTGATGATGCCATGATGATGCTGTGATGATGCTGTTATGACGCTGTGATGACGCAGTGATGATGCTGTGATGATGCAGTGATGAGGCAGCGATAATGTTCTGATGACGCTATGATGATGCTTTGATGATTCTGTGATGATGCAATGGTGACGCTGCGAATCTTTGTTTATGCTGTGATGATGCTGTGATGATGCTTTCATGATTCTGTGAAGATGCAGTGATGACGACATGATGACGCTGTGATGATGTTGTTATGACGCAGTGATGATGCAGTGATGATGCTGTGACGATGTAGTGGTGATGACGCATTGATGACGCTGTGATGATGCTGTGATGATGATGTGATGATGCTTTGATGACTCAATGATGATGCAGTGATGACACTGTGATGACGCTGTGATGACGCTGTGATGCTGTGATGGTGATGCGATGATGCTGTGATGATGCAGTGATGATGCAGTGATGATGCAGTGAAGATGCAGTGATGATGCTCTCGTGATCCTTTGATGAAGCTGTGATGCTTTCCTGATTATTTGATGATGTTGTGATGATGCAGTGATGATGCAGTTATGATGCTGTGATGATGCAGTGATGATGCTGCGATGATGCTGTGTTAATGCTGTGATGATGCTGTGATGACACTGTGATGACGAACTGATAATGTTGTTATTATGCTGTGATGATTCTGTGATAATGCGTTGATGATGCTGTGATGACACTTTCTTGACACTGTGATGATGCTGTGTTGATGCTGTGATGAAGCTCTGATGACGCTGTGATGGTTCTTTGATGACGCTCTGATAACGCAGTGGTGATGCTGTGATGACACTGTGATGACTCTGATGATGCTGTGATGCTTTAATGATGCTGTGATGATGCTGCGATGATGCTGTGATGATGGTGTGATGACGCAGTGATGATACTGTTGGGATGCTGTGATGATAATATTGAGATGCTGCAGTGATGACGCTGTGATGGTGCTGTGATGGTGCTATGATGACGTTGTGATGATGCTGTGATGAGGCTTTGATGACAGTGTGATTATGTTCTGATGATGCTGTGATGACGCAGTATTGATGTGATGATGCTGCAATGATGCTGTGATGATTCTGTGATGATGTTGTGATGATGCTGTGATGACGCTGCGATAACAGTGTGATGATGCAGTAATGATGCTGTGACGACGCACTGATTCTGCTGTGTTGATGCTGTAATGATGCAGTCATGATGCAATAATGATGTTGTGATGATGCTGTGATTACGTTGCGATCACACTGTGATGATGCTGTGATGATGCAGTAATGATGCTGTGATGACGCACTGATGATGCTGTGATGATGCTGTAATGAAGCAGTGATGATGCAGTAATGATGCAGTGATGATGCTGTGATGATGCTGTGATGACGCTGCGATGATGCTGTGATGATGCAGTGATGACGCTGTGATGATCCTCTGATGATGCTGTGATGACGCAGTGATGACTCTGTGATGATGCTGTAATAATGCTGTGATGATAGGATGATGCTCTAGTGATGCCGTGATGATGCTCTGATGACACTTTGATGACGCTGTGATGCTTTGATGATGCTGTGATGATGCTCTGATGACGCTGTAATGATGCAGTGATGATGTAGTGATGATGCTGTGATGACGCTTTGATGACGCTGTGATGATTTTGTTATGATGCTGTTGTGATTCTGTGATGATGCAGTGATAATGCTGCGATGATGTTGTTGTGATGCTGTGATGATGCTGTGATGATGCTCTGATGACGCTGTAATGATGCAGTGATGATGCTGTGATAACGCTGTGATGACGCTTTGACGACGCTGTGATGATTTTTTTATGATGCTGTTGTGATGCTGTGATGATGCAGTGATGATGCTGCGATGATGCTGTTGTGATGCTGTGATGATGCTGTGTTAACGCTTTGATGACACTATGATAATGTTCTGATGATGCAGTAATCATGCAGTGATGATGTTCCGATGATGCAGTGATGATGCTGTGATGATGCTGTAATGATGCAGCGATGATGCTGTGATGATGTGATTATGCTGTGATGACGCTACGATAATGCTGTTATGATGCTGTGATGACGCTGTTATCATGCTGTGGTCATGCTGTGATGACGCTGCGATGATGCTTTCATGATTCTGTGAAGATGCAGTGATGACGACATGATGACGCTGTGATGATATTGTTATGACGCAGTGATGATGGAGTGATGATGCTGTGACGATGTAGTGGTGATGACGCATTGATGACGCTGTGATGATGCTGTGATGATGATGTGATGATGCTTTGATGACTCAATGATGATGCAGTGATGACACTGTGATGGCACTGTGACGCCTTGTTGAAGCTTTGATGATGCATTGATAATGCACTGATTATGCAGTGATGATGTTGTCTTGATACTGTGATGATGCTGTGATGATACTGTGATGACAGTTTTATGACACTGTGATTATGTTCTGATGACCCAGTGATCATGCTGTGATGATGCAGTGATGACGCGGTGATGATGCTGATGTGATGCTCTGATGATGCTGTGATGACGCTTTGATGACACTGTGATGTTGTTGTGATGATCCAGTGATGATGCTGTGATGATGCTGTGATGCTCTGATGATGATGTTATGATGCTGTGATGATGCAGCGATTTTGCTGTGATAATGCTGTGATGATGTTGTGATGATGGTGTGATTATGCTATGCTGATGCTGTGATGACGCTCTCATAACATTTTGATGACGCTCTGATGCTGTGGTGATGTTGTGATACTGCTGTGATGATGCTGTTGTGATGCTGCAATGATGCTGTGATGACGCTTTGATGACAATATTATGATGTTTTGATGATGCAATAATGATGCTGTGATGACGTATTGATGATGTTGTGTTTATGCTTTGATGATGCTGTTACGATGCAGTAATGATGTTGAGATGATGCTGTGATGACGCTGTGATGATGTTGTGATGACGCTGTGATGATGCAGTGATGACGCTGCGATGATGCAGTGATGACGCTGCGATATGCTGTGATGATGCTGTGATGACGCTTTGATCACTGCATCATCTCTGCATCATCACTGCATCACCACAGCATCATCTCTACGTAATCAAAACATCATCACAGCATATGCACAACATCATCACTGTGTCCTCACTGCATCCTCACAGCATCATCACTTCATCATTAAAGCATCATCTCAGTGTCATCACAGCATCATTTCTGCATAATCACTGCATTATCACAGCGTCATCACAGTATCATCACTGCATCATCACATCATCATCACTTCATAATCCCATCATCATCACTGCATCATCACAGCTTCATCACAACATCATCACAGCATCATTACAGTGTCTTTACAGCATCATCACTGCATAATTACTGCATAAAAACCGTATAATCACAGCATCATCACAGCATCATTGCAGCATCATTACTGCTTACTCACTGCATCATCACAGCGTCATCACGGTGTATTCACTGCATCATAACACCATCATATCTGCATCATCACATCATCATCACTGCATCAACACAACATCATCACACCACCATCATGGTTTCATCACTGCGTCATCACAGCATCATAACAGTATCATCGCAGCGTCATCACTTTGTGATCAGAGCGTCATCACATCACCATCACTGCATCATCACAGAATCATCATCTCAGCATCTTCGCAGTGTCATCAATGCATCGTTACAGCATCATCACAATATCATCACAGCATCGTCACTGCATCATCACTGCATCACCACTGCATCATCACAATATCCTCTCAACATCATAAATGCATAATCACTGCATCATCACCGCATCATCACAGGGTCATCACAGCATCATCACTGCATCATCACTGCATCATGACACCATCATCACTGCATCATCGCTGCATCATCACAGCATCATCTCAGCGTCATTACAGAATTATTACTGCATAATCACTGCATCATCACAGCGTCATCACAGTATCATCACTGCATCATCATCATCACAGTGTCGTCACAGCATCCAAACAGCACGATCATAGCGTCATCACAGCATCCTCACTACGTCATCACATCATCATCACTGCATCATAACAGCGTCATCACAGCATCATCACATCATCATCACTGCATCATCCCATATTCATCACAGCATCATCACATTATCATCGCAGCGTCATCACTTTGTGATCAGAGCGTCATCACATCACCATCACTGCATCATCACAGAATCATCATCTCAGCATCTTCGCAGTGTCATCAATGCATCGTTACAGCATCATCACAATATCATCACAGCATCATAAATGCATAATCACCGCATCATCACAGGGTCATCACAGCATCATCACAGCATCATCACAACGTGATCAATGCATCATCACATCATAATCACAGCATCATCATAGCATCATTACTGCGTCATCACTACATCATCACAGCATCATCACTGCATCAGCACAACGTCATCTCAGTATCGTCACAGCATCATCACAGCGTCATCACAGCATCACAACAGTGTCATCGCAGTGTCATCACAGCATCATCATAGTACAACTACAGCATCATCACAGAATCACTATAGAGTCATCAAAGCGTCATCACAGCATCACCACAGCATAGTCACTGCGTCATAACAGCATCATCACATCATCACCACAGCATCATCGCAGCATCATGAATGCGTCATCACAACATCATCACAGCGTCATCACTGCAACATCACAGCATCATCACATCATCATAACAGCATCATCACATCATCACCACAGCATCATCGCAGCATCATAACTGCGTAAAAACTGCATCATCACAGCATCATTACTACGTCATCAAAGCATCATAACAGCATCATCACAGCATCATCACATCGCCATGACAGCATCATCAGTGCATCATCACTGCATCATCACATGAAGTGCATCATCATTGCATCATCACAGAAGCATCACAACATCATCGCAGCATTGTCACAGCGTTACGACAACGTTATCAGACCATCACGACAGCATCATCACAGCGTCATCACAGCATCATCGCAGCCTCATAACTGCATCATCACAGCATCATCAAAACATTATCTTACCATCATCACAGCATTATCACTGTATCATCACTGCATCGTTACAGCATCATCTCAGCATTATCACAGTATCAATACTGCAGAATCACTGAATCATCACATCATCATCAGTGCGTCATCACATCATCATCACTACATCATCACATAATCACCACTGCATCATCACAGTGTTATCACATCATCATCACAGCATTATCACATCATTATCACTGCATCATCACAGCATCATCGCAGCATCATCACGTCATCATCGCAGCGTAATCACTGCATCGTCACAGCATCATCACAGCATCATCACCACATCGTCACATCATCATCGCATCGTCATCAAAGCATAATCACAGTGTCATAACTGCATAAACTCTGCATCATGACAGCATAATCACTGCGTCAATACAGCATCATCATTGCATCATCACTGCATCACCTCAGCATCATAACATCATCATTACTACATCATCACAGCATAATCCTTGCATCATCACAACATCATCGAAGCATCATCACAGCATCACGACAGCGTTATCAGAGCATCACGACAGAGTCATCACAGTATCATCACTGCATCATCAATGAATCATCACAGCATCATCTCAGCAACATCACAGCATCATTACTGCTTACTCACTGCATCATAACAGCGTCATCACAGTATCATCACTGTATCATCACAGCATCATCACTACATCATCACTGCATCATCAATGAATCATCGCAGAATCATCATTGCATCATAGCTACATAATGACAGCGTCATAAATGCATCATCACAGTGTCATCACAGCGTCATCTCAGCATCGTCACAGCATCACGACAGGGTCATCACAGCATCATCACAGCATCATCACAACACCACCACAGCGTCATCACAGTATCACGACAGCGTCATCACAGTATCATCACTGCATCATCATAACGTCATTGCAGAGTCATCACTGCATCATCACAGTATCATCACAGCATCATCACTGCATCATTACTGCAGAATCACTGCGTCATCACATCATCATCACTACATGATCACTGCATCATCACAGCATCATCACTGAGTCATCACAACATCACCATTGCATCATCACAATATCATCACAGCATCATCACAGCATCATCACAGCATCATCACTGCATCAGAACTGCATCGTCACAGCATCATCACATCATTCACACTGTATCATCACCTCATGATCACTGCATCATCACAGCATCATCGCAGCATTATCACTGCGTTATCACAACATCATCACTGCATCATCACAATATCATCACAGCATCATCACATCATCATCACTGCATCATCACACCATCATCAGAGAATCATCACATCATCATCACAGCATCATCACAACATAATCAGAGCATCATCATAGCATAAACACTGCATAATCACTGCACTGTCACAGCATCATCACTGCATCATCACAGTATCATCAGAGCGATATCACAGCATCATCACTTCATCATCACTACATGATCACTGCATCATCACAGCATCATCACAGCGTCATCACTGCATCATCACTGCGTCATCAAAGCATCATCACTGAGTCATCACAGCATGATCACAGCATCATAGGTACATAATCATAGCATCATCACATCATCATCACAGCGTCATCACAGCATCATCACAGCATCTACATTGCATCATCAGAGAATCATCAAAGCATCATCACTGCGTCACCACAGCGTCATCACTACATCATCACTGAATCTTCACTGCATCGTCACTGCATCATCACAGCATCATCACTGCATCATCACTGCATCACCACAGCACCATTACTGCGTAATCCAAACATCATCACAGCACCAGCACAACATCATTTCTGCATAATTACTGCCTCATCACAGCATCATTGAAGTGTCATGACAGCATCATCACTGCATAATCACCGCATCATAACCACATAATCACAGCATCATCACAGCATCATCGTAGGTTCATTACTGCTTACTCACTGCATCATCACAGCGTCATCACTGCATCATCAGTGCATCATCACAGCATCATCACAGCATCATAAGAGCTTCATCACTGCTTCATCACGGCATCATCACATCATCATCACAGCATCATCATGCCATCACAGCAGCATCATCACAGTATTTCGACAGCGTCATCACCGCGTTATCATAGCATCATCACAATATCGTCACAGCATCATCACTGCTTATTCACAGCATCATCGCGGCTTCATCACTGCTTCATCAGAGCATCATCACAACATTATCGCTACATCATCACAGAGTCATCACAGCATCATTACTGCATCATCACTGCATCATCACTTCGTAATCAGAGCATCATGACTTCATCATCACAGCACCATTACTGCATCATCACAACATCATCACAGTGTCATCACAGCATCATCACAGCCTCATCACTGCATCATCACAGCGTCATCACAGCGTCGTAACTGCATCATCACCGCATCACCATCATCACAGCATCACAAGGTATGATGACACTGTGATGACACTGTAAGGACGCTGTGATGATGCTGTGATGATGCGGTGATGATGCTGTGATGATACTATGGTGATGCTGTGATGACGCTGTGATGCTCTGATCATGTGTGCTGTGCATCACAGCGTCATCACAGCATCATCACAGCATCATAGCGTCATCAAATTATCATCACTGCATCATCAGAGCATCACCAGAACTTCATCGCAGCATCATCAAAGGAACATCTCAGTGTCATCACAGCGTCACTACTGCAACATCACAGCATCATCAGAGCATTGGTGTAGATGCACTTCAGCTGGGCCATTGCCCTAACCTCCGGCCTTGCCATTGTTCCCCCTGGAACAGCCCCAATAATCCTTGCTTCAGCCACATCCCCCTTCTTACCTAGTTTAAAGCCCTCTCAATGAGCCCTGCCAGCTCCTGGCCCAGGATCCTTTTTCCCCTAAAAGATAGGGACCCGTCTGCGGCCATCAGGCCAGGTGCTGAGTAAAGTGCCCCATGGTCGAAAAACCCAAGATTTCTGCGTTGGCACAAGAAATGATGATGTTATGATGCTGTGGTGATGCTGTTGTGATGATGCTGTGATGATGATTTGATGACACAGTGATGATGCAGTGATGATGCTGTGATGGTGCTGTGATGACGCTTTGATGATGTTGTGATGATGCTTTCATGACGCTGCGATAACGCTGTGATGGTGCTGTGATGAGGCTGTGATGAAGTTCTGGTGATGCTCTGATGATGCAGTGATGATAATTTGATGACGCTGTGATGCTGTGATGATGCCGGGATGATGCTCTGATGATGCTGTGATGATGTTGCGATGATGCTGTGATGACGCTTTGATGACAATGTGATTATGCTGTTATGACGCTGTTATGACACTGTGATGATGCAGTGTTTATGTAGTGATGATGCAGTTATGATACTGTGATGATGCAGTGATGACGCTCTGATGACGCTCTGATGACACTGTGATGATGCTGTTGTGATGTTGTGATGAGGCTTTGATGACACTGTGATGATGTTGTGATGACGCTGTGATGACGCTGTGATGATGCAGTCATGATGATGTGATGATGTTGTGATGATGCTCTGATGATGCACTGATGATGATGTAATGATGCAGTGATGACGCAGTGATGATGCTGTGATGCTTTCATGATGCTATGATGATGCTGTGATGATGCTGTGATGACGCTGCGATGATGCTGTGATGTTGCAGTGATGATGCATTGATAACGCTGCAATGATGCTGCGATGATGTTGTCATGATGCTGTGATGATGCAGTGATGACACTGCGATGATGCTGTTATGTGATGCTGCACCATCAGATGTATTGATGATGCATTTATGATGATGTGTTTATGCTGTGATGACGCTGTGATGATGCAGTGATAATGCAGTGTTGATGCAGTTATGACGCTGTGTTGAGGCTCTGATAGTATTGTGATGATGCTGTGATGATGGTGTGATGACACTGCGATGATGCTGTGATGACGCCGTGATAACGCTCTGATGACGCTGTGATGCTCTGATGATTGTGTGATGACGCAGTGATGACACTGCGATGATATTGTAATGATGCAGTGACGATGCTGTGATGATGCAGTGATGATGCTTTGGTGATGCTGTGATGATGCTCTGATGATGCTGTAATGACGGAGTGATGATGCAGTGATGATGCTGTGATGACGCTGTTATGACACTTTGATGATGCTGTGATGCTGTGATGATGTTGGTATGATGATGTAATGATGCAGTGATGATGCTGTGATAATGTTGTGATGGTGCTGTGATGATGCTGTGATCATGCTGTGATGATGCAGTGATACCGCTGCAATGAAACAGTGATGATTCTGTGATGATGCAGTGATGGCGACGCTGTGATGCATTGATGATGCTCTGATGATGCTGCGATGATGCTGTTGTGATGCTTTGATGATGCAGTGATGATGCAGTGATGATTCTGTGGTGACGCTGAGATGATGCTGTGATGACGCCTGGATGATGCAGAGATGACACTGTGATGATGCTGTTGTGATGCTGTGATGATGCAGTGATGATGCTGTGATGACACAGTGATGGTGCAGTGATGATGTGATGATGACGCTGTGATGATTCTGTGATGACGCTGTGATGACGCTGTGATGATGCTGTGGTGATGCATTGATGACACTGTGATGATGCTGTGAGGATGCTGTTGTGATGCTCTGATTATGCTGTGATTATGCTGTCATGACACTGTGATGATGTTGTGATGATGCTGTAATGATGCTGTGATGATGCTGTGATGACTCTGCGATGATGCTGTGATGATGCAGTGATGATGCTGTGATGATGCTGTGATGACGCTTTGATAATGCTTTGATTATTTGATGATGCTGTGATGATGCTGTGATGACGCTGTGATGACGCTGTGATTATGTGATGATATTGTGATGATGCTGTGGTGATGCTGTGATGACGTTTTCATGATGCAGTTATCATGATGTTATGATGCTGTGATAATGCTTTGATGACGCTTTGATGACACTGTGATGATGCAGTGATGATGCAGTGATGATGCTGTGATGATCAGTGATGGTGCTACGATGATACTGTTGTGATGCTGTGATGATGCTGTGTTCACGCTTTGATGACACTATGATAATGTTCCGATGATGCAGTAATGATGCAGTGATGACGCAGTGATGATGCTGTAATGATGCAGCGATTATGCTGTGATGATGTTGTGATTATGCTGTGATGACGCTACGATAATGCTGTTATGATGCTGTGATGACGCTGTGATCATGCTGTGATCATGCTGTGATGATGCATTGATGACGCTGCGATGATGCTTTGATGATTCTGTGAAGATGCAGTGATGACGATGTGATGACGCTGTGATGATGCTGTTATGACACAGTGTTGATGCAGTGATGACGCTGTGACGATGTAGTGGTGATGACGCATTGATGACACTGTGATGATGATGTGATGATGCTGTGATGACTATGATGATGCAGTGATGACACTGTGATGGCACTGTGATGCCTTGTTGAAGCTCTGATGATGCATTGATAATGCACTGATTATGCAGTGATGATGTTGTCTTGATACTGTGATGATGCTGTGATGATACTGTGATGACGGTTTTATGACACTGTGATTATGTTCTGATGACCCAGTGATCATGCAGTGATGATGCTGTGATGACGCGGTGATGATGCTGTTGTGATGGTCTGATGATGCTGTGATGACGGTTTGATGACACTTTGATGTGGTTGTGATGATGCAGTGATGATGCTGTGATGATTCTGTGATGCTCTGATTATGATGTTATGATGCTGTGATGATGTAGTAATGATGCTGTGATGATGCTGTGATGACGCTTTGATCACTGAATCATCACTGTATCATCACTGCATCACCACAGCATCATCACTGTGTAATCAAAACATCATCACAGCCTCATAACTACATAAACACTGCATCATCACAGCATCATCACTGCGTCATCAGAGCGTCATAACAGCATCATCACAGCATCATCATTGCATCATCACTGCATCATCTCAGCATCATAATAGTGTCATCAGTGCGTCATCACAGTCTTCACAACATCATCACATCATCATCGCAGCGTCATCACTGCATCATCACAGTATCATCACAGCATCATCACTGCATCATTACTGCAGAATCACTGCGTCATCACATCATCATCACTACATGATCACTGCATCATCACAGCATCATCACTTCGCCATCACAACATCATCATTGCATCATCACAACATCAATACAGCATCATTACAGCATCATCACAGCATCATCACATCATCACAGCATCATCACAGCATCATCACTGCAACAGAACTGCATCTTCACAGCATCATCACATCATTCAGACTGCATCATCACAGCATCATCACTGTGTTATCACAACATCATCACTGCATCATCACAATATCATCACAGCATCATCACAACATAATCAGAGCATCATCACAGCATAAACACTGCATAATCACTGCACTATCACAGCATCATCACAGAGTCATCAAGGAATCATCACAGCATCATCACAGAATCTTGGCATTGTCATCAAAGCATCATCACTGCGTCATCACTACATCATCACAGCATCATCTCAGCATTTTCACAGAATCATTACTTCATAATCACTGCATTATGACAGCGTCGTACCAGTATCATCACTGCATCATCACATCATCATCATTGCATCATCCCATCATCATCATTTCATCATAACAGCATCATCACAACATCATCACAGTATAATCAATCTATCACCACAGCATCATCACAGCGTCATCATTGCATCATCCCATCATCATCATTTCATCATAACAGCATCATCACAACATCATCACAGTATAATCAATCTATCATCACAGCATCATCACAGCGTCATCAAAGCATCACCACTGCATCATCACAGCATCATAACAGTTTCATCGAAACGTCATCACAGAGTAATCACAGGATCATCATATCGTCGTCGCAACGTCATCACAGCATCATCACAGCATCATCACAGCATCATCGCAGCGTCATCACTGCATCTTCACAGCATCATCACAACATCATCACAGCATCATCACATCATCATCACTGCACCATCACTTCATCGTCACAGCATCATTACAGCATCATCAGAGCATCACCACTGCATCATCATTGCATCATGACATAATCATCACAGTGTCATCACAGCATCATCACTATGTCATCACAGCGTCATAGCTGCATAATCTCAGCATCATCACAGCATCATCACAGCATCATCATATCATCATCACCACATAATCACAGTGTCATCACAGCATCATCACTGCGCCATCACTGCATCATCACAGCATCTTCGCATTGTCATCACAGCATCATCTCTGCGTCCTGACTGCATCTTCACAGCATCATCACTACAGCATCAGACCATTATCTCAGTGTCATCCGAATATCATTACAGCATAATCACTGCATTATCACAGCATCATCACATTATCATCATTACAACATCATCACAGAAAAATCACTGCATCATCTCTGCATCATCAGAGCATCATTAGAGTATCATGACAACATCATCACTGCATAATCACTGCATCATCGCAGCATCATTACTGCTTAGTCACTGCATCATCACAGCGTCATCACGGTGTATTCACTGCATCATAACACCATCATATCTGCATCATCACATCATCATTACTGCATCATCACAACATCATCACACCACCATCACAGTGTCATCACTGCATCATCACAGGGTCATCACAGCATCATTACAGCATCATCAATGCATCATCACAGCGTCATCACTATATCATCACTGCATCATCACAGCATCATCACAGAATCATCACTGCGTCATCACTGCATCATTACTGCATCATCACAGCATCATCACAGCATCATCACAGAACCATTACTACATAATCACTGCATCATCACAGCGTCATCACAGTACCAAAACTGCATCATCACAGCATCATCACAGAATCATCACTGCGTCATCACTGCATCATTACTGCATCATCACAGCATCATCACAGCATCATCACAGAACCATTACTACATAATCACTACATCATCACAGTGTCATCACAGTACCAAAACTGCATCATCACAGCATCATCAGAGCGACATCAGAGCATCATCACTGCATGATGACAGCATCATCACTGCATCATCACATCATCATCACATGATCTTCAATGCGTCATCACAGCGTAATCACAAAGTCATCACTTCATCATCAAATTGTCATCACAGCTATATCGCAGCGTCATCACAGCATCACCACAGCATCATCACTGCTTCATCACATCATCATCCCAGCATCATCACAACATCATGACAGCATTATTACTACTTACACACTGCATCATCACAGCGTCATCACAGCATCATCTCAGCATCATCACAGCATCATCCCTGCATCATCACATCATCATCACTGCATTACCACAGCATCACCACAGCATCATCACAGCGTAATCACAGCATCATCACAGCAGGATTGCAGCGTCATCACTGCAGCATCACAGCGTCATCACAGTATCCTCACAGCATCTTCACTGCATCATCACTACATTGTCACAGCATCATCACATCATCATCACTGCATCATCACAGCATCATCACAGCATAATCTCATCATCATCACAGTATCAGTACTGCAGAATCATTGCATTATCACACCATCATCACAACATCATCGCAGCATCATCATAGCATCACGACAGTGTTATCTGAGCATCACGACAGCGTAATCATAGCGTCATCACAGATTCATCAGAGCATCATTGCAGCGTCATCGCTGCATCATCACAGTATCATCACATTGTGAGGAATGTTTTAACAATTCGTGTCCATAAAGAACAGCCCTGTCTGCTTCTGTCTGCTTCGGGGCCCTGCAATGGCAGTTTGATTCCTTAACCACAGATGCAGTGTGCCCCAGTCTCCCCCTCATTCTAGTCAAGTTATCAAGTCTTCAGAAAATACTCCTCAAATTCTTGAGCTTGTTTGCCTTTGTTATTCCGGATTTCTATTTCTAACAGTTACAGCCTTTTTTTCTGTTGTTTTGTCTTCTTTGAAATTAACTTAACGTGGCTATAGGTGTGGCTGTCCCTGTGAATGGCTGGTGAGGAATGTTTTAATTACTTGTGAAGTGTCAATAAGAAAGCTATTTGTGTTTGTATGATGTCTTTGATGTCTGGGAGCCTCAGAATAACTGATAACAATTAGTGACTGTTATGGAATACTATGCAGGCCTCTGATATCTGGCCAGGTGTCCAAGAGATTAAGAAGAGGAAAAAAAAAAGAAGCTGAAGGACGGCTAGGAGACAAGACCTGCAGGGGATGCTGTATAAACTTGACACGGTGCCAAAGGAGTACAAAGGGGAAACACAAGAAAAAACTTGGAGAGGAAGACTACGAGCCTTCAGCATGAAAGACCCCTAGAGACCCCCAGAGGGACCACCGGAGACTGATGCGCATGCTCCAGTAGGAGGGACTGGACCCCGGAAGCTAATTATAATAACCTATTTTTTTTAGAAGTAGTAATGAATATGTATTAGTCGAGGAGTATAAAAATCAGCTCCTTGATGTGGCTGGTGTGCATCCTGGTGGAGCGGAGACTCCCGGTGCACCCAGCGCTGTTTGCTTACTTCTATTCTTTTAATAAATCCTATTTTCTTATTTAAACCTATTTTGAAGACTGAGCTATTTATAACAACATCATAGTAACATCATCACAATATCATTGCAGAATCATCACTGCATGATCAGAGCATCATCTCAGCATAATCACAGCATCATTAGTGCAGAATTACTGCATCATCACATCATGATCAATGCGTCATCACATCATAATCACAGCATCATCAGAGCATCATCACTGCGTCATCACAGCGTAATCACTACATCATCACTACATAATCATAGCATACTTACTGCGTCATCGCTGCATCATCACTGCATCATCACTGCATCAGCACGTCATCTCAGTATCATCACAGCATCATCACAGTGTCATCACAGCATCACGACAGTGTCATCGCAGTGTCATCACAGCATCATTACATCATCATAACTGCGTCATCAGAGCGTCATCGCAGCATCCTCACAGCATCATCATAGTACCACTACAGCATCATCACAGAATCACTATAGCGTCATCAAAGAGTCATCACAGCATCATCACAGCATCGTCACTGCGTCATCACAGCATCATCACATCATCACCACAGCATCATCGCAGCATCATCGCAGCATCATCACTGCGTCATCACAACAACATCACAGCGTCATCACTGCATCATCACAGCGTCATCACTGCATCATCACAGCATCATCACATCATCATAACATCATCATCACATCATCATAACAGCATCATCACATCATCATCACAGCATCATCACTGCGTCATCACAACATAATCACTGCATGATCACTGCATCATCACAGCATCATCACATCATCACCACAGCATCATCACATCATCATCACTACATCATCACAGCATCATCAGAGCATAATCACTGCGTTATCGCATCACCATCACTGCGTCATCACTGCATCATCACTGCATCATCACAGCACCATCTCTGCATCATCACAGCATCATTACTACGCCATCACAGCGTCATAACAGCATCATCACAGCATCACCACATCGTCATGACAGCATTATTAGTGCATCATCACTTCATCATCACAGCATTATCATTGCATCATCACAGAATCATCACAACATCATCGCAGCATCGTCACAGCGTTACGACAAAGTTATCAGACCATCACGACAGCATCATCACAGAGTCATCACAGAATCATCACATCGTCATCACAGCATCATCGCAGCGTCATTACTGCATCATCACAGCATCATCACAACATTATCATAGCATCATCACAGCATTATCACTGTATCATCACTGCATCGTTACAGCATCATCTCAGCATCATCACAGTATCAATACTGCAGAAGCACTGGATCATCACATCATCATCAGTGCGTCATCACATCATCATCACTACATCATCACATCATCACCATTGCATCATCACAGCGTTATCACATCACCATCACAGCATTATCACATCATTATCACTGCATCATCACAGCATCATCGCAGCATCATCACAGCATCATCGCAGCGTAATCACTGCATCGTCACAGCATCATTGCGTCGTCATCAAAGCATAATCACAGTGTCATAACTGAATAAACTCTGCATCATCACAGCATCATCACTGCATCTATACAGCATCATCATTGCATCATCACTGCAGCACCTCAGCATCATAACATCATCATTACTACATCATCACAGCATCATCTTTGCATCATCACAACATCATCGCAGCATCATCACAGCATCACGACAGCGTTATCAGAGCATCACGACAGTCATCACAGCGTCGTAACAGAATCATCACAAAATAATCACAGCATCATCAGAGCATCATCACTGCGTCATCACAGCGTAATCACTACATCATCACTACATAATCATAGCATAATTACTGTGTCATCACTGCAGCATCACTGCACCATCACTGCATCAGCACAGCGTCATCACAGTATCATCACAGCATCATCACAGTGTCATCACAGAATCACGACAGTGTCATCGCAGCGTCATCACAGCATCATCATAGTACCACTACAGCATCATCGCAGAATCACTATAGCGTCATCAGAGTCATCACAGCATCATCACTACATCATCCCTGCTTCTTCGCATTTTCATCACAGCATCATCACTGCGTCATCACTTCATAATCACTGCACAATCACTGCATCATCACAGCATTATCTCAGTGTCATCAGAGTATCACTACT
This sequence comes from Clangula hyemalis, assembly GCA_963989345.1. Next base: position 3,259,971 of record OZ022455.1, on the reverse strand, counting down.
GCAGAATCACTGCATCATCACATCATCATCACTGCATCATCCTATCATCATCACTGCATCATCAAAGCGTCATCACAGAATCATCACAGCATCATCAGAGCATCATCACAACAGTATCGCAGCGTCATCACAGCATCATCACAGCGTCATCATAGCATCATCACAGCATCATCACAGCGTCGTAACTGCATCCTCACTGCATCATCACCGCATCACCATCGTCACAGCATCACAAGCTGTGATGACACTGTAAGGACGCTGTGATGATGCTGTGATGATACTATGGTGATGCTGTGATGATGCTGTGATGCTCTGATCATGTGTGCTGTGCATCACAGCATCATCACAGCATCATCACAGCATTATAGCGTCATCAAATTATCATCACTGCATCATCAGAGCATCAGCAGAACTTCATCGCAGCATCATCAAAGCAACATCTCAGCGTCACTACTGCATCATCAGAGCATCATCAGAGCATTGGTGTAGATGCACTTCAGCTGGGCCATTGCCCTATCCTCCGGCCTTGCCATTGTTCCCCCTGGCACAGCCCCAACAATCCTTGCTTCAGCCCCATCCCCCTTCTTACCTAGTTTAAAGCCCTCTCAATGAGCCCTGCCAGCTCCTGGCCCAGGATCCTTTTTCCCCTAAAAGATAGGGACCCGTCTGCGGCCATCAGGCCAGGTGCTGAGTAAAGTGCCCCATGGTCAAAAAAAAAACAAGATTTCTGCGTTGGCACCAGAAATGATGATGTTATGATGCTGTCATGATGATTTGATGACACTGTGATGATGCAGTGACGATGCTGTGATGGTTCTTTGATGATGTTGTGATGTTGCTTTGATGACGCTGTGATAACGCTGTGATGGTGCTGTGATGATGCAGAGATGATGCTCGGATGATGCAGTGATGTTGCAGTAGTGACTCTGTGATGTTGCTTTGATGATGCTGCGATGAAGTTCTGGTGATGCTCTGATGATGCAGTGATGATAATTTGATGACGTTGTGATGCTGTGATGATGCTCTGATCATGCTCTGATGATGCTGTGATGATGCTGCGATGACGCTGTGATGACAATGTGATTATGCTGTTATGACGCTGTTATGATGCTGTGATGATGCAGTGTATATGCAGTGATGATGCAGTTATGATTCTTTGATGATGCAGTGATGATGCAATGATGATGATGTGATGATGCTGTGATGACGCTGTAATGATGCAGTGATGATGATGTGATGATGCTGTGATGACACTGTGATGATGCAGTGATGATGATTTGATGATGTTGTGATGACGCTGTTATGATGCAGTGATGATGATGTGATGATGCAGTGATGATGCAGTTATGATGCAGTGATGATGCAGTTATGACGCTTTAATGACGTTCTGATGATATTGTGATTATGCTGTGATGACATAGTGATGATGCTGTGATGATTCTGTGATGACGCTCTGATGATGTGATGATGCTGTGATATACTGTTATAACACTGTGATGACACTGTGATGATGCTGAGATTATGCTGTGAAGATGCAGTGATGATGCAGTGATCACAGAATCACAGAATTTCTAGGTTGGAAGAGACCTCAAGATCATCGAGTCCAACCTTTGACCTAACGCTAACAGTCCCCACTAAACCATATCCCTAAGCTCTACATCTAAACGTCTTTTAAAGACTTCCAGGGATGGTGACTCCACCACCTCCCTGGGCAGCCTGTTCCAGTGCCTAACAACCCTTTCAGTAAAGAAATTCTTCCTAACATCTAACCTAAAACTCCCCTGGCGCAACTTTAGCCCATTCCCCCTCGTTCTGTCACCAGGCACGTGGGAGAACAGGCCAACCCCCACCTCACTACAGCCTCCTTTAAGGTATCTGTAGAGAGCGATAAGGTCGCCCCTGAGCCTCCTCTTCTCCAGGCTGAACAAGCCCAGCTCCCTCAGCCGCTCCTCGTAGGACTTGTTCTCCAGGCCCCTCACCAGCTTCGTCGCCCTCCTCAAGCACCTCGATGTCCTTCTTGTAGCGAGGGGCCCAAAACTGAACACAGTACTCGAGGTGCGGCCTCACTAGAGCCGAGTACAGGGGGATGATCACCTCCCTAGCCCTGCTGGTCACACTGTTTCTGATACAAGCCAGGATGCCGTTGGCCTTCTTGGCCACCTGAGCACACTGCTGGCTCATATCCAGCCGACTGTCCACCATCACTCCCAGGTCCTTCTCTGCCTGGCAGCTCTCCAACCACTCATCTCCCAGCCTGTAGCTCTGCTTGGGGTTGTTGCGCCCCAGGTGCAGGACCCGGCACTTGGCCTTGTTGAACTTCATACAGTTGACCTCAGCCCATTGGTGCAGCCTATCCAGATCCTCCTGCAGAGCTTTCCTACCCTCGAGCAGATCGACACACGCACCTAACTTGGTGTCATCTGCAAACTTACTGAGGGTGCACTCAATGCCCTCGTCCAGATCAGGGTCGGTTGGGAGTTTGTCATCCCGACTGTCCCGGTCCTCCAGCTCAGGGCACCCTGGGTCCCGAAGCCCATCATCGGCATTGAAGACAGAGGCAAAGAAGGCGTTAAGCGTCTCTGCTTTGCCTATGTCATTGTCTGTGAGGAGACCTTCCCTATCAAGGAGCGGCCCTATGTATTCTTTAGTTCTCCTTTTTCCATTCACATATCTAAAAAAACCCTTTTTATTTTCTCTCACAGACACAGCCAGCTTCAACTCTAGGTGTGCTTTGGCCACACGAATTTTCTCCCTACAAACACGAACAGCATCCCTGTATTCTTTCCATGACACCTGGCCCTCCTTCCAGTAGCGAAACACTCTCTGTTTCCGCCTAATCTCCATTAGAATGTTCCTGGTCAGCCACGCCGGCCTCCTGCCCCGCCTGCCTGACTTGCGATATTTAGGAATTGCCTGATCTTGTGCTTCTAGGAGGCATCGCTTAAAGAATGACCAGCACTGGTGGACATCGAGGCCTTCAAGAGCAGTTTCCCAGGGGACCTTGCTGACTAGTTCCCTGAGCAGCCTGAAGTCCGCTTTCCCCATATCTAGGGATGAGGTTTTGGTGGCACTTTTCCTTCTGTCACCGTAAATTTTGAACTCAACCACTTCATGGTCGCTATGACCAAGGCGGCCACCAATCACCACATCTCCCACCAGACCCTCTCTGTTTACTAGCAACAGGTCTAGGAGGGCACCTTTCCTAGTTGGTTACGTTAGCACCTGCACCAAGAAGTTATCATCTAGGTGCTTCATGAACCTCCTGGACTTGCTCGTGTCAGCTGTGTGGCACTCCCAGTTAACGTCTGGCAAGTTGAAGTCCCCCATAAGGACAAGGGGAGTTAATCTCGAGGCCTCTCTTAGTTCTGTAAAGAATAATTTATCGGCGCTATCGTCCTGGCCAGGCGGTCTGTAATAGACTCCCACAACGACATCCCCTTTATTCGTTCGTCCCTTGATCCTTACCCAGAGGCTCTCAACTTTGCCATCGCCGACCTGAAGTTCCACACAGTCCAGCCCCTGCTTCACATACATCGCCACCCCACCCCATATCATCATCACAGCATCATTACTGCATCATCACAGCATAATAACAGCATCATCACAACATCATAAGAGCGTCATTAGCATCATAAAAGCACCATCACTGTGTCATCGCAGTGTCACCAGAACATCAGCACATCATCATCGCAGCGTCAAAAAAACATAATCATAGCATCTTCACAGCATCATCACTGCATTATCAGTGCATCTTCACAGCAACATCTCAGCATCATCACACCATCATTACTACTTACTCACTGCATCATCACAGCGTCATCACAGTATCATCATAAATCATCACAAAATCATCACAGTGTCATCACAGCATCATCACAGCATTATCACAGAATCATTACTGCATAAACACTGCATCATCACAGCGTTATCACAGTATCATCACTGCATCATCAGAGAATAATCACATCATCATCACAACATCATCAGAGTGCAATCACAGTATCATGACTGTGTCATCAGAGCGTCATCACAGCATAATCACAGCATCCTCACAGCAGCATCAGAGCAGCATCATGGCATCATGACAGAATCATCACTACGTCATCAAATTGTCACCACAGCAGCCCACGGCATCATCACAGCATCACTGCAGCATCGTAACAACATCATCAAAGCATCTTTACTGCTTACTCACTGCATCATCACAGTGTCATCACAGTATCATCACTGCATCATCACAGCATCATCTCAGCGTCATCACAGAATTATTACTGCATAATCACTGCATAATCACTACATCATCACAGCATCATCAATGCATCATCACAGCGTCATCACTGCATCATCAAAATATCATCTCAGCATCATCACAGAATCATTAATGCATAATCACTGCATCATCACAGCGTCATCACAGTATCATCACTGCATCATCATATCATCATCACCGCATCATCACAGTGTCATCACAGCATCATCAAAGCGTCATCACAACGTCATCACAGCATCATCACAGCATCTACATTGCATCATCAGAGAATCATCAAAGCATGATCACTGCGTCACCACAGTGTCATCACAACATCATCACTGAATCATCACTGCATCAGCACAGCATCATCACTGCATCATCATAGCATCATCAAAGTATCAGCACAACATCATCACAGCATCTTCACTGCATCATCACTGCATCATCTCTGCATCACCATAGCATCATCACTGCGTAATCAAAACATCATCAGAGCATCATTATAGCGTCATCACAGCATCATGACTGTGTCATCAGAGCGTCATCACAGCATAATCACAGCATCATCACAGCAGCACCAGAGCAGCATCATGGCGTCATGACAGAATCATCACTACGTCATCAAATTGTCATCAGAGCAGCCCACAGCATCATCACAGCATCATAACAGCATCATCAAAGCATCTTTACTGCTTACTCACTGCATCATCACAGTGTCATCACACTATTGTCAGTGCATCTTCAGAGAATCATCACTGCATCATCACACCATAATCACTGCATCATCACAGCATCATCACAGAATCATCACTGCATCATTACTGCATCATAACAGCATCATCACAGCATCATCACAGAATCATTACAACATAATCACTGCATCATCACAGCGTCATCACAGTACCATAACTGCATCATCACAGCATCATCAGAGCGACATCAGAGCATCATCACTGCATCATGAAAGCATCATCACTGCATCATCACATCATCATCACATAATCTTCAATGTGTCATCACAGCGTAATCACAAAGTCATCACTTCATAATAAATTGTCATCACAGCGTCATCACAGCATCATCACAGCTGTATCGTGCAGCGTCATCACAGCATCACCACAGCATCATCACTGCGTCATCACATCATCATCCCACATCATCACAACATCATGACAGCATCATTACTGCTTACACACTGCATCATCACAGCGTCATCACAGCATCATCTCAGCATCATCACAGCATCATCACTGCATCATCTCAGCATCATCACAACATCATCAGTGTCATCACAGCATCATCACTGCGTCATCACAGCGTCATCACAGCTTCATAGCTGCATAATCACAGCATCATCACTGCATAATCACAGCATCATCACCGCAACATCCCAGCATCATCACAACATCATGACAGCATCATTACTGCTGACTCACTGCATCATCACAAAGTCATCTCAGTATCATCACAGCGTCATCACAGCATCACAACAGTGTCATCGCAGCGTCATCACAGCATCATTACATCATGATTACTGCGTCATCAGAGCGTCATCGCAGCATCCTCACAGCATCATCATAGTACCACTATAACATCATCACAGAATCACTATAGCGTCATCACTGCATCATAACAGCGTCATCACAGCATCATCACATCATCATCACAGCATCATCACATCATCACCGCAGCATCATCGCAGCATCATCACAACATCATCACAGCGTTATCACTGCATCATCATATCATCATAACAGCATCATGACATCATCACCACAGCATCATAGCAGCATCATCACAGCATCATCACTGCGTCATCACAACATCATCACTGCATCATCACTGCATCATCACAACATTATCACATCATTTTCACTGCATCATCACAGCATCATCGCAGCATCGTCACATCATCATCGCAGCCTAATCACTGCATCGTCACAGCATCATCACTATGTCATCACAGCATAATCACAATATCATCGCAATGTCATTTAAGCATAATAACTGCATCATCACTGCATCATAGCTGCATCATCACTGCATCATCACATCGTCACCACAGCGTCATCGCAGCAACATCACAGCATCACAACAGCATTATCAGAGCATCACAACAGCCTCAACACAGTGTCACCACAGCAACATCACAGAATCATCACAGCATAATCGCAGCGTCACTACAGCATCATTACTGCATAATCACTGCATCATTACAGCATCATCACTGCATCATCACTGCGTCATCGCAACGTTATCACAGTATCATCACTGCATCATCATATCATCATCGCAGCGTCATCACTGCATCATCGCAGCATCATCACTGCATAGTCACAGCATCATCGCGTCTTCATACAGGCATCATAACAGGGTCATCACAGCGTCATAACCGCATAAACACTGCATCATCACAGCATCATCATTGCGTCATCACAAAATCATCACAACATCATCGCAGCATCATCACAGCATCACGACAGCGTTACCAGAGCATCACAGCAGTTTCATCACAGTGTCATCACAGAATCATCACAGTCATCACAACATCATCGCAGTGTCATAAATGCCTCATCACTACATCATCACAACATAATCATAGCATCATCACAGCATCATCACTGTATCATCACTGCATCGTCACAGCATTATCAAATCATCACTGCATCATCATATCATCATCACTGCATCATCACTGCGTCATCACAGCATCATCACAGCGTCATCACATAATCACAATACGGTCATCAAAGAGTCATCGCAGAATCATCACAGCATCATCAGTGTGTCATCACAGCGTCTTCACAGCATCATCACAATATCATCACAGCTTCATCACAGCCTCATATCTGCATCATCATTGCATAATGACTGCATCATAACAGCATCATAACTACGTCATCATGTTGTCATCACAGCATCATCACAGCATCACGACAGCGTCATCACAACATCACGTCAGGGTCATCACAGCATCATCACTGCATAGTCACAGAATCATGACCGCGTCATCACAGCATCATCACATCATCATCCCTGCATCATCACATCATCATCACTGCATCATCACAGCATTATCACAGCATCATCAAAGCATCAACACAGCGTAATCACAGCATCATCACAGCAGGATCGAAGCGTCATCACTGCAGCATCACAGCATCATCACAGTATCCTCACATCATCATAACAGCATCATCACATCATCACCACAGCATCATCACAGCATCATCACTGCGTCATCACAAGATCATCACTGCATGATCAATGCGTCATCACAGCATCATCACTGCATCATCACAACATCATCTCAGCATCACAGCATCATCACTGCATAATCAGAGCACTATCACTGCGTTATCAAATCACCATCACTGCATCATCACTGCTTCATCACTGCATCATCATATCATCATCACAGCAACATCTAAGCATCATCACTGCGTCATAACAGCATCATTACAGCATCATCACATCGTCATGACAGCATTATCAGTGCATCATCACTGCATCATCACAGCGTCGTCACAGCATCGTAACTGCATCCTCACCGCATCATCACTGCATCACCATCATCACAGCATCAGAAGCTGTGATGACACTGTAAGGACGCTGTGATGATGCTGTGATGATGCGGTGATGATGCTGTGATGATACTATGGTGATGCTGTGATGATGCTGTGATGCTCTGATCATGTGTGCTGTGCATCACAGCGTCATCACAGCATCATCACAGCATCATAGCGTCATCAAATTATCATCACTGCATCATCAGAGCATCACCAGAATTTCATCGCAGCATCATCAAAGCAACATCTCAGCGTCATTACAGCGTCACTACTGCAACATCACTGCATCATCAGAGCATCATCAGAGCATTGGTGTAGATGCACTTCAGCTGGGCCATTGCCCTATCCTCCGGCCTTGCCATTGTTCCCCCTGGCACAGCCCCAACAATCCTTGCTTCAGCCACATCCCCCTTCTTACCTAGTTTAAAGCCCTCTCAATGAGCCCTGCCAGCTCCTGGCCCAGGATCCTTTTTCCCCTAAAAGATAGGGACCCGTCTGCGGCCATCAGGCCAGGTGCTGAGTAAAGTGCCCCATGGTCAAAAAAAAAACAAGATTTCTGCGTTGGAACCAGAAATGATGATGTTATGATGCTGTTGTGATGCTTTGATGATGCAGTGATGACACAGCGATGGTGCAGTGATGATGTGATGATGCTGCTGTGATGACGCTGTGATACTGTGATAATGTTGTGATGATGCTGTGATGACGCTTTCATGATGCAGTGATCATGATGTGATGATGCTATGATGTTGCTTTGATGACACTGTGATGATGTTGTGATGATGCAGTAATGATGCTGTGATGATGTTGTGATGACGCTGCAATGATGCTGTGATGATGCAGTGATGATGCTGTGGTGATGCTGTGAGGACGTTTTCATGATGCAGTGATCATGATGTTATGATGCTGTGATAATGCTTTAATGACGCTTTGATGACACTATGATCATGTTGTGATGATTCAGTGTTGATGCAGTGATGACGCTGCGATGATGCTGTGATTATGCTGTGATTACGCTGTGATGATTCAGTGATGTCGCTGTGATGGCACTGTGATGCTTTGTTGAAGCTCTGATGATGCTGTGATGATGCAGTAATGATGCTGTGATGATGCCGTGATGATTCTGTGATGATGTTGTGTTGATGCAGTGATGATGCTGTGATGATGCAGTAATGATGCCGTGATGATGCCGTGATGATGCTGTTATTATGCTGTGATCATGCAGTGAAATGATGTGATGATGCTCTGATGTTACATTGATGATGCAGTGATGATGCAGTTATGACGCTGTGGTGAGGCTGTGATAATATTGTGATGATGCTGTGATGATGCAGTGATGATGCTGTGATTCTTTGGTGATGCTGTGATGATGCTGTGATGATGCAGTGATGACGCTGCGATGATGCAGTGATAACGCTGTGATGATGCTGTGTTGATGCTGTAATGATGCTGTGATGACGCTGTGATGGTGCTTTGATGACTCTCTGATGATGCTGAGATGATGGCATGATGATGGCGTGATGATTCTGTGATGATGCTGTGATGATGGCGTGATGATTCTGTGATGATGCTGTGATGATGCGGTGTTGATGCCGTGATGAAGCTGTGATGACACTTTGATTACGCTGTGATGCTTTGATGATGCTGTGATGACGCTGTGGTGATGCTGTGATGATGCAGTGATGACACCTGGATGATGCTGTTATGATGCTGTGATGATGCTGTTGTGATGTGGTGATGATGTGTTATGATGCTGTGATGATGCAGTAATGATGCTGTGATGACGCTTTGATGACAGTGTGATGTTGTTGTGATGTTGAAGTGATGATGTTGTGATGACGCAGTGATGATGCTGTGATGATGCAGTGATGAGGCAGCGAAAATGTTCTGATGACGCTATGATGATTCTTTGATGATTCTGTGATGATGCAATGGTGACGCTGCGAATCTTTGGTTATGCTGTGATGATACTGTGATGATGCTGTGATAACGGAGTGATGATACTGTGATGACGCTGTGATGACGCTGTGATGCTGTGATGCTGTGATGATGATGCGATGATGCTGTGATGATAATATGGTGATGTTGTGATGATGCTGTGATGCTCTGATCATGTGTGCTGTGCATCACAGCGTCATCACAGCATCATCACGGCATCATAGCGTCATCAAATTATCATCACTGCATCATCAGAGCATCACCAGAACTTCATCGCAGCATCATCAAAGCAACATCTCAGCGTCATCACAGTGTCACTACTGCAACATCACTGCATCATCCGAGCATTGGTGTAGATGCACTTCAGCTGGGCCATTGCCCTATCCTCCGGCCTTGCCATTGTTCCCCCTGGCACAGCCCCAACAATCCTTGCTTCAGCCCCATCCCCCTTCTTACCTAGTTTAAAGCCCTCTCAATGAGCCCTGCCAGCTCCTGGCCCAGGATCCTTTTTCCCCTAAAAGATAGGGACCCATCTGCGGCCATCAGGCCAGGTGCTGAGTAAAGTGACCCATGGTCAAAAAAAAAAACACAAGATTTCTGCGTTGGCACCAGAAATGATGATGTTATGATGCTGTGGTGATGCTGTTGTGATGATGCTGTGATGATGATTTGATGACACAGTGATGATACAGTTATGATGCTGTGATGATGCTTTGATGATGCTATGATGACCCTTTGATTACACTGTGATGCTTGATGATGCTGTGATGACGATGTTATTATGCTGTGATGACGCTGTGATGATGCAGTGATGACAATTTGATGATGCTGTGATTATACAGCTATGATGCTCTCAGGATGATATGATGATGCAGTGATGATGCTGTGATGATGCAGTCATGATGCTGTGATGACGCTGTCGTGATTCAATGATGATGCTGTGATGACGTTGTAATGATGTTGTGATGATGCTGTGATGATGCACAGATGAGGCTGTGCTGATGTAGAGTTTATGCAGTGATGATGCAGTTATGATACTGCTATGAAGCTTTGATGATGCTGTGATGATGCTGTGATGAAGCTTTGATGATGCTGTGATTACACAGCTATGATGCTTTCATGATTATATGATGATGCAGTGATGATGCTGTGATGACGCTGTTATGACGCAGTGATGACACTGAATATGCTGTGATGACGCTGTGATGCTTTCATGATGCTATGATGATGCTGTGATGATGCTGTGGTGATTCAGTGATGACGCTGCGATGATGCTGTGATGATGCATTGATAACGCTTCGATGATGCTGCGATGATGTTGTCATGATGTTGTGATGATGTTATGATGACACTGTGATGATGTTGTGATGATGATCTGATGACGCTGTGATGACTCAGTGATGATGTAGTGATGCTGCTGTGATGACGCTGTGATGGTGATTTGATGACGCTGTAATGACGTAGTGATGATGTTGTGATGACGCTCTGATGACGCTGTGATGCTTTGATGATGCTGTGATGATGGTGTGATGACGCAGTGATGACACTGCGATGATATTGTAATGATGCAGTGATGATGCTGTGATGATGCAGTGATGATGCTTTGGTGATGGTGTGATGATGCTCTGATGACGCTGTAATGACGGAGTGATGATGCAGTGATGATGCTGTGATGATGTTGTTATGACACTTTGATGATGCTGTGATGCTGTGATGATGTAGGTATGATGCTTTAATGAAGCTGTGATGATGTTGTGATGATGCTGTGATCATGCTGTGATGATGCAGTGATACCGCTGCGATGATACAGTGATGATTCTGTGATGATGCAGTGATGGCGACGCTGTGATGCATTGATGATGCTGTGATGATGCTGCGATGATGCTGTTGTGATGCTTTGATGATGCAGTGATGACGATGCGATGGTGATGTTGTGATGATGCTGTGACAATGCTTTGATAGCACTGTGATGATGTTGTGATGATGCAGTAATGATGCTGTGATGACTCAGTGATGGTACAGTGATGCTGTGATGATGACGCTGTGATGACGCTGTGATACTGTAATACTGTTGTGATGATACTGTGGTGATGCTGTTATGACGCTTTCATGATGCAGTGATCATGATGTGATGGCGCTGTGATGATGCTGTGATGACGCTTTGATGAGGCTTTGATTATTTGATGATGCTGTGATGACGCTGTGATGACGCTGTGATGACGCTGTGATGATGCTGTGATGATGCATTGATGACACTGTGATGATGCTGTGACGATGTATTTATGATGACGCATTGATTACACTGTGATGACACTGCGATGATGCTGCGATGATGCAGTGATGATGCTGTGATGATGCTGTGATGACACTGTGATGACACTGTGATGCTGTGATGATGTTGTGATAATGCTGTAGTGAAGCTGTGATGACGTTTTCATGATGCAGTGATCATGATGTTATGATGCTGTGATAATGCTTTGATGACGCTTTGATGACACTGTGATGATGTTGTGATGATGCAGTGATGATGCTGTGATGATGCAGTGATGATGCAGTGATGGTGCTACGATGATGCTGTTGTGATGCTGTGATGATGCTGTGATGACGCTTTGATGACACTATGATAATGTTGTGATAATGCAGTAATGATGCAGTGATGACTCAGTGATGATGCTGTGATGACGCTGTGATCATGTTGTGATGATTCTGTGATGGCACTGTGATGCTTTGTTTAAGCTCTGATGATGCTGTGATGATGCCGTGATGATTCTGTTATTATGCTGTGATCATGTAGTGAAATGATGTGATGATGCTCTGATGATACAGTGATGATGCAGTGATGATCCAGTTATGACGCTGTGGTGAGGCTGTGATAATATTGTGATGATGCAGTGATGATGCAGTGATGATGCTGTGATGATGCAGTGATGAGGCTTCGATAATGTTCTGATGACGCTATGATGATACTGTGATGATACAATAATGACGCTGTGATTCTTTGGTGATGCTGTGATGATGCTGTGATGATGCAGTGATGATGATGTGATGATGTTGTTATGATGCTGTGATGATGCAGTGATCATTCACTTATGATGCTGTTATGATGCAGTGATGACGCTGTGATGATGCAGTGATGACGCTGCGATGATGCTGTGTTGATGCTGTAATGATGATGTGATGACGCTGTGATGACGCACTGATAATGTAGTTATTACGCTGTGATGATTCTGTGATGACGTGCTGATGATGATGTGATGACGCTTTGAAGACACTGTGATGATGCTGTGTTGATGCTGTGATGAAGCTGTGATGACGAGGTGATGGTTCTTTGATGACGCTCTGATGACGCAGTGGTGATGCTGTGATGACGCTGCGATGAGTCTTTGATGACGCTGTGATGGTTCAATGATGCTGTGATGATGCTGCGATGATGCTGTGTTGATGCCGTGATGAAGCTGTGATGACGCTTTGATTACGCTGTGATGCTTTGATGATGCTGTGATGATGCTGTAATAATGCAGTGATCATATGATGATACTGTAGTGATGCCGTGATGATGCTCTGATGACACTTTGATGACGCTGTGATGCTTTGATGATGCTGTGATGATGCTCTGATGACGCTGTAATGATGCACTGATGATGCAGTGATGATGCTGTGATGACGCTTTGATGACGCTGTGATGATTTTGTTATGATGCTGTTGTGATGCTGTGATGATGCAGTGATGATGCTACGATGAAGCTGTTGTGATGCTGTGTTGACGCTTTGATGGCACTATGATAATATTCTGATGATGTAGTAATGATGCTGTGATGACGCAGTGATGATGCTGTGATGATGCTGTAATGATGCAGCGATGATGCTGTGATGATGTTGTGATTATGCTGTGATGACGCTACGATAATGCTGTTATGATGCTGTGATGACGCTGTGATCATGCTGTGATCATGCTGTGATGATGCATTGATGACGCTGCGATGATGCTTTGATGATTCTGTGAAGATGCAGTGATGACGACGTGATGACGCTGTCATGACGCTGTTATGACGCAGTGATGATGCAGTGATGATGCTGTGACGATGTAGTGGTGATGACGCATTGATGACGCTGTGATGATGCTGTGATGATGATGTGATGATGCTGTGATGACTCTATGATGATGCAGTGATGACACTGTGATGGAACTGTGATGCCTTGTTGAAGCTCTGATGATGCATTGGGAATGCACTGATTATGCAGTGATGATGTTGTCTTGATACTGTGATGATGCTGTGATGATACTGTGATGACGGTTTTATGACACTGTGATTATGTTCTGACGATACAGTGATGATGCAGTGATGACGCGGTGATGATGCTGTTGTGATGCTCTGATGATGCTGTGATGACGGTTTGATGACACTGTGATGACGTTCTGATGCTGCAGTGATGATGCTGTGATGATGCTGTGATGACGCTGTGATGATGTTGTTGTGATGGTCTGATGATGCTGTGATGACGGTTTGATGACACTGTGATGATGTTCTGATGATGCAGTGATGATGCTGTGATGATGCTGTGATGACGCTTCGATGATGCTGTTGTGATGATCTGATAATGCTATGATGACGCTTTGATGACACTATGAAGCTGTTGTTGTGATGCACTGATGACGCTGTTATGATGCTGTGATGCTCTGATGATGATGTTATGATGCTGTGATGATGCAGTAATGATGCTGTGATGGTGCTGTGATGACGCTTTGATTACTGCATCATCACTGCATCACCACAGCATCATCACTGCCTAATCAAAACATCATCACAGCATCAGCACAACATCATCACTGCATCATCACAGCATCATTACAGCATCATCACAGCATCATCACTGCATCATCACAGCATCATCACAGCCTTATAACTACATAAACACTGCATCATCACAGCATCATCACTGAGTCATCACAGCGTCAAAACAGCATCATCACAGCATCATCATTGCATCATCACTGCATCATCTCAGCATCATAATAGTGTCATCAGAGCATCATCACAGTCATCACAGCATCATCACATCATCATCGCAGCTTCATGACAGCATCATCACTGCATCATCACAGCATTATCTCAGCATCACAGAATCATTACTGCATAAATACTGCATCATAACAGCGTCATCACATTATCTTCACAGCATCATCACGGCATCATCACAACATCATCAGAGTGTCATCACAGCATCATCACTCCGTCATCACAGCGTCATCACGGTATCATCACAGCATCATCACAGCACCATTGCTGCATAATCACTGCATCATCACAGCATAATGAAAGCATCGCCACTGCGCCTTCACAGCATCATCACTGCATCATCACTGCATCATCACAGCATCTTCAAATCACCATTGCAGCATCATCACTGCGTCATCACTTCATCATCACAGCATAATCACTGCATCATAACAGCATCATAACTGCGTCATCATAGTGTCACCACAGCATCATCACAGCATCACGACAGCGTCATCACAACATCACAATGGGGTCATCACAGCATCATCACTGCATCGTCACAGAATCATAAAAGCGTCATCAAAGCATCATCACAAAATCATCACATCATCATCCCAGCATCATCACATCATCATCACTGCGTCATCACAGCATCATCACAGCATCATCACTGCTTCATCACATCATCATCACTGCATCATCACAGCGTCATCACAGCCTCATATCTGCATCATCACTGCATAATGAATGTATCATAACAGCATCATAACTGCGTCATCATATTGTCATCACAGCATCATCACAGCATCACGACAGTGTCATCACAACGTCACAATGGGGTCATCACAGCATCATCACTGCATCATCACAGAATCATAACAGCGTCATCGCAGCATCAACACCACATCATCACATCATCATCCCAGCACCATCACATCATCATCACTGCGTCATCACAGCATCATCAAAGCATCGTCACAGCGTAATCACAGCAGCATCACAGCAGCATCACAGCAGCATCGCAGCGTCACCACTGCAGCATCAGAGCATCATCACAGCATCATCACAGCATCTTCACTGCATCATCACTACATTGTCACAGCATCATCACATCATCATCATTGCATCATCACAGCATCATCACAACATCATCGCAGCATCATCATAGCATCATGACAGTGGTATCTGAGCATCACGACAGCGTAATCATAGCGTCATCACAGATTCATCAGAGCATCATTACAGCGTCTTCACTGCATCATCACAGCATCATCACATCATAGCAACATCATCACAGCATCATCGCAGCCTCATCACTGCATCATCAGAGCATCATCTCAGCATAATCACAGCATCATTACTGCAGAATTACTGCATCATCACATCACCATCACTGCATCACCATATCATCATCACTGCATCATCACTGCATCATCACATCATTATCACAGCATCATCACATCATCATCACTGCGGCATCACAGCATCATCACAGTATCACGACAGCATCGTCACTGCGTTATCACATCATCATCACTGCGTAATCACTGCATCATCATATAGAATCATAGAATCATAGAATATCCTGAGTTGGAAGGGACCCTTAAGGATCATCTAGTCCAACTCTTGACACCGCACAGGTCTACCCAAGAGTTCAGACCATGTGACTAAGTGCACAGTCCAATCTCTTCTTAAATTCAGACAGGCTCGGTGCAGTGACCACTTCCCTGGGGAGCCTGTTCCAGTGTGCCACCACCCTCTCTGTGAAGAACCCCCTCCTGATGTCAAGCCTAAATTTCCCCTGCCTCAGCTTAACCCCGTTCCCGCGGGTCCTGTCACTGGTGTTAATGGAGAAAAGGTCTCCTGCCTCTCGACACCCCCTTACGAGGAAGTTGTAGACTGTGATGAGGTCTCCCCTCAGCCTCCTCTTCTCCAGGCTGAACAGGCCCAGTGACCTCAGCCGTTCCTCGTACGTCTTCCCCTCCAGGCCTTTCACCATCTTCGTAGCCCTCCTCTGGACACTCTCCAACAGTTTCATGTCCTTTTTATACTGTGGTGCCCAGAACTGCACACAGTACTCGAGGTGAGGCCGCACCAGCGCAGAGTAGAGCGGGACAATCACCTCCCGTGACCTACTAGCAATGCCGTGCTTGATGCACCCCAGGACACGGTTGGCCCTCCTGGCTGCCAGGGCACACTGCTGGCTCATATTCAACTTGCTGTCTACCACGACCCCCAGATCCCTCTCTTCTAGGCTGCTCTCCAGCGTCTCATCGCCCAGTCTGTACGTGCAGCCAGGGTTTCCCCGTCCCAGGTGCAGGACCCGGCACTTGCTCTTATTGAACTTCATGCGGTTGGTGATCGCCCAGCTCTCCAACCTATCCAGGTCCCTCTGCAAGGCCTTTCCACCCTCATTCGAGTCCACAACTCCTCCAAGTTTGGTGTCATCAGCAAACTTGCTCAAAATACCCTCTATTCCTACATCCAGATCGCTTATAAAAATATTGAAAAGTACCGGCCCTAAAATGGAGCCTTGAGGGACCCCACTGGTGACCGCCCGCCAGCCTGACGCAGCCCCATTTACCATAACCCTTTGGGCCCTGCCCGTTAGCCAATTGCTCACCCATCGTATGATGTTTTTATTTAGCTGTATGGTGGACATTTTGTCCAGTAGGATCCTATGGGAAACCGTGTCAAAAGCCTTGCTGAAGTCCAAAAAAATCACATCAGCTAGTTTCCCTTGGTCCACCATACGGGTGATCTTATCATAAAAGGAAATCAGGTTAGTTAGGCAGGACCTACCCTTCACAAACCCATGCTGGCTGGGACCAATGACTGCTTTGTCCCCCAGGTGCGCCTCAATAAGTTCGAGAACCATCTTCTCCATGATTTTACCAGGCACTGACGTGAGACTGACAGGCCTGTAATTGCTAGGGTCTTCTTTCTGACCCTTCTTGAAAATCGGCACAACATTTGCCAGCTTCCAGTCTACCGGGACCTCTCCAAATTCCCAGGATCGTTGAAAAATAATTGAGAGAGGTTCCGCGATGACGTCCGCCAGCTCTTTCAGCACCCGGGGATGAATCCCATCCGGACCCATGGACTTGTAGGGATCCAGGTGGAGTAGCAAATCCCGCACACATTCAGGGTCGGTTGGGAGTTTGTCATCCCCACCGTCCCGGTCCTCCAGCTCAGGGCACCCTGGGTCCCGAAGCCCATCATCGGCATTGAAGACAGAGGCAAAGAAGGCGTTAAGCATCTCTGCTTTGCCTATGTCATTGTCTGTGAGGAGACCTTCCCTATCAAGGAGCGGCCCTATGTATTCTTTAGTTCTCCTTTTTCCATTCACATATCTAAAAAAACCCTTTTTATTTTCTCTCACAGACACAGCCAGCTTCAACTCTAGGTGTGCTTTGGCCACACGAATTTTCTCCCTACAAACACGAACAGCATCCCTGTATTCTTTCCTTGACACCTGGCCCTCCTTCCAGTAGCGAAACACTCTCTGTTTCCGCCTAATCTCCATTAGAATGTTCCTGGTCAGCCACGCCGGCCTCCTGCCCCGCCTGCCTGACTTGCGATATTTAGGAATTGCCTGATCTTGTGCTTCTAGGAGGCATCGCTTAAAGAATGACCAGCACTGGTGGACATCGAGGCCTTCAAGAGCAGTTTCCCAGGGGACCTTGCTGACTAGTTCCCTGAGCAGCCTGAAGTCCACTTTCCCCATATCTAGGGATGAGGTTTTGGTGGCACTTTTCCTTCTGTCACCGTAAATTTTGAACTCAACCACTTCATGGTCGCTATGAAAATATGCATCATCACAGCGTCATCACTATATCATCACTGCATCATCACAGAATCATCACTGCGTCATCACTGCATCATTACTGCATCATAACAGCATCATCACAGCATCATCACAGCATCATCAGAGCGACATCAGAGGATCATCACTGCGTCATGACAGCATCATCACATCACTACATCTCATCACTACATCATCACAACATAATCATAGCATCATCACAGCATCATCACTGTATCATCACTGCATCGTCACAGCATTATCAAATCATCACTGCACCATCACATCATCATCACTACATCATCAATGCTTCATCTCAGCGTCATCACAGTATCAATATTGCGGAATCACTGCATCATCACATCAAAATATCTGCATCATCACATCACCATCACCGCATCATCACATCATCATCACTGCATCATCACATCATCATCACATAATCTTCAATGCGTCATCACAGCGTAATCACAAAGTCATTAATTCATCATCAAATTATCATCACAGCGTCATCACAGCATCATCACAGCTGTATCGCAGCGTCATCACAGCATCACCACAGCATCATCACTGCTTCATCACATCATCATACCAGCATCATCACATCATGACAGCCTTATTACTACTTACACACTGCATCATCACAGCGTCATCACAGCACCATCTCAGCATCAGCACAGCATCATCACTGCATCATCTCAGCATCATCACAACATCATCAGTGTCATCACAGCATCATCACTGCGTCATCACAGCATCATCACAGCATCATCGCAGCTTCATAGCTGAATAATCAGAGCATCATCACTGCATAATCACAGCATCATCACCGCATCATCCCAGCATCTTCACAACATCATGACAGCATCATTACTGCTGACTCACTGCATCATCACAGCATCATCACATCATCATAACGACATCATCACTACATCATCACTGCGTCATCACAGCATTATCACAGCATCATCATTCCGTCATCACAGCGTCATCAGAGCGACATCAGAGCGTCATCACAGCATCATAACAGCATCATCACAGCATCATCCCATATTCATTACAGCATCATCACATCATCATCGCAGCGTCATCACTTTGTGATCAGAGCGTCATCACAGCATCATCACATCACCATCACTGCATCATCACAGAATCATCATCTCAGCATCTTCGCAGTGTCATCAATGCATCGTTACAGCATCATCACAATATCATCACAGCATCGTCACTGCATCATCACTGCATCACCACTGCATCATCACAATATCCTCACAACATCAAAAATGCATAATCACTGCATCATCACCGCATCATCACAGGGTCATCACAGCATCATCACAGCATCATCACAGCATTACCACTGCATCGTGACAGCATCATCACTGCATCATCGCTGCATCATCACAGCATCATCTCAGCGTCATTACAGAATTATTACTGCATAATCACTGCATCATCACAGCGTCATCACAGTATCATCACTGCATCATCATCATCACAGTGTCGTCACAGCATCCACACAGCATGATCATAGCGTCATCACAGCATCCTCACTACGTCATCATATTATCATCACTGTATCATAACAGCGTCATCACAGCATCATCACATCATCATCACTGCATCATCACAGCATCATCACTGCATCATCACAGCATCATCAAAGCGTCATCACAGAATCATCACAGCATCATCAGAGCATCATTACAGAAGTATCGCAGCGTCATCATTGCATAATCACTGCGTCATCAAAGCATCATCACTGCATCATCTGATCATCATCACATTATCGTCACAGCGTCATCACTGCGTCAAAACAGCGTCACCACATCGTCCTCACTGCATCGTCAGAGCATCATCACAACATCATCACAGCATCATCGGATCATCATCACATCATCATCACAGCATCATCACAGAATCGTAGCTGCATAATCACAGCATCATCACAGTATCATAATAAGGTCATCACAGCGTCATCACTGCATCATCAAAATATCATCTCAGCATCATCACAGAATCATTAATGCATAATCACTGCATCATCACAGCGTCATCACAGTATCATCACTGCATCATCACATCATCATCACTGCATCATCACAGCGTCATCGCTGCATCATAACAGCATCATCACAATATCCTTGCAGCATCATCACAGCATCATTACTGTATCATCACAGCATAATCACAGCATCATCACAGCATCATCACAACATCATAAGAGCATCATTAGCATCATAACAGCACCATCACTGTGTCATCGCAGTGTCAGCAGAACATCAGCACATCATCACCGTAGCGTCAACAAAACATAATCATGGCATCATCACAGCATCATCACTGCATTATCAGTGCATCTTCACAGCAACATCTCAGCATCATCACACCATCATTACTACTTACTGCATCATCACAGCGTCATCACAGTATCATCACTGCATCATCACTGCATCATCACATCATCATCACAACGTCATGTAAGTGTCATCACAGCATAATCACTGCGTCATCAAGCATCATCACAGCATCATCACAGAATCATTACTGCATAAACACTGCATCATCACAGCGTTATCACAGTATCATCACTGCATCATCAGAGAATAATCACATCATCATCACAACATCATCAGAGTGCCATCACACTATCATCACTGCGTCATCAGAGCATCATCAAAACATCATCACAGCATCATCATAGTGTCATCACAGCATCATCACTGTGTCATCAGAGCGTCATCACAGCATAATCACAGCATCATCACAGCAGCATCAGAGCAGCATCATGGTGTCATGACAGAATCATCACTACGTCATCAAATTGTCATCAGAGCAGCCCACAGCATCATCACAGCATCATTGCAGCATCATAACAGCATCATCAAAGCATCTTTACTGCTTACTCACTGCATCCTCACAGCGTCATCACACTATTGTCAGTGCATCATCAGAGCATCATCACTGCATCATCACACCATAATCACAACATCATCACACCGTCATCACCGTGTCATCACTGCATCATCACAGTGTCATCACAGGGTCATAACTGCATCATCATTTGCCGGTCATAACTGCATGCCATTTGCCGAGGCGATCGGCTCCGGGGCAGACGCATTCTGCAACGGAGCGGGGGATCGGGCCAGGCAGGGCTAAATTTTCCGGCATCGAGCGTACTTGAGGGAGCCGCCAGGACCTGGCAGCCCTCGTGAGGGAGGCTGATGAGGCGAAGGTGGAGCCAGCAGCGCCCCCTCCCCAGCCGTTCAAAAGCTGCCCCTGGGGAGCGCGAGCGACCAGGACGGGCAAACAGGGCGTGGCGCGTCAGAAGGGAGTGGCGCGGCAGTTAGCGCGGCAGTTCGCGCAGGCAGGGCGAGCAGGAAGGGCAGAGCGCTCCCCCTGCCCACACGAACACCTCTTAACGACAGCCGTTAGCTAGGTGATAATGGTCTCCACCAGGCACAGTGCGCTCTCCAGGAAGTCGGTACACACCCAGACCGACTACCCGTTAAAAAATGCAGCAGTTCAGGTCACCGGATGCAGGGAGTGTCTGAGCCTGTTGTTGCCATCGGCGGGCGGCAGAGACACTGCGTGCGTGAGGTGCGAGCAGGTGGATGACCTGATCCGCATGGTGGCGGAGCTCAAGGAGGAGGTTGAGAGGCTGAGGGATATCAGGGAGTGTGAGCGGGAGATAGACTTGTGGAGTAACTCCCTGCAGGGCCTCAAGGAGAGGTACCGGGGTGAGACACCCCAAATGGGGGTGGACCCTCTGCCCTGCTGCTGTCAGGCAGAGGGAGGGGATCTGGGAGTTGAGGAGGAATGGAAACAGGTCCCTGCTCGACGTCACAGGCGATGCCCTCCCCTTCCGGCCCCACCTTCCCAGGTGCCCCTAAGCAACAGGTTTGAGGCCCTGGAGCTTGACAGACCAGTAGCTGAGGAAGAGGTACCAAGTGTTCCCAGGAGGATGCCTAGGGTGAGGAGGTCGACTCCACCCCTCAGGACTGCCTCCATCAAGAAAGACAGGAGGGTTATTGTTGTTGGAGACTCTACTCTTAGGGGAACAGAGGGCCCTATTTGTCGGCCTGACCCTACCCGTAGGGAAGTCTGCTGCCTCCCTGGGGCCAGGGTCAGGGATGTTGCCAGGAAGCTTCCCAACCTGGTACGCCCCTCTGATTATTATCCTCTTTTGATAGTCCAGGTGGGCAGTGACAACATTGAAGAGAGAAGCCTGAAGGCTATCAAAAGAGACTTTAGGGGGCTGGGACGGTTAGTGGATGGAGCGGGAGTGCAGGTGGTGTTTTCGTCCATCCCTACGGTGGCAGGGAGGGGTACAGAGAGGACACGGAAAGCCCACTTGTTAAACACGTGGCTCCGGGGCTGGTGCCAACGCAGAAATCTTGGGTTTTTCGACCATGGGGCACTTTACTCAGCACCTGGCCTGATGGCCGCAGACGGGTCCCTATCTTTTAGGGGAAAAAGGATCCTGGGCCAGGAGCTGGCAGGGCTCATTGAGAGGGCTTTAAACTAGGTAAGAAGGGGGATGGGGCTGAAGCAAGGATTATTGGGGCTGTGCCAGGGGGAACAATGGCAAGGCCGGAGGATAGGGCAATGGCCCAGCTGAAGTGCATCTACACCAATGCACGCAGCATGGGTAACAAACAGGAGGAGCTGGAAGCCATTGTGCAGCAGGCAGGCTACGACTTGGTTGCCATCACGGAGACGTGGTGGGACCACAGTCATGACTGGAGTGCTGCAATGCCTGGCTATAAGCTCTTCAGAAGGGACAGGCAGCACAGAAGGGCTGGTGGTGTGGCTCTCTATATTAGAGAGTCTTTCGATGTTGTAGAACTCAAGGCTAGGAATGACAAGGTCGAGTCCCTTTGGGTTAGGATCGGCAGGGACAACAAGGCTAGTGTCCTGGTCGGGGTCTGCTATAGACCGCCGAACCAGGATGAGGAGACGGATGAGGAGTTCTACAGGCAGCTGACAGAAGTTGTGAAATCTTCAGCGCTTGTACTCGTGGGGGACTTCAACTTCCCTGACATATCCTGGAAGCACAACACAGCCCAGAGAAAGCAGTCTAGGAGGTTTCTGGAGAGCGTGGAAGATAGCTTCCTGACACAGCTGGTTAGTGAACCTACCAGGGGTGGTGCCCCGCTAGACCTTCTCTTCACAAACAGAGAAGGACTGGTGGAGGATGTGATTGTCGGGAGCTGTCTTGGGCAGAGTGACCACGAAATGGTGGAGTTCACTATTCTTGGCGAGGCCAGGAAGGGGACCAGTAAAACAGCTCTATTGGACTTTCGGAGGGCTGACTTTGGGCTGCTCAGGACACTAGTTGGTGGAGTTCCTTGGGAGGCGGTTCTGAAGGGCAGAGGAGTCCAGGAAGGCTGGGCGCTCTTCAAGAGGGAAATCTTAATGGCGCAGGAGCGGTCTGTCCCCATGTGCCCAAAGATGAGCCAGCAGGGAAGAAGACCAGCCTGGCTCAACAGAGAACTGTGGCTTGAGCTTAGGAGAAAAAAGAGGGTTTATAATCTTTGGAAAAGTGGGCAGGCCACTAGGGAGGACTATAAGGATGTAGCGAGGCTGTGTAGGGACAAAATTAGGAAGGCCAAAGCTCATCTGGAGCTCCATCTGGCTACTGCCGTTAAAGATAACAAAAAACGTTTTTATAAATACATCAACACAAAAAGGAGGACTAAGGAGAATCTCCATCCTTTACTGGATGCGGGGGGAAACTTAGTTACAAGAGATGAGGAAAAGGCGGAGGTGCTCAATGCCTTCTTTGCCTCAGTCTTTAGCGGCAATACCGGTTGTTCTCTGGATACCCAGTACCCTGAGCTGGTGGAAGGGGATGGGGAGCAGGATGTGGCCCTCACTATCCACAAAGAAATGGTTGGTGACCTGCTACGGCACTTGGATGTGCACAAATCGATGGGGCCAGATGGGATCCACCCAAGGGTACTGAGAGAACTGGCAGAGGAGCTGGCCAAGCCCCTGTCCATCATTTATCAGCAGTCCTGGCTATCGGGGGAGGTCCCAGCTGACTGGCGACTAGCAAATGTGACGCCCATCCACAAGAAGGGCCGGAGGGCAGACCCGGGAAACTACAGGCCTGTCAGTTTGACCTCAGTACCGGGGAAGCTCATGGAGCAGATCCTCTTGAGAGTCATCATGCAGCACTTGCAGGGCAAGCAGGCGATCTGGCCCAGCCAGCATGGGTTTATGGAAGGCAGATCCTGCTTGACAAACCTGATCTCCTTCTATGACAAAGCGACGCGCTGGGTGGACGAGGGAAAGGCTGTGGATGTGGTCTACCTTGACTTCAGCAAGGCATTTGACACCGTCTCCCACAGCATTCTCCTCAAGAAACTGGCTGCTCTTGACTTGGACTGGCGCACGCTTCGTTGGGTTAGAAACTGGCTGGATAGCCGGGCCCAAAGAGTCGTGGTAAATGGAGTCAAGTCCAGTTGGAGGCCAGTCACTAGTGGCGTCCCCCAGGGCTCGGTGCTGGGGCCGGTCCTCTTTAATATCTTCATCAATGATCTGGACGAGGGCATTGAGTGCACCCTCAGTAAGTTTGCAGATGACACCAAGTTAGGTGCGTGTGTCGATCTGCTCGAGGGTAGGAAGGCTCTGCAGGAGGATCTGGATAGGCTGCACTGATGGGCTGAGGTCAACTGTATGAAGTTCAACAAGGCCAAGTGCCGGGTCCTGCACCTGGGGCGCAACAACCCCAAGCAGAGCTACAGGCTGGGAGATGAGTGGTTGGAGAGCTGCCAGGCAGAGAAGGACCTGGGAGTGATGGTGGACAGTCGGCTGGATATGAGCCAGCAGTGTTCTCAGGTGGCCAAGAAGGCCAACGGCTTCCTGGCTTGTATCAGAAACAGTGTGACCAGCAGGGCTAGGGAGGTGATTGTCCCCCTGTACTCGGCTCTAGTGAGGCCGCACCTCGAGTACTGTGTTCAGTTTTGGGCCCCTCGCTACAAGAAGGACATCGAGGTGCTTGAGCGGGTCCAGAGGAGGGCGACGAAGCTGGTGAGGGGCCTGGAGAACAAGTCCTACGAGGAGCGGCTGAAGGAGCTGGGCTTGTTCAGCCTGGAGAAGAGGAGGCTCAGGGGCGACCTTATCGCTCTCTACAGATACCTTAAAGGAGGCTGTAGTGAGGTGGGGGTTGGCCTGTTCTCCCACGTGCCCGGTGACAGAACGAGGGGGAATGGGCTAAAGTTGCGCCAGAGGAGTTTTAGGTTAGATGTTAGGAAGAACTTCTTTACTGAAAGGGTTGTTAGGCACTGGAACAGGCTGCCCAGGGAGGTGGTGGAGTCACCATCCCTGGAAGTCTTTAAAAGACGTTTAGATGTAGAGCTTAGGGATATGGTTTAGTGGGGACTGTTAGCGTTAGGTCAAAGGTTGGACTCGATGATCTTGAGGTCTCTTCCAACCTAGAAATTCTGTGATTCTGTGATCACTGCATCATCACTGCATCTTCACAGCAACATCTCAGCATCATCTCACCATCATTACTACTTACTCACTGCATCATCACAGCGTCATCACAGTATCATCACTACATCGTCACAGCATCATCACATCATCATCACAACATCATGTAAGTGTCATCACAGCATAATCTCTGTGTCATCACAGCGTCATCACTGCATCATCACAGCATCATCACATCGTGATCAATGCATCATCACATCATAATCACAGCATCATCATAGCATCATTACTGCGTCATCACTACATCATCACTGCATCATCACTGCATCAGCACAACGTCATCTCAGTATCGTCACAGCATCATCACAGCGTCATCACAGCATCACAACAGTGTCATCGCAGCGTCATCACAGCATCATCATAGTACCACTACAGCATCATCACAGAATCACTATAGAGTCATCACAGCGTCATCACTGCATAGTCACAGCATCATCACATCATCATAACAGCATCATCACATCATCACCACAGCATCATCGCAGCATCATAACTGCGTAAAAACTGCATCATCACAGCATCATTACTACGTCATCAAAGCATCATAACAGCATCATCACAGCATCATCACATCGCCATGACAGCATCATCAGTGCATCATCACTGCATCATCACATGCAGTGCATCACAATTGCATCATCACAGAATCATCACAACATCATCGCAGCATCGTCACAGTGTTACGACAACGTTATCAGACCATCACGACAGCATCATCACAGCGTAATCACAATATCATCACAGCATCATCACATCATCATCAGAGCATCATCACATCATCATCACTGCATCATCACACCATCATCAGAGTATCATCACAGCGTCATCACTGCATCATCACACAATCATCACAGCATCATCACTGCGTTATCACAACATCATCACTGCATCATCACAGCATCATCAGAGAATCATCACATCATCATCACTGCATCATCACACCATCATCAGAGTATCATCACAGCGTCATCACTGCATCATCACACAATCATCACAGCATCATCACTGCGTTATCACAACATCATCACTGCATCATCACAGCATCATCAGAGAATCATCACATCATCATCACTGCATCATCACAACATAATCAGAGCATCATCATAGCATAAACACTGCATAATCACTGCACTGTCACAGCATCATCACTGCATCATCACAGTATCATCAGAGCGATATCACAGTGTCATCACTTCATCATCACTACATGATCACTGCATCATCACAGCGTCATCACAGCATCATCACTGCATCATCACTGTGTCATCAAATCATCATCACTGAGTCATCACAGCATGATCACAGCATCATAGGTACATAATCATAGCATCATCACATCATCATCACAGCGTCATCACAGCATCATCACAGCATCTACATTGCATCATCAGAGAATCATCAAAGCATCATCACTGCGTCACCACAGTGTCATCACTACATCATCACTGAATCATCACTGCATCGTCACTGCATCATCACAGCATCGTCGCTGCATCATCACAGCATCGTCACTGCATCATCACTGCATCATCACTGCATCACCACAGCACCATTACTGCGTAATCCAAACATCATCACAGCACCAGCACAATATCATTTCTGCATAATCACTGCCTCATCACAGCATCATTGAAGTGTCATGACAGCATCATCACTGCATAATCACTGCATCATAACCGCATAATCACAGCATCATCACAGCATCATCGTAGGTTCATTACTGCTTACTCACTGCATCATCACAGCGTCATCACAGTATCATGACATCATCTTCACTACTTAATCACAGCGTCATCACTGCATCATCAGTTCATCATCACAGCATCATCACAGAATCACAACAGGGTCATCACTGCTTCATCACAGCATCACCACAGCATCATAAGAGCTTCATCACTGCTTCATCACGGCATCATCACATCATCATCACAGCATCATCATGCCATCACAGCAGCGTCATCACAGTATTTCGATAGCGTCATCACCGCGTTATCATAGCATCATCACAATATCGTCACAGCATCATCACTGCTTATTCACAGCATCATCGCGGCTTCATCACTGCTTCATCAGAGCATCATCACAACATTATCGCTACATCATCACAGAGTCATCACAGCATCATTACTGCATCATCACTGCATCATCACTTCGTAATCAGAGCATCATGGCTTCATCATCACAGCACCATTACTGCATCATCACAACATCATCACAGTGTCATCACAGCATCATCACAGCCTCATCACTGCATCATCACAGCGTCATCACAGCGTCACTACTGCAACATCACTGCATCATCAGAGCATCATCAGAGCATTGGTGTAGATGCACTTCAGCTGGGCCATTGCCCTATCCTCCGGCCTTGCCATTGTTCCCCCTGGCACAGCCCCAACAATCCTTGCTTCAGCCCCATCCCCCTTCTTACCTAGTTTAAAGCCCTCTCAATGAGCCCTGCCAGCTCCTGGCCCAGGATCCTTTTTCCCCTAAAAGATAGGGACCCGTCTGCGGCCATCAGGCCAGGTGCTGAGTAAAGTGCCCCATGGTCAAAAAAAAAACAAGATTTCTGCGTTGGCACCAGAAATGATGATGTTATGATGCTGTGGTGATGCTGTTGTGATGATGCTGTAATGATGATTTGATGACGCAGTGATGATGCTGTGATGGTGCTGTGATGAGGCTGTGATGAAGTTCTGATGATGCTCTGATGATGAAGTGATGACAATTTGATGACGCTGTGATGATGCCGTGATGATGCTCTGATGATGCTGTGATGATGCTCTGATGATGCTGCGATGATGCTGTGATGACGCTTTGATGACAATGTGATTATGCTGTTATGACGCTGTTATGACGCTTTGATGCTGCAGTGTTTATGCATTGATGATGCAGTTATGATACTGTGATGATGCAGTGATGACGCTATGATGACTCTTTGATTACACTGTGATGCTTCGATGATGCTGTGATGATGCAGTGATGATGCTTTAATGGTGATGGGATGATGCTGTGATGACGCTGTGATGATGCTTTGATGACACTGTGATGATGCTGTTGTGATGCTGTGATGAGGCTTTGATGACACTGTGATTATGTTGTGATGACGCTGTGATGACGCAGAGATGATGCTGTGATGATGCAGTCATGATGATGTGATGATGTTCTGATGATGCTCTGATGATGCTGTGATGATGCTCTGATGATGCACTGATGATGATGTAATGATGCAGTGATGACGCTCTAATGATGCTGTGATGATGCTCTGATGACGCTGTGATGATGCTGTTATGACAATTTGATGATGCTGTGATTATGCAGCTATGATGGTCTCAGGATGATATGATGATGCAGTGATGATGCTGTGATGTCGCTGTCATGATGCTGTGATGACGCTGTCGTGATTCAATGATGATGCTGTGATGACGCTGTGATGATGTTGTGATGATGCACAGATGACGCTGTATTGATGCGGTTATGAAGCTTAGATGATGATGTGATGATGCTGTGATGATGCTGTGATGACGCTTTGATGATGCTGTGAGTATACAGCTATGATGCTGTCATGATTATATGATGATGCAGTGATGATGCTGTGATGATGCATTGATGATGCTGTATGACGCTTTGATGATGCTGTGATTATACAGCTATGATGCTGTCATGATTATATGATGATGCAGTGATGATGCCGTGATGATACTGTGATGACACTGAATACGCTGTGATGATGCTGTGATGCTTTCATGATGCTATGATGATGCTGTGATGATGCTGTGATGATGCAGTGATGACGCTGCGATAATGCTGTGATGATGCTGTGATGATGCATTGATAACGCTGCGATTATTCTGCGATGATGTTGTCATGATGCTGTGATGATGCAGTGATGACACTGCGATGATGCTGTTATGATATTGTGATGACGCTGTGATGATGCTTTGATGACGCTGTGATGCTGTGAAGATGTATTGATGATGCATTTATGATGATGTGTTTATGCTGTGATGATGCAGTGATAATGCAGTGTTGATGCAGTTATGACGCAGTGTTGAGGCTGTGATAATGTTGCGATGATGCTGTGATGATGGTGTTATGACACTGCGATGATGCTGTGATGACGCTGTGATAACGCTTTGATGACACTGTAATGATGCTGTAATGACGCCGTGATGAAGCTGTGATGACGCTGTGATGGTGCTTTGAGGACGCTGTCATGACGCAGTGATGATGTTTTGATGACGCTCTGATGACGCTGTGATGCTCTGAGGATTGTGTGATGACGCAGTGATGACACTGCGATGATATTGTAATGATGCAGTGACGATGCTGTGATGATGCAGTGATGATGCTTTGGTGATGCTGTGATGATGCTCTGATGACGCTGTAATGACGGAGTGATGATGCAGTGATGATGCTGTGATGGTGCTGTGATCATGCTGTGATCATGCTGTGATGATGCAGTGATACCGCTGCGATGAAACAGTGATGATTCTGTGATGATGCAGTGATGGCGACGCTGTGATGCATTGATGATGCTGTGATGATGCTGCGATGATGCTGTTGTGATGCTGTGATGATGCAGTGATGATGACACAGTGATGGTGCACTGATGATATGATGATGACGCTGTGATGACGCTGTGATGACGCTGCGATGATGCTGTGGTGATGCATTGATGACACTGTGATGATGCTGTGAGGATGTTCTGATGATGCAGTGATGACACTGTGATGGCACTGTGATGCCTTGTTGAAGCTCTGATGATGCATTGATAATGCACTGATTATGCAGTGATGATGTTGTCTTGATACTGTGATGATGCTGTGATGATACTGTGATGACGGTTTTATGACACTGTGATTATGTTCTGATGACCCAGTGATCATGCTGTGATGATGCTGTGATGACGCGGTGATGATGCTGTTGTGATGCTCTGATGATGCTGTGATGACGGTTTGATGACACTGTGATGACGTTCTGATGCTGCAGTGATGATGCTGTGATGATGCTGTGATGACGCTGCGATGATGTTGTTGTGATGGTCTGATGATGCTGTGATGACGGTTTAATGACACTGTAATGATGTTCTGATGATGCAGTGATGATGCCGTGATGATGCTGTGATGACGCTGCGATGATGCTGTTGTGATGCTCTTATACTGCTATGATGACGCTTTGATGACACTTTGATGTGGTTGTGATGATGCAGTGATGATGCTGTGATGATGCTGTGATGCTCTGATTATGATGTTATGAAGCTGTGATGATGTAGTAATGATGCTCTGATGATGCTGTGATGACGCTTTGATCACTGCATCAACACTGCATCATCACTGTGTAATCAAAACATCATCACAGTCTCATAAATACATAAACACTGCATCATCACAGCATCATCACTGCGTCATCACAGCGTCATAACAGCATCATCACAGCATCATCATTGCATCATCACTGCATCATCTCAGCATCATAATAGTGTCATCAGAGCATCATCACAGTCATCACAGCATCATCACATCATCATCGCAGCGTCATCACAGCATCATCACTGCATCATTACTGCAGAATCACTGCGTCATCACATCATCATCACTACATGATCACTGCATCATCACAGCATCATCACTTCGCCATCACATCATCATTGCATCATCACAACATCAATACAGCATCATTACAGCATCATCACAGCATCATCACATCATCACATCATCATCACAGCATCATCACTGCAACAGAACTGCATCTTCACAGCATCATCACATCATTCAGACTGCATCATCACAGCATCATCACTGTGTTATCACAACATCATCACTGCATCATCACAATATCATTACAGCATCATCACAACATAATCAGAGCATCATCACAGCATAAACACTGCATAATCACTGCACTATCACAGCATCATCACAGAGTCATCAAGGAATCATCACAGCATCATCACAGAATCTTGGCATTGTCATCAAAGCATCATCACTGCGTCATCACTACATCATCACAGCATCATCTCAGCATTTTCACAGAATCATTACTGCATACTCACTGCATTATGACAGCGTCGTACCAGTATCATCACTGCATCATCACATCATCATCATTGCATCATCCCATCATCATCATTTCATCATAACAGCATCATCACAACATCATCACAGTATAATCAATCTATCATCACAGCATCATCACAGCGTCATCAAAGCATCACCACTGCATCATCACAGCCTCATCACGGTGTATTCACTGCATCATAACACCATCATATCTGCATCATCACATCATCATTACTGCATCATCACAACATCATCACACCACCATCACAGTGTCATCACTGCATCATCACAGGGTCATCACAGCATCATTACAGCATCATCAATGCATCATCACAGCGTCATCACTAAATCATCACTGCATCATCACAGCATCATCACAGAATCATCACTGCGTCATCACTGCATCATTACTGCATCATCACAGCATCATCACAGCATCATCACAGAACCATTACTACATAATCACTGCATCATCACAGCGTCATCACAGTACCAAAACTGCATCATCACAGCATCCTCAGAGCGACGTCAGAGCATCATCACTGCATGATGACAGCATCATCACTGCATCATCACATCATCATCACATGATCTTCAATCCGTCATCACAGCGTAATCACAAAGTCATCACTTCATCATCAAATTGTCATCACAGCGTCATCACAGCTATATCGCAGCGTCATCACAGCATCACCACAGCATCATCACTGCTTCATCACATCATCATCCCAGCTTCATCACAACATCATGACAGCATTATTACTACTTACACACTGCATCATCACAGCGTCATCACAGCATCATCTCAGCATCATCACAGCATCATCCCTGCATCATCACATCATCATCACTGCATTACCACAGCATCACCACAGCATCATCACAGCGTAATCACAGCATTATCACAGCAGGATTGCAGCGTCATCACTGCAGCATCACAGCATCATCACAGCATAATCTCATCATCATCACAGTATCAGTACTGCAGAATCATTGCATTATCACACCATCATCACAACATCATCGCAGCATCATCATAGCATCACTACAGTGTTATCTGAGCATCACGACAGCGTAATCATAGCGTCATCACAGATTCATCAGAGCATCATTGCAGCGTCATCACTGCATCACCACAGTATCATCACATTGTGAGGAATGTTTTAACAATTCGTGTCCATAAAGAACAGCCCTGTCTGCTTCTGTCTGCTTCGGGGCCCTGCAATGGCAGTTTGATTCCTTAACCACAGATGCAGTGTGCCCCAGTCTCCCCCTCATTCTAGTCAAGTTATCAAGTCTTCAGAAAATACTCCTCAAATTCTTGAGCTTGTTTGCCTTTGTTATTCCGGATTTCTATTTCTAACAGTTACAGCCTTTTTTTCTGTTGTTTTGTCTTCTTCGAAATTAACTTAACGCGGCTATAGGTGTGGCTGTCCCTGTGAATGGCTGGTGAGGAATGTTTTAATTACTTGTGAAGTGTCAATAAGAAAGCTATTTGTGTTTGTATGACGTCTTTGATGTCTGGGAGCCTCAGAATAACTGATAACAATTAGTGACTGTTATGGAATACTATGCAGGCCTCTGATATCTGGCCAGGTGTCCAAGAGATTAAGAAGAGGAAAAAAAAAGAAGCTGAAGGACGGCTAGGAGACAAGACCTGCAGGGGATGCTCTATAAACTTGACACGGTGCCAGAGGAGTACAAAGGGGAAACACAAGAAAAAACTTGGAGAGGAAGACTACGAGCCTTCAGCATGAAAGACCCCTAGAGACCCCCAGAGGGACCACCGGAGACTGATGCGCATGCTCCAGTAGGAGGGACTGGACCCCGGAAGCTAATTATAATAACCTATTTTTTAGAAGTAGTAATGAATATGTATTAGTCGAGGAGTATAAAAATCAGCTCCTTGATGTGGCTGGTGTGCGTCCTGGTGGAGCGGAGACTCCCGGTGCACCCAGCGCTGTTTGCTTACTTCTATTCTTTTAATAAATCCTATTTTTTTATTTAAACCTATTTTGAAGACTGAGCTATTTATAACAACATCATAGTAACATCATCACAATATCATTGCAGAATCATCACTGCATCATCAGAGCATCATCTCAGCATAATCACAGCATCATTAGTGCAGAACTACTGCATCATCACATCATGATCAAAGCGTCATCACATCATAATCACAGCATCATCAGAGCATCATCACTGCGTCATCACAGCATCATTACTACGCCATCACAGCGTCATAACAGCATCATCACTGCATCATCACTGAATAATCACAGCATCATCACAACATCATCACAGTGTCATGACAGCATTATCACGGCATAATCACTGCATCATCACCGCCTTATCACAGCATTATCATAGAATCATTACTGCTTACACACTGCATCATCACTGAATCATCACAGCATCATCAAAAAATCATCACAGCGTCATCACAGCGTTATTACTGCATCATCTCTGCATCATCATAGCATCAACAGAGCATCGTCACAACGTCATAACAGCATCATCACAACGACATCACAGCATCATCACTGCATCAACACATCATCATTACAACATCATCACTGCGTCATCAGAGCATCATCAAAAAATCATCAGAGCGTCATGAGTGTATCATCACTGCATAATCACTGCATCATCTCAGCATCATCAAAGCACCATTATTGCATAATCATTGCATCATCACATCATCATCACTGCATCATCACATCGTCATCACTGCATCATCACTGCATCATCACTGCATCATCACAGCATCATCTCAGCGTCACCACTGCATCATCACGGCATCATCGCAACATCATCACTGCATCATCACAGCAGCATCACAGCAGCATCACAGCAGCATCACAGCAGCAACAGAGCATCATCACAGCATCATCACAACATAATCATATCATCACCACAGCGTAATCACAGCATCGTCACTGCGCCATTACAGCATCATCACAGCAGCGTTGCAGCATGATCACTGCATCATCACATAATCATCAAAACATAATCATAGCATCAACACAGCATCATCACTGCGTCATGACAGCATAATCACAAAAGGATCTTAGCATCATCACTGCATCATCACATCATCATCAAAAAATTATCACAGTGTCATCAGAGCATCATCACTGCATCATCACAGCATCATCACCGCATTATTACAGCATCATCACAGCATCATTACTGCTTACTCACTGCATCATCACAACATAATCACAGTATCATCACTGCATCATAACTGCGTCATCACTGCATCATCTCAGCATCATCACAGCATCATCACTGCAATATCTCAGCATCATTACTTCATCATCACTGCATAATCATTTCATAATCACAACATCATAACTGCATTATCATCACAAAATCATGTGTCATCACAGCATCTTCACTGCATAATCACTGCATCTTCACTGCATCATCACAGCATCATCACAGCATCATCACAGCATCATTACTGCTTACTCACTGCATCATCACGGCATCATCACTACGTCATAACAGCGTCATCATAGCATCATCACTGCAACATCTCAGCATCATCACAGCATCATCACTGCATAATCATTTCATCATCACAGCAGCATAACTGCATCATCATCACAACATCATAACAGTGTCATCACAGCATCATCACATCATCATCACAGCATCATCCCATCATCATCATTGTGTCATCAGAGCGTCAACACTACGTCATCACAGCATCATCAGTAAATCATCACAGTGTCATCACAGTATCATCACTGCATCATCACAACATCATCACAGTGTTATAACAGCATCATCACAGCATAATCACTGCATCATCACCACATCATTGCAGCATCATCACAGCATCATTACTGCATAATCACTGCATTATCATAGCGTTATCACAGTATCATCACTGCATCGTCACAGCGTCATCACAGTGTCATCACTGCATCGTCACATGATCATCGCAGCGTCATCACAGTGTCATCACAGCATCATCAGAGCATCATTACAGCATCATAACAGCATCATCAATCCGTCATCAAATTAAAGTCAAGGCGTCATCACAGCATTATCACTGTATCATCACAGAATCACCACAGCATCATTACTGCGTCATCACAGCGTCACAACAGAATCATAAGAGCATCATCATAGCATCATCACAACATCATCACAGTATCATCACTACATCATCACAGCATCATCAGAGAGATATCACAGCGTCATGACTACATCATCAGAGCATAACATCATCGTCACTGCATTATCACATGATCATCGCAGCGTCATCACATCATCATCTCATAATCTTCACTGCGTCATTACAGCATCATCAGAGCATCATTACAGCGTCATAACAGCATCATCATCACAGCATCAAGGCAGCGTTATCACTGCATCATCGCAGCATCATCACAGCATCATCACAACATAATAAGTGTCATCACAGCATCATCACTCCATAATTGCTGCATTATCACAGCATAATCACATCATCATCACAGCATCATCGCATCGTCATCACTGCGTCGTCACAGCATCGTCACAACATCATCACAGCATCGTCACTGCATCATCACTGCATTATCACTGCATCATCTCAGCATCATCAGAGCATCATCACAGCGTCATCACTGCATCGTCACAGCATCATCTCAGCATCATCACTGCATCATCACTGCGTCATCACTGTATCATCACACCATCATCAAAACATCATCACAGCATCATCACTGTATCATCACCGCATCATCACAGCATCATCAGAGCGACATCACAGTGTCATCACTACATCATCACAGCATCATCACTGCATCATCACCGCATCATCACTGCATCATCACAGCGTCATCACAGTGTCATCACTGCGTCATCATATCATTATCACCGCATCATCACAGTGTCATCACAGCATCATCACAGCATCTACATTGCGTCATCAGAGAATCATCAAAGCATGATCACTGCGTCACCACAGCGTCATCACAACATCATCACTGAATCATCACTGCATCAGCACAGCATCATCATAGCATCATCAAAGTATCAGCACAACATCATCACAGCATCTTCACTGCATCATCACTGCATCATCTCTGCATCACCACAGCATCATCACTGCGTAATCAAAACATCATCACAGCATCATTATAGCGTCATCACAGCATCATGACTGTGTCATCAGAGTGTCATCACAGCATGATCACAGCATCATCACAGCAGCACCAGAGCAGCATATGGCGTCATGACAGAATCATCACTACGTCATCAAATTGTCATCACAGCAGCCCACAGCATCATCACAGCATCCTTGCAGCATCATAACAGCATCTTTACTGCTTACTCACTGCATCATCACAGCGTCATCACTCTATTGTCAGTGCATCATCAGAGCATCATCACTGCATCATCACACCATAATCACAACATCATCACACCGTCATCACCGTGTCATCACTGCATCATCACAGTGTCATCACAGGGTCATAACTGCATCATCATTTGCCGGTCATAACTGCATGCCATTTGCCGAGGTGATCAGCTCCGGGGCAGACGCATTCTGCAGCGGAGCGGGGGATCGAGCCAGGCAGGGCTAAATTTTCTGGCATCGAGCGTACTTGAGGGAGCCGCCAGGACCTGGCAGCCCTCGTGAGGGAGGCTGATGAGGCGAAGGTGGAGCCAGCAGCGCCCCCTCCCCAGCCGTTCAAAAGCTGCCCCTGGGGAGCGCGAGCGACCAGGACGGGCAAACAGGGCGTGGCGCATCAGAAGGGAGTGGCGCGGCAGTTAGCGCGGCAGTTCGCGCAGGCAGGGCGAGCAGGAAGGGCAGAGCGCTCCCCCCAGCCCACACGAACACCTCTTAACGACAGCCGTTAGCTAGGTGATAATGGTCTCCACCAGGCACAGTGCGCTCTCCAGGAAGTCGGTACACACCCAGACCGACTACCCATTAAAAAATGCAGCAGTTCAGGTCACCGGATGCAGGGAGTGTCTGAGCCTGTTGTTGCCATCGGCGGGCGGCAGAGACACTGCGTGCGTGAGGTGCGAGCAGGTGGATGACCTGATCCGCATGGTGGCGGAGCTCAAGGAGGAGGTCGAGAGGCTGAGGGATATCAGGGAGTGTGAGCGGGAGATAGACTTGTGGAGTAACTCCCTGCAGGGCCTCAAGGAGAGGTACCGGGGTGAGACACCCCAAATGGGGGTCGACCCTCTGCCCTGCTGCTGTCAGGCAGAGGGAGGGGATCTGGGAGTTGAGGAGGAATGGAAACAGGTCCCTGCTCGACGTCACAGGCTATGCCCTCCCCTTCCGGCCCCACCTTCCCAGGTGCCCCTAAGCAACAGGTTTGAGGCCCTGGAGCTTGACAGACCAGTAGCTGAGGAAGAGGTAGCAAGTGTTCCCAGGAGGATGCCTAGGGTGAGGAGGTCGACTCCACGCCTCAGGACTGCCTCCATCAAGAAAGACAGGAGGGTTATTGTTGTTGGAGACTCTACTCTTAGGGGAACAGAGGGCCCTATTTGTCGGCCTGACCCTACCCGTAGGGAAGTCTGCTGCCTCCCTGGGGCCAGGGTCAGGGATGTTGCCAGGAAGCTTCCCAACCTGGTACGCCCCTCTGATTATTATCCACTTTTGATAGTCCAGGTGGGCAGTGACAACATTGAAGAGAGAAGCCTGAAGGCTATCAAAAGAGACTTTAGGGGGCTGGGACGGTTAGTGGATGGAGCGGGAGTGCATGTGGTGTTTTCGTCCATCCCTACGGTGGCAGGGAGGGGTACAGAGAGGACACGGAAAGCCCACTTGTTAAACACGTGGCTCCGGGGCTGGTGCCAACGCAGAAATCTTGGGTTTTTCGACCATGGGGCACTTTACTCAGCACCTGGCCTGATGGCCGCAGACGGGTCCCTATCTTTTAGGGGAAAAAGGATCCTGGGCCAGGAGCTGGCAGGGCTCATTGAGAGGGCTTTAAACTAGGTAAGAAGGGGGATGGGGCTGAAGCAAGGATTATTGGGGCTGTGCCAGGGGGAACAATGGCAAGGCCGGAGGATAGGGCAATGGCCCAGCTGAAGTGCATCTACACCAATGCACGCAGCATGGGTAACAAACAGGAGGAGCTGGAAGCCATTGTGCAGCAGGCAGGCTACGACTTGGTTGCCATCACGGAGACGTGGTGGGACCACAGGCATGACTGGAGTGCTGCAATGCCTGGCTATAAGCTCTTCAGAAGGGACAGGCAGCACAGAAGGGCTGGTGGTGTGGCTCTCTATATTAGAGAGTCTTTCGATGTTGTAGAACTCGAGGCTAGGAATGACAAGGTCGAGTCCCTTTGGGTTAGGATCGGCAGGGACAACAAGGCTAGTGTCCTGGTCGGGGTCTGCTATAGACCGCCGAACCAGGATGAGGAGACGGATGAGGAGTTCTACAGGCAGCTGACAGAAGTTGCGAAATCTTCAGCGCTTGTACTCGTGGGGGACTTCAACTTCCCTGACATATCCTGGAAGCACAACACAGCCCAGAGAAAGCAGTCTAGGAGGTTTCTGGAGAGGGTGGAAGATAGCTTCCTGACACAGCTGGTTAGTGAACCTACCAGGGGTGGTGCCCCGCTAGACCTTCTCTTCACAAACAGAGAAGGACTGGTGGAGGATGTGATTGTCGGGAGCTGTCTTGGGCAGAGTGACCACGAAATGGTGGAGTTCACTATTCTTGGCGAGGCCAGGAAGGGGACCAGTAAAACAGCTCTATTGGACTTTCGGAGGGCTGACTTTGGGCTGCTCAGGACACTAGTTGGTGGAGTTCCTTGGGAGGCGGTTCTGAAGGGCAGAGGAGTCCAGGAAGGCTGGGCGTTCTTCAAGAGGGAAATCTTAATGGCGCAGGAGCGGTCTGTCCCCATGTGCCCAAAGATGAGCCAGCGGGGAAGAAGACCAGCCTGGCTCAACAGAGAACTGTGGCTTGAGCTTAGGAGAAAAAAGAGGGTTTATAATCTTTGGAAAAGTGGGCAGGCCACTAGGGAGGACTATAAGGATGTAGCGAGGCTGTGTAGGGACAAAATTAGGAAGGCCAAAGCTCATCTGGAGCTCCATCTGGCTACTGCCGTTAAAGATAACAAAAAACGTTTTTATAAATACATCAACACAAAAAGGAGGACTAAGGAGAATCTCCATCCTTTACTGGATGCGGGGGGAAACTTAGTTACAAGAGATGAGGAAAAGGCGGAGGTGCTCAATGCCTTCTTTGCCTCAGTCTTTAGCGGCAATACCGGTTGTTCTCTGGATACCCAGTACCCTGAGCTGGTGGAAGGGGATGGGGAGCAGGATGTGGCCCTCACTATCCACAAAGAAATGGTTGGTGACCTGCTAAGGCACTTGGATGTGCACAAATCGATGGGGCCAGATGGGATCCACCCAAGGGTACTGAGAGAACTGGCAGAGGAGCTGGCCAAGCCCCTGTCCATCATTTATCAGCAGTCCTGGCTATCGGGGGAGGTCCCAGCTGACTGGCGACTAGCAAATGTGACGCCCATCTACAAGAAGGGCCGGAGGGCAGACCAGTCAAGTCCAGTTGGAGGCCAGTCACTAGTGGTGTCCCCCAGGGCTCGGTGCTGGGGCCGGTCCTCTTTAATATCTTCATCAATGATCTGGACGAGGGCATTGAGTGCACCCTCAGTAAGTTTGCAGATGACACCAAGTTAGGTGCGTGTGTCGATCTGCTCGAGGGTAGGAAGGCTCTGCAGGAGGATCTGGATAGGCTGCACCGATGGGCTGAGGTCAACTGTATGAAGTTCAACAAGGCCAAGTGCCGGGTCCTGCACCTGGGGCGCAACAACCCCAAGCAGAGCTACAGGCTGGGAGATGAGTGGTTGGAGAGCTGCCAGGCAGAGAAGGACCTGGGAGTGATGGTGGACAGTCGGCTGGATATGAGCCAGCAGTGTTCTCAGGTGGCCAAGAAGGCCAACGGCTTCCTGGCTTGTATCAGAAACAGTGTGACCAGCAGGGCTAGGGAGGTGATCGTCCCCCTGTACTCGGCTCTAGTGAGGCCGCACCTCGAGTACTGTGTTCAGTTTTGGGCCCCTCGCTACAAGAAGGACATCGAGGTGCTTGAGCGGGTCCAGAGGAGGGCGACGAAGCTGGTGAGGGGCCTGGAGAACAAGTCCTACGAGGAGCGGCTGAAGGAGCTGGGCTTGTTCAGCCTGGAGAAGAGGAGGCTCAGGGGCGACCTTATCGCTCTCTACAGATACCTTAAAGGAGGCTGTAGTGAGGTGGGGGTTGGCCTGTTCTCCCACGTGCCCGGTGACAGAACAAGGGGGAATGGGCTTAAGTTGCGCCAGGGGAGTTTTAGGTTACATGTTAGGAAGAACTTCTTTACTGAAAGGGTTGTTAGGCACTGGAACAGGCTGCCCAGGGAGGTGGTGGAGTCACCATCCCTGGAAGTCTTTAAAAGGCGTTTAGATGTAGAGCTTAGGGATATGGTTTAGTGGGGACTGTTAGCGTTAGGTCAAAGGTTGGACTCGATGATCTTGAGGTCTCTTCCAACCTAGAAATTCTGTGATTCTGTGATCACTGCATCATCACTGCATCTTCACAGCATAATCTCAGCATCATCACAGTGTCATCACAGTGTTATAACAGCAGTATCACAGCATCATCACATCATCATCAGAGCGTCATCACAGAATCATCACAGCATCATTACTATGTCATCACAGCATAATCACAATATCATCAGAACGTCATTAAAGCGTCATAACTGCATCATCACTGCATCATAACTGCATCATCACAGCATCATCACATCATCACCACAGCGTCATCGCAGAAACATCACAGCATCATCACTGCATCGTAACTGCATCATCACAGCATAATCACAGCATCATCACAACATCATGAGCGTCATTAGCATCATCATCGCAGCGTCAAAAACATAATCATAGCATGATCACAGCATCATCACTGCATTATCAGTGCATCTTCACAGCAACATCTCAGCATCATCTCACCATCATTACTACTTACTCACTGCATCATCACAGCGTCATCACAGTATCATCTCTACATTGTCACAGCATCATCACATCATCATCAAAACATCATGTAAGTGTCATCACAGCATAATCTCTGTGTCATCACAGCGTCATCACAGCATCATCACAGCATCATCACAGCTTCATAGCTCCATAATCACATCATCACAGCATCATCACTACATCATCACAGCATCATCATAAATCATCACAAAATCATCACAGTGTCATCACTGCATCATCACAGCATCATCACATCGTGATCAATGCATCATCACATCATAATCACAGCATCATCATAGCATCATTACTGCGTCACACTACATCATCACTGCATCATCACTGCATCAGCACAACGTCATCTCAGTATCGTCACAGCATCATCACAGCGTCATCACAGCATCACAACAGTGTCATCGCAGCGTCATCACAGCATCATCATAGTACCACTACAGCATCATCACAGAATCACTATAGAGTCATCAAAGCGTCATCACAGCATCATCACAGCATAGTCACTGCGTCATAACAGCATCATCACATCATCACCACAGCATCATCGCAGCATCATGAATGCGTCATCACAATATCATCACAGCGTCATCACTGCATCATCACATCGCCATGACAGCATCATCACTGCATCATCACTGCATCATCACATGCATTGCATCACAATTGCATCATCACAGAATCATCACAACATCATCGCAGCATCGTCACAGTGTTACGACAACGTTATCAGACCATCACGACAGCATCATCACAGCGTCATCACAATATCATCACAGCATCATCACATCATCATCAGAGCATCATCACATCATCATCACTGCATCATCACACCATCATCAGAGTATCATCACAGCGTCATCACTGCATCATCACACAATCATCACAGCATCATCACTGCGTTATCACAACATCATAACTGCATCATCACAGCATCATCAGAGAATCATCACATCATCATCACAGCATCATCACAACATAATCAGAGCATCATCATAGCATAAACACTGAATAATCACTGCACTGTCACAGCATCATCACTGCATCATCACAGTATCATCAGAGTGATATCACAGTGTCATCACTTCATCATCACTACATGATCACTACATCATCACAGCGTCATCACAGCGTCATCACTGCATCATCACTGCGTCATCAAATCATCATCACTGAGTCATCACAGCATGATCACAGCAT
Organism: Clangula hyemalis; assembly: GCA_963989345.1. The sequence goes on along the minus strand of OZ022455.1, from coordinate 3,216,633 downwards.
CATAGGTACATAATCATAGCATCATCACATCATCATCACAGAGTCATCACAGCATCATCACAGCATCTACATTGCATCATCAGAGAATCATCAAAGCATCATCACTGCGTCACCACAGCGTCATCACTACATCATCACTGAATCATCACTGCATCGTCACTGCATCATCACAGCATCATCGCTGCATCATCACAGCATCGTCACTGCATCATCACTGCATCATCACTGCATCACCACAGCACCGTTACTGCGTAAACCAAACATCATGACAGCACCAGCACAATATCGTTTCTGCATAATCACTGCCTCATCACAGCATCATTGAAGTGTCATGACAGCATCATCACTGCATAATCACTGCATCATAACCGCATAATCACAGCATCATCACAGCATCATCGTAGGTTCATTACTGCTTACTCACTGCATCATCACAGCGTCATCATAGTATCATCACATCATCTTCACTACTTAATCACAGCGTCATCACTGCATCATCAGTTCATCATCATAGCATCATCACAGAATCACAACAGGGTCATCACTGCTTCATCACAGCATCACCACAGCATCATAAGAGCTTCATCACTGCTTCATCACGGCATCATCACATCATCATCACAGCATCATCATGCCATCACAGCAGCGTCATCACAGTATTTCGACAGCGTCATCACCGCGTTATCATAGCATCATCACAATATCGTCACAGCATCATCACTGCTTATTCACAGCATCATCGCGGCTTCATCACTGCTTCATCAGAGCATCATCACAACATTATCGCTACATCATCACAGAGTCATCACAGCATCATTACTGCATCATCACTGCATCATCACTTCGTAATCAGAGCATCATGGCTTCATCATCACAGCACCATTACTGCATCGTCACAACATCATCACAGTGTCATCACAGCATCATCACAGCCTCATCACTGCATCATCACAGCGTCATCACAGCGTCACTACTGCAACATCACTGCATCATCAGAGCATCATCAGAGCATTGGTGTAGATGCACTTCAGCTGGGCCATTGCCCTATCCTCCGGCCTTGCCATTGTTCCCCCTGGCACAGCCCCAACAATCCTTGCTTCAGCCCCATCCCCCTTCTTACCTAGTTTAAAGCCCTCTCAATGAGCCCTGCCAGCTCCTGGCCCAGGATCCTTTTTCCCCTGAAAGATAGGGACCCGTCTGTGGCCATCAGGCCAGGTGCTGAGTAAAGTGCCCAATGGTCAAAAAAAAAACAAGATTTCTGCGTTGGCACCAGAAATGATGATGTTATGATGCTGTGGTGATGATGCTGTGATGATGATTTGATGACGCAGTGATGATGCTGTGATGGTGCTGTGATGACGCTTTGATGATGTTGTGATGATGCTTTCCTGACGCTGTGATATAGCTGTGATGGTGCTGTGATGAGGCTGTGATGAAGTTCTGGTGATGCTCTGATGATGAAGTGATGACAATTTGATGACGCTGTGATGCTGTGATGATGCCGTGATGATGCTGCGATGATGCTGTGATGACGCTTTGATGACAATGTGATTATGCTGTTATGACGCTGTGATGATGCAGTGTTTATGCAGTGATGATGCAGTTATGATACTGTGATGATGCAGTGATGACGCTATGATGACACTTTGATTACACTGTGATGCTTCGATGATGCTGTGATGATGCAGTGATGATGCTTTAATGGTGATGGGATGATGCTGTGATGACGCTGTGATGATGCTTTGATGACACTGTGATGATGCTGTTGTGATGCTGTGATGAGGCTTTGATGACACTGTGATGATGTTGTGATGACGCTGTGATGACGCAGTGATGATGCTGTGATGATGCAGTTATGATGATGTGATGATTTTGGAATGATGCTCTGATGATGCTGTGATGATGCTCTGATGATGCACTGATCATGATGTAATGATGCAGTGATGACGCTCTAATGATGCTGTGATGATGCTCTGATGAAGCTGTGATGATGCATTGATGACGCTATGATGACGATGTTATTATGCTGTGATGACGCTGTGATGATGCTGTTATGACAATTTGATGATGCTGTGATTATGCAGCTATGATGGTCTCAGGATGATATGATGATGCAGTGATGATGCTGTGATGACGCTGTCATGATGCTGTGATGACGCTGCCGTGATTCAATGATAATGCTGTGATGACGCTGTGATGATGTTGTGATGATGCTGTGATGATGCACAGATGACGCTGTATTGATGCTGTTATGAAGCTTAGATGATGATGTGATGATGCTGTGATGATGCTGTGAAGATGCTGTATGACGCTTTGATGATGTGATTATACAGCTATGATGCTGTCATGATTATATGATGATGCAGTGATGATGCCGTGATGATACTGTGATGACACTGAATACGCTGTGATGATGCTGTGATGCTTTCATGATGCTATGATGATGCTGTGATGATGCTGTGATGATGCAGTGATGACGCTGCGATGATGCTGCGATGATGTTGTCATGATGCTGTGATGATGCAGTGATGACACTGCGATGATGCTGTTATGATATTGTGATGACGCTGTGATGATGCTTTGATGACGCTGTGATGCTGTGAAGATGTATTGATGATGCTGTGATGATGCATTTATGATGATGTGTTTATGCTGTGATGACGTTGTGATGATGCAGTGATAATGCAGTGTTGATGCAGTTATGACGCTGTGTTGAGGCTGTGATAGTATTGTGATGATGCTGTGATGATGGTGTTATGACACTGCGATGATGCTGTGATGACGCTGTGATAACGCTTTGATGACACTGTAATGATGCTTTAATGACGCCGTGATGAAGCTGTGATGACGCTGTGATGGTGCATTGAGGACGCTGTCATGACGCAGTGATGATGTTTTGATGACGCTCTGATGACGCTGTGATGCTCTGATGATTGTGTGATGACGCAGTGATGACACTGCGATGATATTGTAATGATGCAGTGACGATGCTGTGATGATGCAGTGATGACACTTTGATGATGCTGTGATGATGCTCTGATGACGCTGTAATGACGGAGTGATAATGCAGTGATGATGCTGTGATGATGTTGTGATGGTGCTGTGATCATGCTGTGATCATGCTGTGATGATGCAGTGATACCGCTGCGATGAAACAGTGATGATTCTGTGATGATGCAGTGATGGCGACGCTGTGATGCATTGATGATGCTCTGATGATGCTGCGATGATGCTGTTGTGATGCTGTGATGATGCAGTGATGATGCTGTGATGACACAGTGATGGTGCAGTGATGATATGATGATGACGCTGTGATGACGCTGTGATGATGCTGTGATGACGCTGCGATGATGCTGTGGTGATGCATTGATGACACTGTGATGATGCTGTGAGGATGTTCTGATGATGCAGTGATGACACTGTGATGGCACTGTGATGCCTTGTTGAAGCTCTGATGATGCATTGATAATGCACTGATTATGCAGTGATGATGTTGTCTTGATACTGTGATGATGCTGTGATGATACTGTGATGACGGTTTTATGACACTGTGATTATGTTCTGATGACCCAGTAATGATGCTGTGATGATGCTGTGATGACGCGGTGATGATGCTGTTGTGATGCTCTGATGATGCTGTGATGACGGTTTGATGACACTGTGATGACGTTCTGATGATGCAGTGATGATGCTGTGATGATGCTGTGATGACGCTGCGATGATGCTGTTGTGATGCTCTTATACTGCTATGATGACGCTTTGATGACACTTTGATGTGGTTGTGATGATGCAGTGATGATGCTGTGATGATGCTGTGATGACGCTTTGATCACTGCATTACCACAGCATCATCACTGTGTAATCAAAACATCATCACAGTCTCATAACTACATAAACACTGCATCATCACAGCATCATCACTGCGTCATCACAGCGTCATAACAGCATCATCACAGCATCATCATTGCATCATCACTGCATCATCTCAGCATCATAATAGTGTCATCAGAGCGTCATCACAGTCATCACAACATCATCACATCATCATCGCAGCGTCATCACAGCATCATCACTGCATCATCGCAGCGTCATCACAGCATCATCACTGCATCATCATATCTTCATCGCAGTGTCATCACTGCATCATCACAGTATCATCACAGCATCATCACTGCATCATTACTGCAGAATCACTGCGTCATCACATCATCATCACTACATGATCACTGCATCATCACAGCATCATCACTTCGCCATCACATCATCATTGCATCATCACAACATCTATACAGCATCATTACAGCATCATCACAGCATCATCACATCATCACAGCATCATCACAGCATCATCACTGCAACAGAACTGCATCTTCACAGCATCATCACATCATTCAGACTGCATCATCACAGCATCATCACTGTGTTATCACAACATCATCACTGCATCATCACAATATGATTACAGCATCATCACAACATAATCAGAGCATCATCACAGCATAAACACTGCATAATCACTGCACTATCACAGCATCATCACAGAGTCATCAAGGAATCATCACAGCATTATCACAGAATCTTGGCATTGTCATCAAAGCATCATCACTGCGTCATCACTACATCATCACAGCATCATCTCAGCATTATCACAGAATCATTACTGCATAATCACTGCATTATGACAGCGTCGTACCAGTATCATCACTGCATCATCACATCATCATCATTGCATCATCCCATCATCATCATTTCATCATAACAGCATCATCACAACATCATCACAGTATAATCAATCTATCATCACGGCATCATCACAGCGTCATCAGAGCATCATCACAGCGTCATCACTGCGTCATCAAAGCATCACCACTGCAGCATCACAGCATCATAACAGTGTCATCGAAACGTCATCACAGAGTAATCACAGGATCATCATATCGTCGTCGCAACGTCATCACAGCATCATCACAGAAAAATCACTGCATCATCTCTGCATCATCAGAGCATCATTAGAGTATCATGACAACATCATCACTGCATAATCACTGCATCATCACCTCATCATCACAGCATAATCACAGCATCATCGCAGCATCATTACTGCTTAGTCACTGCATCATCACAGCGTCATCACGGTGTATTCACTGCATCATAACACCATCATATCTGCATCATCACATCATCATTACTGCATCATCACAACATCATCACACCACCATCACAGTGTCATCACTGCATCATCACAGGGTCATCACAGCATCATTACAGCATCATCAATGCATCATCACAGCGTCATCACTATATCATCACTGCATCATCACAGCATCATCACAGAATCATCACTGCGTCATCACTGCATCATTACTGCATCATCACAGCATCATCACAGCATCATCACAGAACCATTACTACATAATCACTGCATCATCACAGCGTCATCACAGTACCAAAACTGCATCATCACAGCATCATCAGAGCGACATCAGAGCATCATCACTGCATGATGACAGCATCATCACTGCATCATCACATCATCATCACATGATCTTCAATGCGTCATCACAGCGTAATCACAAAGTCATCACTTCATCATCAAATTGTCATCACAGCGTCATCACAGCTATATCGCAGCGTCATCACAGCATCACCACAGCATCATCACTGCTTCATCACATCATCATCCCAGCTTCATCACAACATCATGACAGCATTATTACTACTTACACACTGCATCATCACAGCGCCATCACAGCATCATCTCAGCATCATCACAGCATCATCCCTGCATCATCACATCATCATCACTGCATTACCACAGCATCACCACAGCATCATCACAGCGTAATCACAGCATCATCACAGCAGGATTGCAGCGTCATCACTGCAGCATCACAGCATCATCACAGTATCCTCACAGCATCTTCACTGCATCATCACTACATTGTCACAGCATCATCACATCATCATCACTGCATCATCACAGCACCATCACAGCATAATCTCATCATCATCACAGTATCAGTACTGCAGAATCATTGCATTATCACACCATCATCACAACATCATCGCAGCATCATCATAGCATCACTACAGTGTTATCTGAGCATCACGACAGCGTAATCATAGCGTCATCACAGATTCATCAGAGCATCATTGCAGCGTCATCACTGCATCATCACAGTATCATCACATTGTGAGGAATGTTTTAACAATTCGTGTCCATAAAGAACAGCCCTGTCTGCTTCTGTCTGCTTCGGGGCCCTGCAATGGCAGTTTGATTCCTTAACCACAGATGCAGTGTGCCCCAGTCTCCCCCTCATTCTAGTCAAGTTATCAAGTCTTCAGAAAATACTCCTCAAATTCTTGAGCTTGTTTGCCTTTGTTATTCCGGATTTCTATTTCTAACAGTTACAGCCTTTTTTTCTGTTGTTTTGTCTTCTTCGAAATTAACTTAACGCGGCTATAGGTGTGGCTGTCCCTGTGAATGGCTGGTGAGGAATGTTTTAATTACTTGTGAAGTGTCAATAAGAAAGCTATTTGTGTTTGTATGACGTCTTTGATGTCTGGGAGCCTCAGAATAACTGATAACAATTAGTGACTGTTATGGAATACTATGCAGGCCTCTGATATCTGGCCAGGTGTCCAAGAGATTAAGAAGAGGAAAAAAAAAGAAGCTGAAGGACGGCTAGGAGACAAGACCTGCAGGGGATGCTCTATAAACTTGACACGGTGCCAGAGGAGTACAAAGGGGAAACACAAGAAAAAACTTGGAGAGGAAGACTACGAGCCTTCAGCATGAAAGACCCCTAGAGACCCCCAGAGGGACCACCGGAGACTGATGCGCATGCTCCAGTAGGAGGGACTGGACCCCGGAAGCTAATTATAATAACCTATTTTTTTTAGAAGTAGTAATGAATATGTATTAGTCTAGGAGTATAAAAATCAGCTCCTTGATGTGGCTGGTGTGAGTCCTGTTGGAGCGGAAACTCCCGGTGCACCCAGCGCTGTTTGCTTACTTCTATTCTTTTAATAAATCCTATTTTCTTACTTAAACCTATTTTGAAGACTGAGCTATTTATAACAACAACATAGTAACATCATCACAATATCATTGCAGAATCATCACTGCATCATCAGAGCATCATCTCAGCATAATCACAGCATCATTAGTGCAGAATTACTGCATCATCACATCATGATCAATGCGTCAACACATCATAATCACAGCATCATCAGAGCATCATCACTGCGTCATCACAGCATCATTACTACGCCATCACAGCGTCATAACAGCATCATCACTGCATCATCACTGAATAATCACAGCATCATCACAACATCATCACAGTGTCATGACAGCATTATCACGGCATAATCACTGCATCATCACCGCATTATCACAGCATTATCATGGTATCATTACTGCTTACACACTGCATCATCACAGCGTCATCACAGCATCATCAAAAAATCATCACAGCGTCATCACAGCGTTATTACTGCATCATCACTGCATCATCATAGCATCAACAGAGCATCGTCACAACGTCATAACAGCATCATCACAACGACATCACAGCATCATCACTGCATCAACACATCATCATTACAACATCATCACTGCGTCATCAGAGCATCATCAAAAAATCATCACAGCGTCATGAGTACATCATCACTGCATAATCACTGCATTATCTCAGCATCATCAAAGCACCATTATTGCATAATCATTGCATCATCACATCATCATCACTGCATCATCACATCGTCATCACTGCATCTTCACTGCATTATCACTGCATCATCACAGCATCATCTCAGCGTCACCACTGCATCATCACGGCATCATCGCAACATCATCACTGCATCATCACAGCAGCATCACAGCAGCATCACAGCATCATCACAGCAGCATCAGAACATCATCACAGCATCATCACAACATAATCATAGCATCACCACAGCATAATCACAGCATCATCACTGCGCCATTACAGCATCATCACAGCAGCGTTGCAGCATGATCACTGCATCATCACATAATCATCAAAACATAATCATAGCATCATCACAATATCATCACAGCATCATGACAGCGTCATCACTGCATCAGAACTGTATCAGAACTGCATCATCACATCATCATCACAAAATTATTACAGTGTCATCAGAGCATCATCACTGCATCATCACAGCATCATCACCGCATTATTACAGCATCATCACAGCATCATTACTGCTTACTCACTGCATCATCACAACATAATCACAGTATCATCACTGCATCATCACTGCATCATAACTGCGTCATCACTTCAGCAGCGCAGCGTCGTCAAAGCATTATCACTGCATAATCACTGCATCATGACAGCATCATCAATGTGTCATCACAGCATCATCACAGCATCATCACAACATCATCACAGCATCATCTCACTGCATCATCACAGCATCATCACTGCAACATCTCAGCATCATCACTTCATCATCACTGCATAATCATTTCATAATCACAGCATCATAACTGCATTATCATCACAAAATCATGTGTCATCACAGCATGTTCACTGCATAATCACTGCATCTTCACTGCATCATCACGGCATCATCACTACGTCATAACAGCGTCATCACAGCATCATCACTGCATAATCATTTCATCATCACAGCAGCATAACTGCATCATCATCACAACATCATAACAGTGTCATCACAGCATCATCCCATCATCATCATTGTGTCATCAGAGCGTCAACACTACGTCATCACAGCATCATCAGTAAATCATCACAGTGTCATCACAGTATCATCACTGCATCATCAGTGCATCATCACAACATCATCACAGTTTTATAACAGCATCATCACAGCATAATCACTGCATCATCACCACATCGTTGCAGCATCATCACAGCATCATTACTGCATAATCACTGCATTATCATAGCGTCATCACACTATCATCACTGCATCGTCACAGCGTCATCACAGTGTCATCACTGCATCGTCACATGATCATCGCAGCGTCATCACAGTGTCATCACAGCATCATCACATCATCATCGCAGCGTCATCACAGCATCATCAATCCGTCATCAAAGTCAAGGCGTCATCACAGCATTATCACTGTATCATCACAGAATCACCACAGCATCATTACTGCGTCACCACAGCGTCATCACAACATCATCACTGAATCATCACTGCATCAGCACAGCATCATCATAGCATCATCAAAGTATCAGCACAACATCATCACAGCATCTTCACTGCATCATCACTGCATCATCTCTGCATCACCACAGCATCATCACTGCGTAATCAAAACATCATCACAGCATCATTATAGCGTCAACACAGCATCATGACTGTGTCATCAGAGCGTCATCACAGCATAATCAGAGCATCATCACAGCAGCACCAGAGCAGCATCATGGCGTCATGACAGAATCATCACTACGTCATCAAATTGTCATCACAGCAAACCACAGCATCATTGCAGCATCATAACAGCATCATCAAAGCATCTTTACTGCTTACTCACTGCATCATCACAGCGTCATCACACTATTGTCAGTGCATCTTCAGAGCATCATCACTGCATCATCACACCATAATCACCACATCATCACACCGTCATCACTGCATTATCACTGCATCATCACAGCATCATCAATGCATCATCACAGCGTCATCACTATATCATCACTGCATCATCACAGCATCATCACAGAATCATCACTGCATCATTACTGCATCATAACAGCATCCTCACAGCATCATCACAGAATCATTACAACATAATCACTGCATCATCACAGCGTCATCACAGTACCATAACTGCATCATCACAGCATCATCACAGCATCATCAGAGCGACATCAGAGCATCATCACTGCATCATGAAAGCATCATCACTGCATCATCACATCATCATCACATAATCTTCAATGTGTCATCACAGCGTAATCACAAAGTCATCACTTCATAATAAATTGTCATCACAGCGTCATCACAGCATCATCACAGCTGTATCGCAGCGCCATCACAGCATAACCACAGCATCATCACTGCGTCATCACATCATCATCCCACATCATCAGAACATCATGACAGCATCATTACTGCTTACACACTGCATCATCACAGCGTCATCAGAGCATAATCTCAGAATCGTCACAGCATCATCACTGCATCATCTCACCATCATCACAACATCATCAGTGTCATCACAGCATCATCACTGCGTCATCACAGCATCATCACAGCTTCATAGCTGCATAATCACAGCATCATCACTGCATAATCACAGCATCATCACCGCATCATCCCAGCATCATCACAACATCATGACAGCATCATTACTGCTGACTCACTGCATCATCACATCATCATAAAAACATCATCACTGTGTCATCACAGCATTATCAGAGCTTCATCACAGCATCATCATTCCGTAGTCACAGCGTCATCAGAACGACATCAGAGCATCATCACAGCATCATCCCATATTCATCACAGCATCATCACATCACCATCACTGCATCATCACAGAATCATCATCTCAGCATCTTCGAAGTGTCATCAGTGCATCGTTACAGCATCATCACAATATCATCACAGCATCATAAATGCATAATCACTGCATCATCACCGCATCATCATAGGGTCATCACAGCATCATCACAGCATAATCTCAATATCATCAAAGCATCATTATTGCTTATTCAGTGCATCATCACAGCATCATCACAGTATCATCACTGCATAATCACAGCATCATCTCAGCGTCATCAAAGAATTATTACTGCATAATCACTGCATCATCACAGTGTCATCACAGCATCCTCACACCATGATCATAACGTCATCACAGCGTCATCACAGCATCATCACATCATCATCACTGCCTCATCACAGCATCATCACAGCATCATCACTGCATCATAACAGCGTCATCACAGCATCATCAAATCATCATCACAGCATCATAACAGCGTCATCACAGCATCATCACATCATCATCACTGTATAATAACAGCGTCAACACAGCATCATCACATCATCATCATTGCTTCATCGCAGCGTCATCGCTGCATCATCACAGCATCATCACAATGTCCTTGCAGCATCATCACAGCATCATCACAGCATAATCACAGCATCATCACAACATCATAAGAGCGTCATTAGCATCATAACAGCACCATCACTGTGTCATCGCAGTGTCACCAGAACATCAGCACATTATCATCGCAGCGTCAAAAAAATATAATCATAGCATCATCACAGCATTATCACTGCATCATCAATGAATCATCACAGCATAATATCAGCAACATCACAGCATCATTACTGCTTACTCACTGCATCATAACAGCGTCATCACAGTATCATCACTGCATCATCACAGCATCATCACTACATCATCACTGCATCATCAATGAATCATCGCAGAATCATCACTGCATCATAATTACATAATCACAGCGTCATAAATGCATCATCACAGTGTCATCACAGCGTCATGTCAGCATCATCACAGCATCACGACAGGGTCATCACAGCATCATCACTGCATCATTACAGCGTCATCACAGCATAATCATAGCATCATCACAACACCACCACAGCGTCATAACAGTATCATCACTGCGTCATCACTACATCATCACAGCATCATCACATCATCATCATTGCATCATCACAGCGTCATCGCTGCATCATCACAGCATCATCACAGCATCATCACAACATCATAAGAGCGTCATTAGCATCATAACAGCACCATCACTGTGTCATCGCAGTGTCACCAGAACATCAGCACATCATCATCGCAGCGTCAACAAAACAGAATCATAGCATCATCACAGCATCATCACTGCATTATCAGTGCATCTTTACAGCAACATCTCAGCATCATCTCACCATCATTACTAATTACTCACTGCATCATCACAGCGTCATCACAGTATCATCACTGCATCATCACAGCATCATCACATCATCATCACAACATCATGTAAGTGTCATCACAGCATAATCACTGTGTCATCACTATGTCATCAGAGCAAAATCACAATATCATCACAACGTCATTAAAGCGTCATAACTGCATCATCACTGCATCATAACTGCATCATCACTGCATCACCACATCGTCACCACAGCGTCATCGCAGCAACATCACAGCATCATCACTGCATCGTAACTGCATCATCACGGTATCATCACAGCATCATCACAGCATCACAACAGCATTATCAGAGCATCACAACAGCCTCAACACAGTGTCACCACAGCAACATCACAGAATCATCACAGCATAATCGCAGCGTCACTACAGCATCATTACTGCATAATCACTGCATCATTACAGCATCATCACTGCATCATCACTGCGTCATCACAACGTTATCACAGTATCATCACTGCATCATCATATCATCATCGCAGCGTCATCACTGCATCATCACAGCATCATCATTGCGTCATCAGAAAATCATCACAACATCATCGCAGCATCATCACAGCATCACGACAGTGTTACCAGAGCATCACAGCAGTGTCATCACAGTGTCATCACAGAATCATCACATAGTCATCACAACATCATCGAAGTGTCATAAATGCCTCATCACTACATCATCACAACATAATCATAGCATCATCACAGCATCATCACTGTATCAGCAATGCATCGTCACAGCATTATCAAATCATCACTGCACCATCACATCATCATCACTGCATCACCAATGTTTCATCTCAGCGTCATCACAGTATCAATACTGCGGAATCACTGCGTCATCACATCAAAATATCTGCATCATCACATCACCATCACTGCATCATCATATCATCATAACTGCATCATCACTGCGTCATCACAGCATCATCACAGCGTTATCACATAATCACGATGCGGTCATCACAGAGTCATCGCAGAATCATCACAGCATCATCACTGTGTCATCACAGCGTCGTCACAGCATCATCACAATATCATCACAGCTTCATCACAGCCTCATATCTGCATCATCACTGCATAATGACTGCATCATAACAGCATCATAACTACGTCATCATATTGTCATCAAAGCATCATCACAGCATCACGACAGCGTCATCACAATATCACGTCAGGGTCATCACAGCATCATCACTGCATAGTCACAGAATCATGACCGCGTCATCCCTGCATCATCACATCATCATCCCTGCATCATCACATCATCATCACTGCATCATCACAGCATTATCACAGCATCATCAAAGCATCATCACAGCGTAATCACAGCATCATCACAGCATCACAACAGCGTCATCACTGCAGCATCACAGCATCATCACAGTATCCTCACAGCATCTTCACTGCATCATCACTACATTGTCACAGCATCATCACATCATCATCACTGCATCATCACAGCATAATCTCAGCATCATCACAGTATCAGTACTGCAGAATCATTGCATCATCACACCATCATCACATCATCGCAGCATCATCATAGCATCACAACAGTTTTATCTGAGCATCACGGCAGTGTAATCATAGCGTCATCACAGATTCATAAGAGCATCATTGCAGCGTCATCACTGCATCATCACAGTACCATCACATCATAGCAACATCATGACAACATCATCGCAGAATCATCACTGCATCATCAGAGCATCATCTCAGCATAATCACAGCATCATTAGTGCAGAATCACTACATCATCACATCATCATCACTGCATCATCACATCATCATCACAGCATCATCAGAGCATCATCACTGCTTCATCATTACATAATCATAGCATCTTTACTGCGTCATCACTGCATCATCAATGCATCATCACAACGCCATCTCAGTATCATCACAGCATCATCACAGTGTCATCACAGCATCACGACAGTGTCATCGCAGCGTCAACACAGCATCATTACATCATGATTATGCGTCATCAGAGCGTCATCGCAGCATCCTCACAGCATCATCATAGTACCACTACAGCATCATCACAGAATCACTATAGAGTCATCAAAGCGTCATCACAGCATCATCACAGCATCGTCACTGCGTCATCACAGCATCTTCACATCATCAATACATCATCGAAGCATCATCACTGTGTCATCACAACATCATCACTGCATCATCACAGCGTCATCACAGCATCATCACAGCATCATAACAGCATCATCACATCATCACCACAGCATCATCACAGCATCATCACTGCGTCATCACTGCATCGTCACAGTATTATCAAATCATCACTGCACCATCACATCATCATCACTGCATCATCAATGCTTCATCTCAGCGTCATCACAGTATCAATACTGCGGAATCACTGCGTCATCACATCAAAATATCTGCATCATCACATCACCATCACTGCATCATCACTGCATCATCACAGCATCATCATTGCATCATCACAGTGTTATCACATAATCACGATAGGGTCATCACAGAATCATCGCAGCATCGTCACAGCATCATCACTGCGTCATCACAACGTCATCACAGCATCATCACAATATCATCACAGCGTCATAACAGCCTCATATCTGCATCATCACTGCATAATGACTGCATCATAACAGCATCATAACTACGTCATCATATTGTCATCACAGCATCATCACAACATCACGACAGCGTCATCACAACATCACGACAGGGTCATGGCAGCCTAATCACTGCATCGTCACAGCATCATCACAGCATCATCACTGCATCGTCACATCATCATTGCGTCATCATCAAAGCATAATCACACTGTCATAACTGCATAAACTCTGCATCATCACAGCATCATCACTGCGTCAATACAGCATCATCATTGCATCATCACTGCATCACCTCAGCATCATAACATCATCATTACTACATCATCACAGCATAATCATTGCATCATCACAGCATCACGACAGCGTTATCAGATCATCACGACAGAGTCATCACAGCGTCATCACAGAATCATCACAGCATCATCGCAGTGTCATCACTGAATCATCACAGCATCATCAAAATATAATCATAGCATCATCACAGCATCATCACTGCATCATCAAGGAATCATCACAGCATCATCTCAGCAACATCACAGCATCATTACTGCTTACTCACTGCATCATAACAGCGTCATCACAGTATCATCACTACATCATCACTACATCATCACTGCATCATCACTGAATCATCGCAGAATCATCACTGCATCATAGCTACATAATCACAGCGTCATAAATGCATCATCACAGTGTCATCACAGCGGCATCTCAGCATCATAGCATCACGACAGGGTCATCACAGCATCATCACTGCATCATTACAGCGTCATCACTGCATCATCACTGCATCATCACAGCACCATCTCAGCATCATCACAGCGTCATTACTGCTTACTCACTGCGTCATCACAGCATCATCAGAGCGATATCACAGTGTCATCATTTCATCATCACTACATGATCACTGCATCATCACAGCACCATCTCAGCATCATCACAGCGTCATTACTGCTTACTCACTGCATCATCACAGCGTCATCACAACATCATCACAGTGTCATCACAGCATCATCACTGCATAATCACTGCATCATCACGGCATAATCACAACATCATCTCAGCTTCATCACAGAATCATTACTGCATAATCACTGCATCATCACAGCATCATTACAGCATCATAGAATCATAATCACGACAGCATTTCTGCATCATCACTGCATCATCATAGCGTCATCAAAGCATCATCACTACATCATCAAATTGTCATCACAGCATCATCGTGGCCTCATCACGGCGTCATCACAG
The DNA here is from genome assembly GCA_963989345.1 of Clangula hyemalis. The sequence goes on along the minus strand of OZ022455.1, from coordinate 3,200,808 downwards.
CATCATCACTGCATCATCACTGCGTCCTCAAAGCATCATCACTGCATCATCAGATCATCATCACATCATCGACACAGCGTCATCACTGCGTCAACACAGCGTCACCACATTGTCCTCACTGCATGGTCACGGCATCATCACAACATCATCACAGCATCATCGGATCATCATCACATCATCATTACAGCATCATCACAGAATCGTAGCTGCATAATCACAGCATCATAATAAGGTCATCACAGCGTCATCACAGCATCATCACAGCATCTACACTGCATCATCAGAGAATCATCAAAGCATCATAACTGCGTCACCACAGCGTCATCACAACATCATCACTGAATCATCACTGCACCATCACTGCATCATGACATCATCATCACAGCATCATCATGACATCTAAGCAGCATCATCACAGTATTACGAAGGCATCATCACAGTGTTATCATAGCATCATCACAATATCCTCACAGCATCGTCACTGCTTATTCACAGCGTCATCGCAGCTTCATCACTGCTTCATCAGAGCATCATCACAACATTATCGCTGCATCATCACAGTCATAACAGCGTCATCACAACGTCATTACTGCATCATCACTGCATCATCACTTCGTAATCAGAGCATCATGACTTCATCATCACAGCACCATTACTGCATGATCAGAAAAACATCACAGTGTCATCACAGCATCATCACAGCATCATCACAGTATCATCACTACATCATCACTGCATCATCACAGCATCATCACAATATCATGTAAGTGTCACCACAGCATAATCACTGTGTCATCACAGCGTCATCACAGCATCATCACAGCTTCATAGCTCCATAATCACAGCATCATCACTACATCATTACAGCATCATCATAAATCATCACAAAATCATCAGTGTCATAACAGCATCATCACAGCATTATCACAGAATCATTACTGCATAAACACTGCATCATCACAGCGTTATCACAGTATCATCACTGCATCATCAGAGAATAATCACATCATCATCACAACATCATCAGAGTGCCATCACAGTATCATCACTGCATCATCAGAGCATCATCAAAACATCATCACAGCATCATCACAGCATCATCACAGCAGCATCAGAGCAGCATCATGGCGTCTTGACAGAATCATCACTACGTCATCAAATTGTCATCAGAGCAGCCCACAGCATCATCACAGCATCATTGCAGCATCATAACTGCATCATCAGTTAGGTGTGTGTGTCGATCTGCTCGAGGGTAGGAAAGCTCTGCAGGAGGATCTGGATAGGCTGCACCGATGGGCTGAGGTCAACTATATGAAGTTCAATAAGGCCAAGTGCCGGGTCCTGCACCTGGGGCGCAACAACCCCAAGCAGAGCTACAGGCTGGGAGATGAGTGGTTGGAGAGCTGCCAGGCAGAGAAGGACCTGGGAGTGATAGTGGACAGTCGGCTGGATATGAGCCAGCAGTGTGCTCAGGTGGCCAAGAAGGCCAACGGCATCCTGGCTTGTATCAGAAACAGTGTGACCAGCAGGGCTAGGGAGGTGATCATCCCCCTGTACTCGGCTCTGGTGAGGCCGCACCTCGAGTACTGTGTTCAGTTCTGGGCCCCTCGCTACAAGAAGGACATCGAGGTGCTTGAGCGGGTCCAGAGGAGGGCGACGAAGCTGGTGAGGGGCCTGGAGAACAAGTCCTACGAGGAGCGGCTGAGGGAGCTGGGCTTGTTCAGCCTGGAGAAGAGGAGGCTCAGGGGCGACCTTATCGCCCTTAAAGGTGGCTGTAGTGAGGTGGGGGTTGGCCTGTTCTCCCACGTGCCCGGTGACAGAACGAGGGGGAATGGGCTTAAGTTGCACCAGGGGAGTTTTAGGTTAGATGTTAGGAAGAACTTCTTTACTGAAAGGGTTGTTAGGCACTGGAACAGGCTGCCCAGGGAGGTGGTGGAGTCACCATCCCTGGAAGTCTTTAAAAGACGTTTAGATGTAGAGCTTAGGGATATGGTTTAGTGGGGACTGTTAGCGTTAGGTTAAAGGTTGGACTCGATGATCTTGAGGTCTCTTCCAACCTAGAAATTCTGTGATTCTGTGTGATTCTGTGATCAAAACATCTTTACTGCTTACTCACTGCATCATCACAGCGTCATCACACTACTGTCAGTGCATCATCAGAGCATCATCACTGCATCATCACACCATAATCACAAAATCATCACACCGTCATCACAGTGTCATAACTGCATCATCACAGCGTCATCACAGGGTCATAACTGCATCATCACATAGTCATCACAACATCATCGCAATGTCATAAATGCATCATCACTACATCATCACAACATAATCATAGCATCATCACAGCATCATCACTGTATCAGCAATGCATCGTCACAGCATTATCAAATCATCACTGCACCATCACATCATCATCACTGCATCATCAATGCTTCATCTCAGCGTCATCACAGTATCAATACTGCGGAATCACTGCATCATCACATCAAAATATCTGCATCATCACATCACCATCACTGCATCATCACATCATCATCACTGCATTATCACAGCATCGTCACAGCGTCATCACAGCATCATCACAGCAGGATCGAAGCGTCATCACTGCAGCATCACAGCATCATCACAGTATCCTCACAGCATCTTCACTGCATCATCACTACATTGTCAAAGCATCATCACATCATCATTACTGCATCATCACAGCATCATCACAGCATAATCTCAGCATCATCACAGTATCAGTACTGCAGAATCATTGCATCATCACAACATCATCGCAGCATCATCATAGCATCACAACAGTGTTATCTGAGCATCACGACAGCGTAATCATAGCGTCATCACAGATTCATCAGAGCATCATTGCAGCATCATCACTGCATCATCACAGTATCATCACATCATAGCAACATCATCACAACATCATCACAGAGTCATCACTGCATCATCACAGCATCATCACATCATTATCAATGCATCATCACATCATAATCACAGCATCATCATAGCATCATTACTGCGTCATCACTGCATCAGCACTGCATCAGCACTGCATCAGCACAATGTCATCTCAGTATCATCACAGCATTATCACAGCGTCATCACAGCATCACGACAGTGTCATCGCAGTGTCATCACAGCATCATTACATCATCATAACTGCGTCATCAGAGCGTCATCGCAGCATCCTCACAGCATCATCATAGTACCACTACAGCATCATCACAGAATCACTATAGCGTCATCAAAGAGTCATCACAGCATCATCACAGCATCATCACTGCGTCATCACTGCGTCATCACAACAACATCACAGCGTCATCACTGCATCATCACAGCGTCATCACTGCATCATCTCAGCATCATCACATCATCATAACAGCATCATCATATCATCACCACAGCATCATCGCAGCATCATCACTGCGTCATCACAACATAATCACTGCATGATCACTGCATCATCACAGCATCATAACATCATCATCAGAGCATCACAGCATCATCACAGCATCATCACTGGATCATCACAACAACATGACAGTGTCATCAAAGCGTCATCATAGCATTATCAGAGCATTACAACATCATCTTCGCAGCGTCATAACAGCATCATCACATCATCACCACAGCATCATCGCAGCATCATGAATGCGTCATCACAACATCATCACAGCGTCATCACTGCATCATCACAGCATCATCACATCATCATAACAGCATCATCACATCATCACCACAGCATCATCGCAGCATCATAACTGCGTAAAAACTGCATCATCACATCGCCATGACAGCATCATCAGTGCATCATCACAGAATCATCACAACATCATCGCAGCATTGTCACAGCGTTACGACAACGTTATCAGACCATCACAACAGCATCATCACAGCGTCATCACAGAATCATCACATCGTCATCACAGCATCATCGCAGCCTCATAACTGCATCATCACAGCATCATCAAAACATTATCTTACTATCATCACAGCATTATCACTGTATCATCACTGCATCGTTACAGCATCATCTCAGCATTATCACAGTATCAATACTGCAGAATCACTGAATCATCACATCATCATCAGTGCGTCATCACATCATCATCACTACATCATCACATAATCACCACTGCATCATCACAGTGTTATCACATCATCATCACAGCATTATCACATCATTATCACTGCATCATCACAGCATCATCGCAGCATCATCACGTCATCATCGCAGCATAATCACTGCATCGTCACAGCATCATCACAGCATCATCACCACATCGTCACATCATCATCGCGTCGTCATCAAAGCATAATCACAGTGTCATAACTGCATAAACTCTGCATCATGACAGCATAATCACTGCGTCAATACAGCATCATCATTGCATCATCACTGCATCACCTCAGCATCATAACATCATCATTACTACATCATCACAGCATAATCCTTGCATCATCACAACATCATCGCAGCATCATCACAGCATCACGACAGCGTTATCAGAGCATCACGACAGAGTCATCACAGTGTCATCACAGAATCATCACAGCATCATCACTGCATCATCACAGCATCATTACTGCTTACTCATTGCATCATAACAGCGTCATCACAGTATCATCACTGTATCATCACAGTATCATCACTACATCATCACTGCATCATCAATGAATCATTGCAGAATCATCATTGCATCATAATTACATAATGACAGCGTCATAAATGCATCATCACAGTGTCATCACAGCGTCATCTCAGCATTGTCACAGCATCACGACAGGGTCATCACAGCATCATCACTGCATCATTACAGCGTCATCACAGCATAATCACAGCATCATCACAACACCACCACAGCGTCATCACAGTATCACGACAGCGTCATAACAGTATCATCACTGCATCATCACTACATCATCGCAGCATCATCACTGCATCATCACTGCATCAACACAGCATTATCACTGCGTCATCACAGCGTACTCACTACATCATCACTACATAATCACAGCATAATTACAGCATCATCAATGCATCACCACTGCATCATAAGAGCATCATCTCAGTATCATTACAGTATCATTACTGCATATACACGGCATCATCACAGCGTCATCACAGTATCATCACTGCATCATCATAACTTCATTGCAGAGTCATCACTGCATCATCACAGTATCATCACAGAATCATCACTGCATCATTACTGCAGAATCACTGCTTCATCACATCATCATCACTACATGATCACTGCATCATCACAGCATCATCACTGAGTCATCACAACATCACCATTGCATCATCACAATATCATCACAGCATCATCACAGCATCATCACAGCATCATCACTGCATCAGAACTGCATCGTCACAGCATCATCACATCATTCACACAGCATCATCACCTCATGATCACTGCATCATCACAGCATCATCAGAGAATCATCACATCATCATCACAGCATCATCACAACATAATCAGAGCATCATCATAGCATAAACACTGCATAATCACTGCACTGTCACAGCATCATCACTGCATCATCACAGTATCAGAGCGATATCACAGCGTCATCACTTCAGCATCACTACATGATCACTGCATCATCACAGCGTCATCACTCATCATCACTGCGTCATCAAAGCATCATCATTGAGTCATCACAGCATGATCACAGCATCATAGGTACATAATCATAGCATCATCACATCATCATCACAGCGTCATCACAGCATCATCACTACATCATCACTGCATCGTCACTGCATCATCACAGCATCATCACTGCATCATCACTGCATCACCACAGCACCATTACTGCGTAACCCAAACATCATCACAGCACCAGCACAACATCATTTCTGCATAATCACTGCCTCATCACAGCATCATTACAGTGTCATGACAGCATCATCACTGCATAATCACTGCATCATAACCGCATAATCACAGCATCATCACAGCATCATCGTAGGTTCATTACTGCTTACTCACTGCATCATCACAGCGTCATCATAGTATCATCACATCATCTTCACTACTTAATCACAGCGTCATCACTGCATCATCAGTGCATCATCACAGCATCATCACAGAATCACAACAGTGTCATCACTGCTTCATCACAGCATCACCACAGCATCATAAGAGCTTCATCACTGCTTCATCACGGCATCATCACATCATCATCACAGCATCATCATGCCATCACAGCAGCGTCATCACAGTATTTCGACAGCGTCATCACCGCGTTATCATAGCATCATCACAATATCGTCACAGCATCATCACTGCTTATTCACAGCATCATCGCGGCTTCATCACTGCTTCATCAGAGCATCATCACAACATTATCGCTACATCATCACAGAGTCATCACAGCATCATTACTGCATCATCACTGCATCATCACTTCGTAATCAGAGCATCATGACTTCATCATCACAGCACCATTACTGCATCATCACAACATCATCACAGTGTCATCACAGCATCATCACAGCCTCATCACTGCATCATCACAGCGTCATCACAGCGTCGTAACTGCATCCTCACTGCGTCACCATCATCACAGCATCACAAGGTATGATGACACTGTGATGACACTGTAAGGACGCTGTGATGATGCTGTGATGATGCGGTGATGATGCTGTGATGATACTATGGTGATGCTGTGATGATGATGTGATGATTCTGCTCTGATCATGTGTGCTGTGCATCACAGCATCATCACAGCGTCATCAAATTATCATCACTGCATCATCAGAGCATCACCAGAACTTCATCGCAGCATCATCAAAGCAACATCTCAGCGTCATCACAGCGTCACTACTGCAACATCACTGCATCATCAGAGCATTGGTGTAGATGCACTTCAGCTGGGCCATTGCCCTATCCTCCGGCCTTGCCATTGTTCCCCCTGGCACAGCCCCAATAATCCTTGCTTCAGCCCCATCCCCCTTCTTACCTAGTTTAAAGCCCTCTCAATGAGCCCTGCCAGCTCCTGGCCCAGGATCCTTTTTCCCCTAAAAGATAGGGACCCGTCTGCGGCCATCAGGCCAGGTGCTGAGTAAAGTGCCCCATGGTCAAAAAAAAACAAGATTTCTGCGTTGGCACCAGAAATGATGATGTTATGATGCTGTGGTGATGCTGTTGTGATGATGCTGTGATGATGATTTGATGACACAGTGATGATGCAGTGATGATGCTGTGATGGTGCTGTGATGACGCTTTGATGATGTTGTGATGATGCTTTCATGACGCTGTGATAACGCTGTGATGGTGCTGTGATGAGGCTGTGATGAAGTTCTGGTGATGCTCTGATGATGCAGTGATGATAATTTGATGACGCTGTGATGCTGTGATGATGCCGGGATGATGCTCTGATGATGCTGTGATGATGCTACGATGATGCTGTGATGACGCTTTGATGACAATGTGATTATGCGGTTATGACGCTGTTATGACACTGTGATGATGCAGTGTTTATGCAGTGATGATGCAGTTATGATACTGTGATGATGCAGTGATGACGCTATGATGACGCTCTGATGACACTGTGATGATGCTGTTGTGATGCTGTGATGAGGCTTTGATGACACTGTGATGATGTTGTGATGACGCTGTGATGACGCTGTGATGATGCAGTCATGATGCTCTGATGATGCTCTGATGAAGCTGTGATGATGCTCTGATGATGCACTGATGATGATGTAATGATGCAGTGATGACGCTCTAATGATGCTGTGATGATGCTCTGATGAAGCTGTGATGATGCTTTGATGACGCTGTGATGACGATGTTATTATGCTGTGATGACGCTGTGATGATGCTGTTATGACAATTTGATGATGCTGTGATTATGCAGCTATGATGCTCTCAGGATGATATGATGATGCAGTGATGATGCTGTGATGACGCTGTCATGATGCTGTGATGACGCTGTCGTGATTCAATGATGATGCTGTGATGACGCTGTGATGATGTTGTGATGATGCTGTGATGATGCACAGATGACGCTGTCTTGATGCTGTGATGATGCTCTAATGATGTTGTGCTGATGTAGTGTTTATGCAGTGATGATGCTGTTATTATACTGTGATGAAGCTTTGATGATGCTGTGATGATGCTGTGATGATGTTGTGATGACGCTTTGATGATGCTGTGATTATACAGCTATGATGCTGTCATGATTATATGATGATGCAGTGATGATGCCGTGATGATACTGTGATGACACTGAATACGCTGTGATGATGCTGTGATGCTTTCATGATGCTATGATGATGCTGTGATGATGCTGTGATGGTGCAGTGATGACGCTGCGATGATGCTGTGATGATGCAGTGATGATGCATTGATAACGCTGCAATGATGCTGCGATGATATTGTCATGATGCTGTGATGATGCAGTGATGACACTGCGATGATGTTGTTATCTGATGCTGCACCATCAGATGTATTGATGATGCATTTATGATGATGTGTTTATGCTGTGATGACGCTGTGATGATGCAGTGATAATGCAGTGTTGATGCAGTTATGACGCTGTGTTGAGGCTCTGATAGTATTGTGATGATGCTGTGATGATGGTGTGATGACACTGCGATGATGCTGTGATGACGCCGTGATGACGCTCTGATGACGCTGTGATGCTCTGATGATTGTGTGATGACGCAGTGATGAGACTGCGATGATATTGTAATGATGCAGTGACGATGCTGTGATGATGCAGTGATGATGCTTTGGTGATGCTGTGATGATGCTCTGATGACGCTGTAATGACGGAGTGATGATGCTGTGATGACGCTGTTATGACACTTTGATGATGCTCTGATGCTGTGATGATGTTGGTATGATGATGTAATGATGCAGTGATGATGCTGTGATGATGTTGTGATGGTGCTGTGATGATGCTGTGATCATGCTGTGATGATGCAGTGATACCGTTGCGATGAAACAGTGATGATTCTGTGATGATGCAGTGATGGCGACGCTGTGATGCATTGATGATGCTCTGATGATGCTGCGATGATGCTGTTGTGATGCTTTGATGATACAGTGATGATGCAGTGATGATTCTGTGGTGACGTTGAGATGATGCTGTGATGACGCCTGGATGATGCAAAGATGACGCTGTGATGATGCTGTTGTGATGCTGTGATGATGCAGTGATGATGCTGTGATGACACAGTGATGGTGCAGTGATGATGTGATGATGACGCTGTGATGATTCTGTGATGACGCTGTGATGACGCTGTGATGATGCTGTGGTGATGCATTGATGACACTGTGATGATGCTGTGAGGATGTTCTGATGATGCAGTGATGACGCTGTGATGATGCTGTTGTGATGCTCTGATTATGCTGTGATTATGCTGTCATGACACTGTGATGATGTTGTGATGATGCTGTAATGATGCTGTGATGATGCTGTGATGACTCTGTGATGATGCTGTGATGATGCAGTGATGATGCTGTGATGACGCTTTGATAACGCTTTGATTATTTGATGATGCTGTGATGATGCTGTGATGACGCTGTGATGACGCTGTGATTCTGTGATGATGTTGTGATGATGCTGTGGTGATGCTGTGATGACGTTTTCATGATGCAGTGATCATGATGTTATGATGCTGTGATAATGCTTTGATGACGCTTTGATGACACTGTGATGATGCAGTGATGATGCTGTGATGATCAGTGATGGTGCTACGATGATACTGTTGTGATGCTGTGATGATGCTGTGATGACGCTTTGATGACACTATGATAATGTTGTGATAATGCAGTAATGATGCTGTGATGATGCTGTGATGACGCTTTGATGATGCTGTGATGATGTAGTGATGATGCTGTGATGATGCTGTAATAATGTTGTTATGATATAATGATGCTGTAGTGATGCCGTGATGATGCTCTGATGACACTTTGATGATGCTGTGATGCTTTGATTATGCTGTGATCATGCTCTGATGATGATGTAATGATGCAGTGATGATGCATTGATGATGCTGTGATGACGCTTTGATGACGCTGTGATGATTTTGTTATGATTCTGTTGTGATGCTGTGATGATGCAGTGATGATGCTGCGATGAAGCTGTTGTGATGCTGTGATGATGCTGTCTTGACGCTTTGATGACACTATGATAATGTTCCGATGATGCAGTAATGATGCAGTGATGACGCAGTGATGATGCTGTAATGATGCAGCGATTATGCTGTGATGATGTTGTGATTATGCTGTGATGACGCTACGATAATGCTGTTATGATGCTGTGATGACGCTGTGATCATGCAGTGATCATGCTGTGATAATGCATTGATGACGCTGCGATGATGCTTTGATGATTCTGTGAAGATGCAGTGATGACGATGTGATGACGCTGTGATGATGCTGTTATGACACAGTGATGATGCAGTGATGATGCTGTGACGATGTAGTGGTGATGACGCATTGATGACACTGTGATGATGATGTGATGATGCTGTGATGACTATGATGATGCAGTGATGACACTGTGATGGCACTGTGATGCCTTGTTGAAGCTCTGATGATGCATTGATAATGCACTGATTATGCAGTGATGATGTTGTCTTGATACTGTGATGATGCTGTGATGATACTGTGATGACGGTTTTATGACACTGTGATTATGTTCTGATGACCCAGTGATCATGCAGTGATGATGCTGTGATGACGCTGCGATGATGCTGTTGTGATGCTCTTATAATGCTATGATTACGCTTTGTTGACACTTTGATGTGGTTGTGATGATGCAGTGATGATGCTGTGATGATTCTGTGATGCTCTGATTATGATGTTATGATGCTGTGATGATGCTTTGATGACGCTTTGATCACTGCATCATCACTGTATCATCACTGCATCACCACAGCATCATCACTTTGTAATCAAAACCTCATAACAGCCTCATAACTACATAAACACTGCATCATCACAGCATCATCACTGCGTCATCACAGCGTCATAACAGCATCATCACAGCATCATCATTGCATCATCACTGCATCATCTCAGCATCATAATAGTGTCATCAGAGCGTCATCACAGTCATCACAACATCATCACATCATCATCGCAGCGTCATCACAGCATCATCACTGCATCATCATATCTTCATCGCAGCGTCATCACTGCATCATCACAGTATCATCACAGCATCATCACTGCATCATTACTGCAGAATCACTGCGTTATCACGTCATCATCACTACATGATCACTGCATCATCACAGCATCATCACTTCGCCATCACAACATCATCATTGCATCATCACAACATCAATACAGCATCATTACAGCATCATCACAGCATCATCACATCATCATCACAGCATCATCACTGCAACAGAACTGCATCTTCACAGCATCATCACTGTGTTATCACAACATCATCACTGCATCATCACAATATCATCACAGCATCATCACAACATAATCAGAGCATCGTCACAGCATAAACACTGCATAATCACTGCACTATCACAGCATCATCACAGAGTCATCAAGGAATCATCACAGCATCATCACAGAATCTTGGCATTGTCATCAAAGCATCATCACTGCGTCATCACTACATCATCACAGCATCATCTCAGCATTTTCACAGAATCATTACTGCATAATCACTGCATAATGACAGTGTCGTACCAGTATCATCACTGCATCATCACAGCGTCATCATTGCATCATCCCATCATCATCATTTCATCATAACAGCATCATCACAACATCATCACAGTATAATCAATCTATCATCACAGCATCATCACAGCGTCATCAAAGCATCACCACTGCATCATCACAGCATCATAACAGTTTCATCGAAACGTCATCACAGAGTAATCACAGGATCATCATATCGTCGTCACAACGTCATCACAGCATTATCACAGCATCATCACAGCATCATCGCAGCGTCATCACTGCATCTTCACAGCATCATCACAACATCATCACAGCATCATCACATCATCATCACTGCACCATCACTTCATCGTCACAGCATCATTACAGCATCATCAGAGCATCACCACTGCATCATCATTGCATCATGACATCATCATCACAGTGTCATCACAGCATCATCACTATGTCATCACAGCGTCATAGCTGCATAATCTCAGCATCATCACAGCATCATCACAGCATCATATATCATCATCACCACATAATCACAGTGTCATCACAGCATCATCACTGCGCCATCACTGCATCATCACAGCATCTTCGCATTGTCATCACAGCATCATCTCTGCGTCCTGACTGCATCTTCACAGCATCATCACTACAGCATCAGAGCATTATCTCAGTGTCATCAGAATATCATTACAGCATAATCACTGCATTATCACAGCATCATCACATTATCATCATTAAAACATCATCACAGAAAAATCACTGCATCATCTCTGCATCATCAGAGCATCATTAGAGTATCATGACAGCATCATCACTGCATAATCACTGCATCATCACCTCATCATCTCAGCATAATCACAGCATCATTAGTGCAGAATCACTACATCACCACAGCATCATCACTGCTTCATCACATCATCATCCCAGCATCATCACAACATCATGACAGCATTATTACTACTTACACACTGCATCATCACAGCGTCATCACAGCATTATCTCAGCATCATCACAGCATCATCCCTGCATCATCACATCATCATCACTGCATTACCACAGCATCACCACAGCATCATCACAGCAGGATTGCAGCGTCATCACTGCAGCATCACAGCATCATCACAGTATCCTCACAGCATCTTCACTGCATCATCACTACATTGTCACAGCATCATCACATCATCATCACTGCATCATCACAACATCATCACAGCATAATCTCATCATCATCACAGTATCAGTACTGCAGAATCATTGCATTATCACACCATCATCACAACATCATCGCAGCATCATCATAGCATCATGACAGTGTTATCTGAGCATCACGACAGCGTAATCATAGCGTCATCACAGATTCATCAGAGCATCATTGCAGCGTCATCACTGCATCATCACAGTATCATCACATTGTGAGGAATGTTTTAACAATTCGTGTCCATAAAGAACAGCCCTGTCTGCTTCTGTCTGCTTCGGGGCCCTGCAATGGCAGTTTGATTCCTTAACCACAGATGCAGTGTGCCCCAGTCTCCCCCTCATTCTAGTCAAGTTATCAAGTCTTCAGAAAATACTCCTCAAATTCTTGAGCTTGTTTGCCTTTGTTATTCCGGATTTCTATTTCTAACAGTTACAGCCTTTTTTTTGTGTTGTTTTGTCTTCTTTGAAATTAACTTAACGTGGCTATAGGTGTGGCTGTCCCTGTGAATGGCTGGTGAGGAATGTTTTAATTACTTGTGAAGTGTCAATAAGAAAGCTATTTGTGTTTGTATGACGTCTTTGATGTCTGGGAGCCTCAGAATAACTGATAGCAATTAGTGACTGTTATGGAATACTATGCAGGCCTCTGATATCTGGCCAGGTGTCGAAGAGATTAAGAAGAGGAAAAAAAAAAGAAGCTGAAGGACGGCTAGGAGACAAGACCTGCAGGGGATGCTGTATAAACTTGACACGGTGCCAAAGGAGTACAAAGGGGAAACACAAGAAAAAACTTGGAGAGGAAGACTACGAGCCTTCAGCATGAAAGACCCCTAGAGACCCCCAGAGGGACCACCGGAGACTGATGCGCATGCTCCAGTAGGAGGGACTGGACCCCGGAAGCTAATTATAATAACCTATTTTTTTTAGAAGTAGTAATGAATATGTATTAGTCTAGGAGTATAAAAATCAGCTCCTTGATGTGGCTGGTGTGAGTCCTGTTGGAGCGGAAACTCCCGGTGCACCCAGCGCTGTTTGCTTACTTCTATTCTTTTAATAAATCCTATTTTCTTACTTAAACCTATTTTGAAGACTGAGCTATTTATAACAACATCATAGTAACATCATCACAATATCATTGCAGAATCATCACTGCATGATCAGAGCATCATATCAGCATAATCACAGCATCATTAGTGCAGAATTACTACATCATCACATCATGATCAAAGCGTCATCACATCATAATCACAGCATCATCAGAGCATCATCACTGCGTCATCACAGCATCATTACTACGCCATCACAGCGTCATAACAGCATCATCACTGCATCATCACTGAATAATCACAGCATCATCACAACATCATCACAGTGTCATGACAGCATTATCACGGCATAATCACTGCATCATCACCGCATTCTCACAGCATTATCATGGTATCATTACTGCTTACACACTGCATCATCACAGCGTCATCACAGCATCATCAAAAAATCATCACAGCGTGATCACAGCGTTATTACTGCATCATCACTGCATCATCATAGCATCAACAGAGCATCGTCACAACGTCATAACAGCATCATCACAACGACATCACAGCATCATCACTGCATCAACACATCATCATTACAACATCATCACTGCGTCATCAGAGTATCATCAAAAAATCATGACAACGTCATGAGTGCATCATCACTGCATAATCACTGCATTATCTCAGCATCATCAAAGCACCATTATTGCATAATCATTGCATCATCACATCATCATCACTGCATCATCACATCGTCATCACTGCATCATCACTGCATCATCACTGCATCATCACAGCATCATCCCAGCGACACCACTGCATCATCACGGCATCATCGCAACATCATAACTGCATCATCACAGCAGCATCACAGCAGCATCACAGCATCATCACAGCAGCATCAGAGCATCATCACAGCATCATCACAACATAATCATAGCATCACCACAGCATAATCACAGCATCATCACTGCGCCATTACAGCATCATCACAGCAGCGTTGCAGCATGATCACTGCATCATCACATAATCATCAAAACATAATCATAGCATCATCACAATATCATCACAGCATCATGACAGCGTCATCACTGCATCAGAACTGCATCAGAACTGCATCATCACATCATCATCACAAAATTATTACAGCGTCATCAGAGCATCATTGCTGCATCATCACAGCATGATCACTGCATTATTACAGCATCATCACAGCATCATTACTGCTTACTCACTGCATCATCACAACATAATCACAGTATCATCACTGCATCATCACTGCATCATAACTGCGTCATCACTGCAGCAGCGCAGCGTCATCAAAGCATTATCACTGCATAATCACTGCATCATGACAGCATCATCAATGTGTCATCACAGCATCATCACAGCATCATCACAACATCATCACAGCATCATCTAACTGCATCATCACAGCATCATCACTGCAATATCACTGCATAATCATTTCATAATCACAGCATCATAACTGCATTATCATCACAAAATCATAAGTGTCATCACAGCATCTTCACTGCATAATCACTGCATCTTCACTGCATCATCACAGCATCATCACAGCATCATTACTGCTTACTCACTGCATCATCACGGCATCATCACTACGTCATAACAGCGTCATCACAGCATCATCACTGCAACATCTCAGCATCATCACAGCATCATCACTGCATAATCATTTCATCATCACAGCAGCATAACTGCATCATCATCACAACATCATAACAGTGTCATCACAGCATCATCACATCATCATCACAGCATCATCCCAGCATCATCATTGCGTCATCAGAGCGTCAACACTACGTCATCACAGCATCATCAGTAAATCATCACAGTGTCATCACAGTATCATCACTGCATCATCAGTGCATCATCACAGCATCATCACATCATCATCACAACATCATCACAGTTTTATAACAGCATCATCACAGCATAATCACTGCATCATCACCACATCATTGCAGCATCATCACAGCATCATTACTGCATAATCACTGCATTATCATAGCGTCATCACAGTATCATCACTGCATCGTCACAGCGTCATCACAGTGTCATCACTGCATCATCACATGATCATCGCAGCGTCATCACAGTGTCATCACAGCATCATCAGAGCATCATTACAGCATCATAACAGCATCATCAATCCGTCATCAAAGTCAAGGCGTCATCACAGCATTATCACTGTATCATCACAGAATCACCACAGCATCATTACTGCGTCATCACAGCGTCACAAAAGAATCATAAGAGCATCATCATAGCATCATCACAACATCATCACAGTATCATCACTACATCATCACAGCATCATCAGAGAGATATCACAGCGTCATGACTACATCATCAGAGCATCATAACATCATCGTCACTGCATTATCACATGATCATTGCAGCGTCATCACATCATCATCTCATAATCTTCACTGCGTCATTACAGCATCATCAGAGCATCATTACAGCGTCATAACAGCATCATCATCACAGCATGAAGGCAGCGTTATCACTGCATCGTCACAGCATCATCACAACATCATCACAGCATCATCAGAGCATCATTACTACTTACTCACTGCATCATCCCAGCATCATCACAGCATCGTCACAACATAATAAGTGTCATCACAGCATCATCACTCCATAATTGCTGCATTATCACTGCATCATCTCAGCATCATCAGAGCATCATCACAGCGTCATCACAGCGTCATCACAACATCATCATAGCATCATCTCAGCATCATCACTGCCTCATCACTGCGTCATCACAGTGTCATCACTACATCATCACAGCATCATCACTGTATCATCACACCATCATGAAAACATCATCACAGCATCATCACTGTGTCATCACCGCATCATCAAAGCATCATCAGAGCGACATCACAGTGTCATCACTACATCAGCACAGCATCATCACTGCATCATCACCGCATCATCACTGCATCATCACAGCGTCATCACAGTGTCATCACTGCATCATCATATCATTATCACCGCATCATCAGTGTCATCACAACATCATCAAAGCGTCATCACAACGTCATCACAGCATCATCACAGCATCTACATTGCGTCATCAGAGAATCATCAAAGCATGATCACTGCGTCACCACAGCGTCATCACAACATCATCACTGAATCATCACTGCATCAGCACAGCATCATCATAGCATCATGAAAGTATCAGCACAACATCATCACAGCATCTTCACTGCATCATCTCTGCATCACCACAGCATCATCACTGCGTAATCAAAACATCATCACAGCATCATTATAGCGTCATCACAGCATCATGACTGTGTCATCAGAGCGTCATCACAGCATAATCAGAGCATCATCACAGCAGCACCAGAGCAGCATCATGGCGTCATGACAGAATCATCACTACGTCATCAAATTGTCATCACAGCAAACCCCAGCATCATTGCAGCATCATAACAGCATCATCAAAGCATCTTTACTGCTTACTCATTGCATCATCACAGCGTCATCACACTATTGTCAGTGCATCTTCAGAGCATCATCACTGCATCATCACACCATAATCACAACATCATCACATCGTCATCACAGTGTCATCACTGCATAATCACTGCATCATCACAGCATCATCAATGCATCATCACAGCGTCATCACTATATCATCACTGCATCATCACAGCATCATCACAGAATCATCACTGCATCATTACTGCATCATAACAGCATCCTCACAGCATCATCACAGAATCATTACAACATAATCACTGCATCATCACAGCGTCATCACAGTACCATAACTGCATCATCACAGCATCATCACAGCATCATCAGAGCGACATCAGAGCACCATCACTGCATCATGAAAGCATCATCACTGCATCATCACATCATCATCACATAATCTTCAATGTGTCATCACAGCGTAATCACAAAGTCATCACTTCATAATAAATTGTCATCACAGCGTCATCACAGCATCATCACAGCTGTATCGCAGCGTCATCACAGCATCACCACAGCATCATCACTGCGTCATCACATCATCATCCCACATCATCACAACATCATGACAGCATCATTACTGCTTACACACTGCATCATCACAGCGTCATCAGAGCATAATCTCAGAATCGTCACAGCATCATCACTGCATCATCTCAGCATCATCACAACATCATCAGTGTCATCACAGCATCATCACTGCGTCATCACAGCATCATCACAGCTTCATAGCTGCATAATCACAGCATCATCACTGCATAATCACAGCATCATCACCGCATCATCCCAGCATCATCACAACATCATGACAGCATCATTACTGCTGACTCACTGCATCATCACATCATCATAAAAACATCATCACTGTGTCATCACAGCATTATCAGAGCTTCATCACAGCATCATCATTCCGTAGTCACTGCGTCATCAGAACGACATCAGAGCATCATCACAGCATCATCCCATATTCATCACAGCATCATCACATCACCATCACTGCATCATCACAGAATCATCATCTCAGCATCTTCGAAGTGTCATCAGTGCATCGTTACAGCATCATCACAATATCATCACAGCATCATAAATGCATAATCACTGCATCATCACCGCATAATCATAGGGTCATCACAGCATCATCACAGCATCATCACAGTATAATCTCAATATCATCAAAGCATCATTATTGCTTATTCAGTGCATCATCACAGTATCATCACTGCATCATCACAGCATCATCTCAGCGTCATCACAGAATTATTACTGCATAATCACTGCATCATCACAGTGTCATCAGAGTATCATCACTGCATCATCATATCATCATCACAGTGTCATCACAGCATCCTCACACCATGATCATAACGTCATCACAGCATCATCACTACGTCATCACATCATCATCACTGCATCATAACAGCGTCATCACAGCATCATCACATCATCATCACTGCATCATCACAGCATCATCACAGCATCATCACTGCATCATAACAGCGTCATCACAGCATCATCAAATCATCATCACTGTATCATCACAGTGTCATCACAGCATCATCACATCATCATCACAGCATCATAACAGCGTCATCACAACATCATCACATCATCATCATTGCTTCATCGCAGCGTCATCGCTGCATCATCACAGCATCAAAACAATGTCCTTGCAGCATCATCACAGCATCATCACAGCATAATCACAGCATCATCAGAACATCATAAGAGCGCCATTAGCATCATAACAGCACCATCACTGTGTCATCGCAGTGTCACGAGAACATCAGCACATTATCATCGCAGCGTCAAAAAAATATAATCATAGCATCATCACAGCATTATCACTGCATCATCAATGAATCATCACAGCATAATATCAGCAACATCACAGCATCATTACTGCTTACTCACTGCATCATAACAGCGTCATCACAGTATCATCACTGCATCATCACAGCATCATCACTACATCATCACTGCATCATCAATGAATCATCGCAGAATCATCACTGCATCATAATTACATAATCACAGCGTCATAAATGCATCATCACAGTGTCATCACAGCATCATGTCAGCATCATCACAGCATCACGACAGGGTCATCACAGCATCATCACTGCATCATTACAGCGTCATCACAGCATAATCATAGCATCATCACAACACCACCACAGCGTCATAACAGTATCATCACTGCGTCATCACTACATCATCACAGCATCATCACATCATCATCATTGCATCATCACAGCGTCATCGCTGCATCATCACAGCATCATCACAGCATCATCACAACATCATAAGAGCGTCATTAGCATCATAACAGCACCATCACTGTGTCATCGCAGTGTCACCAGAACATCAGCACATCATCATCGCAGCGTCAACAAAACAGAATCATAGCATCATCACAGCATCATCACTGCATTATCAGTGCATCTTCACAGCAACATCTCAGCATCATCTCACCATCATTACTAATTACTCACTGCATCATCACAGCGTCATCACAGTATCATCACTGCATCATCACAGCATCATCACATCATCATCACAACATCATGTAAGTGTCATCACAGCATAATCACTGTGTCATCACTATGTCATCACAGCAAAATCACAATATCATCACAACGTCATTAAAGCGTCATAACTGCATCATCACTGCATCATAACTGCATCATCACTGCATCATCACATCGTCACCACAGCGTCATCGCAGCAACATCACTGCATCGTAACTGCATCATCACGGTATCATCACAGCATCATCACAGCATCACAACAGCATTATCAGAGCATCACAACAGCCTCAACACAGTGTCACCACAGCAACATCACAGAATCATCACAGCATAATCGCAGCGTCACTACAGCATCATTACTGCATAATCACTGCATCATTACAGCATCATCACTGCATCATCACTGCGTCATCACAACGTTATCACAGTATCATCACTGCATCATCATATCATCATCGCAGCGTCATCACTGCATCATCGCAGCATCATCACTGCATAGTCACAGCATCATCGCGTCTTCATACAGGCATCATAACAGGGTCATCACAGCGTCATAACCGCATAAACACTGCATCATCACAGCATCATCATTGCGTCATCACAAAATCATCACAACATCATCGCAGCATCATCACAGCATCACGACAGCGTTACCAGAGCATCACAGCAGTGTCATCACAGTGTCATCACAGAATCATCACATACTCATCACAACATCATCGCAGTGTCATAAATGCCTCATCACTACATCATCACAGCGTAATCATAGCATCATCACAGCATCATCACTGTATCATCACTGCATCGTCACAGCATTATCAAATCATCACTGCACCATCACATCATCATCACTGCATCATCAATGCTTCATCTCAGCGTCATCACAGTATCAATACTGCGGAATCACTGCGTCATCACATCAAAATATCTGCATCATCACATCACCATCACTGCATCATCACTGCGTCATCACAGCATCATCATTGCATCATCACAGTGTTATCACATAATCACGATAGGGTCATCACAGAATCATCACAACGTCATCACAGCATCATCACAATATCATCACAGCGTCATAACAGCCTCATATCTGCATCATCACTGCATAATGACTGCATCATAACAGCATCATAACTACGTCATCATATTGTCATCACAGCATCATCACAGCATCACGACAGCGTCATCACAACATCACGACAGGGTCATCGCAGCCTAATCACTGCATCGTCACAGCATCATCACAGCATCATCACTGCATTATCACATCATCATTGCGTCATCATCAAAGCATAATCACACTGTCATAACGGCATAAACTCTGCATCATCACAGCATCATCACTGCGTCAATACAGCATCATCATTGCATCATCACCTCAGCATCATAACATCATCATTACTACATCATCACAGCATAATCATTGCATTATCACAGCATCACGACAGCGTTATCAGAGCATCACGACAGAGTCATCACAGCGTCATCACAGAATCATCACAGCATCATCACAGTGTCATCTCTGAATCATCACAGCATCATCAAAATATAATCATAGCATCATCACAGCATCATCACTGCATCATCACAGCATAATCACAGCATCATCACAACATCATCACAGCATTATCACAGCATCATCGCTGCATCATCACAGCATCATAACATCATCATCAGAGCATCACAGCATCATCACAGCATCATCACTGGATCATCACAACAACATCACAGTGTCATCAAAGCGTCATCATAGCATTATCAGAGCATTACAACATTATCATCGCAGCGTCATCACAGCATCATCACAGCATCATCACTGCAGCATCAGAACGTCATCAAAGTGTCATCAAACCGTCATCACAGCATCATCAGAGCATCACATCAGCATCATCACTGCGTCATCACTGCATCATCACAGCATCATCACTGGGTCATCAGAACATAATCACAGTGTCATAAAACCGTCATCACAGTATCATCACAGCATCATCACAGTATCAAGACAACATCATCATTGCATAATCAGTGCATTATCAATGCATCATCAAAGCTTCAACAAGGCATCACAGTGCCATCACAGTGTCATCACTGTATAATCGTTGAGTCATCAAAGCATCATCACATCATCATCACAGCATCATCACAGCGTCATCAATGCGTCATCACCACTACATCGTCACAGCATCATCACTGCATCATCACTGCGTCATAAAAACATCATCACAGCGTCATGTCGCCATCACTGCATCCTCACAGAATCATGAAAGCATCATCGCAGCGTCATCACAGCATCATAACAGCATTATCGTAGCGTCATCACAGCATAATCACAACATCATCACAGCATCATCGCTGCATCATTACAGCATCATCACAGCATCATCACTGCATCATCACTGCATGATTACTGCATCATCAGAACATTATCATAGTGTCATCAAAGCGTCAACACAGCATCATCACAGCATCACAACAGCATCATCGCAGCATCATCACTGCATCATCACAGCATCACAACAGCATCATAACAAAATCATCACAGCGTCGTCAAAGCGTCATCACAGCGTTATCACAGCATCATCACTACGTCATAACTGCATCATTACAGCGTCATCAGAGCATCATCACAGCATCATCACAGCATCACAACAGCATCATCGCAGCATTATCACTGCATCATCACAGCATCACAACAGCATCATAACAAAATCATCACAGCGTCATCAAAGCGTCATCACAGCATCATCACTACATCATCACTGCATCATTACAGCGTCATCAGAGCATCATCACAGCATCATCAAAGCATCACAGCGTCATCAAAGTGTCATCAGAGCATCATCACGGCATCACTAGAGCATCATCCTATCATCACAGCATTATTACAGCATCATCACAGAGTCATCACTGCGTCATCACAGCATCATCAGAGGATCATCACAGCGTCATCACTGCATCATCACAGCATCATCGCAGCGTCATCACAGCATCATCACAGCATCATCACTGCATCATTACTGCATCATCACTGCTTCATTACAGCAGCATCACAGCATCATCAGTGCGTCATCACAGCATCATTACTGCATCATCACAGCATCATCACAGTGTGATCGCACCGTAATCACAGCATCATCACAACATCATTATCGCATCATGACTGCATCATTATAGCATCAACACAGCAGAATCAGTGCGTCGTCACAGCATCATTACTGCATCATCACAACATCATCACGCATCGCAGCGTCATCACAGCATCATCACAACATCATCACAGAATCATCACAGCATCATTGCAGCATCATCACATCATCAATACTGCATCATCACAGCATCATCAGAACATAATCACAGTGTCATCAAAGCCTCATCACAGCATCATCACAGCATCCTCACAGCATCATAACACATCATCACAGCATCATCACAGCACCATCACAGCGTCATCACTGCAGCATCACAATATTATCATCACAGCATCCCAACAGTATCATCACTGCGTCATCACACCATCATCACAGCATCATCGCAGCATCATCACAGCATCATTAAAGCATCACAGCATCATCAGAGTCATCACAGTGTCATCACAGCATCACCACTGCGTTATCAGAGCGTCATCAAAGAACCATCACAGCGTCATCAGAGCTTCATCACAGCATCAACACAGCATCATCACAGTGTCATGAAAGTGTCATCACAGCATCATCAACGCATCATCACAGAATCATCACAGCATAATAACAACATTATCAGTTCGTCATCACAGTGTCATCACAGCATCATCACAGCATCAACACAGCATCATCGCAGCGTCATCACTGCATCATCACAGCATCATAACTGCATCATCACTGCATCATCACAACATCATCAAATAATCAGGAAAGCATCACAGCTTCATCAAAGCATCACAAGGGCGTCATCACTTCATCTTCACTGCATCATCACAGCATCATCACAGCATCATCTCATCATCATCACTGCATCATCACTGCATCATCACAGCATCATCGCATCACCATCACAGCATCACAGCGTCATCACAGCGTCATCACAGTATCATCACTCCGTTATCACAGCATCATCACAACATAAACAAAGATTCGCAGCGTCACCATTGCATCATCACAGAATCATCAAAGCATCATCATAGCGTCATCAGAACATTATCGCTGCCTCATCACTGCATCATCACAGCATCATCACTGTGTCATCACAACATCATCACTTCAACATCACAACATCACACTGTCATCAAAGCGTCATCACAGCATCATTACTGCATCATCACAGCATCATAACACATCATCACCACATCACAACAGCATCATCACAGCATCATAACAGCATCATCCAGGCGTCATCACTGCATCATCACAGTGTCACCACAGCGTCATCACAGCATCATCAAAGCATCACAGCGTCATCATTGTATCATCACAGCATCATCAGAGCGTCATCAAAGCACCATCACAGCGTCATCACAGCTTCATCACAACATCAACACGGCATCATCACAGTGTCATCAAAGCGTCATCACAGCATCATCAGCGCGTCATCACAGAATCATCACAGCGTAATAACTACATTATCAGTGCATCATCACAGCGTCATCACGGCATCATTACAGCATCAACACAGCATCATCACAGTGTTATCACTGCATCATCGCAGCGTCATCACTGCATCATCACAGCATCATCACAGCATCACCAAAGAATCACAGCGTCATCATTGTATCATCACAGCATCATCAGAGCATCATCAGAGCATTATTGCTGCCTCCTCACTGCATCATCACAGCATCATCACTGCATCATCACAGCATCATCACAATATTATCACAGCCTCACCACAGCGTCATAACTGCATCATCACTGCATCATCAATGTATCATCAGAGCATCATCACATCATTTCACTGCATGATCACAGCATAATAACAGCATCATCACGGCATCATCACGGCATCATTACTGCATCATCACAGCATCATCACTGCATCAACACAACATCATCACAGAATCATCACGGCATCATCACAGCATCATTACTGCATCATCACAGCATCATCAGAGCTTCAAAAAAGCATCACAGTGCCATCACAGCGACATCACTGAATCATCACAGCATAATCACAGCATAATCACAGCATCATCGCAGTGTCATCACTGCATCAACACAGAATCATCACAACATGATCATAGTGTCATCAAAGCGACATTAAAGCATTATCACAGCATCATAACATCATGATCACTGCATCATGAAAACGTCATCACAGCATCGCCACAGCATCATCACAACATCATCACAGCATCACAGCGTCATCACAGCGTCATCACAGCATCATCACAGTATCATCACTGCATCATCACAGCATCATCAAACCGTCATCACAGCATTATCAGAACATCACAACAGCATCATCGCCTCGTCATCACAGCATCATCACTGCATCATCACTGCATCATCAGAACATCATCACAGTGTCATCAAACCGTCATCACAGCATCATCAGAGCATCACAACAGCATCATCACCTCGTCATCACAGCGTCATCACAGCATCATCACTGCATCATAAGAACGTCATCACAGTGTCATCAAACCGTCGTCACAGCATCATCAGAGCATCACATCAGCATCATCATTGAGTCATCACTGCATCATCACAGCATCATCACTGGGTCATCAGAACATAATCACAGTGTCATAGAACCGTCATCACAGCATCATCACAGTATCAAGACAACATCATCACTGCATAATCAGTGCATTTTCAATGCATCATCAGAGCTTCAACAAGGCATCACAGTGCCATCACAGTGTCATCACTGCATCATCGTAGTCATCACAGCATCATCACATCGTCATCACAGCATCATCACAGCGTCATCAATGCGTCATCACCACTACATGGTCACAGAATCATCACTGCATCATCACTGCATCATAATAGCGTCATCACAGCGTCATCACAGCGTCATCATGTCGTCATCACTGCATCTTCACAGAATCATCAAAGCATCATCGCAGCGTCATCACTGCATCATCACAGCATGACCACAGCATGATCACAGCGTCATCACAGCATCATAATAGCATTATCGTAGCGTCATCACAGCATAATCACATCATCACAGCATCATCGCTGCATCATTACAACATCATCACAGCATCATCACTGCGTCATCACTGCATGATTACTGCATCATCAGAACATTATCATAGTGTCATCAAAGCGTCAACACAGCATCATCACAGCATCACAACAGCATCATCGCAGCATCATCACTGCATCATCACAGCATCACAACAGCATCAAAACAAAATCATCACAGCGTCATCAAAACGTCATCATAGCGTCATCACTGCATCATCACTGCATCATTACAGCATCATCAGAGCATCATCACAGCATCATCAAAGCATCACAGCGTCATGAACGTGTCATCAGAGGATCATCACGGCAACACTGCAGCATCATCATATCATCATAGCATTATTACAGCATCATCACAGAGTCATCACAGCATCATCACTCCCTCATTAGAGCATCATCACAGCATCATCACTGCATCATCTCAGCATCATCACTGCATCATCAGAGCATCACCAGAAATTCATCGCAGCATCATCAAAGCAACATCACAGCGTGACTACTGCAACATCACTGCATCATCCGAGCATCATCACTGCGTCATAACAGACTTATCACAGCACTATCACAGCATTATCACAACAGCATCACCACAGCATCATAACATCATCATTTCTGGTGCCAACGCAGAAATCTTGGGTTTTTCGACCATGGGGCACTTTACTCAGCACCTGGCCTGATGGCCGCAGACGGGTCCCTATCTTTTAGGGGAAAAAGGATCCTGGGCCAGGAGCTGGCAGGGCTCATTGAGAGGGCTTTAAACTAGGTAAGAAGGGGGATGGGGCTGAAGCAAGGATTATTGGGGCTGTGCCAGGGGGAACAATGGCAAGGCCGGAGGATAGGGCAATGGCCCAGCTGAAGTGCATCTACACCAATGCTCTGATGATGCTCTGATGATGCAGTGATGTTGCAGTAGTGATGCTGTGATGACGCTTAGATGTTCCTTTGATGATGCTGCGATGAAGTTCTGGTGATGCTCTGATGATGCAGTGATGATAATTTGATGATGCTATGATGCTGTGATGATGCTGTGATGACGCTGTGATGCACAGCACACATGATCAGAGCATCACAGCATCATCACAGCATCACCATAGTATCATCACAGCATCATCACAGCATCATCACCGCATCATCACAGCGTCTGTACAGTGTCATCACAGCTTGTGATGCTGTGATGATGGTGATGTGGTGATGATGCAGTGAGGATGCAGTTACGCCGCTGTGATGACGCTGTGATGATGCTGTGATGAGGCTGTGATGATTCTATGATTACGCTGTGATGATACAATTATGACGGTGTGATGACGCTGCCATGATGCTGCCATGATGCTGTGATGATGCTGTGATGATGTAGTGATGATGCAGTGATGATGCTGTGATGACACTGTGATGATTTTGTGATGATGCAGTAATGGTGCTGTGATGATGAAGTCATGATGCTCTGATTACGAAGTGATGATGCAGTGATGATGCAGTAATGACGTTGTGATGACGCTGTTATGACTGTGATGATGCAGCGATAATGTTGTGATGATGCTCTGATGAAGCAGTGATGAAGCTGCGATGACGCTGTGAATAAGTAGTGATGATGCTGTGAGGATATTGTGATGATGCTATGATAACGCTGTGATGATGCCTTCGTAATACTGTGATGATGCTGCTTAGATGTCATGATGATGCTGTGATGATGATGTCATGATGCAGTGATGGTGCAGTGATGGTGCAGTGATGAAGCTGTGATGATGCAGTGATTATGAAGTAATGATGCTGTGATGCTGAGATGATGCTGTTATGATTCTGTGTTAATGCTGTGATAATGCAGTAATGATGCTGTGCTGATGCAGTGATGATTCAGTGATGATGTTGTGATGACGCTGTGGTGACGCAGTTATGATGCTTTGATGATTCTCTGATGATGCAGTGTAGATACTGTGATGATGCTGTGATGACGCTGTGATGACCTTATTATGATGCTGTGATTATGCAGTTACGATTCTGTCATTATGCTGTGATGATGATGTAATGATGATCCGATGATCCTGTGATGATGTTGTGATGATGCTGTGACCATGCATTGAGGACAATATGGTGACGCTGTGTTGACGCAGTGATGACGCTGTGTCGATGATGTGATGATGATCTGATGATGCAGTGATGATGCTTTGAGGATGCAGTGATGATGCAGTGATGATGCCATGATGAGGCCACGATGATGCTGTGATGACAATTTGATGATGTAGTGATGATGCTTTGATGACGCTATGATGATGCAGTGATGATGCAGAAATGCTGTCGTGATTATGATTCTATGATGCTGTAATGATGCTGTGATGATGCAGTGATTATGCAGTAATGATTCTGTGATGAAGCTGAGATGATGTTGTGATTATGCCGTGATGATGCAGTGATTATGCAGTGATGATGCTGTGATGACACTGTGATGATGTTGTGATGACGCTGTGATGATGCAGTGAGTAAGCAGTAATGACGCTGTGATGATGCTGAGATGGTGCTGTGATGATGCAGTGATGATGCAGTGATGACGCTGTAATGATGCAGTGATGATGCTGTGATGACCCTGTCGTGATGCTGTGATGATGCTGACATGACGCTGTGATGACACTGTGATGATGCATTTATGACGCTGTGATTATGTAGCTATGATGCAGTGATGATTCTGCAATGATTCATTGATGATGCAGTGATGATGTAGTGATGATGCAGTGATGATACTGTGATGACGCTGTTATGATGCAGTGAGTAAGCAGTAATGATGCTGTGATGTTGCTGAGATGATGCTGTGATGATTCCTTGATGATGCAGTGATGATGCTGTGATGATGCTATGATTATGTTTTGATGATGCTGTGATGATTCAGTGATGACACTGCGATGATGCTGTGATGATTCTGTGATGACTCTGTCATGATGTTCTGATAACGCTATCGTGATGCTGTGATGATGCAATGATTATGCTGTGATGCAATGATGATGCTGTATTGACGCAGAGATGATGCTGTGATGATGCAGTGATGATGCTGTGATGATGCTGTGACGATGAAGCTCTTATGATGCTGTGGTGATACTGTGATGAAGCAGTGATGACCCTGTTGTGATTCTGTGATGATGCTGTGATTAAGTAGTGAAGATGATGTGATGATACTGTGATGACAGTACCAAAACTGCTGTGATGATGCAGTTTTGGTACTGTGATGACGCTGTGATGATGCAGTGATTATGAAGTAATGGTTCTGTGATGATGCTGTGATGATGCTGTTATGATGCAGTAATGATGCTGTGATGATGCAGTGATGATGATGTGATGATGCAGTGATGATAATGTGATGATGCTGTGATAATGCAGTGATTATGCAGTAATGATACTCTGATGACACTGAGATAATGCTCTGATGCTGTAGTGATGATGCTGTGAAGATGCAGTGACGACGCTGCGATTATGCTGTGATGACACTGTGATTATGTGGTGATGATGCTGTGATGATGCTGTGATGATGCTGAGATTATGCAGCTATGACGCTGTGATGACATAGTGATGATGCTGTGATGACACTGTGATGATGATGTCATGATGCAATGATGATGCAGTGGTGATGCTCTGATGATGCTGTAATGATGCTGTGACGATGAAGTGATGGTGCAGTGATGATGATGTGATGATGCTGTGATGATGCTGTGATGACGTTGCGATGACGATATGATTATCCTGTGATTACTCTGTGATGACGTTTCGATGAAACTGTTATGATGCTGTGATGATGCAGTGGTGATGCTTTGATGACGCAGTGATGATGCTGTGATGATAGATTGATTATACTGTGATGATGTTGTGATGATGCTGTTATGATGAAATGATGATGATGGGATGATGCAATGATGATGCTGTGATGATGCAGTGATGATACTGGTACGACACTGTCATAATGCAGTGATTATGCAGTAATGATTCTGTGAAAATGCTGAGATGATGCTGTGATGATGTAGTGATGACGCAGTGATGATGCTTTGATGACAATGCCAAGATTCTGTGATGATGCTGTGATGATTCCTTGATGACTCTGTGATGATGCTGTGATAGTGCAGTGATTATGCAGTGTTTATGCTGTGATGATGCTCTGATTATGTTGTGATGATGCTGTGATGATGTTGTGATAACACAGTGATGATGCTGTGAAGATGCAGTTCTGTTGCAGTGATGATGATGTGATGAAGTGATGATGTTGTGATGGCGAAGTGATGATGCTGTGATGATGCAGTGATCATGTAGTGATGATGATGTGATGACGCAGTGATTCTGCAGTAATGATGCAGTGATGATGCTGTGATGATACTGTGATGATGCAGTGATGACGCTGCGATGAAGATATGATGATGCTGTGATGACGCTGCGATGATGATGTGATGATGCTGTGATGACTGTGATGAAGCTCTGATGACACTATTATGATGCTGAGATGATGCAGTGATGATGCAATGATGATGCTGTGATGATGCTGTTATGACGCTGTGATGACGCAGTGATGATGCTGTGATGATGCAGTGTTTATGTAGTTATGAGGCTGTTATGAGGTTTTGATTACAAAGTGATGATGCTGTGGTGATGCAGTGATGATGCAGTGATGATGCAGTGATCAAAGCGTCATCACAGCATCATCAGAGCATCATTACTACATCATCACAGCATCATAACATCATAATCAGAGCATCACAGCATCATCACAGCATCATCACTGCATCATCACAACCAAATCAAAGTGTCATCAAAGCGTCATCATAGCATTATAAGAGCATCACAACAGCATCATCGCAGCGTCATCAGAGCATCATCACTGCATCATCACTGCATCATCAGAACATCATTACAGTGTCATCAAACCGTCATCACAGCATCATCAGAGCATCACAACAGCATCATCACCGCATCATCACTGCATCATCACAGCATGATCACTGGGTCATCAGAACATAATCACAGTGTCATAAAACCATCATCACAGTATCATCACAGCATCATCACAGTATCAAGACAACATCATCACTGCATAATCAGTGCATTATCAATGCATCATCAGAGCTTCAACAAGGCATCACAGTGCCATCACAGTGTCATCACTGCATCGTCATAGAGTCATCACAGCATCATCACATCATCATCACAGCGTTATCAATGCGTCATCACCACTACATCGTCACAGCACCATCACTGCATCATCACAATATTATCACAGCCTCAACACAGCATCATAACTGCATCAACACTGCATTATCACTGCATCATCACAGCGTCATCACAGCATAAACACATCATCATAAATGCATCATCAATACATCTTCACAGCATCACAGCGTCATCAAAGCATCATCACAGCGTCATCACAATATCATAACAGCATCATCGCAGTGTCATCACTGCATCATCACAGCATCATGACAACATCATCGCAGCATCATCGCAGCGTTATCAATGCATCATCACAGCATCATCACAACATCATCATAGCATCATGAAAGCATCACAGCATCATCACAGCGTATTCAGTGTCATCACAGTATCATCACGGCATCATCACTGCATCATCATATAATCATGACAGCATCATAGCTGTATAATCACAGCATCATCACAGCGTCATCACAGCATCATCAATGCATCATCATATAATCATGACAGAATCATAGCTGTATAATCACAGTATCATCAAAGCATCATCACAGCATCATCACAGCATCATCACAGCATCATCAAACTTCATCACAGTATCATAACTGCATCATCACTGCATAAACACTACATCAGCACACCATTATCAGAGCATCATCACAGCATCAATACAGCGTCATCTGTGCATCATCACAGCATCATCACAACATCATCACAGCGTCATCACAGCATCATCATTGAATCACGACAGCGTCATCACAGCATCATGACAGCGTCATCACACCATCATCACTGCATCATATCATCCTGAGAGCATCATAGCTGCATAATCACAGCATCATCAAATTGTCATAACAGCATCATCACAGCGTCATCACAGCATAATAACATCGTCATCACAGCGTCATCAAAGCATCATCACAGCTTCATCAGAGCATCATCACAGCATCATTAGAGCATCATCACTGCATCATTACATCATCATCAGTGCATCATCAGAGCATCATCACAGCATCATCAGAGCATCATCATCAGAACATCATCACATCATCATGACTGCATCATCACAGCGTCATCACAGCGTCATCACAACATAATCACAGTGTCATCAAAGCCTCATCACAGCAAAACAACAGCATCATCACAGTGTCATCAAACCATCATCACAGCGTCATCACAGCATCATCCCATCATCATTAAAGCATCATCACTGCATCATCACAGCATCATCGAAGCATCACAGTGTAATCAAAGAGTCATCATAGCGTCATCACTGCATCATCACTGCATCATTACAGCATCATCACTGCATAAACACTGCATCATCACAGCGTCATAACAGCGTCATAACAGCATAATCACATTGTCATCAAAGCGTCATCACAGCATCATCGCAGCATCATCACAGCATCATCAGAGCATCATCCCGGCATCATCACAGCATCACAGCGTCATCAAATTATCATCACTGCATCATCAGAGCATCACCAGAACTTCATCACAGCCTCATCACAGCGTTATCACAGCGTCATGAAAGCATCATCAAACATCATCAAAGCGTCATCACAGCACCATCACAGCATCATCACTGCATCATCACTGTGTCATCAAATCATCATCACAGCATCATCACAACAGCATCACCACAGCATCATAACATCATCATTTCTGGTGCCAACGCAGAAATCTTGTTTTTTTTTGACCATGGGGCACTTTACTCAGCACCTGGCCTGATGGCCGCAGACGGGTCCCTATCTTTTAGGGGAAAAAGGATCCTGGGCCAGGAGCTGGCAGGGCTCATTGAGAGGGCTTTAAACTAGGTAAGAAGGGGGATGGGGCTGAAGCAAGGATTGTTGGGGCTGTGCCAGGGGGAACAATGACAAGGCCAGAGGTTAGGGCAATGGCCCAGCTGAAGTGCATCTACACCAATGCTCTGATGATGCTCTGATGATGCAGTGATGTTGCAGTAGTGACGCTGTGATGACGCTGAGATGTTGCTTTGATGATGCTGCGATGAAGTTCTGGTGATGCTCTGATGATGCAGTGATGATAATTTGATGACGCTATGATGCTGTGATGATGCTGTGATGACGCTATGATGCACAGCACACATGATCAGAGCATCACAGCATCATCACAGCATCACCATAGTATCATCACAGCATCATCACCGCATCATCACCGCATCATCACAGCGTCCTTACTGTGTCATCACAGTGTCATCATACCTTGTGATGCTGTGATGATGGTGATGCGGTGATGATGCAGTGAGGATGCAGTTACGACGCTGTGATGACGCTGTGATGATGCAGTGATGAGGCTGTGATGATGCTGTGATGACACTGTGATGATGTTGTGATGATGCAGTAATGGTGCTGTGATGATGAAGTCATGATGCTCTGATTACGAAGTGATGATGCAGTGATGATGCAGTAATGATGCTGTGATGACTCTGTGATGATGTAGCGATAATGTTGGGATGATGCTCTGATGAATCAGTGATGAAGCCGCGATGATGCTGTGAATAAGCAGTGATGATGCTGTGACGATATTGTGATGATGCTATGATAACGCGGTGATGACGCTGTCGAAATACTGTGATGACGCTGCTGTGATGGCATGATGATGCTGTGATGATGATGTGATGATGCCGTGATGAAGCAGTGATGAAGCTCTTATGATGCTGTGGTGATGCTGTGATGAAGCAGTGATGACCCTGTTGTGATTCTGTGATGATGCTGTGATGATGAACTGATGATGCAGTGATGACGCTGTGATTAAGTAGTGAAGATGATGTGATGATACTGTGATGACGCTGTGATGATGCAGTGAGTAAGCAGTAATGAACCTACGATGATGCTGTGATGATGCTGTGATTATGCGGTTATGATGCAGTGATTATGCAGTGATGATGCTGTCATGACACTTCAATGATGCTGTGATGAGGCAGTGATTATGCAGAAATGATGTTGTGCTGGTGCTGTGATGATGTTTCCGTTACGCAGTAATGGTGCTGTGGTGATGCAGTGATGATGCAGTGATGATGCAGTGACGATGCTGTGATGATGCAGCGATGATGCTGTGATGATGCTGTGATGATGCTGTGATGACTCAGTGATGATGCAGGGATCATGTAGTGATGATGCAGTGACGATGCTGTGATGATGCAGCGATGATGCTGTGATGATGCAGTGACGACGCAGTGATGATTCAGTGATGATTCAGTGATGATGTAGTGATGACGCTGTGGTGATGCAGTGATGATGCTTTGATGATTCTCTGATGATGCAATGTAGATGCTGTGATGATGCTGTGATGACGCTGTGATGATGATGTGATGGTGCTATGATTATGTACCTATGATGCTGTGATCATGCTGTGATGACTCAGTGATGATGCTTTGATGACGCAGTGATGATGCAGTGATGACGCTGTGATGACGCTGTGATGATGCAGTGATCATGTAGTGATGATTAAGTGATGATGCTGTGATATCGCTCTGATGATACTGTGATGATGCAGTGATGATGCTGTGACAGTGCAGTGATTATTCAGTGTTTATGCTATGATGATGCTCTGATTATGTTGTGATGATGCTGTGATGATGATGTGATGATTCTCTGATGATGCTGTGATGATGCAGTGATGATGTTGTGATAACGCAGTGAAGATGCTGTGATGATTGTGTGATGATGCAGTGATGACGCTGTGATGATACTCTGATGATGGTGTGATGATGCAGTGATGATGATGTGATGATGCTCTGATGATGATGTGATGATGCTGTGATGATATTGTGATGATGTAGTGATGATGTTGTGATAACGCAGTGATGACGCTGCGATGATGCTGTGATGATGCAGTGATCATGAGGTGATGATGCACTGTGAATGATGTGATGATGTTGTGACGATGCAGTTCTGATGCAGTGATGATGCTGTGATGATGCAGTGATGATGCTGTGATGACTCAGTGATGATGCAGTGATCATGTAGTGATGATGATGTGATGACGCAGTGATTCTGCAGTAATGATGCTGTGATGATGCTGTGATGATACTGTGATGATGCAGTGATGACTCTGCGATGAAGTTATGATGATGCAGTGATGATACTGTGATGACGGTGTGATGATGCAGTGATTATGCAGTAATGATACTGTAATGATACTGAGATGATGCTGTTATGATGCAGTGGTGATGCATTGATGACGCTGTAATTATGCTGTGATTATGTAGTGATGATGTAGTGAGTACGCTGTGATGACACAGTGATGATGCTGTCTTGATGCAGTGATGATGCATTGATGATGTAGTGATGATGCAGTGATGATACTGTTATGATGCTGTCGTGATACTGTGATGACGCTTTGGTGGTGTTGTGATGATGCTGTGATTATGCTGTGATGACGCTGTAATGATGCAGTGATGATGCTGTGATGACCCTGTCGTGATGCTGTGATGATGCTGACATGACGCTGTGATGACACTGTGATGATGCTGAGATGACGCTGTGATTATGTAATTATGATGCAGTGATGATTCTGCGATGATTCATTGATGATGCAGTGATGATGTAGTGATGATGCTGTGATGATGCAATGATGATACTGTGATGACGCTGTTATGATGCAGTGAGTAAGCAGTAATGATGCTGTGATGTTGCTGAGATGATGCTGTGATGATTCATTGATGAGGCAGTGATGATGCTGTGATGATGCTATGATTATGTTTTGATGATGCTGTGATGATGCTGTGATGATTCTGTGATGACACTGTGATGACTCTGTCGTGATGCTCTGATAACGCTGTCGTGATGCTGTGATGATGCTGCGATGATGTTGTGTTGATGCAATGATTATGTTGTGATGATGTAGTAATGATGATGTTATGATGCTGAGGTGATGCAGTGATGATGCAATGATGATGCTATATTGACGCAGTGATGATGCTGTGATGATGCAGAGTTTATGCAGTTATGACACTGTGATTATGCTTTGATGACGACGCAATGATGATGTGACGATGCAGTGATGATGCTGTGATGATGCTGTGACGATGCAGTGATTACGCTGCGATGATGACGTGATGATGCAGTGATGATGCAGTGATAATGACGTGATAATGCTGTGATGATGATGTGATAACACTGTGATGATGCAGTGGTGATTATGTGATGATGTAGTGATGATGATGTGATGACGCACTGATGATGATGTGATGGTTCAGTGACTCTGCAGTATTGATACTGTGATGATGCTGAGATGATGCTGTAACGATGCAGTGATGATACAGTGATAATGCTGTGATGATGGTAAGATAATGTTTTGATGATGCTGTGATGATGCAGTTATGAGGCTGCGATGATGCTGTGATGACGATGTGATGATTCTGTGATGACGCTGTGATGATGCTGTCGTGATGGTCTGATAACGTTGTCGTAACGCTGTCACGATGCTGCGATGATGTGATGATTCTGTGACGACGCAATGATGATGCACTGCATGTGATGATGCAGTGATGATGCACTGATGATGCTGTCATGGCGATGTGATGATGCTGTGATGACGTAGTAATGATGCTGTGATGATGCAGTTTTTACGCAGTTATGATGCTGCGATGATGCTGTGGTGATGATGTGATGATGCTGTTATGATGATGTGATGCTGTGATGATGCAGTGATGACGCTGTGATGATGTTGTGATGACGCATTCATGATGCTGAGATGATGCTGTGGTGATGATGTGATGATGCTGTTATGACGCAGCTACTATGCTGTTATGATGCTGTGATGACGCTTTGATGACTCTATAGTGATTCTGTGAGGATGCTGTAGTGGTACTATGATGATGATGTGATGACGCTGCGATGACACTGTTGTGATGCTGTGACGACGCTGTGATGATGCTGTGACGATACTGAGATGACGTTGTGCTGCTGCAGTGATGATGCAGTGATGATGTAGTGATGACGCAGTAATGATGCTATGATGATGCTGTGATTATGATGTGATGATGCATTGATCACGATGTGATGATGCTGTGATGATGCAGTGATGACACTGTGATGATTTTGTGATGATTTATGATGATGCTGTGACGATGTAGTGATGATACTGTGATGACGCTGTGATGATGCAGTGAGTAAGTAGTAATGATGGTGAGATGATGCTGAGATGTTGCTGTGAAGATGCACTGATAATGCAGTGATGATGCTGTGATCATGCTATGATTATGTTTTTGACGCTGCGATGATGATGTGCTGATGTTGTGGTGACACTGCGATGACACAGTGATGGTGCTGTTATGATGCTAATGACGCTCTTATGATGTTGTGATGATGCTCTGATTATGCTGTGATGATGCAGTAATGATGCTGTGATGATGCTGTGATGATGCAGCGATGACGCTGTGATGATGCAATGATGATGATGTGTTGATGCTGTGATGACGCTGTTATGATGCAGTGATGACGATGTGATGATGCTGTGATGACACTGTGATGATGCAGTGATGATGATGTGATGATGCTGTGATGACATAGTGATGATGCTGTGATGATTCTGTGATGACGCTCTGATGATGATGTGATGATGCTGTGATATTGCTGTTATAACACTGTGATGACACTGTGATGATGCTGAGATTATGCTGTGAAGATGCAGTGATGATGCAGTGATCACAGAATCACAGAATTTCTAGGTTGGAAGAGACCTCAAGATCATCGAGTCCAACCTTTGACCTAACGCTAACAGTCCCCACTAAACCATATCCCTAAGCTCTACATCTAAACGTCTTTTAAAGACTTCCAGGGATGGTGACTCCACCACCTCCCTGGGCAGCCTGTTCCAGTGCCTAACAACCCTTTCAGTAAAGAAGTTCTTCCTAACATCTAACCTAAAACTCCCCTGGCGCAACTTTAGCCCATTCCCCCTCGTTCTGTCACCAGGCACGTGGGAGAACAGGCCAACCCCCACCTCACTACAGCCTCCTTTAAGGTATCTGTAGAGAGCGATAAGGTCGCCCCTGAGCCTCCTCTTCTCCAGGCTGAACAAGCCCAGCTCCTTCAGCCGCTCCTCGTAGGACTTGTTCTCCAGGCCCCTCACCAGCTTCGTCGCCCTCCTCTGGACCCGCTCAAGCACCTCGATGTCCTTCTTGTAGCGAGGGGCCCAAAACTGAACACAGTACTCGAGGTGCGGCCTCACCAGAGCCGAGTACAGGGGGATGATCACCTCCCTAGCCCTGCTGGTCACACTGTTTCTGATACAAGCCAGGATGCCGTTGGCCTTCTTGGCCACCTGAGCACACTGCTGGCTCATATCCAGCCGACTGTCCACCATCACTCCCAGGTCCTTCTCTGCCTGGCAGCTCTCCAACCACTCATCTCCCAGCCTGTAGCTCTGCTTGGGGTTGTTGCGCCCCAGGTGCAGGACCCGGCACTTGGCCTTGTTGAACTTCATACAGTTGACCTCAGCCCATCAGTGCAGCCTATCCAGATCCTCCTGCAGAGCCTTCCTACCCTCGAGCAGATCGACACACGCACCTAACTTGGTGTCATCTGCAAACTTACTGAGGGTGCACTCAATGCCCTCGTCCAGATCAGGGTCGGTTGGGAGTTTGTCATCCCCACTGTCCCGGTCCTCCAGCTCAGGGCACCCTGGGTCCCGAAGCCCATCATCGGCATTGAAGACAGAGGCAAAGAAGGCGTTAAGCGTCTCTGCTTTGCCTATGTCATTGTCTGTGAGGAGACCTTCCCTATCAAGGAGCGGCCCTATGTATTCTTTAGTTCTCCTTTTTCCATTCACATATCTAAAAAAACCCTTTTTATTTTCTCTCACAGACACAGCCAGCTTCTACTCTAGGTGTGCTTTGGCCACACGAATTTTCTCCCTACAAACACGAACAGCATCCCTGTATTCTTTCCATGACACCTGGCCCTCCTTCCAGTAGCGAAACACTCTCTGTTTCTGCCTAATCTCCATTAGAATGTTCCTGGTCAGCCACGCCGGCCTCCTGCCCCGCCTGCCTGACTTGCGATATTTAGGAATTGCCTGATCTTGTGCTTCTAGGAGGCATCGCTTAAAGAATGACCAGCACTGGTGGACATCGAGGCCTTCAAGAGCAGTTTCCCAGGGGACCTTGCTGACTAGTTCCCTGAGCAGTCTGAAGTCCGCTTTCCCCATATCTAGGGATGAGGTTTTGGTGGCACTTTTCCTTCTGTCACCGTAAATTTTGAACTCAACCACTTCATGGTCGCTATGAAAATATGCATCATCACAGCGTCATCACTATATCATCACTGCATCATCACAGCATCATCACATCATCATAACAACATCATCACTACATCATCACTGCATCATCACAGCGTCATCACAATACCATAACTGCATCATCACAGCATCATCAGAGCGACATCAGAGGATCATCACTGCATCATGACAGCATCATCACATCACTACATCTCATCACTACATCATCACAACATAATCATAGCATCATCACAGCATCATCACTGTATCATCACTGCATCGTCACAGCATTATCAAATCATCACTGCACCATCACATCATCATCACTACATCATCAATGCTTCATCTCAGCGTCATCACAGTATCAATACTGCGGAATCACTGCATCATCACATCAAAATATCTGCATCATCACATCACCATCACTGCATCATCACTGCATCATCACAGCATCATCAAAGCGTCATCACAGAATCATCACAGCATCATCAGAGCATCATTACAGAAGTATCGCAGCGTCATCACAGCATCATCACAGTGTCATCATAGCATCATCACAGTGTCATCTCAGTGTCATTACTGCATAATCACTGCGTCATCAAAGCATCATCACTGCATCATCTGATCATCATCACATTATCGTCACAGCGTCATCACTGCGTCAAAACAGCGTCACCACATCGTCCTCACTGCATCGTCAGAGCATCATCACAACATCATCACAGCATCATCAGATCATCATCACATCATCATCACAGCATCATCACAGAATCGTAGCTGCATAATCACAGCATCATCACAGCATCATAATAAGGTCATCACAGCGTTATCACTGCATCATAAAAATATCATCTCAGCATCATCACAGAATCATTAATGCATAATCACTGCATCATCACAGCGTCATCACAGTATCATCACTGCATCATCACATCATCATCACTGCATCATCACAGCGTCATCGCTGCATCATAACAGCATCATCACAATATCCTTGCAGCATCATCACAGCATCATCACAGCATCATTACTGCATCATCACAGCATAATCCCAGCATCATCACAACATCATAAGAGCGTCATTAGCATCATAACAGCACCATCACTGTGTCATCGCAGTGTCACCAGAACATCAGCACATCATCACCGTAGCGTCAACAAAACATAATCATGGCATCATCACAGCATCATCACTGCATTATCAGTGCATCTTCACAGCAACATCTCAGCATCATCACACCATCATTACTACTTACTGCATCATCACAGCGTCATCACAGTATCATCACTGCATCATCACTGCATCATCACATCATCATCACAACGTCATGTAAGTGTCATCACAGCATAATCACTGCGTCATCAAGCATCATCACAGCATCATCACAGAATCATTACTGCATAAACACTGCATCATCACAGCGTTATCACAGTATCATCACTGCATCATCAGAGAATAATCACATCATCATCACAACATCATCAGAGTGCCATCACAGTATCATCACTGCGTCATCAGAGCATCATCAAAACATCATCACAGCATCATCACAGCATCATCATAGCGTCATCACAGCATCATCACTGTGTCATCAGAGCGTCATCACAGCATAATCACAGCATCATCACAGCAGCATCAGAGCAGCATCATGGTGTCATGACAGAATCATCACTACGTCATCAAATTGTCATCAGAGCAGCCCACAGCATCATCACAGCATCATTGCAGCATCATAACAGCATCATCAAAGCATCTTTACTGCTTACTCACTGCATCCTCACAGCGTCATCACACTATTGTCAGTGCATCATCAGAGCATCATCACTGCATCAGCACACCATAATCACAACATCATCACACCGTCATCACCGTGTCATCACTGCATCATCACAGTGTCATCACAGGGTCATAACTGCATCATCATTTGCCGGTCATAACTGCATGCCATTTGCCGAGGCGATCGGCTCCGGGGAGACGCATTCTGCAACGGAGCGGGGGATCGGGCCAGGCAGGGCTAAATTTTCTGGCATCGAGCGTACTTGAGGGAGCCGCCAGGACCTGGCAGCCCTCGTGAGGGAGGCTGATGAGGCGAAGGTGGAGCCAGCAGCGCCCCCTCCCCAGCCGTTCAAAAGCTGCCCCTGGGGAGCGCGAGCGACCAGGACGGGCAAACAGGGCGTGGCGCGTCAGAAGGGAGTGGCGCGGCAGTTAGCGCGGCAGTTCGCGAAGGCAGGGCGAGCAGGAAGGGCAGAGCGCTCCCCCCTGCCCACACGAACACCTCTTAACGACAGCTGTTAGCTAGGTGATAATGGTCTCCACCAGGCACAGTGTGCTCTCCAGGAAGTCGGTACACACCCAGACCGACTACCCGTTAAAAAATGCAGCAGTTCAGGTCACCGGATGCAGGGAGTGTCTGAGCCTGTTGTTGCCATCGGCGGGCGGCAGAGACACTGCGTGCGTGAGGTGCGAGCAGGTGGATGACCTGGTCCGCATGGTGGCGGAGCTCAAGGAGGAGGTTGAGAGGCTGAGGGATATCAGGGAGTGTGAGCGGGAGATAGACTTGTGGAGTAACTCCCTGCAGGGCCTCAAGGAGAGGTACCGGGGTGAGACACCCCAAATGGGGGTCGACCCTCTGCCCTGCTGCTGTCAGGCAGAGGGAGGGGATCTGGGAGTTGAGGAGGAATGGAAACAGGTCCCTGCTCGACGTCACAGGCGATGCCCTCCCCTTCCGGCCCCACCTTCCCAGGTGCCCCTAAGCAACAGGTTTGAGGCCCTGGAGCTTGACAGACCAGTAGCTGAGGAAGAGGTAGCAAGTGTTCCCAGGAGGATGCCTAGGGTGAGGAGGTCGACTCCACGCCTCAGGACTGCCTCCATCAAGAAAGACAGGAGGGTTATTGTTGTTGGAGACTCTACTCTTAGGGGAACAGAGGGCCCTATTTGTCGGCCTGACCCTACCCGTAGGGAAGTCTGCTGCCTCCCTGGGGCCAGGGTCAGGGACGTTGCCAGGAAGCTTCCCAACCTGGTACGCCCCTCTGATTATTATCCTCTTTTGATAGTCCAGGCGGGCAGTGACAACATTGAAGAGAGAAGCCTGAAGGCTATCAAAAGAGACTTTAGGGGGCTGGGACGGTTAGTGGATGGAGCGGGAGTGCAGGTGGTGTTTTCGTCCATCCCTACGGTGGCAGGGAGGGGTACAGAGAGGACACGGAAAGCCCACCTGTTAAACACGTGGCTCCGGGGCTGGTGCCAACGCAGAAATCTTGGGTTTTTCGACCATGGGGCACTTTACTCAGCACCTGGCCTGATGGCCGCAGACGGGTCCCTATCTTTTAGGGGAAAAAGGATCCTGGGCCAGGAGCTGGCAGGGCTCATTGAGAGGGCTTTAAACTAGGTAAGAAGGGGGATGGGGCTGAAGCAAGGATTATTGGGGCTGTGCCAGGGGGAACAATGGCAAGGCCGGAGGATAGGGCAATGGCCCAGCTGAAGTTCATCTACACCAATGCACGCAGCATGGGTAACAAACAGGAGGAGCTGGAAGCCATTGTGCAGCAGGCAGGCTACGACTTGGTTGCCATCACGGAGACGTGGTGGGACCACAGTCATGACTGGAGTGCTGCAATGCCTGGCTATAAGCTCTTCAGAAGGGACAGGCAGCACAGAAGGGGTGGTGGTGTGGCTCTCTATATTAGAGAGTCTTTTGATGTTGTAGAACTCGAGGCTAGGAATGACAAGGTCGAGTCCCTTTGGGTTAGGATCGGCAGAGACAACAAGGCTAGTGTCCTGGTCGGGGTCTGCTATAGACCGCCGAACCAGGATGAGGAGACGGATGAGGAGTTCTACAGGCAGCTGACAGAAGTTGCGAAATCTTCAGCGCTTGTACTCGTGGGGGACTTCAACTTCCCTGACATATCCTGGAAGCACAACACAGCCCAGAGAAAGCAGTCTAGGAAGTTTCTGGAGAGCGTGGAAGATAGCTTCCTGACACAGCTGGTTAGTGAACCTACCAGGGGTGGTGCCCCGCTAGACCTTCTCTTCACAAACAGAGAAGGACTGGTGGAGGATGTGATTGTCGGGAGCTGTCTTGGGCAGAGTGACCACGAAATGGTGGAGTTCACTATTCTTGGCGAGGCCAGGAAGGGGACCAGTAAAACAGCTCTATTGGACTTTCGGAGGGCTGACTTTGGGCTGCTCAGGACACTAGTTGGTGGAGTTCCTTGGGAGGCGGTTCTGAAGGGCAGAGGAGTCCAGGAAGGCTGGGCGCTCTTCAAGAGGGAAATCTTAATGGCGCAGGAGCGGTCTGTCCCCATGTGCCCAAAGATGAGCCAGCAGGGAAGAAGACCAGCCTGGCTCAACAGAGAACTGTGGCTTGAGCTTAGGAGAAAAAAGAGGGTTTATAATCTTTGGAAAAGTGGGCAGGCCACTAGGGAGGACTATAAGGATGTAGCGAGGCTGTGTAGGGACAAAATTAGGAAGGCCAAAGCTCATCTGGAGCTCCATCTGGCTACTGCCGTTAAAGATAACAAAAAACGTTTTTATAAATACATCAACACAAAAAGGAGGACTAAGGAGAATCTCCATCCTTTACT
This sequence comes from Clangula hyemalis, assembly GCA_963989345.1. The sequence continues at coordinate 3,156,658 of OZ022455.1, read as the reverse complement.
GGATGCGGGGGGAAACTTAGTTACAAGAGATGAGGAAAAGGCAGAGGTGCTCAATGCCTTCTTTGCCTCAGTCTTTAGCGGCAATACCGGTTGTTCTCTGGATACCCAGTACCCTGAGCTGGTGGAAGGGGATGGGGAGCAGGATGTGGCCCTCACTATCCACAAAGAAATGGTTGGTGACCTGCTACGGCACTTGGATGTGCACAAATCGATGGGGCCAGATGGGATCCACCCAAGGGTACTGAGAGAACTGGCAGAGGAGCTGGCCAAGCCCCTGTCCATCATTTATCAGCAGTCCTGGCTATCGGGGGAGGTCCCAGCTGACTGGCGACTAGCAAATGTGACGCCCATCCACAAGAAGGGCCAGAGGGCAGACCCGGGAAACTACAGGCCTGTCAGTTTGACCTCAGTACCGGGGAAGCTCATGGAGCAGATCCTCTTGAGAGTCATCATGCAGCACTTGCAGGGCAAGCAGGCGATCTGGCCCAGCCAGCATGGGTTTATGGAAGGCAGATCCTGCTTGACAAACCTGATCTCCTTCTATGACAAAGTGACGCGCTGGGTGGACGAGGGAAAGGCTGTGGATGTGGTCTACCTTGACTTCAGCAAGGCATTTGACACCGTCTCCCACAGCATTCTCCTCAAGAAACTGGCTGCTCTTGACTTGGACTGGCGCACGCTTCGTTGGGTTAGAAACTGGCTGGATAGCCGGGCCCAAAGAGTCGTGGTAAATGGAGTCAAGTCCAGTTGGAGGCCAGTCACTAGTGGCGTCCCCCAGGGCTCGGTGCTGGGGCCGGTCCTCTTTAATATCTTCATCAATGATCTGGACGAGGGCATTGAGTGCACTCTCAGTAAGTTTGCAGATGACACCAAGTTAGGTGCGTGTGTCGATCTGCTCGAGGGTAGGAAGGCTCTGCAGGAGGATCTGGATAGGCTGCACCGATGGGCTGAGGTCAACTGTATGAAGTTCAACAAGGCCAAGTGCCGGGTCCTGCACCTGGGGCGCAACAACCCCAAGCAGAGCTACAGGCTGGGAGATGAGTGGTTGGAGAGCTGCCAGGCAGAGAAGGACCTGGGAGTGATAGTGGACAGTCAGCTGGATATGAGCCAGCAGTGTGCTCAGGTGGCCAAGAAGGCCAACGGCATCCTGGCTTGTATCAGAAACAGTGTGACCAGCAGGGCTAGGGAGGTGATCATCCCCCTGTACTCGGCTCTAGTGAGGCCGCACCTCGAGTACTGTGTTCAGTTTTGGGCCCCTCGCTACAAGAAGGACATCGAGGTGCTTGAGCGGGTCCAGAGGAGGGCGACGAAGCTGGTGAGGGGCCTGGAGAACAAGTCCTACGAGGAGCGGCTGAAGGAGCTGGGCTTGTTCAGCCTGGAGAAGAGGAGGCTCAGGGGCGACCTTATCGCTCTCTACAGATACCTTAAAGGAGGCTGTAGTGAGGTGGGGGTTGGCCTGTTCTCCCACGTGCCTGGTGACAGAACGAGGGGGAATGGGCTAAAGTTGCGCCAGGGGAGTTTTAGGTTAGATGTTAGGAAGAACTTCTTTACTGAAAGGGTTGTTAGGCACTGGAACAGGCTGCCCAGGGAGGTGGTGGAGTCACCATCCCTGGAAGTCTTTAAAAGACGTTTAGATGTAGAGCTTAGGGATATGGTTTAGTGGGGACTGTTAGCGTTAGGTCAAAGGTTGGACTCGATGATCTTGAGGTCTCTTCCAACCTAGAAATTCTGTGATTCTGTGATCACTGCATCATCACTGCATCTTCACAGCATAATCTCAGCATCATCACAGTGTCATCACAGTGTTATAACAGCAATATCACAGCATCATCACATCATCATCAGAGCGTCATCACAGAATCATCACAGCATCATCACTATGTCATCACAGCATAATCACAATATCATCAGAATGTCATTAAAGTGTCATAACTGCATCATCACTGCATCATAACTGCATCATCACAGCATCATCACATCATCACCACAGCATCATCGCAGAAACATCACAGCATCATCACTGCATCGTAACTGCATCATCACAGCATAATCACAGCATCATCACAACATCATAAGAGCGTCATTAGCATCATCATCGCAGCGTCAAAAACATAATCATAGCATGATCACAGCATCATCACTGCATTATCAGTGCATCTTCACAGCAACATCTCAGCATCATCTCACCATCATTACTACTTACTCACTGCATCATCACAGCGTCATCACATCATCATCACAACATCATGTAAGTGTCATCACAGCATATTCTCTGTGTCATCACAGCGTCATCACAGCATCATCACAGCTTCATAGCTCCATAATCACATCATCACAGCATCATCACTACATCATCACAGCATCATCATAAATCATCACAAAATCATCACAGGGTCATCACTGCATCATCACAGCATCATCACATCGTGATCAATGCATCATCACATCATAATCACAGCATCATCATAGCATCATTACTGCGTCATCACTACATCATCACTGCATCAGCACTGCATCAGCACAACGTCAACTCAGTATCGTCACAGCATCATCACAGCGTCATCACAGCATCACAATAGTGTCATCGCAGCGTCATCACAGCATCATCATAGTACCACTACAGCATCATCACAGAATCACTATAGAGTCATCACAGCGTCATCACTGCATCATCACAGCATCATCACATCATCATAACAGCATCATCACATCATCACCACAGCATCATCACACCATCATCAGAGTATCATCACAGCGTCATCACTGCATCATCACACAATCATCACAGCATAATCACTGCGTTATCACAACATCATCACTGCATCATCACAGCATCATCAGAGAATCATCACATCATCATCACTGCATCATCACACCATCATCAGAGTATCATCACAGCGTCATCACTGCATCATCACACAATCATCACAGCATCATCACTGCGTTATCACAACATCATCACTGCATCATCACAGCATCATCAGAGAATCATCACATCATCATCACTGCATCATCACAACATAATCAGAGCATCATCATAGCATAAACACTGCATAATCACTGCACTGTCACAGCATCATCACTGCATCATCACAGTATCATCAGAGCGATATCACAGCGTCATCACTTCATCATCACTACATGATCACTGCATCATCACAGCGTCATCACAGCGTCATCACTGCATCATCACTGTGTCATCAAATCATCATCACTGAGTCATCACAGCATGATCACAGCATCATAGGTACATAATCATAGCATCATCACATCATCATCACAGCGTCATCACAGCATCATCACAGCATCTACATTGCATCATCAGAGAATCATCAAAGCATCATCACTGCGTCACCACAGTGTCATCACTACATCATCACTGAATCATCACTGCATCGTCACTGCATCATCACAGCATCGTCGCTGCATCACCACAGCATCGTCACTGCATCATCACTGCATCATCACTGCATCACCACAGCACCATTACTGCGTAATCCAAACATCATCACAGCACCAGCACAATATCATTTCTGCATAATCACTGCCTCATCACAGCATCATTGAAGTGTCATGACAGCATCATCACTGCATAATCACTGCATCATAACCGCATAATCACAGCATCATCACAGCATCATCGTAGGTTCATTACTGCTTACTCACTGCATCATCACAGCGTCATCACAGTATCATCACATCATCTTCACTACTTAATCACAGCGTCCTCACTGCATCATCAGTTCATCATCACAGCATCATCACAGAATCACAACAGGGTCATCACTGCTTCATCACAGCATCACCACAGCATCATAAGAGCTTCATCACGGCATCATCACATCATCATCACAGCATCATCATGCCATCACAGCAGCGTCATCACAGTATTTCGACAGCGTCATCACTGCGTTATCATAGCATCATCACAATATCGTCACAGCATCATCACTGCTTATTCACAGCATCATCGCGGCTTCATCACTGCTTCATCAGAGCATCATCACAACATTATCGCTACATCATCACAGTGTCATCACAGCATCATCACAGCCTCATCACTGCATCATCACAGCGTCATCACAGCGTCACTACTGCAACATCACTGCATCATCAGAGCATCATCAGAGCATTGGTGTAGATACACTTCAGCTGGGCCATTGCCCTATCCTCCGGCCTTGCCATTGTTCCCCCTGGCACAGCCCCAACAATCCTTGCTTCAGCCCCATCCCCCTTCTTACCTAGTTTAAAGCCCTCTCAATGAGCCCTGCCAGCTCCTGGCCCAGGATCCTTTTTCCCCTAAAAGATAGGGACCCGTCTGCGGCCATCAGGCCAGGTGCTGAGTAAAGTGCCCCATGGTCAAAAAAAAACAAGATTTCTGCGTTGGCACCAGAAATGATGATGTTATGATGCTGTGGTGATGCTGTTGTGATAATGCTGTAATGATGATTTGATGACGCTGTGATGGTGCTGTGATGAGGCTGTGATGAAGTTCTGATGATGCTATGATGATGAAGTGATGACAATTTGATGACGCTGTGATGATGCTCTGATGATGCTGTGATGATGCTCTGATGATGCTGCGATGATGCTGTGATGACGCTTTGATGACAATGTGATTATGCTGTTATGACGCTGTTATGACGCTGTGATGCTGCAGTGTTTATGCATTGATGATGCAGTTATGATGCTGTGATGATGCAGTGATGACGCTATGATGACTCTTTGATTACACTGTGATGCTTCGATGATGCTGTGATGATGCTTTTATGGTGATGGGATGATGCTGTGATGACGCTGTGATGATGCTGTTATGACAATTTGATGATGCTGTGATTATGCAGCTATGATGGTCTCAGGATGATATGATGATGCAGTGATGATGCTGTGATGTCGCTGTCATGATGCTGTGATGACGCTGTCGTGATTCAATGATGATGCTGTGATGACGCTGTGATGATGATGTGATGATGCTGTGATGATGCTGTGATGACGCTTTGATGATGCTGTGATTATACAGCTATGATGCTGTCATGATTATATGATGATGCAGTGATGATGCTGTGATTATACAGCTATGATGCTGTCATGATTATATGATGATGCAGTCATGATGCTGTGATGACGCTGTGATGATGCAGTGATGATGCTGTATGACGCTTTGATGATGCTGTGATTATACAGCTATGATGCTGTCATGATTATATGATGATGCAGTGATGATGCCGTGATGATACTGTGATGACACTGAATACGCTGTGATGATGCTGTGATGCTTTCATGATGCTATGATGATGCTGTGATGATGCTGTGATGATGCAGTGATGACGCTGCGATAATGCTGTGATGATGCTGTGATGATGCATTGATAACGCTGCGATGATGCTGCGATGATGTTGTCATGATGCTGTGATGATGCAGTGATGACACTGCGATGATGCTGTTATGATATTGTGATGACGCTGTGATGATGCTTTGATGACGCTGTGATGCTGTGAAGATGTATTGATGATGCTGTGATGATGCATTTATAATGATGTGTTTATGCTGTGATGACGCTGTGATGATGCAGTGATAATGCAGTGTTGATGCAGTTATGACGCTGTGTTGAGGCTGTGATAGTATTGTGATGATGCTGTGATGATGGTGTTATGACACTGCGATGATGCTCTGATGACGCTGTGATAACAATTTGATGACACTGTAATGATGCTGTAATGACGCCGTGATGATGCTGTGATGACGCTGTGATGGTGCATTGAGGACGCTGTCATGACGCAGTGATGATGTTTTGATTACGCTCTGATGACGCTGTAATGCTCTGATGATTGTGTGATGACGCAGTGATGACACTGCGATGATATTGTAATGATGCAGTGACGATGCTGTGATGATGCAGTGATGCTGCTTTGGTGATGCTGTGATGATGCTCTGATGGTGCTGTGATCATGCTGTGATCATGTGTGATGATGCAGTGATACCGCTGCGATGAAACAGTGATGATTCTGTGATGATGCAGTGATGGCGACGCTGTGATGCATTGATGATGCTCTGATGATGCTGCGATGATGCTGTTGTGATGCTGTGATGATGCAGTGATGATGCTGTGATGACACAGTGATGGTGCACTGATGATATGATGATGACGCTGTGATGACGCTGTTTTGACTCTGTGATGATGCTGTGGTGATGCATTGATGACACTGTGATGATGCTGTGAGGATGTTCTGATGATGCAGTGATGACACTGTGATGGCACTGTGACGCCTTGTTGAAGCTCTGATGATGCATTGATAATGCACTGATTATGCAGTGATGATGTTGTCTTGATACTGTGATGATGCTGTGATGATACTGTGATGACGGTTTTATGACACTGTGATTATGTTCTGATGACCCAGCAATGATGCTGTGATGATGCTGTGATGACGCGGTGATGATGCTGTTGTGATGCTCTGATGATGCTGTGATGACGGTTTGATGACACTGTGATGACGTTCTGATGATGCAGTGATGATGCTGTGATGATGCTGTGATGACGCTGCGATGATGCTGTTGTGATGCTCTTATACTGCTATGATGACGCTTTGATGACACTTTGATGTGGTTGTGATGATGCAGTGATGATGCTGTGATGATGCTGTGATGAAGCTTTGATCACTGCATTACCACAGCATCATCACTGTGTAATCAAAACATCATCACAGTCTCATAACTACATAAACACTGCATCATCATTGCATCATCACTGCATCATCTCAGCATCATAATAGTGTCATCAGAGCGTCATCACAGTCATCACAACATCATCACATCATCATCGCAGCGTCATCACAGCATCATCACTGCATCATCGCAGCGTCATCACAGCATCATCACTGCACCATCATATCTTCATCGCAGCGTCATCACTGCATCATAACAGTATCATCACAGCATCATCACTTCGCCATCACATCATCATTGCATCATCACAACATCTATACAGCATCATTACAGCATCATCACAGCATCATCACATCATCACAGCATCATCACAGCATCATCACTGCAACAGAACTGCATCTTCACAGCATCATCACATCATTCAGACTGCATCATCACAGCATCATCACTGTGTTATCACAACATCATCACTGCATCATCACAATATCATTACAGCATCATCACAACATAATCAGAGCATCATCACAGCATAAACACTGCATAATCACTGCACTATCACAGCATCATCACAGAGTCATCAAGGAATCACCACAGCATCATCACAGAATCTTGGCATTGTCATCAAAGCATCATCACTGCGTCATCACTACATCATCACAGCATCATCTCAGCATTTTCACAGAATCATTACTGCATAATCACTGCATTATGACAGCGTCGTACCAGTATCATCACTGCATCATCACATCATCATCATTGCATCATCCCATCATCATCATTTCATCATAACAGCATCATCACAACATCATCACAGTATAATCAATCTATCATCACGGCATCATCACAGCGTCATCAGAGCATCATCACAGCGTCATCACTGCGTCATCAAAGCATCACCACTGCAGCATCACAGCATCATAACAGTGTCATCGAAACGTCATCACAGAGTAATCACAGGATCATCATATCGTCGTCGCAACGTCATCACAGCATCATCACATCATCATCACAGCATCATCGCAGCGTCATCACTGCATCTTCACAGCATCATCACAACATCATCACAGCATCATCACTGCACCATCACTTCATCGTCACAGCATCATTACAACATCATCACAGAAAAATCACTGCATCATCTCTGCATCATCAGAGCATCATTAGAGTATCATGACAGCATCATCACTGCATAATCATCACCTCATCATCACAGCATAATCACAGCATAATCGCAGCATCATTACTGCTTAGTCACTGCATCATCACAGCGTCATCACGGTGTATTCACTGCATCATAACACCATCATATCTGCATCATCACATCATCATTACTGCATCATCACAACATCATCACACCACCATCACAGTGTCATCACTGCATCATCACAGGGTCATCACAGCATCATTACAGCATCATCAATGCATCATCACAGCGTCATCACTATATCATCACTGCATCATCACAGCATCATCACAGAATCATCACTGCGTCATCACTGCATCATTACTGCATCATCACAGCATCATCACAGCATCATCACAGAACCATTACTACATAATCACTGCATCATCACAGCGTCATCACAGTACCAAAACTGCATCATCACAGCATCATCAGAGCGACATCAGAGCATCATCACTGCATGATGACAGCATCATCACTGCATCATCACATCATCATCACATGATCTTCAATGCGTCATCACAGCGTAATCAAAGTCATCACTTCATCATCAAATTGTCATCACAGCGTCATCACAGCTATATCGCAGCGTCATCACAGCATCACCACAGCATCATCACTGCTTCATCACATCATCATCCCAGCTTCATCACAACATCATGACAGCATTATTACTACTTACACACTGCATCATCACAGCGTCATCACAGCATCATCTCAGCATCATCACAGCATCATCCCTGCATCATCACATCATCATCACTGCATTACCACAGCATCACCACAGCATCATCACAGCGTAATCACAGCATCATCACAGCAGGATTGCAGCGTCATCACTGCAGCATCACAGCATCATCACAGTATCCTCACAGCATCTTCACTGCATCATCACTACATTGTCACAGCATCATCACATCATCATCACTGCATCATCACAGCATCATCACAGCATAATCTCATCATCATCACAGTATCAGTACTGCAGAATCATTGCATTATCACACCATCATCACAACATCATCGCAGCATCATCATAGCATCACGACAGCGTAATCATAGCGTCATCACAGATTCATCAGAGCATCATTGCAGCGTCATCACTGCATCATCACAGTATCATCACATTGTGAGGAATGTTTTAACAATTCGTGTCCATAAAGAACAGCCCTGTCTGCTTCTGTCTGCTTCGGGGCCCTGCAATGGCAGTTTGATTCCTTAACCACAGATGCAGTGTGCCCCAGTCTCCCCCTCATTCTAGTCAAGTTATCAAGTCTTCAGAAAATACTCCTCAAATTCTTGAGCTTGTTTGCCTTTGTTATTCCGGATTTCTATTTCTAACAGTTACAGCCTTTTTTTCTGTTGTTTTGTCTTCTTCGAAGTTAACTTAACGCGGCTATAGGTGTGGCTGTCCCTGTGAATGGCTGGTGAGGAATGTTTTAATTACTTGTGAAGTGTCAATAAGAAAGCTATTTGTGTTTGTATGACGTCTTTGATGTCTGGGAGCCTCAGAATAACTGATAACAATTAGTGACTGTTATGGAATACTATGCAGGCCTCTGATATCTGGCCAGGTGTCCAAGAGATTAAGAAGAGGAAAAAAAAAGAAGCTGAAGGACGGCTAGGAGACAAGACCTGCAGGGGATGCTCTATAAACTTGACACGGTGCCAAAGGAGTACAAAGGGGAAACACAAGAAAAAACTTGGAGAGGAAGACTACGAGCCTTCAGCATGAAAGACCCCTAGAGACCCCCAGAGGGACCACCGGAGACTGATGCGCATGCTCCAGTAGGAGGGACTGGACCCCGGAAGCTAATTATAATAACCTATTTTTTTTAGAAGTAGTAATGAATATGTATTAGTCTAGGAGTATAAAAATCAGCTCCTTGATGTGGCTGGTGTGAGTCCTGGTGGAGCGGAAACTCCCGGTGCACCCAGCGCTGTTTGCTTACTTCTATTCTTTTAATAAATCCTATTTTTTTATTTAAACCTATTTTGAAGACTGAGCTATTTATAACAACATCATAGTAACATCATCACAATATCATTGCAGAATCATCACTGCATCATCAGAGCATCATCTCAGCATAATCACAGCATCATTAGTGCAGAATTACTGCATCATCACATCATGATCAAAGCGTCATCACATCATAATCACAGCATCATCAGAGCATCATCACTGCGTCATCACAGCATCATTACTACGCCATCACAGCGTCATAACAGCATCATCACTGCATCATCACTGAATAATCACAGCATCATCACAACATCATCACGGTGTCATGACAGCATTATCACGGCATAATCACTGCATCATCAACGCATTATCACAGCATTATCATAGTATCATTACTGCTTACACACTGCATCATCACTGCATCATCACAGCATCATCAAAAAATCATCACAGCGTTATTACTGCATCATCTCTGCATCATCATAGCATCAACAGAGCATCGTCACAACGTCATAACAGCATCATCACAACGACATCACAGCATCATCACTGCATCAACACATCATCATTACAACATCATCACTGCGTCATCAGAGCATCATCAAAAAATCATCAGAGCGTCATGAGTGCATCATCACTGCATAATCACTGCATCATCTCAGCATCATCAAAGCACCATTATTGCATAATCATTGCATCATCACATCATCATCACTGCATCATCACATCGTCATCACTGCATCATCACTGCATCATCACTGCATCATCACAGCATCATCTCAGCGTCACCACTGCATCATCACGGCATCATCGCAACATCATCACTGCATCATCACAGCAGCATCACAGCAGCATCACAGCAGCATCACAGCAGCAACAGAGCATCATCACAGCATCATCACAACATAATCATATCATCACCACAGCGTAATCACAGCATCGTCACTGCGCCATTACAACATCATCACAGCAGCGTTGCAGCATGATCACTGCATCATCACATAATCATCAAAACATAATCATAGCATCAACACAGCATCATCACTGCGTCATGACAGCATAATCACAAAAGGATCTTAGCATCATCACTGCATCATCACATCATCATCAAAAAATTATCACAGTGTCATCAGAGCATCATCACTGCATCATCACAGCATCATCACCGCATTATTACAGCATCATCACAGCATCATTACTGCTTACTCACTGCATCATCACAACATAATCACAGTATCATCACTGCATCATAACTGCATCATCACTGCAGCAGCGCAGCGTCATCAAAGCATTATCACTGCATAATCACTGCATCATGACAGCATCATCAATGTGTCATCACAGCATCATCACAGCATGATCACAACATCATCACAGCATCATCTCACTGCATCATCACAGCATCATCACTGCAACATCTCAGCATCATCACTTCATCATCACTGCATAATCATTTCATAATCACAGCATCATAACTGCATTATCATCACAAAATCATAAGTGTCATCACAGCATCTTCACTGCATAATCACTGCATCTTCACTGCATCATCACAGCATCATCACAGCATCATCACAGCATCATTACTGCTTACTCACTGCATCATCACGGCATCATCACTACGTCATAACAGCGTCATCACAGCATCATCACTGCAACATCTCAGCATCATCACAGCATCATCACTGCATAATCATTTCATCATCACAGCAGCATATCTGCATCATCATCACAACATCATAACAGTGTCATCACAGCATCATCACATCATCATCACAGCATCATCCCAGCATCATCATTGCGTCATCAGAGCGTCAACACTACGTCATCACAGCATCATCAGTAAATCATCACAGTGTCATCACAATATCATCACTGCATCATCACAACATCATCACAGTGTTATAACAGCATCATCACAGCATAATCACTGCATCATCACCACATCATTGCAGCATCATCACAGCATCATTACTGCATAATCACTGCATTATCATAGCGTCATCACAGTATCATAACTGCATCGTCACAGCGTCATCACAGTGTCATCACTGCATCGTCACATGATCATCGCAGCGTCATCACAGTGTCATCACAACATCATCAGAGCATCATTACAGCATCATAACAGCATCATCAATCCGTCATCAAATTAAAGTCAAGGCGTCATCACAGCATTATCACTGTATCATCACAGAATCACCACAGCATCATTACTGCGTCATCACAGCGTCACAACAGAATCATAAGAGCATCATCATAGCATCATCACAACATCATCACAGTATCATCACTACATCATCACAGCATCATCAGAGAGATATCACAGCGTCATGACTACATCATCAGAGCATAACATCATCGTCACTGCATTATCACATGATCATCGCAGCGTCATCACATCATCATCTCATAATCTTCACTGCGTCATTACAGCATCATCAGAGCATCATTACAGCGTCATAACAGCATCATCATCACAGCATCAAGGCAGCGTTATCACTGCATCGTCACAGCATCATCACAACATCATCACAGCATCATCAGAGCATCATTACTACTTACTCACTGCATCATCGCAGCATCATCACAGAATAATCACAACATAATAAGTGTCATCACAGCATCATCACTCCATAATTGCTGCATTATCACAGCATAATCACATCATCATCACAGCATCATCGCATCGTCATCACTGCGTCGTCACAGCATCGTCATAACATCGTCACAGCATCGTCATAACATCATCACAGCATCGTCACTGCATCATCACTGCATTATCACTGCATCATCTCAGCATCATCAGAGCATCATCATAGCGTCATCACTGCATCGTCACAGCATCACCACAACATCATCACAGCATCGTCACTGCATCATCACTGCATTATCACTGCATCATCGCAGCATCATCAGATCATCATCACAGCATCATCACAGCGTCATCACTGCATCATCATAGCATCATCTCAGCATCATCACTGCCTCATCACTGCGTCATCACAGTGTCATCACAACATCATCACAGCATCATCACTGTATCATCACACCATCATCAAAACATCATCACAGAATCATCACTGTATCATCACCGCATCATCACAGCATCATCAGAGCGACATCACAGTGTCATCACTACATCATCACAGCATCATCACTGCATCATCACCGCATCATCACTGCATCATCACAGCGTCATCACAGTGTCATCACTGCATCATCATATCATCACCGCATCATCACGGTGTCATCACAGCATCATCACAGCATCTACATTGCGTCATCAGAGAATCATCAAAGCATGATCACTGCGTCACCACAGCGTCATCACAACATCATCACTGAATCATCACTGCATCAGCACAGCATCATCATAGCATCATCAAAGTATCAGCACAACATCATCACAGCATCTTCACTGCATCATCACTGCATCATCTCTGCATCACCACAGCATCATCACTGCGTAATCAAAACATCATCACAGCATCATTATAGCGTCATCACAGCATCATGACTGTGTCATCAGAGCGTCATCACAGCATAATCACAGCATCATCACAGCTGCACCAGAGCAGCATCATGGCGTCATGACAGAATCATCACTACGTCATCAAATTGTCATCACAGCAAACCACAGCATCATCACAGCATCATTGCAGCATCATCAAAGCATCTTTACTGCTTACTCACTGCATCATCACAGCGTCATCACACTATTGTCAGTGCATCTTCAGAGCATCATCACTGCATCATCACACCATAATCACAACATTATCACACCGTCATCACTGCATAATCACTGCATCATCACAGCATCATCAATGCATCATCACAGCGTCATCACTATATCATCACTGCATCATCACAGCATCATCACAGAATCATCACTGCATCATTACTGCATCATAACAGCATCCTCACAGCATCATCACAGAATCATTACAACATAATTACTGCATCATCACAGCGTCATCACAGTACCATAACTGCATCATCACAGCATCATCACAGCATCATCAGAGCGACATCAGAGCATCATCACTGCATCATGAAAGCATCATCACTGCATCATCACATCATCATCACATAATCTTCAATGTGTCATCACAGCGTAATCACAAAGTCATCACTTCATAATAAATTGTCATCACAGCGTCATCACAGCATCATCACAGCTGTATCGCGCAGCGTCATCACAGCATCACCACAGCATCATCACTGCGTCATCACATCATCATCCCACATCATCACAACATCATGACAGCATCATTACTGCTTACACACTGCATCATCACAGCGTCATCATAGCATAATCTCAGAATCGTCACAGCATCATCACTGCATCATCTCACCATCATCACAACATCATCAGTGTCATCACAGCATCATCACTGCGTCATCACAGCATCATCACAGCTTCATAGCTGCATAATCACAGCATCATCACTGCATAATCACAGCATCATCACCGCATCATCCCAGCATCATCACAACATCATGACAGCATCATTACTGCTGACTCACTGCATCATCACATCATCATAAAAACATCATCACTACATCATCACTGTGTCATCACAGCATTATCAGAGCTTCATCACAGCATCATCATTCCGTAGTCACTGCGTCATCAGAACGACATCAGAGCATCATCACAGCATCATCCCATATTCATCACAGCATCATCTCATCACCATCACTGCATCATCACAGAATCATCATCTCAGCATCTTCGAAGTGTCATCAGTGCATCGTTACAGCATCATCACAATATCATCACAGCATCATAAACGCATAATCACTGCATCATCACCGCATCATCATAGGGTCATCACAGCATCATCACAGCATCATCACAGCATAATCTCAATATCATCAAAGCATCATTATTGCTTATTCAGTGCATCATCACAGCATCATCACAGTATCATCACTGCATCATCACAGCATCATCTCAGCGTCATCACAGAATTATTACTGCATAATCACTGCATCATCACAGTGTCATCAGAGTATCATCACTGCATCATCATATCATCATCACAGTGTCATCACAGCATCCTCCCACCATGATCATAACGTCATCACTGCATCATCCCTACGTCATCACATCATCATCACTGCATCATAACAGCGTCATCACAGCATCATCACATCATCATCACTGCATCATCACAGCATCATCACTGCATCATAACAGCGTCATCACAGCATCATCAAATCATCATCACTGTATCATCACAGTGTCATCACAGCATCATCACATCATCATCACAGCATCAGAACAGCGTCATCACAGCACCATCACATCATCATCACTGTATAATAACAGCGTCAACACAGCATCATCACATCATCATCATTGCTTCATCGCAGCGTCATCGCTGCATCATCACAGCATCATCACAATGTCCTTGCAGCATCATCACAGCATCACCACAGCATAATCACAGCATCATCAGAACATCATAAGAGCGGCATTAGCATCATAACAGCACCATCACTGTGTCATCGCAGTGTCACGAGAACATCAGCACATTATCATCGCAGCGTCAAAAAAATATAATCATAGCATCATCACAGCATTATCACTGCATCATCAATGAATCATCACAGCATAATATCAGCAACATCACAGCATCATTACTGCTTACTCACTGCATCATAACAGCGTCATCACAGTATCATCACTGCATCATCACAGCATCATCACTACATCATCACTGCATCATCAATGAATCATCGCAGAATCATCACTGCATCATAATTACATAATCACAGCGTCATAAATGCATCATCACAGTGTCATCACAGCATCATGTCAGCATCATCACAGCATCACGACAGGGTCATCACAGCATCATCACTGCATCATTACAGCGTCATCACAGCATAATCATAGCATCATCACAACACCACCACAGCGTCATAACAGTATCATCACTGCGTCATCACTACATCATCACAGCATCATCACATCATCATCATTGCATCATCACAGCGTCATCGCTGCATCATCACAGCATCATCACAGCATCATCACAACATCATAAGAGCGTCATTAGCATCATAACAGCACCATCACTGTGTCATCGCAGTGTCACCAGAACATCAGCACATCATCATCGCAGCGTCAACAAAACAGAATCATAGCATCATCACAGCATCATCACTGCATTATCAGTGCATCTTCACAGCAACATCTCAGCATCATCTCACCATCATTACTAATTACTCACTGCATCATCACAGCGTCATCACAGTATCATCACTGCATCATCACAGCATCATCACATCATCATCACAACATCATGTAAGTGTCATCACAGCATAATCACTGTGTCATCACTATGTCATCACAGCAAAATCACAATATCATCACAACGTCATTAAAGCGTCATAACTGCATCATCACTGCATCATAACTGCATCATCACTGCATCATCACATCGTCACCACAGCGTCATCGCAGCAACATCACAGCATCATCACTGCATCGTAACTGCATCATCACGGTATCATCACAGCATCATCACAGCATCACAACAGCATTATCAGAGCATCACAACAGCCTCAACACAGTGTCACCACAGCAACATCACAGAGTCATCACTGCATAATCGCAGCGTCACTACAGCATCATTACTGCATAATCACTGCATCATTACAGCATCATCACTGCATCATCACTGCGTCATCACAACGTTATCACAGTATCATCACTGCATCATCATATCATCATCGCAGCGTCATCACTGCATCATCGCAGCATCATCACTCCATAGTCACAGCATCATCGCGTCTTCATACAGGCATCATAACAGGGTCATCACAGCGTCATAACCGCATAAACACTGCATCATCACAGCATCATCATTGCGTCATCACAAAATCATCACAACATCATCGCAGCATCATCACAGCATCACGACAGCGTTACCAGAGCATCACAGCAGTGTCATCACAGTGTCATCACAGAATCATCACATAGTCATCACAACATCATCGCAGTGTCATAAATGCCTCATCACTACATCATCACAACATAATCCTCGCATCATCACTGCATCATCACTGTATCATCACGGCATCGTCACAGCATTATTAAATCATCACTGCACCATCACATCATCATCACTGCATCATCAATGCTTCATCTCAGCGTCATCACAGTATCAATACTGCGGAATCACTGCGTCATCACATCAAAATATCTGCATCATCACATCACCATCACTGCATCATCATATCATCATAACTGCATCATCACTGCGTCATCACAGCATCATCACAGCGTTATCACATAATCACGATGCGGTCATCACAGAGTCATCGCAGAATCATCACAGCATCATCACTGTGTCATCACAGCGTCGTCACAGCATCATCACAATATCATCACAGCTTCATCACAGCCTCATATCTGCATCATCACTGCATAATGACTGCATCATAACAGCATCATAACTACGTCATCATATTGTCATCACAGCATCATCACAGCATCACGACAGCGTCATCACAATATCACGTCAGGGTCATCACAGCATCATCACTGCATAGTCACAGAATCATGACCGCGTCATCACAGCATCATCACATCATCATCCCTGCATCATCACATCATCATCACTGCATCATCACAGCATTATCACAGCATCATCAAAGCATCATCACAGCGTAATCACAGCATCATCACAGCATCACGACAGCGTCATCACTGCAGCATCACAGCATCATCACAGTATCCTCACAGCATCTTCACTGCATCATCACTACATTGTCACAGCATCATCACATCATCATCACTGCATCATCACAGCATAATCTCAGCATCATCACAGTATCAGTACTGCAGAATCATTGCATCATCACACCATCATCACATCATCGCAGCATCATCATAGCATCACAACAGTTTTATCTGAGCATCACGGCAGTGTAATCATAGCGTCATCACAGATTCATCAGAGCATCATCACTGCGTCATCACTGCATCATCACAGTACCATCACATCATAGCAACATCATGACAACATCATCGCAGAATCATCACTGCATCATCAGAGCATCATCTCAGCATAATCACAGCATCATTAGTGCAGAATCACTACATCATCACATCATCATCACTGCATCATCACATCATCATCACAGCATCATCAGAGCATCATCACTGCGTCATCACTACATCATCACTACATAATCAGAGCATCATGACTTCATCATCACAGCACCATTACTGCATCATCACAAAATCATCACAGTGTCATCACAGCATCATCACTGCATCATCACTACATCATCACAGCATCATGGCAGCATCATGGCAGCATCATGGCAGCGTCATCACACCGTCATAATTGTATCATCACAGCATCATCATAGAATCATCACAGCCTCATCACAGCATCATCACAGCGTCATCACAGCGGCGTAACTGCATCCTCACTGCATCATCACCGCATCACCATCATCACAGTATCACAAGCTGTGATGACACTGTGATGACACTGTAAGGACGCTGTGATGATGCGGTGATGCTCTGATCATGTGTGCTGTGCATCACAGCGTCATCACAGCATCATCACAGCGTCATCAAATTATCATCACTGCATCATCAGAGCATCATCAGAGCATTGGTGTAGATGCACTTCAGCTGGGCCATTGCCCTATCCTCCGGCCTTGCCATTGTTCCCCCTGGCACAGCCCCAATAATCCTTGCTTCAGCCCCATCCCCCTTCTTACCTAGTTTAAAGCCCTCTCAATGAGCCCTGCCAGCTCCTGGCCCAGGATCCTTTTTCCCCTAAAAGATAGGGACCCGTCTGCGGCCATCAGGCCAGGTGCTGAGTAAAGTGCCCCATGGTCAAAAAAAAACACAAGATTTCTGCGTTGGCAACAGAAATGATGATGTTATGATGCTGTGGTGATGCTGTTGTGATAATGCTGTGATGGTGTTGTGATAAGTCTGTTATGACGCAGTGATGATGCTCTGATGATGCAGTGATGATGCTGTGATGATGATGTGATGATGCAGTGATGATGCTGTGATGATGCTTTGGTGATGCTTTGGTGATGCTGTGATGATGCTCTAATGACAGAGTGATGATGCTGAGATGACTCTGTGATGATGCTGTAATAATGCTGTGATAATATGATGATGCTGCAGTGTTGCCGTGATGATCCTCTGATGACACGTTGATGACGCTGTGAGGCTTTGATGATGCTGTGATGATGCTGTGATGATGCTGTAATGATGCAGTGATGATGCAGTGATGACGCTATGATGACGCTTTGATGACGCTGTGATGATTTTGTTATGATGCTGTTGTGATGCCGTGATGATGCAGTGATGATGCTGCGATGATGCTGTTGTGATGCTGTGATGATGCTGTGATGACGCTACGATAATGCTATTATGATGCTGTGATGACGCTGTGATCATGCTGTGGTCATGCTGTGATGATGCAGTGATGACGCTGCAATGATGCTTTGATGATTCTGTGAAGATGCAGTGATGACGCTGTGATGACACTATTATGATGCAGTGATGATGCAGTGATGATTCTGTGATGATGTAGTGGTGATGACGCATTGATGACGCTGTGATGATGCTGTGATGACGATGTGATGATGTTGTGATGACTACGATGATGCAGTGATGACACTGTGATGGCACTGTGATGTCTTGTTGAAGCTCTGATGATGCATTGAAAATGCACTGATTATGCAGTGATGATGTTGTCTTGATACTGTGATGATGCTGTGATGACGGTTCTATGACACTGTGATTATGTTCTGATGACCCAGTGATGATGCTGTGATGATGCAGTGATGACTCAATGATGATGCTGATGTGATGCTCTGATGATGCTGTGACGACGGTTTGATGACACTGTGATGACGTTCTGATGATGCAGTGATGATGCTGTGATGACGCTGTGATGACGAGGCGATGATGCTGTTGTGATGCTCTGATGATGCTGTGATGACGGTTTGATGACACTGTGATGATGTTCTGATGATGCAGTGATGATGCTGTGATGATGCTGTGATGACGAGGCGATGATGCTGTTGTGATGCTCTTATTATGCTGTGATGACGGTTTGATGACAGTGTGATGATGTTTTGTTGTTGCAGTGATGATGCAGTGATGATGCTGTGATGATGCTGTGATGACGCTGCGATGATGCTGTGATGATGCAGTGATGATACTTTGATGATGCTGTGATGATGCTGTGATGACGCTGTGATGCTGTGATGATGTTGTGATGATGCTGTGGCGATGCTGTGATGACGTTTTCATGATGCAGTGATCATGATGTTATGATGCTGTGATAATGCTTTAATGACGCTTTGATGACACTATGATCATGTTGTGATGATTCTGTGTTGATGCAGTGATGACTCTGCAATGATGCTGTGATTATGTTGTGAATACGCTGTGATGATTCAGTGATGTCGCTGTGATGGCACTGTGATGCTTTGTTGAAGCTCTGATGATGCTGTGATGATGCAGTAATGATGCTGTGATGATGCCGTGATGATTCTGTGATGATGTTGTGTTGATGCAGTGATGATGCTGTGATGATGCAGTAATGATGCCGTGATGATGCCGTGATGATGCTGTTATTATGCTGTGATCATGCAGTGAAATGATGTGATGATGCTCTGATGATACATTGATGATGCCGTGATGATGAAGTTATGACGCTGTGGTGAGGCTGTGATAATATTGTGATGATGCTGTGATGATGCAGTGATGATGCTGTGATGATGCAGTGAGGAGGCAGCAATAATGCTCTGATGATACTTTGATGATGCTGTGATGATACAATGATGACGCTGTGATTCTTTGGTGATGCTGTGATGATGCTGTGATGATGCAGTGATGACGCTGTGATGACGCTTTGATGACAGTGTGATGTTGTTGTGATGTTGAAGTGATGATGTTGTGATGACACAGTGATGATGCTGTGATGATGCAGTGATGAGGCAGCGATAATGTTCTGATGACGCTATGATGATGCTTTGATGATTCTGTGATGATGCAATGGTGACGCTGCGAATCTTTGTTTAAGCTGTGATGATGCTGTGATGATGCTTTCATGATTCTGTGAAGATGCAGTGATGACGACATGATGACACTGTGATGATGTTGTTATGACGCAGTGATGATGCAGTGATGATGCTGTGACGATGTAGTAGTGATGATGCATTGATGACGCTGTGATGATGCTGTGATGATGATGTGATGATGCTTTGATGACTCAATGATGATGCAGTGATGACACTGTGATGACGCTGTGATGACGCTGTGATGCTGTGATGGTGATGCGATGATGCTGTGATGATGCAGTGATGATGCAGTGATGATGATGAGATGATGCTGTGATGATGCTGTGATGATGCAGTGAAGATGCAGTGATGACACCCTCGTGATGCTTTGATGAAGCTGTGATGCTTTCATGATTATTTGATGATGTTGTGATGATGCAGTGATGATGCAGTTATGATGCTGTGATGATGCAGTGATGACGCTGCGATGATGCTGTGTTGATGCTGTGATGATGCTGTGATGACACTGTGATGACGAACTGATAATGTTGTTATTATGCTGTGATGATTCTGTGATGATGCGTTGATGATGCTGTGATGACACTTTCATGACACTGTGATGATGCTGTGTTGATGCTGTGATGAAGCTCTGATGACGCTGTGATGGTTCTTTGATGACGCTCTGATAACGCAGTGCTGATGCTGTGATGACACTGTGATGACTCTGATGATGCTGTGATGCTTTAATGATGCTGTGATGATGCTGCGATGATGCTGTGATGATGGTGTGATGACGCAGTGATGATACTGTTGGGATGCTGTGACGATAATATTGTGATGCTGCAGTGATGACGCTGTGATGGTGCTGTGATGATGCTGTGATGATGTGTTATGATGCTATGAGGATGTTGTGATGATGCTGTGATGAGGCTTTGATGACACTGTGATTATGTTCTGATGATGCTGTGATGACGCAGTATTGATGATGTGATGATGCTGCAATGATGCTGTGATGATTCTGTGATGATGTTGTGATGATGCTGTGATGACGCTGCGATAACAGTGTGATGATGTTGTGATGATGCAGTAATGATGCTGTGACGACGCACTGATTCTGCTGTGTTGATGCTGTAATGATGCAGTCATGATGCAATAATGATGTTGTGATGATGCTGTGATTACATTGCGATCACACTGTGATGATGCTGTGATGATGCAGTAATGATGCTGTGATGACGCACTGATGATGCTGTGATGATGCTGTAATGAAGCAGTGATGATGCAGTAATGATGCAGTGATGATGCTGTGATGATGCTGTGATGACGCTGCGATGATGCTGTGATGATGCAGTGTTGACGATGTGATGATTCTCTGATGATGCTGTGATGACGCAGTGATGACTCTGTGATGATGCTGTAATAATACTGAGATGATAGGATGATGCTCTAGTGATGCCGTGATGATGCTCTGATGACACTTTGATGACGCTGTGATGCTTTGATGATGCTGTGATGATGCTCTGATGACGCTGTAATGATGCAGTGATGATGTAGTGATGATGCTGTGATGACGCTTTGATGACGCTGTGATGATATTGTTATGATGCTGTTGTGATGCTGTGATGATGCAGTGATAATGCTGCGATGATGCTGTTGTGATGCTGTGATGATGCTCTGATGACGCTGTAATGATGCAGTTACGACGTAGTGATGATGCTGTGATAACGCTGTGATGACGCTTTGACGACGCTGTGATGATTTTGTTATGATGCTGTTGTGATGCTGTGATGATGCAGTGATGATGGTGCGATGATGCTGTTGTGATGCTGTGATGATGCTGTGTTGACGCTTTGATGACACTATGATAATGTTCTGATGATGCAGTAATGATGCAGTGATGACGCAGTGATGATGCTGTGATGATGCTGTAATGATGCAGCGATGATGCTGTGATGATGTTGTGATTATGCTGTGATGACGCTACGATAATGTTGTTATGATGCTGTGATGACGCTGTGATCATGCTGTGATGATGCAGTGATGACGCTGCGATGATGCTGTTGTGATGCTGTGATGATGCTGTGACGATGTAGTGGTGATGACGCATTGATGATGCTGTGATGATGCTGTGATGATGATGTGATGATGCTTTGATGACTCAATGATGATGCAGTGATGACACTGTGATGGCACTGTGATGCCTTGTTGAAGCTCTGATGATGCATTGATAATGCACTGATTATGCAGTGATGATGTTGTCTTGATACTGTGATGATGCTGTGATGATACTGTGATGACGGTTTTATGACACTGTGATTATGTTCTGATGACCCAGTGATCATGCTGTGATGATGCTGTGATGACTCTGCGATGATGATGTTGTAATGCTCTGATAATGCTATGATGACGCTTTGATGACACTGTGATGTTGTTGTGATGATCCAGTGATGATGCTGTGATGATGCTGTGATGCTCTGATGATGATGTTATGATGCTGTGATGATGCAGCGATGATGCTGTGATAATGCTGTGATGATGTTGTGATGATGCTGTGATTATGCTGTGATGATGCTTTGATGATGCTGTGATGATGCTGTTATGACGCTGTGATGATGTTGTTATGATGGTGTGATTATGCTATGCTGATGCTGTGATGACGCTCTCATAACATTTTGATGACGCTCTGATGCTGTGGTGATGTTGTGATACTGCTGTGATGATGCTGTTGTGATGCTGTTATGATGCTGTGATGACGCTTTGATGACAATATGATGATGTTTTGATGATGCAATAATGATGCTGTGATGACGTATTGATGATGTTGTGTTTATGCTTTGATGATGCTGTTACGATGCAGTAATGATGTTGAGATGATGCTGTGATGACGCTGTGATGATGTTGTGATGACGCTGTGATGATGCAGTGATGACGCTGCGATATGCTGTGATGATGCTGTGATGACGCTTTGATCACTGCATCATCTCTGCATCATCACTGCATCGCCACAGCATCATCTCTACGTAATCAAAACATCATCACAGCATATGCACAACATCATAAAATCATAGAATATCCTGAGTTCACTGTGTCCTCACTGCATCCTCACAGCATCATCACTGCATCATAAAAGCATCATCTCAGTGTCATCACAGCATCATTTCTGCATAATCACTGCATTATCACAGCGTCATCACAGTATCATCACTGCATCATCACATCATCATCACTTCATAATCCCATCATCATCACTGCATCATCACAGCTTCATCACAACATCATCACAGCATCATTACAGTGTCTTTACAGCATCATCACTGCATAATTACTGCATAAAAACCGTATAATCACAGCATCATCACAGCATCATTGCAGCATCATTACTGCTTACTCACTGCATCATCACAGCGTCATCACGGTGTATTCACTGCATCATAACACCATCATATCTGCATCATCACATCATCATCACTGCATCAACACAACATCATCACACCACCATCATGGTTTCATCACTGCGTCATCACAGCATCATAACAGCATCATCGCAGCGTCATCACTTTGTGATCAGAGCGTCATCACATCACCATCACTGCATCATCACAGAATCATCATCTCAGCATCTTCGCAGTGTCATCAATGCATCGTTACAGCATCATCACAATATCATCACAGCATCGTCACTGCATCATCACTGCATCACCACTGCATCATCACAATATCCTCACAACATCATAAATGCATAATCACTGCATCATCACCGCATAATCACAGGGTCATCACGGCATCATCACAGCATCATCACTGCATCATCACTGCATCATGACACCATCATCACTGCATCATCGCTGCATCATCACAGCATCATCTCAGCGTCATTACAGAATTATTACTGCATAATCACTGCATCATCACAGCGTCATCACAGTATCATCACTGCATCATCATCATCACAGTGTCGTCACAGCATCCAAACAGCACGATCATAGCGTCATCACAGCATCCTCACTACGTCATCACATCATCATCACTGCATCATAGCAGCGTCATCACAGCATCATCACATCATCATCACTGCATCATCCCATATTCATCACAGCATCATCACATCATCATCGCAGCGTCATCACTTTTTGATCGAGCGTCATCACATCACCATCACTGCATCATCACAGAATCATCATCTCAGCATCTTCGCAGTGTCATCAATGCATCGTTACAGCATCATCACAATATCATCACAGCATCATAAATGCATAATCACTGCATCATCACCGCATCATCACAGGGTCATCACAGCATCATCACAACATCATCACAGTATCATCACTACATCATCACTGCATCATCACAGCATCATCACATCATCATCACAATAACATGTAAGTGTCACCACAGCATAATCACTGTGTCATCACAGCATCATCACAGCATCATCACAGCATCATCACAGCTTCATAGCTCCATAATCACAGCATCATCACTACATCATTACAGCATCATCATAAATCATCACAAAATCATCAGTGTCATAACAGCATCATCACAGCATTATCACAGAATCATTACTGCATCATCAGAGAATAATCATATCATCATCACAACATCATCAGAGTGCCATCACAGTATCATCACTGCATCATCAGAGCATCATCAAAACATCATCACAGCATCATCACTGTGTCATCATAGCGTCATCACAGCATCATCACTGTGTCATCAGAGCGT
This sequence comes from Clangula hyemalis, assembly GCA_963989345.1. The sequence goes on along the minus strand of OZ022455.1, from coordinate 3,131,057 downwards.
CATCACAGCATAATCACAGCATCATCACAGCAGCATCAGAGCAGCATCATGGCGTCATGACAGAATCATCACTACGTCATCAAATTGTCATCAGAGCAGCCCACAGCATCATCACAGCATCATTGCAGCATCATAACAGCATCATCAGTTAGGTGTGTGTGTCGATCTGCTCGAGGGTAGGAAAGCTCTGCAGGAGGATCTGGATAGGCTACACCGATGGGCTGAGGTCAACTGTATGAAGTTCAATAAGGCCAAGTGCCGGGTCCTGCACCTGGGGCGCAACAACCCCAAGCAGAGCTACAGGCTGGGAGATGAGTGGTTGCAGAGCTGCCAGGCAGAGAAGGACCTGGGAGTGATAGTGGACAGTCGGCTGGATATGAGCCAGCAGTGTGCTCAGGTGGCCAAGAAGGCCAACGGCATCCTGGCTTGTATCAGAAACAGTGTGACCAGCAGGGCTAGGGAGGTGATCGTCCCTCTGTACTCGGCTCTGGTGAGGCCGCACCTCGAGTACTGTGTTCAGTTTTGGGCCCCTCGCTACAAGAAGGACATCGAGGTGCTTGAGCGGGTCCAGAGGAGGGCGACGAAGCTGGTGAGGGGCCTGGAGAACAAGTCCTACGAGGAGCGGCTGAGGGAGCTGGGCTTGTTCAGCCTAGAGAAGAGGAGGCTCAGGGGCGACCTTATCGCTCTTTACAGGTACCTTAAAGGTGGCTGTAGTGAGGTGGGGGTTGGCCTGTTCTCCCACGTGCCCGGTGACAGAACGAGGGGGAATGGGCTTAAGTTGCGCCAGGGGAGTTTTAGGTTACATGTTAGGAAGAACTTCTTTACTGAAAGGGTTGTTAGGCACTGGAACAGGCTGCCCAGGGAGGTGGTGGAGTCACCATCCCTGGAAGTCTTTAAAAGACGTTTAGATGTAGAGCTTAGGGATATGGTTTAGTGGGGACTGTTAGCGTTAGGTCAAAGGTTGGACTCGATGATCTTGAGGTCTCTTCCAACCTAGAAATTCTGTGATTCTGTGTGATTCTGTGATCAAAGCATCTTTACTGCTTACTCACTGCATCATCACAGCGTCATCACACTACTGTCAGTGCATCATCAGAGCATCATCACTGCATCATCACACCATAATCACAAAATCATCACACCGTCATCACAGTGTCATAACTGCATCATCACAGGGTCATCACAGGGTCATAACTGCATCATCACATAGTCATCACAACATCATCGCAGTGTCATAAATACCTCATCACTACATCATCACAACATAATCATAGCATCATCACAGCATCATCACTGTATCAGCAATGCATCGTCACAGCATTATCAAATCATCACTGCACCATCACATCATCATCACTGCATCATCAATGCTTCATCTCAGCATCATCACAGTATCAATACTGCGGAATCACTGCATCATCACATCAAAATATCTGCATCATCACATCACCATCACTGCATCATCACATCATCATCACAAAATCATTACAGCATCATCACTGCGTAATCATATCATCATCACTGCGTCATCACTGCATCATCACTGCATCATCACAGCATCACCTCAGCATCATCACAGCATCATTACTTCAGAATCACAGCATCATCACAGCATCATCACTGCATCATCATTGCATCATCACAGCATCATCACAGCGTTATCACATAATCACGATGCGGTCATCACAGAGTCATCGCAGAATCATCACAGCATCATCACTGCGTCATCACAGCGTCGTTACAGCATCATCACAATATCATCACAGCCTCATATCTGCATCATCACTGTATAATGACTGCATCATAACAGCATCATAACTACGTCATCATATTGTCATCACAGCATCACGACAGCGTCATCACAACATCACGACAGGGTCATCACTGCATCGTCACAGAATCATGACAGCGTCATCAGAGCTTCAACACAACATCATCACATCATCATCCCTGCATCATCACATCATCATCACTGCATTATCACAGCATCGTCACAGCGTAATCACAGCATCATCACAGCAGGATCGAAGTGTCATCACTGCAGCATCACAGCATCATCACAGTATCCTCACAGCATCTTCACTGCATCATCACTACATTGTCACAGCTTCATCACATCATCATTACTGCATCATCACAGCATCATCACAGCATAATCTCAGCATCATCACAGTATCAGTACTGCAGAATCATTGCATCATCACACCATCATCACAACATCATCGCAGCATCATCATAGCATCACAACAGTGTTATCTGAGCATCACGACAGCGTAATCATAGCGTCATCACAGATTCATCAGAGCATCATTGCAGCGTCATCACTGCATCATCACAGTATCATCACATCATAGCAACATCATCACAACATCATCACAGTCATCACTGCATCATCACAGCATCATCACATCATTATCAATGCATCATCACATCATAATCACAGCATCATCATAGCATCATTACTGCGTCATCACTGCATCAGCACTGCATCAGCACTGCATCAGCACAATGTCATCTCAGTATCATCACAGCATCATCACAGCGTCATCACAGCATCACGACATTGTCATCGCAGCGTCATCACAGCATTATTACATCATCATTACTGCGTCATCAGAGCGTTATCGCAGCATCCTCACCGCATCATCATAGTACCACTACAGCATCATCACAGAATCACTATAGCGTCATCAAAGTATCATAACAGCATCATCACAGCATCGTCACTGCGTCATCACAGCATCATCACAGCATTATCACATCATTATCACTGCATCATCACAGCATCATCGCAGCTTCATCACATCATCATCGCAGTGTAATCACTGCATCGTCACAGCATCATCACAGCATCGTCACATCATCATTACGTCGTCATTAAAGCATAATCACAGTGTCATAACTGCATAAACTCTGCATCATCACAGCATCATCACTGCGTCAATACAGCATCATCATTTCATAATCACTGCATCACCTCAGCATCATAACATCATCATTACTACATCATCACAGCATAATCATTGCATCATCACAACATCATCGCAGCATCATCACAGCATCACGACAGCATTATCAGAGCATCACGACAGAGTCATCACAGTGTCATCACAGAATCATCACAGCATCATCACAGCATCATCGCAGTGTCATCACTGAATCATCACAGCATCATCAAAACATAATCATAGCATCATCACTGCATCATAAAGGAATCATCACAGCATCATCTCAGCAACATCACAGCATCATTACTGCTTACTCACTGCATCATAACAGCGTCATCACAGTATCATCACTGCATCATCACAGCATCATCACTACATCATCACTGCATCATCAATGAATCATCGCAGAATCATCACTGCATCATAGCTACATAATCACATCGTCATAAATGCATCATCACAGTGTCATCACAGTGTCATCTCAGCATCATCACTGCATGATTACAGCGTCATCACAGCATAATCACAGCATCATCACAACACCACCACAGCGTCATCACAGTATCACGACAGCGTCATAACAGTATCATCACTGCATCATCACTACATCAGCACAGCATCATCACTGCATCATCAATGAATCATCACAGCATCATCACTGCATCATCACAGCATCATCAGAGAATCATCACATCATCATCACAGTATCATCAGTGCATTATCACAGCATAATCACTGCATCATCACTGCACAATCACAGCGTAATCACAGCATCATCACATCATCATCACAACATCATCACAGTGTCATCACAGCATAATCACTGAATCATAGAATCATAGAATATCCTGAGTTTGAAGGGACCCTTAAGGATCATCTAGTCCAACTCTTGACACCGCACAGGTCTACCCAAGAGTTCAGACCATGTGACTAAGTGCACAGTCCAATCTCTTCTTAAATTCCAACAGGCTCGGTGCAGTGACCACTTCCCTGGGGAGCCTGTTCCAGTGTGCAACCACCCTCTCTGTGAAGAACCCCCTCCTGATATCTAGCCTAAATTTCCCCTGCCTCAGCTTAACCCCATTCCCGCGGGTCCTGTTGCTGGTGTTAATGGAGAAAAGGTCTCCTGCCTCTCGACACCCCCTTACGAGGAAGTTGTAGACTGTGATGAGGTCTCCCCTCAGCCTCCTCTTCTCCAGGCTGAACAGGCCCAGTGACCTCAGCCGTTCCTCGTACGTCTTCCCCTCCAGGCCTTTCACCATCTTCGTAGCCCTCCTCTGGACACTCTCCAACAGTTTCATGTCCTTTTTATACTGTGGTGCCCAGAACTGCACACAGTACTCGAGGTGAGGCCGCACCAGCGCAGAGTAGAGCGGGACAATCACCTCCCTTGACCTACTAGCAATGCCGTGCTTGATGCACCCCAGGACACGGTTGGCCCTCCTGGCTGTGTCATCAGAGCGTCATAACAGCATCATCACAGCATCATTACAGCATCATAGAGTCATAATCACGACAGCATTTCAGCATCATCACTGCATCATCATAGCGTCATCACAGCATCATCACTACATCATCACAGCATCTTCATATTTTCATCACAGCTTCATCACTGCGTCATCACTTCATAATCCCTGCACAATCACTGCATCATCACAGCATCATCTCAGCATCATCACAGTATCACTACTGCAGAATCACTGCATCATCACATCATCATCACTGCATCTTCATATCATTATCACTGCATCATCAAAGCGTCATCACAGAATCATCACAGCGTCATCATAGCATCATCACATCGTCATAACAGCGTCATCACTGCGTCATCAAAGCATCATCACTGCATCATCAGATCATCATCACATCAACTTCACAGCGTCATCACTGCATCAACACAGCGTTAACACATCATCCTCACTGCATCGTCACAGCATCATCACGACATCATCACAGCATCATCGGATCATCATAACTGCATCATCACAGAATCGTAGCTGCATAATCACAGCATCATCACAGCATCATCACAGCATCATAATAAGGTCATCACAGCGTCATCACTGCATCATCAAAATATCATCTCAGCATCATCACAGAATCATTAATGCATAATCACTGCATCATCACAGCGTCATCACAGTATCATCACTGCAATCATCATATCATCATCACCGCATCATCACAGTGTCATCACAGCATCATCAAAGCGTCATCACAACATCAACACTGCATCATCACTGCGTCATCAAAGCATCATCACTGAGTCATCACAGCGTCATCACTACATCATCACTGAATCATCACTGCATCGTCACTGCATCATCACTACATCATCACTGCATCATCACAGCATCTCGCTGCATCATCACAGCGTCATCACTGCATCATCTAAGCATCATCACTGCATCACCACAGCACCATCACTGAGTAATCAAAACATCATCACAGCACCAGCACAACATCATTTCTGCATAATCACTGCCTCATCAGAGCATCATTACAGTGTCATGACAGCATCATCACTGCATAATCACTGCATCATAACCGCATAATCACAGCATCATCACAGCATCATCGCAGCATCATTACTGCTTACTCACTGCATCATCACAGCGTCATCACAGTATCATCACTGCATCATCAAAGCATCATATCAGCATCATCACAGCGTCATCACAGTATCATCACATCATCTTCACTACTTAATCACAGTGTCATCACTGCATCATCAGTGCATCATCACAGCATCATCACAGAATCACAACAGGGTCATCACTGCTTCATCACAGCATCACCATTGCATCATAAGAGCTTCATCACGGCATCATCACATCACAGCATCATCACGCCATCACAGCAGCGTCATCACAGTATTAAGACAGGGTCATCACAGCGTTATCATAGCATCACCACAATATCGTCACAGCATCATCACTGCTTATTCACAGCATCATCGCAGCTTCATCACTGCTTCATCAGAGCATCATCACAACATTATTGCTGCATCATCAAAGAGTCATCACAGCATCATCACTGCATCATCACTTCGTAATCAGAGCATCATGACTTCATCATCACAGCACCATTACTGCATCATCACAGTGTCATCACGGCATCATCACAGCGTTGTAACTGCATCCTCACTGCATCATCACCGCATCACCATCATCACAGCATCACAAGCTGTGATGACACAGTAAGGACGCTGTGATGATGCTGTGATGATGCGGTGATGATGCTTTGATGATACTATGGTGTTGTTGTGATGATGCTGTGATGCTCTGATCATGTGTGCTGTGCATCACAGCATCATCACAGCATCATCACGGCATCATAGCGTCATCAAATTATCATCACTGCATCATCAGAGCATCGCCAGAACTTCATCGCAACATCATCAAAGAAACATCTCAGCGTCATCACAGCGTCACTACTGCAACATCACTGCATCATCAGAGCATTGGTGTAGATGCACTTCAGCTGGGCCATTGCCCTATCCTCCGGCCTTGCCATTGTTCCCCCGGCACAGCCCCAACAATCCTTGCTTCAGCCCCATCCCCCTTCTTACCTAGTTTAAAGCCCTCTCAATGAGCCCTGCCAGCTCCTGGCCCAGGATCCTTTTTCCCCTAAAAGATAGGGACCCGTCTGTGGCCATCAGGCCAGGTGCTGAGTAAAGTGACCCATGCTCAAAAAAAAAAAACAAGATTTCTGCGTTGGCACCAGAAATGATGATGTTATGATGCTGTGGTGATGCTGTTGTGATAATGCTGTGATGGTGCTGTGATAAGTCTGTTATGACGCAGTGATGATGCTCGGATGATGCAGTGATGTTGCAGTAGTCACGTTGTGATGTTGCTTTGATGATGCTGCGATGAATTTCTGGTGATGCTCTGATGATGCAGTGATGATGCTGTGATGATGCAGTGACGATGCTGTGATGATGCTCTAATGAGGGAGTGATGATGCTGTGATGACTCTGTGATGATGCTGATTTAATGCTATGATGATATGATGATGCTGCAGTGATGCCCTGATGATCCTCTGATGACACGTTGATGACGCTGGGATGATGATGTGATGAAGCAGTGATGATGCTGTGGTGATGCTGTGATGACGCTGCGATATAGCTGTGATGACGCTGTGATGACAATTTGATGATGAATTGATGACTTTGTGATTACGCTGTGATGACGCATTGAAGATCATGTGATGATGATGTGATGATGCAGTGATGATGCTGTCATCATGCAGTGATGATGCTCTGATGTCACTCTGATGACGCTGTGATGATGCAGTGATTATGTAGTAATGGTTCTGTGATGATGCTGTGATGATGCTGTTATGATGCAGTAATGATGCAGTGATGACGCAGTGATGATTCTGTGATGATGCTGTGATGATGCAGTGATGATATAGTGATGACGCTGTGATGATGCATTGATGATGCTGTAATGATTCTGTGATGACCATGTGATGATGCAGTGATGGTGGTGTGATGATGTTGTGATGATGCAGTAATGATGATGTGATGATGCAGATATGATGGTGTTATGATGCAGTGAATACACCGTGATGACGCTGTGATGATGCAGTGACTAAGCAGTAATGATGCTGCGATGATGCTGTGATTATGCTTGATGATGAGGTGATGATGCAGTGATTATGCAGTGATGATGCTGTCATGATACTCTAATGATGCTCTGATGATGCAGAGATGATGCAGTGATTTTTCTGTGATGATGTTGTAATGATGATAATGTGATGATGCTGTGATAATGCAGTGATTATGCTGTAATGATATTCTGATGACACTGAGATAATGCTCTGATGCTGTAGTGATGATGCTGTGAAGATGCAGTCAGGACGCAGAGATGATGCTGTGATGACAATGCGAAGATGCTGTGATGATGCAGTGATGGCGCAGTGATGATGCTGTGATGACACTGTGATTATGTGGTGATGATGATATGATGATGCTGTGATGATGCTGTGATGATGCTGAGATTATGCAGCTATGACGCTGTGATGACATAGTGATGATGCTGTGATGACACTGTGATGATTATGTCATGATGCAATGATGATGCAGTGGTGATGCTCTGATGATGCTGTAATGATGCTGTGACGATGAAGTGATGGTGCAGTGATGATGATGTGATGATGATGTGATGATGTTGTGATGATGCTGTGAAGATGCAGTGATGACGCTGCGATGATGCTGTGATGATGCTGTGATGATGCTGTGATGACGTTGCGACGACGATATGATGATCCTGTGATTACTCTGTGATGACGTTTCGATGAAACTGTTATGATGCTGTGATGATGCAGTGGTGATGCTTTGATGACGCAGTGATGATGCTGTGATGATAGATTGATTATACTGTGATGATGTTGTGATGATGCTGTTATGATGAAATGATGATGATGGGATGATGCAATGATGACGCTGTGATGATGCTGTGATGATAGATTGATTTTACTGTGATGATGTTGTGATGATGCTGTTATGATGAAATGATGATAATGGGATGATGCAATGATGATGATGTGATGATGCAGTGATGATACTGGTACGACGCTGTCATAATGCAGTGATTATGCAGTAATGATTCTGTGAAAATGCTGAGATGATGCTGTGATGATGTAGTGATGACGCAGTGATGATGCTTTGATGACAATGCCAAGATTCTGTGATGATGCTGTGATGATTCCTTGATGACTCTGTGATGATGCTGTGATAGTGCAGTGATTATGCAGTGTTTATGCTGTGATGATGCTCTGATTATGTTGTGATGATGCTGTGATGATATTGTGATGATGCAGTGATGATGTTGTGATAACACAGTGATGATGCTGTGATGATGCAGTCTGAATGATGTGATGATGCTGTGAAGATGCAGTTCTGTTGCAGTGATGATGCTGTGATGATGCTGTAATGATGCTGTATTGATGTTCTGATGATGCAGTGATCATGTAGTGATGATGATGTGATGACGCAGTGATTCTGCAATAATGATGCAGTGATGATGCTGTGATGATACTGTGATGATGAAGTGATGACGCTGCGATGAAGATATGATGATGCAGTGATGATGCTGTGATGACGCTGCGATGATGATGTGATGATGCTGTGATGACTGTGATGACGCTCTGATGACACTATTATGATGCTGAGATGATGCAGTGATGATGCAATGATGATGCTGTTATGATGCTGTTATGACGCTGTGATGACGCAGTGATGATGCTGTGATGATGCAGTGTTTATGTAGTTATGAGGCTGTGATGATGTTTTGATTACACAGTGATGATGCTGTGGTGATGCAGTGATGATACAGTGATGATGCAGTGATCAAAGCGTCATCACAGCATCATCACAGCATCATTACTACATCATCACAGCATCATAACATCATAATCAGAGCATCACAGAATCACCACAGCATCATCACTGCATCATCACAACCAAATCAAAGTGTCATCAAAGCGTCATCATAGCAGTATAAGAGCATCACAACAACATCATCGCAGCGTCATCACAGCATTATCATCGCAGCGTCACTGCATCATCAGAACATCATTACAGTGTCATCAAACCGTCATCACAGCATCATCAGACCATCACAACAGCATCATCACCGCGTCATCACTGCATCATCACAGCATGATCACTGGGTCATCAGAACATAATCACAGTGTCATAAAACCGTCATCACAGTATCATCACAGCATCATCACAGTATCAAGACAACATCATCACTGCATAATCAGTGCATTATCAATGCATCATCAGAGCTTCAACAAGGCATCACAGTGCCATCACAGTGTCATCACTGCATCATCATAGAGTCATCACAGCATCATCACATCATCATCACAGCATCATCAATGCGTCATCACCACTACATCGTCACAGCATCATCACTGCATCATCACTGCATCATCACTCTGTCATAACAGCGTCATGACAGCGTCATCACAGCGTGATCACGTCGTCATCACTGCATCTTCACAGAATCATCAAAGCATCATCGCAGCGTCATCACTGCATCATCACAGCATGATCACAGCATGATCACAGCGTCATCACAGCATCATAACAGCATTATCGTAGCGTCATCACAGCATAATCACAACATCATCACAGCATCATCGCTGCATCATTACAGCATCATCACAGCATCATCACTGCGTCATCACTGCATCATTACTGCATCATCAGAACATTATCATAGTGTCATCAAAGCGTGAACACAGCATCATCACAGCATCACAACAGCTTCATCGCAGCATCATCACTGCATCATCACAGCATCACAACAGCATCATAACAAAATCATCACAGCGTCATCAAAGCGTCATCACAGCATCATCACTGCATCATAACTGCATCATTACAGCGTCATCACAGCATCATCACAGCATCATCAAAGCATCACAGCGTCATCAAAGTGTCATCAGAGCATCATCACGGCATCACTACAGTATCGTCATATCATCACAGCATTATTACAGCATCATCACAGCATCATCATAACATCACAGCGTAATCAAAGCGTCATCACAGTTTCATCACGGCATCAACACAGCATCATCACTGCATCATCACAGCTTCATCACGGCATCAACACAGCATCATCGCAGCATCATCACAGCATCATTAAACCATCACAGCGTCATCAAAGACTCATCGCAGCGTCATCAAATACATCACCACTGCGTCATCAGAGCGTCATCAAAGAACCATCACCTCGTCATCACAGCTTCATCACAGCATCAACACAGCATCATCACAGTGTCTTCCAAGCGTCATCACATCATCATCAGCGCGTCATCACAGAATCATCACAGCGTAATAACGACATTATCAGTGCGTCATCACAGCGTCATCACATCATCATTACAGCATCAACACAGCATCATCGCATCGTCATCACTGCATCATCACAGCGTCATCACTGCATCATAACAGCATCATGTGAATGATCACTGCACCATCACAGCATCATAACAACATCATCACATCATCATCACTGCATCATCACAGCATCACCAAAGAATCACAGCGTCATCATTGTATCATCATAGCATCATCATAGCGTCATCACAGCATCATCACAATATTATCACAACCTCACCACATCGTCATAACTGGATCATCACTGCATCATCACTGTATAATCAGAGCATCATCATATCATTTCACTACATGATCACAGCATAATAACAGCATCATCACAGCATCATCACAGCATAATCACGACATCATTACTGCATCATCACAGCATCATCAGAGCTTAAACAAAGCATCACAGTGCCATCACAGAATCATCACAACATGATCACAGCGTCATCACAGCATCATCACTGAGCCATCACTGCATCATTACTGCATTATCACAACATTATCATAGTGTCATCAAAGCGTCATCACAGCATCATCACAGCATCACAACAGCATCATCGTAGCACCATCACTGCATCATCACTGCATCATCACAGCATCATCACTGCATCATCACAACATCATCACAGTGTCATCAAAGCGTCATCAAAGCATTATCACAGCATCATAACATCATGATCACTGCATCATGAAAACGTCATCACAGCTTCACCATAGCATTATCACAACATCATCACAGCATCACAGTGTCATCACAGCGTCATCACAGCATCATCACAGCATCATCAAATCATCAAAGCCTCATCAAAGCGTCATCACAGCATCATCACAGCATCATCACTGCATCATCGCAGCATCATCGCAGCGTCATCACAGTGTAATCAATGAGTCATCATAAATACATCGTCACAGCATCATCACAGTGTCATCAATGCATCATCACAGCATCATCACAGCGTAATTTCAACGTCATCACAGAATCATCACAGCGTCATCAAATAATCAAAGCCTCATCAAAGCGTCATCACAGCATCATCGCAGCGCCATCACAGCATCATCACTGCATCATCACAGCATCATCACAGTGTAATCAATGCGTCATCATAACTACATCGTCACAGCATCATCACAGTGTCATCAATGCATCATCACAGCATCATCACAGCGTCATCACAGCGTCATCACAGAATCATCACAGCGTCATCACAGCGTCATCACAGCGTCATCATCACATCATCACTGTACCATCACTGAGTCATCACAGCGTCATTACTGCATCATCACAACATCATCACAGTGCTATCAAAGCATTGTCACAGCATCATCACAACATCACCATCGCATCGTCATCACTGCATCATCAAAGCATCACAACAGCATCATCGCAGCATCATCACAGCATCATCAATGCATCACAGCGTCGCCATCACTGCATCATACAGAATCATCACTGTATCATCGCAGCGGTATCACTGCATCATCACAGCATGATCACAGCATCATCACAGCAACATCACAACATCATCACAGCATCATCACTGCTTCATTAAAGCATCATACCTACATCATCACAGCATCACAGCATCATCAAAGTGTCATAACAACGTCATCACAGCATCATCACTGCATCATTACAATATCATCGCAGTGTCATCACTGCGTCATCACACCATCATCACAGCATCATCAAAGCATCACAGCGTCATCAGAGCGTCATCACAACATCATCACTGCGTCATCACAGCGTCATCAAAGCACCATCACAGCGTCATCACAGCTTCATCATGGCGTCATTACAGCATCATTACAGTGTCATCAAAGCGTTATCACAGAGTCATCACAGCATCATCACAGCATCATCGCATTGTCTTCACACCATCATCACAGCATCATCACACTATTATCACAGCCTCACCACAGTGTCATAACTGCATCAACAGTGCATTATCGCTGCATCATCACAGCGTCATCACAGCATAAACACGTCATCATAAATGCATTATCACAGCATCATCAATACATGTTCACAGCATCACACCATCATCAAAGTATCATCACAGCGTCATCAGAGCATCATCACAACATCATCACAGTGTCATCAAAGCATCATCACAGCATCATCATAGCATCAACACAGCATCATGACAACATCATCGCAGCGTTATCAATGCATCATCACAGCATCATCACAGCATCATCATAGCATCATGAAAGCATCACAGCGTATTCAGTGTCATCACTGCGCCATAACAGCGTCATCACAGCATCATCACTGCATCATCATATAATCATGAAAGCATCATAGCTGTGTTATCACATCATCATCAAAGCTTCATCACAGCATCATCAAAGCTTCATCGCAGTATCATAACTGCATCATCACTGCATAAACACTACATCAGCACAGCATCATCAGAGCATCATCACAGCATCAACACAGCCTCATATGTGCATCATCGCAGCATCATCACAACATCATCACAGCGTCATCACAACATCATCATTGAATCACGACAGCGTCATCACAGCATCATGACTGCATCATCACAGCATCATCACTGCATCAGCATATCATCCTGAGAGCATCATAGCTGTATAATCACAGCATCGTCAAATTGTCATAACAGCATCATCAGAGCGTCATCACAGCATAATAACATCGTCATCACAGCATCATCAAAGCATCACAGTGTAATCAAAGCGTCATCATAGCGTCATCACTGCATCATCACAGCATCATAACTGCATCATCACTGTGTCATCAAATCATCATCACAGCATCATCACAACAGCATCACCACAGCATCATAACATCATCATTTCTGGTGCCAACGCAGAAATCTTGTTTTTTTTTTTTGACCATGGGTCACTTTACTCAGCACCTGGCCTGATGGCCGCAGACGGGTCCCTATCTTTTAGGGGAAAAAGGATCCTGGGCCAGGAGCTGGCAGGGCTCATTGAGAGGGCTTTAAACTAGGTAAGAAGGGGGATGGGGCTGAAGCAAGGATTGTTGGGGCTGTGCCAGGGGAACAATGGCAAGGCCGGAGGATAGGGCAATGGCCCAGCTGAAGTGCATCTACACCAATGCTCGGATGATGCAGTGATGTTGCAGTAGTGACGCTGTGATGACGCTGAGATGTTGCTTTGATGATGCTGCGATGAAGTTCTGGTGATGCTCTGATGATGCAGTGATGATAATTTGATGACGCTATGATGCTGTGATGATGCTGTGATGACGCTGTGATGATGCAGTGATGAGGCTGTGATGATGCAGTGATGAGGCTGTGATGATGCTGTGATGACACTGTGATGATGTTGTGATGATGCAGTAATGGTGCTGTGATGATGAAGTCATGATGCTCTGATTACGAAGTGATGATGCAGTGATGATGCAGTAATGATGCTGTGATGACTCTTCGATGATGCAGCAATAATGTTGTGATGATGCTCTGATGAAGCAGTGATGAAGCTGCGATGATGCTGTGAATAAGCAGTGATGATGCTGTGACGATATTGTGGTGATGCTATGATAATGCTGTGATGACGCTGTCGTAATACTGTGATGACGCTGCTGTGATGGCGTGATGATGCTGTGATGTGATGATGCCGTGATGAAGCTCTTATGATGCAATGGTGATGCTGTGATGAAGCAGTGATGACCCTGTTGTGATTCTGTGATGATGCTGTGATGATGCACTGATGATGCAGTGAAGACACTGTGATTAAGTAGTGAAGATGATGTGATGATACTGTGATGACGCTGTGATGATGCTGATATGATGCTTTGATGATGCAGTGATGATACTGTGATGACGCTGTGATGATGCAGTGAGTAAGCAGTAATGATGCTGCGATGTTGCTGAGATGATGCTGTGATTATGCGGTTATGATGCAGTGATTATGCAGTGATGATGCTGTCATGACACTGTAATGATGCTCTGATGAGGCAGTGATTATGCAGAAATGATGTTGTGCTGGTGCTGTGATGATGTTTTGATTACTCAGTGATGGTGCTGTGGTGATGCAGTGATGATGCTTAGATGATGCAGTGATGACGCTGTGATGATGCAGCGAGATGCTGTGATGATGCAGTGATGATGTAGTGATGATGCAGTGACGATGCAGTGATGATTCAGTGATGATGTAGTGATGACGCTGTGATGACTCAGTGATGATGCTTTGATGACGCAGTGATGATGCAGTGTTGATGTTGTGATGACGCTTTGATGATGCTGTGATGACACTGTGATGATGCGGTGATGATGATATGATGATTGCAGTGATGATACTGTGATGACGCTGTGATGATGCAGTGATTATGCATTAATGATTCTGTGATGATGCTGAGATGATATTTTGATGATGCAGTGATGACGCTGTGATGACCTTATTATGATGCTGTGATGATGCTGTGATGATGTTGTGATTATGCAGCTACGATTCTGTGATGATGCAGTTATGATGATGTGATGATGATGTGATGATGATCCGATGATGCTGTGATGATGTTGTGATGATGCTGTGACGATGCAGTGAGGATGATGTGTTAACGCTGTGTTGATGCAGTGATGACGTTGTGATGTTGATGTGATGATGATCTGATGATGCAGTGATGATGCTTTGATGACGCAGTGATGACGCTGCGATGACGCTGTGATGATGCTATGATGACGCTGTGATGATTCTGTGATGACGCTTTGATGATGCAGTGATGATGATATGAAATGCAGTGATGATGATGTGATGATGCAGTGATTCTGCAGTAGTGATACTGTGATGATGCTGAGATGATGCTGTGATGATGCAGTGATTATGCAGTGATGGTGCTGTTATATTGCTGAGATGATTCTGTGATGATGCAGTGATTGCGCAGTGATTATGAAGTGATGACGCAGTGATGAAGCTGTGATGAAAATATGAAGATGCTGTGATGATGTAGTGATGATGCTGAAATGCTGTCGTGATTATGACTCTATGATGCTGTAATGATGCTGTGATGATGCTGTTATGACGCTCTGATGACACAGTGATTATGCTGTGATGACACTGTGATGATGTTGTGATGATGATGTGATGATGCTGTGATTACGCTGTGATTGTGCAGTGATGATGCAGTGATTATGCTGTGATAATGCACTGATGATACTGTGATGATGATGTGATGATTCTCTGATGATGCTGTGATGATTCATTGATGATGCAGTGATGATGTAGTGATGATGCTGTTTTGATGCAGTGATAATGCAGTGATGATGCTGTGCTGATGTAGTGATGATGCAGTGATGATACTGTTATGACGCTGTCGTGATACTGTGATGACGCTGTGGTGGTGTTGTGATGATGCTGTGATTATGCTGTGATGACGCTGTAATCATGCAGTGATGATGCTGAGATGACGCTGTGATGACACTGTGATGATGCATTTATGACGATGTGATTATGTAGCTATGATGCAGTGATGATTCTGCGATGAATCATTGATGATGCAGTGATGATGTAGTGATGATGCTGTGATGATGCAGTGATGATACTGTGATGACGCTGTTATGATGCAGTGAGTAAGCAGTAATGATGCTGTGATGTTGCTGAGATGATGCTGTGATGATTCCTTGATGATGCAGTGATGATGCTGTGATGATGCTATGATTATGTTTTGATGATGCTGTGATGATTCAATGATGACACTGTGATGATGCTGTGATGATTCTGTGATGACGCTGTGATGACTCTGTCGTGATGCTCTGATAATGCTGTCGTGATGCTGTGATGATGCTGCGATGATGTTGTGATGATGCAATGATTATGCTGTGATGATGTAGTAATGATGATGTTATGATGCTGAGGTGCTGCAGTGATGATGCAATGATGATGCTATATTGACGCAGTGATGATGCTGTGATGGTGCAGAGTTTATGCAGTTATGACACTGTGATTATGCTTTGATGACGACGCAATGATGATGTGACGATGCTGTGATGATGCTGTGATGATGCTGTGATGATGCAGTGATCATGTAGTGAAGATGATGCGATGACGCAGTGATTCTGCATTAATGATGCAGTGATGATGCTGTGATGATACTGTGATGACGCAGTGATGACGCTGCGATGAAGTTATGATGATGCAGTGATGATGCAGTGATGATACTGTTATGACGCTGTCGTGATACTGTGATGACGCTGTGGTGGTGTTGTGATGATGCTGTGATTATGCTGTGATGACGCTGTAATGATGCAGTGATGATGTTGTGATGACCCTGTCGTGATGCTGTGATGATGCTGAGATGACGCTGTGATGACACTGTGATGATGCATTTATGGCGCTGTGATTATGTAGCTATGATGCAGTGATGATTCTGCGATGATTCATTGATGATGCAGTGATGATGTAGTGATGATGCTGTGATGATGCAGTGATGATACTGTGATGACGCTGTTATGATGCAGTGAGTAAGCAGTAATGATGCTGTGATGTTGCTGAGATGATGCTGTGATGATTCCTTTATGATGCAGTGATGATGCTATGATTATGTTTTGATGATGCTGTGATGATTCAATGATGACACTGTGATGATGCTGTGATGATTCTGTGATGACGCTGTGATGACTCTGTCGTGATGCTCTGATAATGCTGTCGTGATGCTGTGATGATGCTGCGATGATGTTGTGATGATGCAATGATTATGCTGTGATGATGTAGTAATGATGATGTTATGATGCTGAGGTGATGCAGTGATTATGCAATGATGATGCTGTATTATCGCAGTGATGATGCTGTGATGATGCAGAGTTTATGCAGTTATGACACTGTGATTATGCTTTAATGACGACGCAGTGATGATGTGACAATGCTGTGATGATGCTGTGACGATGCAGTGATTACACTGCGATGATGATGTGATGAAGCTGCGATGATGCTGTGATGATGCAGTGATAATGATGTGATAATGCTGTGATGATGCTGTGATGACGCAGTGACGATGCTGTGATGATGCTGTTATGATACTTTGATGACGCTATAGTGATTCTGTGATGATGCTGTAGTGGTACTATGATGATGCGGTGAAGATGCTGCGATAACGCTCTGATGACGCAGTAATGATGATGTAATAATGCTGTGATGACGCTGCGATGACAATGTCGTGATGCTGTGATGACGCTGTGATGATGCTGTGATGATACTGAGATTACATTGTGCTGATGCAGTGCTGATGCAGTGATGATGCAGTAATGATGCTATGATGATGCTGTGATTATGATGTGATGATGCATTGATAATGATGTGATGATGCTGTGATGATGCAGTGATGACTCTGTGATGATGTTGTGATGATGTTGCTATGATGTGATGATACTCTGATGATGCAGTGATGACGCTGCAATGATGCTCTGATGAATCTGTGATGACGCTATGATTACGCTGTCGTGATGCTCAGATAACACTGTTGTGATGCTATGATGATGCTGCGATGATGTTGTGATGATGGTGTGATGATGCAATGATTCTGCAGTACTGATACTGTGATGATGCTGAGATTATGCTGTGATGATGCTGTGATGATGCAGTAATGATGATGTGATGATGCTGTGACAATGTAGTGATGATGCAGTGAAGATGCTGTGAGGATACTGTGATGATGCTGTGATGCTGCAGTGATGACGCTTCGATCCTGCTGTGATGATGCTGTGATTACGCTGTGACGATGCTGTGATAATGCAGTGATGATGATGTGATGATGCAGGGATGATGATGTGATGATGTTGTGTTGAAGCTCTGATGACGCTGTCATGATTCTGTGACGATGCAGTGATGACCCTGTCGTGATGTTGTGATGACGCTGTCGTGATGCTGTGATGACAATATGATGACGTAGTTATGATGCTGTTATGATGCAGTCATTATACAGTGATGATGCAGATATGAGGCTGTGATTATATTGTGATGATGCTGTAACGACGCTGTGATGACGCAGTAATGATGCTGTGATGATTCTGCGATGACTCTGTGATGACCGTATCGTGATTATGTGATAACGCTGTGATGATGCTGTGATGATGCAATGATGATGCAGTGATGATCCATTTGATCGCCATGATGATCGCCATTTGCCGAGGCGATCGGCTCCGGGGCAGACGCGTTCTGCAGCGGAGCGGGGGATCGGCCAGGCAGGGCTGAAATTTCCGGCATCGAGCCTACTTGAGGGAGCCGCCAGGACCCAGCAGCCCTCATGAGGGAGGCTGACGAGGCGAAGGTGGAGCCAGCAGCGCCCCCTCCCCAGCCGTTCAAAAGCTGCCCCTAGGGAGCGCGAGCGACCAGGAGCGCGGCGACCAGGACGGGCAAACAGGGCGTGGCGCGTCAGAAGGGAGTTGTGCGGCAGTTAGCGAGGCAGTTCGCGCAGGCAGGGCGAGCAGGAAGGGCGGAGCGCTCCCCTCCGCTCACACGAACACCTCTTAACGACAGCCGTTAGCTAGGTGATAATGGTCTCCACCAGGCACGGTGCGCTCTCCAGGAAGTCGGTACACACCCAGACCGACCGCCCGTTACAGAATGCAGCAGTTCAGGTCACCGGATGCAGGGAGTGTCTGAGCCTGTTGTTACCATCGGCGGGAGGCAGAGACACTGCGTGCGTGAGGTGTGAGCAGGTGGATGACCTGATCCGCATGGTGGCGGAGCTCAAGGAGGAGGTCGAGAGGCTGAGGGATATCAGGGAGTGTGAGCGGGAGATAGACTTGTGGAGTAACTCCCTGCAGGGCCTCAAGGAGAGGTACCGGGGTGAGACACCCCAAATGGGGGTGGACCCCCTGCCCTGCTGCTGTCGGGCAGAGGGAGGGGATCTGGGAGCTGAGGAGGAGTGGAAACAGGTCCCTGCTCGACATCGCAGGCGATGCCCTCCCCTTCCGGCCCCACCTTCCCAGGTGCCCCTAAGCAACATGTTTGAGGCCCTGGAGACTGAGAGACCAGTAGCTGAGGAAGAGGTAGCAAGTGTTCCCAGGAGGATGCCTAGGGCGAGGAGGTCGACTCCACGCCTCAGGACTGCCTCCATCAAGAAAGACAGGAGGGTTATTGTTGTTGGAGACTCTACTCTTAGGGGAACAGAGGGCCCTATTTGTCAGCCGGACCCTACCCGTAGGGAAGTCTGCTGCCTCCCTGGGGCCAGGGTCAGGGACGTTGCCAGGAAGCTTCCCAACCTGGTACGCCCCTCTGATTATTATCCTCTTTTGATAGTCCAGGCGGGCAGTGACAACATTGAAGAGAGAAGCCTGAAGGCGATCAAAAGAGACTTTAGGGATTTGGGGCGACTACTTAGAGGATCAGGGGCGCAGGTTGTGTTTGCCTCTGTCCTTCCGATAGGGGGGATTGAAGCTGAAAGGCGTGCTGGTCACGTAAACTCGTGGCTTCGAGACTGGTGTGACCGGCAGAACTTTGGGTTCTTTGATCACGGGAAGATCTATGCTACACCGGGCCTGATGGCACCGGATGGGATGCGCCTCTCTCAGAGAGGGATAAGGATCTTTGGTCAGGAGTTGGCAGGGCTGATAGATAGGGCTTTAAACTAGAGTCGAAGGGGGAAGGGGCTAAAACCAGGCACGCTGGTGAAGACCTAAGGGATGGTACGCTAGAATCAGAGGGGCTGTGTGCCAGTGAGGTCCTTCGGTCAGATCCACAAGGTGCTGAGTGTAAGGAGACGCACCTGAAGTGCTTCTACACGAACGCACGCAGTATGAGGAATAAAATGGATGAGCTAGAAGTCCTGGCCCAGTCCCGCAACTACGACATCATCGGCATAAGCGAAACCTGGTGGGATGAGTCCTGTGACTGGGGTGTTGCGATAGATGGTTACAGGCTCTTCAGGAGGGACAGGCAGGGTAGGCGAGGCGGTGGGGTGGCGATGTATGTGAAGCAGGGGCTGGACTGTGTGGAACTTCAGGTCGGCGATGGCAAAGTTGAGAGCCTCTGGGTAAGGATCAAGGGACGAACGAATAAAGGGGATGTCGTTGTGGGAGTCTATTACAGACCGCCTGGCCAGGACGATAGCGCCGATAAATTATTCTTTACAGAACTAAGAGAGGCCTCGAGATTAACTCCCCTTGTCCTTATGGGGGACTTCAACTTGCCAGACGTTAACTGGGAGTGCCACACGGCTGACACGAGCAAGTCCAGGAGGTTCATGAAGCACCTAGATGATAACTTCTTGGTGCAGGTGCTAACGGAGCCAACTAGGAAAGGTGCCCTCCTAGACCTGTTGCTAGTAAACAGAGAGGGTCTGGTGGGAGATGTGGTGATTGGTGGCCGCCTTGGTCATAGCGACCATGAAGTGGTTGAGTTCAAAATTTACGGTGACAGAAGGAAAAGTGCCACTAAAACCTCATCCCTAGATATGGGGAAAGCGGACTTCAGACTGCTCAGGGAACTAGTCAGCAAGGTCCCCTGGGAAACTGCTCTTGAAGGCCTCGATGTCCACCAGTGCTGGTCATTCTTTAAGCGATGCCTCCTAGAAGCACAAGATCAGGCAATTCCTAAATATCGCAAGTCAGGCAGGCGGGGCAGGAGGCCAGCGTGGCTGTCCAGGAACATTCTAATGGAGATTAGGCGGAAACAGAGAGTGTTTCGCTACTGGAAGGAGGGCCAGGTGTCATGGAAAGAATACAGGGATGCTGTTCGTATTTGTAGGGAGAAAATTCGTGTGGCCAAAGCACACCTAGAGTTGAAGCTGGCTGTGTCTGTGAGAGAAAATAAAAAGGGTTTTTTTAGATATGTGAATGGAAAAAGGAGAACTAAAGAATACATAGGGCCGCTCCTTGATAGGGAAGGTCTCCTCACAGACAATGACATAGGCAAAGCAGAGACGCTTAACGCCTTCTTTGCCTCTGTCTTCAATGCCGATGATGGGCTTCGGGACCCAGGGTGCCCTGAGCTGGAGGACCGGGACGGTGGGGATGACAAACTCCCAACCGACCCTGAACGTGTGCGGGATTTGCTACTCCACCTGGATCCCTACAAGTCCATGGGTCCGGATGGGATTCATCCCCGAGTGCTGAAAGAGCTGGCGGACGTCATCGCGGAACCTCTCTCAATTATTTTTCAACGATCCTGGGAATTTGGAGAGGTCCCGGTAGACTGGAAGCTGGCAAATGTTGTGCCGATTTTCAAGAAGGGTCAGAAAGAAGACCCTAGCAATTACAGGCCTGTCAGTCTCACGTCAGTGCCTGGTAAAATCATGGAGAAGATGGTTCTCGAACTTATTGAGGCGCACCTGGGGGACAAAGCAGTCATTGGTCCCAGCCAGCATGGGTTTGTGAAGGGTAGGTCCTGCCTAACTAACCTGATTTCCTTTTATGATAAGATCACCCGTATGGTGGACCAAGGGAAACCAGCTGATGTGATTTTTTTGGACTTCAGCAAGGCTTTTGACATGGTTTCCCATAGGATCCTACTGGACAAAATGTCCACCATACAGCTAAATAAAAACATCATACGATGGGTGAGCAATTGGCTAACGGGCAGGGCCCAAAGGGTTATGGTAAATGGGACTGTTTCAGGCTGGCGGGCGGTCACCAGTGGGGTCCCTCAAGGCTCCATTTTAGGGCCGGTACTTTTCAATATTTTTATAAACGATCTGGATGTAGGAATAGAAGGTATTTTGAGCAAGTTTGCTGATGACACCAAACTTGGAGGAGTTGTGGACTCGAATGAGGGTGGAAAGGCCTTGCAGAGGGACCTGGATAGGTTGGAGAGCTGGGCGATCACCAACCGCATGAAGTTCAACAAGAGCAAGTGCCGGGTCCTGCACCTGGGACGGGGAAACCCTGGCTGCACGTACAGACTGGGCGATGAGACGCTGGAGAGCAGCCTAGAAGAGAGGGATCTGGGGGTCGTGGTAGACAGCAAGTTGAATATGAGCCAGCAGTGTGCCCTGGCAGCCAGGAGGGCCAACCGTGTCCTGGGGTGCATCAAGCACGGCATCGCTAGTAGGTCACGGGAGGTGATTGTCCCGCTCTACTCTGCACTGGTGCGGCCTCACCTCGAGTACTGTGTGCAGTTCTGGGCACCACAGTATAAAAAGGACATGAAACTGTTGGAGAGTGTCCAGAGGAGGGCTACGAAGATGGTGAAAGGCCTGGAGGGGAAGACGTACGAGGAACGGCTGAGGTCACTGGGCCTGTTCAGCCTGGAGAAGAGGAGGCTGAGGGGAGACCTCATCACAGTCTACAACTTCCTCGTAAGGGGGTGTCGAGAGGCAGGAGACCTTTTCTCCATTAACACCAGCAACAGGACCCGCGCGAACGGGGTTAAGCTGAGGCAGGGGAAATTTAGGCTAGACATTAGGAGGGGTTTCTTCACAGAGAGGGTGGTTGCACACTGGAACAGGCTCCCCAGGGAAGTGGTCACTGCACCGAGCCTGTCTGAATTTAAGAAGAGATTGGACTGTGCACTTAGTCACATGGTCTGAACTCTTGGGTAGACCTGTGCGGTGTCAAGAGTTGGACTAGATGATCCTTAAGGGTCCCTTCCAACTCAGGATATTCTATGATTCTATGATTCTATGATGCTGTGATGATGCTGTGATTCTGAAGTAATGATGCTGTGATGATGCTGAGGTGATGCTGTGATGATGCAGTGATGATGCAGTGATGACGCAGTGATGATGATATGATTACGCAGTGATGATGCTGTAATGATTTTGTGATGATGATGTGATGATGCAGTGATGGTGATGTGATGATGCAGATATTTTGATGTGATGATGCAGTGATTCCACAGTATTGATACTGTGATGACGCTGAGATGAAGCATTGATGATGCAGTGATGATGATGTGATGGTGCAGTAATGATTTGATAATGCTGTGACGATGCATTGCTGATACAGTGATGATGCTGTGATGATGCTATGATTATGTTGTGATGATGTAGTGATGATGCATTTATGACACTGCGATGATGTTGTGATGACTATGTGATGATGCAGTTATGACCCTGTGATGACCCTGTGATGATGCAGTTATGACACTGTGATGACGGTGTGATGATTTTGTGATTATGGTGTGATGATGCAGTGATGATGCTCTGATGATGCACTGACAGTAGTGTGATGACGCTCTGATGATGCAGTGAGTAAGCAGTAAAGATGCTTTGATCACAGAATCACACAGAATCACAGAATTTCTAGGTTGGAAGAGACCTCAAGATCATCGAGTCCAACCTTTGACCTAACGCTAACAGTCCCCACTAAACCATATCCCTAAGCTCTACATCTAAACGTCTTTTAAAGACTTCCAGGGATGGTGACTCCACCACCTCCCTGGGCAGCCTGTTCCAGTGCCTAACAACCCTTTCAGTAAAGAAGTTCTTCCTAACATGTAACCTAAAACTCCCCTGGCGCAACTTTAGCCCATTCCCCCTCATCCTGTCACCGGGCACGTGGGAGAACAGGCCAACCCCCACCTCACTACAGCCACCTTTAAGGTACCTGTAAAGAGCGATAAGGTCGCCCCTGAGCCTCCTCTTCTCCAGGCTGAACAAGCCCAGCTCCCTCAGCCGCTCCTCGTAGGACTTGTTCTCCAGGCCCCTCACCAGCTTCGTCGCCCTCCTCTGGACCCGCTCAAGCACCTCGATGTCCTTCTTGTAGCGAGGGGCCCAAAACTGAACACAGTACTCGAGGTGCGGCCTCACCAGAGCCGAGTACAGAGGGACGATCACCTCCCTAGCCCTGCTGGTCACACTGTTTCTGATACAAGCCAGGATGCCGTTGGCCTTCTTGGCCACCTGAGCACACTGCTGGCTCATATCCAGCCGACTGTCCACTATCACTCCCAGGTCCTTCTCTGCCTGGCAGCTCTGCAACCACTCATCTCCCAGCCTGTAGCTCTGCTTGGGGTTGTTGCGCCCCAGGTGCAGGACCCGGCACTTGGCCTTATTGAACTTCATACAGTTGACCTCAGCCCATCGGTGTAGCCTATCCAGATCCTCCTGCAGAGCTTTCCTACCCTCGAGCAGATCGACACACACACCTAACTGATGATGCTGTTATGATGCTGCAATGATGCTGTGATGATGCTGTGGGCTGCTCTGATGACAATTTGATGACGTAGTGATGATTCTGTCATGACGCCATGATGCTGCTCTGATGCTGCTGTGATGATGCTGTGATTATGCTGTGATGACGCTCTGATGACACAGTGATGATGCTGTGATGACGCTATGATGATGCTGTGATGATGTTTTGATGATGCTCTGATGATGCAGTGATGATACTGTGATGGCACTCTGATGATGCAGTGTTTATGCAGTAATGATTCTGTGATAATGCTGTGATGATGCTGTTATGACACTGATGATTTTGTGATGATTTATGATGATGCTGTAATGATGTAGTGATGATGCTGTGATTATGGAGCTATGAAGCTGTGATGATGCTGTGATGACGCTGTGATGACACAGTGATTATGCTGTGGTGACACTTACATGATATTGTGATGATGCTGTGATGATGCAGTGATGATGTAGTGATGATACTGTGATGATGCTGTGATGATGCTGTGATGATGCTGTGATGACTCTGTGATGATGCAGTGATTATGCATTTATGATGCTGTGATGATATTGTGATGATGCTGTAACGATGCATTGATGACACTGCGAAGATGCTGAGATGATGATTCTGTGATGATGCAGTGATGGTGATGTGATGACGCTCGATCACAAAGTGATGACGCTGCGATGATGATGTGATGATGCTGTGATGACGCTGTTATGATGCAGTGATGATGATGTGATGACGTAGTGAGGATGCTGTGATGACGCTATGATCGTGCTGTTTGGATGCTGTGACGACACTGTGATGATGATGATGCAGTGATGATACTGTGATGACGCTGTGATGATGCAGTGATTATGCAGTAATAATTCTGTAATGATGCTGAGATGATGCTGTGATGATGCAGCGATGATGCAGTGATGATGGTGTCATGATGCAGTGATGATGCAGTGATGATGCTGTGATGATGCCGTGATGACCCTGTGATTATGCGGTGATGATGCAGTGATTATGCATTTATGATGTTGTGAGGATATTGTGATGATGCAGTGGTGATGCAGTGATGATGCAGTGACGATGCTGTGATGATATTGTGATGATGCTGTAACGATGCATTGATGACACTGCGAAGATGCTGAGATGATGATTCTGTGATGATGCAGTGATGGTGATGTGATGACGCTCTGATCACAAAGTGATGACGCTGCGATGATGCTGTTATGATGCTGTGATGACGCAGTGATGAAACCATGATGGTGGTGTGATGATGTTGTGTTGATGCAGTGATGATGATGTGATGATGCAGATATGATGGTGTTATGATGCAGTGAATACACCGTGATGACGCTGTGATGATGCAGTGAGTAAGCAGTAATGATGCTGCAATGATGCTGTGATGATGCTGTAATTATACGGTTTTTATGCAGTAATTATGCAGTGATGATGCTGTAAAGACACTGTAATGATGCTGTGATGATGTTGTGATGAAGCTGTGATGATGCAGTGATGATGATGGGATTATGAAGTGATGATGATGTGATGATGCAGTGATGATACTGTGATGACGCTGTGATAATGCAGTGATTATGCAGAAATGATGCTGTGATGACACTGAGATGATGCTTTTATGATGCAGTGATGATGCTGTGAGGATGCAGTGAGGACACAGTGAACTCAGGATATTCTATGATTCTATGATTCTATGATGTTGTGCATATGCTGTGATGATGTTTTGATTACGTAGTGATGATGCTGTGGCGATGCAGTGATGATGCAGAGATGATGCAGTGATCAAAGCGTCATCACAGCATCATCACAGCATATCGCAGCGTCATCACTGCATCATCACAGCGTCATCACAACATCATCACAGCGTCATCACAGCATCATTATTGCATCATCAAAACATCATCATATTGTCATGAAAGCGTCATCACAGCATCATAACAGCATCACAACAGCATCATCACAGCAGTATCACAACATCACCACAGCATCAGAGCGTCATCAAAATGTTATGAGAGCGTCATCACAGCATCAGCATAGCATAATCACACCATCATCACAACATCATCACAGCGTCATAACAGCATCATCACAGCATCATCACAGCATCATCACAGCATAATCACAGCATCATCACAACATCATCACAGCATTATCACAGCATCATCGCTGCATCATCACAGCATCATAACATCATCATCAGAGCATCACAGCATCATCACAGCATCATCACTGGATCATCACAACAACATCACAGTGTCATCAAAGCGTCATCATAGCATTATCAGAGCATTACAACATCATCATCGCAGCGTCATCACAGCATCATCACAGCATCACATCAGCATCATCACCGCGTCATCACTGCATCATCACTGCATCATCACTGGGTCATAAGAACATAATCACAGTGTCATAAAACCGTCATCACAGTATCATCACAGCATCATCACAGTATCAAGACAACATCATCACTGCATAATCAGTGCATTATTAATGCATCATCAAAGCTTCAACAAGGCATCACAGTGCCATCACAGTGTCATCACTGCATCATCATTGAGTCATCAAAGCATCATCACAGCATCATCACAGCGTCATCAATGCGTCATCACCACTACATCGTCACAGCATCATCACTGCATCATCACAGCAACACAACAGCATCATCGCAGCATCATCACTGCATCTTCACAGAATCATCAAAGCATCATCGCAGCGTCATCACTGCATCATCACAGCATGATCACAGCGTCATCACAGCATCATAACAGCATTATCGTAGCGTCATCACAGCATAATCACAACATCATCACAGCATCATCGCTGCATCATTACAGCATCATCACAGCATCATCACTGCATCATCACTGCATGATTACTGCATCATCAGAACATTATCATAGTGTCATCAAAGCGTCAACACAGCATCATCACAGCATCACAACAGCATCATAAAAAAATCATCACAGCGTCGTCAAAGCGTCATCACAGCGTTATCACAGCATCATCACAGCATCATCACAGCATCACAACAGCATCATCGCAGCATCATCACAGCATCATCACAGCATCACAACAGCATCATCGCAGCATTATCACTGCATCATCACAGCATCACAACAGCATCATAACAATATCATCACAGCGTCATCAAAGCGTCATCACAGCATCATCACTACATCATCACTGCATCATTACAGCATCATCAGAGCATCATCACAGCATCATCAAAGCATCACAGCGTCATCAAAGTGTCATCAGAGCATCATCACGGCATCACTAGAGCATCATCCTATCATCACAGCATTATTACAGCATCATCACAGAGTCATCACTGCGTCATCACAGCATCATCAGAGGATCATCACAGCGTCATCACTGCATCATCACAGCATCATCGCAGCGTCATCACGGCATCATCACAGCATCATCACTGCATCATTACTGCATCATCACTGCTTCATTACAGCATCATCACAGCATCATCAGTGCGTCATCACAGCATCATTACTGCATCATCACAGCATCATCACAGTGTGATCGCAACGTAATCACAGCATCATCACAACATCATTATTGCATCATGACTGCATCATTACAGCATCAACACAGCAGAATCAGTGCGTCGTCACAGCATCATTACTGAATCATCACAACATCATCACACTGTTATCGCAGCGTCATCACAGCATCATCACAACATCATCACAGAATCATCACAGTATAGATGCAGTGATGATGCTGTGATGATGCAGAGTTTATTCAGTTATGACACTGTGATTATGCTTTGATGACGACGCAATGATGCTGTGACGATGCAGTGATTACGCCGCGATTATGCTGTGATGATGCAGTGATAATGATGTGATAATGCTGTGATGGGGATGTGATAACGCTGTGATGATGCAATGCTGATGCAGAAATGCTGTCGTGATTATGATTCTATGATGCTGTAATGATGCTGTGATGATGCAGTGATTATGCAGTAATGATTCTGTGATGAAGCTGAGATTATGTTGTGATTATGCCGTGATGATGCAGTGATTATGCAGTGATGATGCAGTGAGTAAGCAGTAATGACGCAGTGATGATGCTGAGATGGTGCTGTGATGATGCAGTGAGTAAGCAGTAATGACGCTGTGATGATGCTGATATGGTGCTGTGATGATGCAGTGATGATGCAGTGATGACGCTGTAATGATGCAGTGATGATGCTGTGATGACCCTGTCGTGATGCTGTGATGATGCTGACATGACGCTGTGATGACACTGTGATGATGCATTTATGACGCTGTGATTATGTAGCTATGATGCAGTGGTGACTCTGCGATGATTCATTGATGAAGCAGTGATGATGTAGTGATGATACTGTGATGATACTGTGATGACGCTGTTATGATGCAGTGAGTAAGCAGTAATGATGCTGTGATGTTGCTGAGATGATGCTGTGATGATTCCTTGATGGTGCAGTGATGATGCTATGATTATATTTTGATGATGCTGTGATGATTCAGTGATGACACTGCGATGATGCTTTGATGATTCTGTGATGACGCTGTGATGACTCTGTCGTGATGCTCTGATAACGCTGTCGTGATGCTGTGATGATGCAATGATTATGCTGTGATGATGTAGTAATGATGATGTAATGATGCTGAGGTGATGCAGTGATGATGCAATGATGATGCTGTATTGACGCAGTGATGATGCTGTGATGACGCAGAGTTTATGCAGTTATGACAGTGTGATTATGCTTTGATGATGACGCAATGATGATGTGACGATGCAGTGATGATGCTGTGATGATGCTGTGACGATGCAGTGATTAGGCTGCGATGACCCTGTCGTGATGTTGTGATGACGCTGTCGTGATGCTGTGATGATGCTGTGATGACAATATGATGACGTAGTTATGATGCTGTTATGATGCAGTCATTATGCAGTGATGATGCAGATATGAGGCTGTTATGACGCTGTGATGATATTGTGATGATGCTGTGATGACGTTGTGATGACGCAGTGATGATGCTGTGACGATGCTGCGATGATTCTGTGATGACCCTATCGTGATTATGTGATAACACTGTGATGATGCAATGATGATGCTGTGATGACGCAGTGATGATGCAGTGATGGTGATGTGATGATGCAGATATTTTGATGTGATGACACAGTGATTCCGCAGTATTGATACTGTGATGACGCTGAGATGAAGCATTGATGATGCAGTGATGATGATGTGATGATGCAGTGATGATTTGATAATACTGTGACGATGCAGTGATGACGCGGTGATGATGCTGTGATGATGCTGTGGTGATGATGTGATGATGATGTTATGATGATGTGATGATGCTGTGATGACGCTGTGATGATGCAGTGATGATGTTGTGATGACGCAGTGATGATGCTTCGATGATGTATTGATGATGTGAAGATGCTGTGATGACGCAGTGACGATGCTGTGATGATGCTGTGATGACGCTTTGATGACTCTATAGTGATTCTGTGATGATGCTGTAGTGGTACTATGATGATGCTGTGAGGATGCTGCGATGACGCTCTGATGACGCATAATCATGATGTAATGATGCTGTGTTGACGCTGCGATGACACTGTCGTGATGCTGTGATGACACTGTGATGATGCTGTGATGATACTGAGATGGCGTTGTGATGATGCATGGATGATGCAGTGATGACGCAGTAATGATGCTATGATTATGTAGTGATGATGTAGTGATGACGCAGTGATGATGCTCTGATGATGCTGTGATGATGATGTGATGATGCAGTGATGATGATGTGATGATGCAGTGATTCTGCACTAATGATGCTGTGATTATGCTGAGATGATGCTCTGATGATGCAGTGATGATTCTGCGATGATGTTCTCATGATGTTGCTATGATGTGATGGTACTGTGATGATGCAGTGATGACGCAGTGATGATGCTCTGATGAATCTGTGATGACGCTATGATTACACTGCCGTGATGCTCAGATAAAACTGTTGTGATGCTATGATGATGCTGCGATGATGTGATGATGGTGTGATGATGCAATGATTCTGCAGTACTGATACTGTGATGATGCTGAGATTATGCTGTGATGATGCAGTGATGATGATGTGATGATGCTGTGACAATGTAGTGATGATGCAGTGAAGATGCTGTGAGGATACTGTGATGATGCTGTGATGCTGCAGTGATGACGCTGTTGTGATGCTGTGATGATGCTGTGATTACACTGTGATGATGCTTTGATGATGCTGTGATAATGCTGTGATTATGCAGAGATGATGATGTGATGATGCAGGGATGATGATGTGATGATGCTGTGATGACGCGGTCATGACTCTGTGACTATGCAGTGATGATGCTGTGATGACCCTGACGTGATATTGTGATGACGCTGTCGTGATGCTGTGATGATGCTGTGATGACAATATGATGACGTAGTTATGATGCTGTTATGATGCAGTCATTATGCAGTGATGATGCAGATATGAGGCTGTGATGAAGCTGTGATGATATTGTGATGATGCTGTGACGACGCTGTGATGACACAGTGATGATGCTGTGATGATTCTGCGATGACTCTGTGATGACCGCATCGTGATTATGTGATAACGCTGTGATGATGATATGATGATGCAGTGATGGTGATGTGATGATGCAGATATTTTGATGTGATGATGCAGTGATTCCGCAGTATTGATACTGTGATGACGCTGAGATGAAGCATTGATGATGCAGTGATGATGATGTGATGGTGCAGTGATGATTTGATAATGCTGTGACGATGCATTGCTGATACAGTGATGATGCTGTGATGATGCTATGATTATGTTGTGATGATGTAGTGATGAGGCATTTATGACACTGCGATGATGTTGTGATGACTATGTGATGATTCTGTGATGACACTGTGATGACACTTCTGTGATGCTCTGGTAACGCTGTCGTGATGCTGTGATGATGCTGCGATGATGTTGTGATGATTTTGTGATGACGCAATGATGATGCTGTGATGATGCAGTGTTTATGCGGTTATGACGCTGTGATGACCCTGTTATGATGCCTGTATGAAGACGCGATGATGCTGTGAGTATGCAGTGATGATGCTGCGATGATGCAGTGATGACGCTGCGATGATGATATGATGATGCAGTGATGATACTGTGATAACGTTGTGATGACGCAGTGATGATGCAGTGATGATGCTGTAATGATGCAGTGATTATGCAGTAATGATGCTGTAGTGACGCTGCGATTATGCAGTGATGACTCTGTGATGTTGCTGTGGTGACACTGTGTTGAGGCTGTTGTGATGCTCTGATAATGCTGTTGTGATGCTGTGATGATGCTGTGATGATACTGTGATGATGCAGTTACGATGCAGTGATGATGCTGTGATGTTGCTGCGATGACGCTGTGGTGACGATGTGATGATGCAGTGATGATGCAGTTATGATGCAGTGATGATGCAGTTATGACGCTTTAATGACGTTGTGATGATATTGTGATTTTGCTGTGATGACATAGTGATGACACAGTGATTATGCTGTGATGACACTTACATGATGTTGTGATGATGATGTGATGATGCTGTGATGATGCAGTGATGATACTGTGATGACGCTGTGATGATGCAGTGAGTAATTAGTAATGATGGTGAGATGATGCTGAGATGTTGCTGTGAAGTTGCACTGATAATGCAGGGATGATGCTGTGATGATGCTATGATTCTGTTTTGTTGACGCTGCGATGATGATGTGCTGATGTTCTGGTGACACTGCGATGACACAGTGATGGTGCTGTTATGATGCTAATGACGCTCTTATGATGTTGTGATGATGCTGTGATGATGCTGTGATGATGCAGCGATGACGCTGTGATGATGCAATGATGATGATGTGATGATGCTGTGATGATGTAGTGATGACGCAGTGATGATACTGTTATGACGCTGTGGTGGTGTTGTGTTGATGCTATGATTATGCTGTGATGACGCTGTAATGATGCAGTGATGATGCTGTGATGACCCTGTCGTGATGCTGTGATGATGCTGACATGACGCTGTGATGACACTGTGATGATGCATTTATGACGCTGTGATTATGTAATTATGATGCAGTGATGATTCTGCGATGATTCATTGATGATGCAGTGATGATGTAGTGATGATGCTGTGATGATGCAGTGATGATACTGTGATGACGCTGTTATGATGCAGTGAGTAAGCAGTAATGATGCTGTGATGTTGCTGATATTATGCTGTGATGATTCATTGATGATGCAGTGATAATGCTGTGATGATGCTATGATTATATTTTTTTGACGCTGCGATGATAATGTGCTGATGTTCTGGTGACACTGCGATGACACAGTGATGGTGCTGTTATGATGCTAATGGCGCTCTTATGATGTTCTGATGATGCTGTGATTATGCTGTGATGATGCTGTGATGATGCTGCAAGGACATTGTGATGATGCTGTGATGATGCAGTGATGACGCTGCGATGAAGCAATGATGATGATGTGATGATGCTGTGTTGACGCTGTTATTATACAGTGATGATGATGTGATGATGCTGTGATGACGCTGTTATGATGCTGTGATGACGATGTGATGATGCTGTGATGACACTGTGATGATACAGTGATGATGATTTGATGATGCTGTGATGACGCTGTTATGATGCAGTGATGATGCTGTGATGATGCTGTGATGATGCAGTGATGATGATGTGATGATGCTGTGATGACGCTGTTATGATGCAGTGATGATGATGTGATGACGTAGTGATGATGCTGTGATGACGTTATGATCATGGTGTGAGGATGCTGTGATGACACTGTGATGATGACATGATGATGCAGTGATGATACTGTGATGACACTGTGATGATGCAGTGATTATGCAGTAATAATTCTGTGATGACGCTGAGATGATGCTGTGATGATGCAGTGATGATACTGTGATGATGCTGTGATGATGCACTGAATAAGCAATAATGATGCTTTGATGATATTGAGATTATGCTGTGATGATGCTGTGATGATGCTGTGATGACCCTATGATGATGCGGTGATGATGCAGTGATTATGCGTTTATGATGCTGTGATGATATTGTGATGATGCTGTAACGATGCACTGATGACACTTCGAAGATGCTGAGATGATGATTCTGTGATGATGCAGTGATGGTGATGAGATGATGCTGTGATGAATATGGGATGATGCTGTGATGATGCTCTGATGTCGTTCTGATGACGCTGTGACTACGGAATGATGATGCTGTGATGAAGCTCTGATAATGCTGTGATGACACAGTGATGATGTAGTGATGATGTTTTTATGATGATGTGATGATGCAGTGAGTCAGCAGTAATGATGCTGTCATGATGTTGTGATGATGCTGGGATGATGCGGTGATGATGCTGTGATTATGCAGTGATGATGCTGTGATTATGCAGCTATGAAGCTGTGATGATGCTGTGATGACGCAGTGATGATGCTGTGATGACACTGATGATGTTGTGATGATGCTGAGATGATGCAGTGATGATGCTGTGACGATTCTGAGATTATGCTCTGATGACGCTGTGATGATGCAGTGTGTAAGCAGTAATGATGCTGTCATGATGTTGTGATGATGTGGGATGATGATGTGATGACGCAGTGATGATGCTGTGGTGATGCTGTGATGACGCTGCGATACAGCTGTGATGATGCTGTGATGACGCTGTGATGACAATTTATTATGAAGTGATGACTTTGTGATTACGCTGTGATGACACATTCAAGATTATGTGATGATGTGATGATGCAGTGATGATGCTTTCATGATGCAGTGATGATGCTCTGATGTCGCTCTGATGATGCTGTGATGATGCTGTGATGATGCAGTTATGGTACTGTGATGACGCTGTGATGATGCAGTGATTATGTTGTAATGATTCTGTGATGATGCTGTGAGGATGCTGTTATGATGCAGTAATGATGCAGTGATGATTCTGTGATGATGCTGTGATGAAGCAGTGATGATATAGTGATGACGCTGTGATGATGCATTGATGATGCTGTGATGATGCAGTGATTATGCAGTGATGACATTGTGATGACGGTGTGATGATGTTGTGATTATGGTGTGATGATGCAGTGATGATGCTCTGAAGATGCACTGACAATAGTGTGATGACGCTGTGATGATGCAGTGAGTAAGCAGTAAAGATGCTTTGATGATGCTGTTATGATGCTGCAATGATGCTGTGGTTTGCTGTGATGACAATTTGATGACGTAGTGATGATTCTGTCATGACACCATGATGCTGCTCTGGTGCTGCTGTGATGATGCTCTGATTATGCTGTGATGACGCTCTGATGACACAGTCATGATGCTGTGATGACGCTATAATGATGCTGTGATGATGTTTTGATTACGCAGTGATGATGCTGTGGTGATGCAGAGATGATGCAGTGATGATGCAGTGAAGATGCTGTGATGATGTTGTGCTGATACTTTGATGATGCTATGATGATGCTGTGCTGATGCAGTGATGATTCAGTGATGATGTTGTGATGACGCTGTGGTGACGTAGTGATCATGCTTTGATGATTCTCTGATGACGCAATGTAGATGCTGTGATGACGTTGTGATGACGCTTTGATGATGTTGTGATGACACTGATGATACGGTGATAATGATATGATGATGCAGTGATGTCGCTCTGATGATGCTCTGATGATGCTGAGATGATGCAGTGATAATGCAGTGATGATGCAGTGACAATGTTGTGATGATGTTGTGATGATGCTGTGACGACGCAGTGATGACGATGCGATGATGCTGTGATGATGATGTGATTATGCTGTGATAATGCAGCAATTATGGAGTGATGATGCTGTGATGACACTTATTATGTTGTGATGATGCTGTGATGATGCTGCGATGATGCAGTGAGTAAGTAGTAATGATGCTCTGATGATGCTGTGATGATGTTGTGATGATGCTGTGACGATGCAGTGATAACGCTGCCTTGATGCTGTGATGATGATGCTGTTATGACACTGTAATGATGCTCTGATGATGCTGTGATGACGCAGTGAAGATTATGAGATGATGATGTGATGACGCTGCGATGATCATGTGATAATGCAGTGACGATGATGTTATGATGCTCTGATGATGTAGTCATGACGCTGTGATATCTCTCTGATGATGCTGTGATGATGTAGTGATGATACTGTGATGATGTTGTGATGATGCTATGATGATGCTCTTATGATTCTGTTGTGACGCTGTGATGACGCAGTAATGATGCTGTGGTGATTCTGTGATGATACAGTGATAATGCTGTGATGACGCCTTGACTTTGATGATGGATTGATGATGCTGTTATGATGCTGTAATGATGCTCTGATGATGCTGTGATGACACTGTGATGATGCTGCGATGATCATGTGACGATGCAGTGATGACACTGTGATGACGCTGTAACGATGCAGTGATGATAGTGTGATGACGCTATGATAATGCAGTGATTATGCAGTAATGATGCTGTGATGATGCTGCAATGATGTGGTGATGATGCAGTGATTATGCTGTGATGATGCTGTTATAAAACTGTGATGATGTTGTGATGATGATGTGATGATGCTGTGATGATGCACTGATGATGCAGTGATGATACTGTGATGACACTGTGATGATTTACTGATAATGCTGTGATGACGTAGTGTTGACGCTCTGATGACGCAATGATGATGCTGGGATGATGCTGTGATGATGATGTGATGATGCTGTGATGACACTGTTATGATGTTGTGATGATGATGCAGTTATGCTGCTGTGATGATGAAATGATTATGCAGTGATGATGCTGTGATGATGCTGAGATGTTGCAGTGATGATGCTGTGATGACGCTGTTATGACGTAGTGATGATGCCGTGATGATGCAGTGAGTTAGCAGTAATGATGCTGTGATGATGCTGTGATGATGCAGTGAAGATGCAGTGATTATGCAGTGAAGATGCTGTGATGACACTTATGATTTTTTGATGATAATGCAGTTATGATGCTGTGATTATGAAATGATTATGCAGTGATGATGAAGTGATGATGCTGAGATGTTGCAGTGATGAGGCTGTGATGATGCAGTGAGATGATGCTGTGATGATGTTGTGATGATGCTGTGATGATGCAGTGATGATGCAGTGATGACGATGTGATGATGCAGTGATGATGATGTGATGATGCAATGATTATGCAATAATGGTGCTTTGATGATGCTGAGATAATGCAGTGATTATGCAGTGATGATGCACTCATGACGCTGTGATGATTTTTTGATGATGCTCTGATGACGCAGTGATGATGTTGTAATGATGATGTGTTGATGCAGTGATGATGCTGTGATGTCGTTGTGATGATGCTGTTATGACGTTGTGACGATGCTCTGTTGATGCTATGATGATGCAGTGATGATGCAGTAATAACGCTGTGATGACGCTGTGATGATGCAGTGTGTAAGCAGTAATGATACTATGATAATGCTGTGATAATGCGGTGATGATGCAGTGATTATGCCGTGATAATGCTGTCATGACACTGTGATGATGTTGTGATGATGCTGTGATTATTCAGTGATGATGCAGTGATGATGCTGTTATGACGCTGTGATGGCGTAGTAATGATGCTGTGATGACGCAGTGATGATGCTCTGATGATGCTGTGATTATGATGTGATGACGCTTTGATCATGATGTGATGATGCAGTAATTCTGCACTAATGATGCTGTGATTATGCTGAGATGATGCTCTGATCATGCAGTGATGATTCTGCAATGATATTGTGATGATGTTACTATGATGTTGTTATAAATAGCTCAGTCTTCAAAATAGGTTTAAATAAAAAAATAGGATTTATTAAAAGAATAGAAGTAAGCAAACAGCGCTGGGTGCACCGGGAGTTTCCGCTCCACCAGGACTCACACCAGCCACATCAAGTAGCTGATTTTTATACTCCTAGACTAATACATATTCATTACTACTTCTAAAAAAAATAGGTTATTATAATTAGCTTCCGGGGTCCAGTCCCTCCTACTGGAGCATGCGCATCAGTCTCCGGTGGTCCCTCTGGGGGTCTCTAGGGGTCTTTCATGCTGAAGGCTCGTAGTCTTCCTCTCCAAGTTTTTTTCTTGTCCTTCCCCTTTGTACTCCTTTGGCACCGTGTCAAGTTTATAGAGCATCCCCTGCAGGTCTTGTCTCCTAGCCGTCCTTCAGCTTCTTTTTTTTTCCTCTTCTTAATCTCTTGGACACCTGGCCAGATATCAGAGGCCTGCATAGTATTCCATAACAGTCACTAATTGCTATCAGTTATTCTGAGGCTCCCAGACATCAAAGACGTCATACAAACACAAATAGCTTTCTTATTGACACTTCACAAGTAATTAAAACATTCCTCACCAGCCATTCACAGGGACAGCCACACCTATAGCCGCGTTAAGTTAATTTCAAAGAAGACAAAACAACAGAAAAAAAGGCTGTAACTGTTAGAAATAGAAATCCGGAATAACAAAGGCAAACAAGCTCAAGAATTTGAGGAGTATTTTCTGAAGACTTGATAACTTGACTAGAATGAGGGGGAGACTGGGGCACACTGCATCTGTGGTTAAGGAATCAAACTGCCATTGCAGGGCCCCGAAGCAGACAGAAGCAGACAGGGCTGTTCTTTATGGACACGAATTGTTAAAACATTCCTCACAATGTGATGATACTGTGATGATGCAGTGATGACGCTGCAATGATGCTCTGATGAATCTGTGATGACGCTATGATTACGCTGTCGTGATGCTCAGATAACACTGTCGTGATGCTATGATGATGCTGCGATGATGTTGTGATGATGGTGTGATAATGCAATGATTCTGCAGTACTGATACTGTGATGATGATGAGATTATGCTGTGATGATGCTGTGATGATGCAGTGATGATGATGTGATGATGCTGTGACAATGTAGTGATGATGCAGTGAAGATGCTGTGAGGATACTGTGATGATGCTGTGATGCTGCAGTGATGACGCTGCAATCCTGCTGTGATGATGCTGTGATTACGCTGTGATGATGCTGTGGTGATGCTGTGGTAATGCAGTGATGATGATGTGATGATGCAGGGATGATGCTGTGATGATGCTGTGATGATGCTGTGATGACGCTGTGATGATGCAGTGTGTAAGTAGTAATAATGCTGTCATGATGTTGTGATGATGCTGGGATGATGATGTGATGAAGCAGTGATGATGCTGTGGTGATGCAGTTTTGGTACTGTGATGACGTTGTGATGATGTAGTGATTGTGTAGTAATGGTTCTGTGATGATGCTGTGATGATGCTGTGATGATGCAGTAATGATGCAGTGATGACGCAGTGATGATTCTGTGATGATGCTGTGATGATGCAGTGATGATATAGTGATGACGCTGTGATGATGCATTGATGATGCTGTAATGATGCTGTGATGACCCTGTGATGATGCAGTGATGACACTGTGATGGTGGTGTGATGATGTTGTGATGATGCAGTAATGATGATGTGATGATGCAGATATGATGGTGATATGATGCAGTGAATACACCGTGATGACGCTGTGATGATGCAGTGACTAAGCAGTAATGATGCTGCGATGATGCTGTGATTATGCTGTGATGATGAGGTGATGATGCAGTGATGATGCTGTCATGATACTCTAATGATGCTCTGATGATGCAGAGATAATGCAGTGATTTTTCTGTGATGATGTTGTAATGATGCTGTGACGATGAAGTGATGGTGCAGTGATGATGCTGTGATGATGTTGTGATGATGCTGTGAAGATGCAGTGATGACGCTGCGATGATGCTGTGATGATGCTGTGATGATGCTGTGATGACGTTGCGACGACGATATGATGATCCTGTGATTACTCTGTGATGACGTTTCGATGACACTGTTATGATGCTGTGATGATGCAGTGGGGATGCTTTGATGACGCAGTGATGACGCTGTGATGATGCTCTGATGACGCTGTGATGATGCCGTGATGATAGATTGATTATACTGTGATGATGTTGTGATGATGCTGTTATGATGAAATGATGATGATGGGATGATGCAATGATGATGATGTGTTGATGCAGTGATGATACTGGTACGACGCTGTCATAATGCAGTGATTATGCAGTAATGATTCTGTGATAATGCTGAGATGATGCTGTGATGATGTAGTGATGACGCAGTGATGATGCTTTGATGACAATGCCAAGATTCTGTGATGATGCTGTGATGATTCCTTGATGACTCTGTGATGATGCTGTGATAGTGCAGTGATTATGCAGTGTTTATGCTGTGATGATGCTCTGATTATGTTGTGATGATGCTGTGATGATATTGTGATGATGCAGTGATGATGTTGTGATAACACAGTGATGATGCTGTGATGATGTAGTCTGAATGATGTGATGATGCTGTGAAGATGCAGTTCTGTTGCAGTGATGATGCTGTGATGATGATGTGATGATGTGATGATGCTGTGATGATGCTGTAATGATGCTGTATTGATGTTGTGATGATCCAATGATGATGTTGTGATGGCGAAGTGATGATGCTGTGATGATGCAGTGATCATGTAGTGATGATGATGTGATGACGCAGTGATTCTGCAGTAATGATGCAGTGATGATGCTGTGATGATACTGTGATGATGCTGTGATGACGCTGCGATGATGATGTGATGATGCTGTGATGACTGTGATGACGCTCTGATGACACTATTATGATGCTGAGATGATGCAGTGATGATGCAATGATGATGCTGTTATGATGCTGTGATGATGCAATGATGATGCTGTGATGATGCAGTGTTTATGTATTTATGAGACTGTGATGATGTTTTGATTACACAGTGATGATGCTGTGGTAATGCAGTGATCCAAGCGTCATCACAGCATCATCACAGCATCATTACTACATCATCACAGCATCACAACATCATAATCAGAGCATCACAGCATCATCACAGCATCATCACTGCATCATCACAACCACATCAAAGTGTCATCAAAGCGTCATCATAGCAGTATAAGAGCATCACAACAACATCATCGCAGCGTCATCACAGCATGATCACAGCATCATCACTGCATCATCAGAACGTCATCACAGTGTCATCAAACCGTCATCACAGCATCATCAGAGCATCACAACAGCATCATCACCGCATCATCACTGCATCATCACAGCATGATCACTGGGTCATCAGAACATAATCACAGTGTCATAAAACCATCATCACAGTATCATCACAGCATCATCACAGTATCAAGACAACATCATCACTGCATAATCAGTGCATTCTCAATGCATCATCAGAGCTTCAACAAGGCATCACAGTGCCATCACAGTGTCATCACTGCATCATCATAGAGTCATCACAGCATCATCACATCATCATCACAGCATCATCAATGCGTCATCACCACTACATCGTCACAGCATCATCACTGCATCATCACTGTGTCATAACAGCGTCATGACAGCGTCATCAGAGCGTCATCACGTCGTCATCACTGCATCTTCACAGAATCATCAAAGCATCATCGCAGCGTCATCAATGCATCATCACAGCATGATCACAGCATGATCACAGCGTCATCACAGCATCATAACAGCATTATCGTAGCGTCATCACAGCATAATCACAACATCATCACAGCATCATCGCTGCATCATTACAGCATCATCACAGCATCATCACTGCGTCATCACTGCATCATTACTGCATCATCAGAACATTATCATAGTGTCATCAAAGGCTGAACACAGCATCATCACAGCATCACAACAGCTTCATCGCAGCATCATCACTGCATCATCACAGCATCACAACAGCATCATAACAAAATCATCACAGCGTCATCAAAGCGTCATCACAGCGTCATCACAGCATCATCAATGCATCATCACTGCATCATTACATCGTCATCAGAGCATCATCACAGCATCATCAAAGCATCACAGCATCATCAAAGTGTCATCAGAGCATCATCACGGCATCACTACAGCATCATCATATCATAACAATATTATTACAGCATCATCACAGTAGCATCAAAACGTCATCACAGCATCATCACTGCATCATTACTGCATTATTACAACATTATCATAGTGTCATCAAAGCGTCATCACAGCATCATCACAGCATCACAACAGTATCATCGTAGCACCATCACTGATCATCACTGCATCATCACAGCATCATCACTGC
Organism: Clangula hyemalis; assembly: GCA_963989345.1. Next base: position 3,088,840 of record OZ022455.1, on the reverse strand, counting down.
ATCATCACATCATCACAGTGTCATCAAAGCGTCATCAAAGCATTATCACAGCATCATAACATCATGATCACTGCATCATGAAAACGTCATCACAGCATCACCACAGCATCATCACAACATCATCACAGAATCACAGCGTCATCACAGCGTCATCACAGCATCATCACAGCATCATTACTGCATCATCACAACATCATCACAGTGTAATCACAGCATAATCACAGCATAATCAGAACATCACAACAGCATCATCACAGCGTCATCACTGCATCATCAGAACATCCTCACAGCATCATCACAGTGTCATCAATGCATCACCACAGCATCATCGCAACGTCATCACAGCATCATCACAGCGTCATCACAGCGTCATCATCATATCATCACTGCACCATCACTGTGTCATCACAGCATCATCACTGCATCATCACAGCATCACAACAGCATCATCGCAGCATCATCACAGCATCATCAATGCATCACAGCGTCGCCTTCACTGCTTCAGCACAGAATCATCACTGTTTCATCGCAGCGGTATCACTGCATCATCACAGCATGATCACAGCATGATCACAGCACCATCACAACATCATCACAGCATCATCACTGCATCATCACTCCATCATTACAGCGTCATCAGAGCATCATCACAGCATCACGAAAGCATCATCACTGCATCATCACAGCATCGTCACTGCATCATTACAATATCATCGCAGTGTCATCACTGCGTCATCACACAATCCTCAGAGCATCACAGCGTCATCAGAGCGTCATCAAAACATCATCACTGCGTCATGACAGCGTCCTCAAAGCACCATCACAGCGTCATCACAGCTTCATCACGGCGTCATTACAGCATCATTACAGTGTCATCAAAGCGTTATCACAGCGTCATCACAGCATCATCGCAGTGTCATAACACCATCATCACAGCATCATCGCAATATTATTACAGCCTCAACACTGCGTCATAACTGCATCAACACTGCATTATCACTGCATCATCACAGCGTCATCACAGCATAAACACATCATCATAAATGCATCATCACAGCATCATCAATACATCTTCACAGCATCACAGCGTCATCAAAGCATCATCACAGCGTCATCACAATATCATAACAGCATCATCGCACTGTCATCACTGCATCATCATAGCATCATGAAAGCATCACAGCATCATCACAGCGTATTCAGTGTCATCACAGTATCATCACGGCATCATCACTGCATCATCATATAATCATGACAGCATCATAGCTGTATAATCACAGCATCATCACAGCGTCATCACAGCATCATCACTGCATCATCATATAATCATGACCGCATCATAGCTGTATAATCACAGCATCATCAAAGCGTCATCACAGCATCATCACAGCATCATCACATCATCATCTAAGCTTCATAACAGCATCAATACAGCGTCATCTGTGCATCATCACAGCATCATCACAACATCATCACAGCGTCATCACAGCATCATCATTGAATCACGACAGCGTCATTACAGCATCATGACAGCGTCATCACAGCGTCATCAAAGCATCATCACAGCTTCATCAGAGCATCATCACAGCATCATTAGAGCGTCATCACTGCATCATTACATCATCATCAGTGCATCATCAGAGCATCATCACAGCATCATCAGAGCATCATCACAACATCATCACATCATCATGACTGCATCATCACAGCATCATCACTGCGTCATCACAGCGTCATCACAACATCATCACAGTGTCATCAAAGCCTCATCACAGCATCACAACAGCATCATCACAGTGTCATCAAAGCGTCATCACAGCATCATCCCATCACCATTAAAGCATCATCACTGCATCATCACAGCATCATCGAAGCATCACAGTGTAATCAAAGAGTCATCATAGCGTCATCACTGCATCATCACAGTATCATAACTGCATCATCACTACATAAACACTGCATCATCACAGCGTCATAACAGCATAATCACATTGTCATCAAAGCGTCATCACAGCATCATCATCACAGCATCATCAGAGCATCATCAGAGCATCATCCCGGCATCATCACAGCATCACAGCGTCATCAAATTATCATCACTGCATCATCAGAGCATCACCAGAACTTCATCACAGCCTCATCACAGCACCATCACAGCGTTATCACAGCGTCATGAAAGCATCATCACAACATCATCAAAGCACCATCACAGCATCATCACTGCATCATCAAATCATCACCACAGCATCATCACAACAGCATCACCACAGCATCATAACATCATCATTTCTGGTGCCAACGCAGAAATCTTGTTTTTTTTTTGACCATGGGGCACTTTACTCAGCACCTGGCCTGATGGCCGCAGACGGGTCCCTATCTTTTAGGGGAAAAAGGATCCTGGGCCAGGAGCTGGCAAGGCTCATTGAGAGGGCTTTAAACTAGGTAAGAAGGGGGATGGGGCTGAAGCAAGGATTGTTGGGGCTGTGCCAGGGGGAACAATGGCAAGGCCGGAGGATAGGGCAATGGCCCAGCTGAAGTGTATCTACACCAATGCTCTGATGATGCTCTGATGATGCAGTGATGTTGCAGTAGTGACGCTGTGATGACGCTGTGATGATGCAGTGATGAGGCTGTGATGACACTGTGATGATGTTGTGATGATGCAGTAATGGTGCTGTGATGATGAAGTCATGATGCTCTGATTACGAAGTGATGATGCAGTGATGATGCAGTAATGATGCTGTGATGACGTAGCGATAATGTTGTGATGATGCTCTGATGAAGCAGTGATGAAGCCGCGATGATGCTGTGAATAAGCAGTGATGATGCTGTGACGATATTGTGATGATGCTATGATAACGCGGTGATGACGCTGTCGAAATACTGTGATGACGCTGCTGTGATGGCATGATGATGCTGTGATGATGATGTGATGATGCCGTGATGAAGCAGTGATGAAGCTCTTATGATGCTGTGGTGATGCTGTGATGAAGCAGTGATGACCCTGTTGTGATTCTGTGATGATGCTGTGATGATGAACTGATGATGCAGTGATGACGCTGTGATTAAGTAGTGAAGATGATGTGATGATACTGTGATGACGCTGTGATGATGCAGTGAGTAAGCAGTAATGAACCTACGATGATGCTGTGATGATGTTCTGATTATGCGGTTATGATGCAGTGATTATGCAGTGATGATGCTGTCATGACACTTCAATGATGCTGTGATGAGGCAGTGATTATGCAGAAATGATGTTGTGCTGGTGCTGTGATGATGTTTCCGTTACGCAGTAATGGTGCTGTGGTGATGCAGTGATGATGCAGTGACGATGCTGTGATGATGCAGCGATGATGCTGTGATGATGCAGTGACGATGCAGTGATGATTCAGTGATGATTCAGTGATGATGTAGTGATGACGCTGTGGTGACGCAGTGATGATGCTTTGATGATTCTCTGATGATGCAATGTAGATGCTGTGATGATGCTGTGATGACGCTGTGATGGTGATGTGATGATGCTATGATTATGTACCTATGATGCTGTGATCATGCTGTGATGACTCAGTGATGATGCTTTGATGACGCAGTGATGATGCAGTGATGACGCTGTGATGACGCTGTGATGATGCAGTGATCATGTAGTGATGATGAAGTGATGACGCTGTGATATCGCTCTGATGATACTGTGATGATGCAGTGATGATGCTGTGACAGTGCAGTGATTATGCAGTGTTTATGCTGTGATGATGCTCTGATTATGTTGTGATGATGCTGTGATGATGCTGTGATGATTCTCTGATGATGCTGTGATGATGCAGTGATGATGTTGTGATAACGCAGTGATGATGCTGTGATGATTGTGTGATGATGCAGTGATGACGCTGTGATGATACTCTGATGATGGTGTGATGATGCAGTGATGATGATGTGATGATGCTCTAATGATGATGTGATGATGCTGTGATGATATTGTTATGATGCAGTGATGATGTTGTGATAACGCAGTGATGATGCTGCGATGACGCTGTGATGATGCAGTGATCATGAGGTGATGATGCAGTGTGAATGATGTGATGATGCTGTGACGATGCAGTTCTGATGCAGTGATGATGCTGTGCTGATGCAGTGATGATGCTGTGATGACTCAGTGATGATGCCGTGATCATGTAGTGATGATGATGTGATGACGCAGTGATTCTGCAGTAATGATGCTGTAATGATGCTGTGATGATACTGTGATGATGCAGTGATGACTCTGCGATGAAGTTATGATGATGCAGTGATGATACTGTGATGACGCTGTGATGATGCAGTGATTATGCAGTAATGATACTGTAATGATACTGAGATGATGCTGTTATGATGCAGTGGTGATGCATTGATGACGCTGTAATTATGCTGTGATTATGTAGTGATGATGTAGTGAGTACGCTGTGATGACGCAGTGATGATGCTGTGTTGATGCAGTGATGATGCAGTGATGATGTAGTGATGATGCAGTGATGATACTGTTATGACGCTGTCGTGATACTGTGATGACGCTGTGGTGGTGTTGTGATGATGCTGTGATTATGCTGTGATGACGCTGTAATGATGCAGTGATGATGCTGTGATGACCCTGTCGTGATGCTGTGATGATGCTGACATGACGCTGTGATGACACTGTGATGATGCATTTATGACGATGTGATTATGTAGCTATGATGCAGTGATGATTCTGCGATGATTCATTGATGATGCAGTGATGATGTAGTGATGATGCTGTGATGATGCAATGATGATACTGTGATGACGCTGTTATGATGCAGTGAGTAAGCAGTAATGATGCTGTGATGTTGCTGAGATGATGCTGTGATGATTCCTTGATGATGCAGTGATGATGCTGTGATGATGCTATGATTATGTTTTGATGATGCTGTGATGATGCTGTGATGATTCTGTGATGACACTGTGATGACTCTGTCGTGATGCTCTGATAACGCTGTCGTGATGCTGTGATGATGCTGCGATGATGTTGTGATGATGCAATGATTATGCTGTGATGATGTTATGATGCTGAGGTGATGCAGTGATGATGCAATGATGATGCTATATTGACGCAGTGATGATGCTGTGATGATGCAGAGTTTATGCAGTTATGACACTGTGATTATGCTTTGATGACGACGCAATGATGATGTGACGATGCAGTGATGATGCTCTGATGATGCTGTGACGATGCAGTGATTACGCTGCGATGATGACGTGATGATGCTGTGATGATGCAGTGATAATGACGTGATAATGCTGTGATGATGATGTGATGACGCTGTGATGATGCAGTGGTGATTATGTGATGATGTAGTGATGATGATGTGATGACGCACTGATGATGATGTGATGATTCAGTGATTCTGCAGTATTGATACTGTGATGATGCTGAGATGATGCTGTAACGATGCAGTGATGATACAGTGATAATGCTGTGATGATGCTAAGATAATGTGATGATGCTGTGATGATGCAGTTATGAGGCTGCGATGATGCTGTGATGACGATGTGATGATTCTGTGATGACGCTGTGATGATGCTGTCGTGATGGTCTGATAACGTTGTCGTAACGCTGTGACGATGCTGCGATGATGTTGTGATGATTCTGTGACGATGCAATGATGATGCACTGCATGTGATGATGCAGTGATGATGCACTGATGATGCTGTCATGGCGATGTGATGATGCAGTTTTTACGCAGTTATGATGCTGCAATGATGCTGTGCTGATGATGTGATGATGCTGTTATGATGATGTGATGATGCTGTGATGATGCAGTGATGACGCTGTGATGATGTTGTGATGACGCATTCATGATGCTGCGATGATGCTGTGGTGATGATGTGATGATGCTGTTATGACGCAGCTACTATGCTGTTATGATGCTGTGATGACGCTTTGATGACTCTATAGTGATTCTGTGATGATGCTGTAGTGGTACTATGATGATGATGTGATGACGCTGTGACGACACTGTTGTGATTCTGTGATGACGCTGTGATGATGCTGTGACGATACTGAGATGACGTTGTGCTGATGCAGTGATGATGCAGTGATGATGTAGTGAAGACGCAGTAATGATGCTATGATGATGCTGTGATTATGATGTGATGATGCATTGATCATGATGTGATGATGCTGTGATGATGCAGTGATGACACTGTGATGATTTTGTGATGATTTATGATGATGCTGTGATGATGTAGTGATGATGCTGTGATGATGTGATTATGGAGCTATGAAGCTGTGATGAGGCTGTGATGATGCTTTGATGACGCTGTGATGACACAGAGATTATGCTGTGATGACACTTACATGATGTTGTGATGATGATGTGATGATGCTGTGACGATGTAGTGATGATACTGTGATGACGCTGTGATGATGCAGTGAGTAAGTAGTAATGATGGTGAGATGACGCTGAGATATTGCTGTGAAGATGCACTGATAATGCAGTGATGATGCTGTGATCATGCTATGATTATGTTTTTGACGCTGCGATGATGATGTGCTGATGTTGTGGTGACACTGCGATGACACAGTGATGGTACTGAGATTATGCTGTGAAGATGCAGTGATGATGCAGTGATCACAGAATCACAGAATTTCTAGGTTGGAAGAGACCTCAAGATCATCGAGTCCAACCTTTGACCGAACGCTAACAGTCCCCACTAAACCATATCCCTAAGCTCTACATCTAAACGTCTTTTAAAGACTTCCAGGGATGGTGACTCCACCACCTCCCTGGGCAGCCTGTTCCAGTGCCTAACAACCCTTTCAGTAAAGAAGTTCTTCCTAACATGTAACCTAAAACTCCCCTGGCGCAACTTAAGCCCATTCATTCCCCGTCGTTCTGTCACCAGGCACGTGGGAGAACAGGCCAACCCCCACCTCACTACAGCCTCCTTTAAGGTATCTGTAGAGAGCGATAAGGTCGCCCCTGAGCCTCCTCTTCTCCAGGCTGAACAAGCCCAGCTCCTTCAGCCGCTCCTCGTAGGACTTGTTCTCCAGGCCCCTCACCAGCTTCGTCGCCCTCCTCTGGACCCGCTCAAGCACCTCGATGTCCTTCTTGTAGCGAGGGGCCCAAAACTGAACACAGTACTCGAGGTGCGGCCTCACCAGAGCCGAGTACAGAGGGACGATCACCTCCCTAGCCCTGCTGGTCACACTGTTTCTGATACAAGCCAGGATGCCGTTGGCCTTCTTGGCCACCTGAGAACACTGCTGGCTCATATCCAGCCGACTGTCCACCATCACTCCCAGGTCCTTCTCTGCCTGGCAGCTCTCCAACCACTCATCTCCCAGCCTGTAGCTCTGCTTGGGGTTGTTGCGCCCCAGGTGCAGGACCCGGCACTTGGCCTTGTTGAACTTCATACAGTTGACCTCAGCCCATTGGTGCAGCCTATCCAGATCCTCCTGCAGAGCCTTCCTACCCTCGAGCAGATCGACACACGCACCTAACTTGGTGTCATCTGCAAACTTACTGAGGGTGCACTCAATGCCCTCGTCCAGATCATTGATGAAGATATTAAAGAGGACCGGCCCCAGCACCGAGCCCTGGGGGACGCCACTAGTGACTGGCCTCCAACTGGACTTGACTCCATTTACCACGACTCTTTGGGCCCGGCTATCCAGCCAGTTTCTAACCCAACGAAGCGTGCGCCAGTCCAAGTCAAGAGCAGCCAGTTTCTTGAGGAGAATGCTGTGGGAGACGGTGTCAAATGCCTTGCTGAAGTCAAGGTAGACCACATCCACAGCCTTTCCCTCGTCCACCCAGCGCGTCACTTTGTCATAGAAGGAGATCAGGTTTGTCAAGCAGGATCTGCCTTCCATAAACCCATGCTGGCTGGGCCAGATCGCCTGCTTGCCCTGCAAGTGCTGCATGATGACTCTCAAGAGGATCTGCTCCATGAGCTTCCCCGGTACTGAGGTCAAACTGACAGGCCTGTAGTTTCCCGGGTCTGCCCTCCGGCCCTTCTTGTAGATGGGCATCACATTTGCTAGTCGCCAGTCAGCTGAGACCTCCCCCGATAGCCAGGACTGCTGATAAATGATGGACAGGGGCTTGGCCAGCTCCTCTGCCAGTTCTCTCAGTACCCTTGGGTGGATCCCATCCGGCCCCATCGATTTGTGCACATCCAAGTGCCGTAGCAGGTCACCAACCAGTTCTTTGTGGATAGTGAGGGCCACATCCTGCTCCCCATCCCCTTCCACCAGCTCAGGGTACTGGGTATCCAGAGAACAACCGGTATTGCCGCTAAAGACTGAGGCAAAGAAGGCATTGAGCACCTCCGCCTTTTCCTCATCTCTTGTAACTAAGTTTCCCCCTGCATCCAGTAAAGGATGGAGATTCTCCTTAGTCCTCCTTTTTGTGTTGATGTATTTATAAAAACGTTTTTTGTTATCTTTAACGGCAGTAGCCAGATTGAGCTCCAGATGAGCTTTGGCCTTCCTAATTTTGTCCCTACACAGCCTCGCTACATCCTTATAGTCCTCCCTAGTGGCCTGCCCACTTTTCCAAAGATTATAAACCCTCTTTTTTCTCCTAAGCTCAAGCCACAGTTCTCTGTTGAGCCAGGCTGGTCTTCTTCCCTGCTGGCTCATCTTTGGGCACATGGGGACAGACCGCTCCTGCGCCATTAAGATTTCCCTCTTGAAGAACGCCCAGCCTTCCTGGACTCCTCTGCCCTTCAGAACCGCCTCCCAAGGAACTCCACCAACTAGTGTCCTGAGCAGCCCAAAGTCAGCCCTCCGAAAGTCCAATAGAGCTGTTTTACTGGTCCCCTTCCTGGCCTCGCCAAGAATAGTGAACTCCACCATTTCGTGGTCACTCTGCCCAAGACAGCTCCCGACAATCACATCCTCCACCAGTCCTTCTCTGTTTGTGAAGAGAAGGTCTAGCGGGGCACCACCCCTGGTAGGTTCACTAACCAGCTGTGTCAGGAAGCTATCTTCCACGCTCTCCAGAAACCTCCTAGACTGCTTTCTCTGGGCTGTGTTGTGCTTCCAGGATATGTCAGGGAAGTTGAAGTCCCCCACGAGTACAAGTGCTGAAGATTTCGCAACTTCTGTCAGCTGCCTGTAGAACTCCTCATCCGTCTCCTCATCCTGGTTCGGCGGTCTATAGCAGACCCCGACCAGGACACTAGCCTTGTTGTCCCTGCCGATCCTAACCCAAAGGGACTCGACCTTGTCATTCCTAGCCTCGAGTTCTACAACATCAAAAGACTCTCTAATATAGAGAGCCACACCACCACCCCTTCTGTGCTGCCTGTCCCTTCTGAAGAGCTTATAGCCAGGCATTGCAGCACTCCAGTCATGCCTGTGGTCCCACCACGTCTCCGTGATGGCAACCAAGTCGTAGCCTGCCTGCTGCACAATGGCTTCCAGCTCCTCCTGTTTGTTACCCATGCTGCGTGCATTGGTGTAGATGCACTTCAGCTGGGCCATTGCCCTATCCTCCGGCCTTGCCATTGTTCCCCCTGGCACAGCCCCAATAATCCTTGCTTCAGCCCCATCCCCCTTCTTACCTAGTTTAAAGCCCTCTCAATGAGCCCTGCCAGCTCCTGGCCCAGGATCCTTTTTCCCCTAAAAGATAGGGACCCGTCTGCGGCCATCAGGCCAGGTGCTGAGTAAAGTGCCCCATGGTCGAAAAACCCAAGATTTCTGCGTTGGCACCAGCCCCGGAGCCACGTGTTTAACAAGTGGGCTTTCCGTGTCCTCTCTGTACCCCTCCCTGCCACCGTAGGGATGGACGAAAACACCACCTGCACTCCCGCTCCATCCACTAACCGTCCCAGCCCCCTAAAGTCTCTTTTGATAGCCTTCAGGCTTCTCTCTTCAATGTTGTCACTGCCCGCCTGGACTATCAAAAGAGGATAATAATCAGAGGGGCGTACCAGGTTGGGAAGCTTCCTGGCAACGTCCCTGACCCTGGCCCCAAGGAAGCAGCAGACTTCCCTACGGGTAGGGTCAGGCCGACAAATAGGGCCCTCTGTTCCCCTAAGAGTAGAGTCTCCAACAACAATAACCCTCCTGTCTTTCTTGATGGAGGCAGTCCTGAGGCGTGGAGTCGAGCTCCTCGCCCTAGGCATCCTCCTGGGAACACTTGCTACCTCTTCCTCAGCTACTGGTCTGTCAAGCTCCAGGGCCTCAAACCTGTTGCTTAGGGGTACCTGGGAAGGTGGGGCCAGAAGGGGAGGGCATCGCCTGTGACGTCGAGCAGGGACCTGTTTCCATTCCTCCTCAACTCCCAGATCCCCTCCCTCTGCCCGACAGCAGCAGGGCAGAGGGTCCACCCCCATTTGGGGTGTCTCACCCCGGTACCTCTCCTTGAGGCCCTGCAGGGAGTTACTCCACAAGTCTATCTCCTGCTCACACTCCCTGATATCCCTCAGCCTCTCGACCTCCTCCTTGAGCTCCACCACCATGCGGACCAGGTCATCCACCTGCTCACACCTCACGCACGCAGTGTCTCTGCCGCCCGCCGATGGCAACAACAGGCTCAGACACTCCCTGCATCCGGTGACCTGAACTGCTGCATTTTTTAACGGGTAGTCGGTCTGGGTGTGTACCGACTTCCTGGAGAGCGCACTGTGCCTGGTGGAGACCATTATCACCTAGCTAACAGCTGTCGTTAAGAGGTGTTCGTGTGGGCAGGGGGGAGCGCTCTGCCCTTCCTGCTCGCCCTGCCTGCGCGAACTGCCGCGCTAACTGCCGCGCCACTCCCTTCTGACGCGCCACGCCCTGTTTGCCCGTCCTGGTCGCTCGCGCTCCCCAGGGGCAGCTTTTGAACGGCTGGGGAGGGGGCGCTGCTGGCTCCACCTTTGCCTCATCAGCCTCCCTCACGAGGGCTGCCAGGTCCTGGCGGCTCCCTCAAGTACGCTCGATGCCGGAAAATTTAGCCCTGCCTGGCCCGATCCCCCGCTCCGTTGCAGAATGCGTCTGCCCCGGAGCCGATCGCCTCGGCAAATGGCATGCAGTTATGACCGGCAAATGATGATGCAGTTATGACCCTGTGATGACACTGTGATGATGCAGTGATGACACGGTGATGACGGTGTGATGATGTTGTGATTATGGTGTGCTGATGCAGTGATGATGCTCTGATGATGCACTGACAATAGTGTGATGACGCTGTGAGGATGCAGTGAGTAAGCAGTAAAGATGCTTTGATGATGCTGTTATGATGCTGCAATGATGCTGTGATGATGCAGTGATAATACTGTGATGACGCTGTGATGATGCAGTGAGTAAGTAGTAATGATGGTGTGATGATGCTGAGATGTTGCTGTGAAGATGCAGTGATAATGCAGTGATGATGCTGTGATGATGCCATGATTATGTTTTGTTGACACTGCGGTGATGATGTCCTGATGTTCTGGTGACACTGCGATGACACAGTGATGGTGCTGTTATGATGCTAATGACGCTCTTATGATGTTGTGATGATGCTGTGATTATGCTGTGATGATGCAGTGATGATGCTGTGATGATGCTGTAAGGATATTGTGATGATGCTGTGATGATGCAGCGATGACGCTGCGATGATGCAATGATGATGATGAGATGATGCTGTGATGATGCTGTGATGATGCTGAGATGATGCAGTGATGATGCTGTGATGATGCTGAGATGATGCTGTGATGACGCTGTGATGATGCAGTGTGTAAGCAGTAATGATGCTGCCATGATTTTGTGATGATGCTGGGATGATGATGTGATGACACAGTGATGATGCTGTGGTGATGCTGTGATGATGCAGTTATGGTATTGTGATGACGCTGTGATGATGCAGTGATGATGTAGTGATGATGTCGTTATGATGATGTGATGATGCTGTGATGATGCAGTGAGTCAGCAGTAATGATGCTGTCATGATGTTGTGATGATGCTGGCATGATGCGGTGATGATGCTGTGATTATGCAGCTATGAAGCTGTGGTGATGCTGTGATGATGCTGAGATGATGCAGTGATGATGCTGTGATGATGCTGAGATGATGCTGTGATGACGCTGTGATGATGCAGTGTGTAAGCAGTAATGATGCTGTCATGATGTTGTGATGATGTGGGATGATGATGTGATGACGCAGTGATGATGCTGTGGTGATGCTGTTATGACGCTGCGATACAGCTGTGATGATGCTGTGATGACGCTGTGATGGCAATTTGATGATGAAGTGATGACTTTGTGATTACGCCGTGATGACGCATTGAAGATTATGTGATGATGATGTGATGATGCAGTGATGATGCTGTCATGATGCAGTGATGATGCTCTGATGTCTCTCTGATGATGCTGTGATGATGCTGTGATGATGCAGTTATGGTACTGTGATGATGCTATGATGATGCAGTGATTATGTAGTAATGGTTCTGTGATGATGCTGTGATGATGCTGTTATGATGCTGTGATGATGCTGTTATGATGCAGTAATGATGCAGTGATGACGCAGTGATGATTCTGTGATGATGCAGTGATGATATAGTGATGACGCTGTGATGATGCATATTTTCATAGCGACCATGAAGTGGTTGAGTTCAAAATTTACGGTGACAGAAGGAAAGTGCCACCAAAACCTCATCCCTAGATATGGGGAAAGTGGACTTCAGGCTGCTCAGGGAACTAGTCAGCAAGGTCCCCTGGGAAACTGCTCTTGAAGGCCTCGATGTCCACCAGTGCTGGTCATTCTTTAAGCGATGCCTCCTAGAAACACAAGATCAGGCAATTCCTAAATATCGCAAGTCAGGCAGGCGGGGCAGGAGGCCGGCGTGGCTGACCAGGCACATTCTAATGGAGATTAGGCGGAAACAGAGAGTGTTTCGCTACTGGAAGGAGGGCCAGGTGTCATGGAAAGAATACAGGGATGCTGTTCGTGTTTGTAGGGAGAAAATTCGTGTGGCCAAAGCACACCTAGAGTTGAAGCTGGTTGTGTCTGTGAGAGAAAATAAAAAGGGTTTTTTTAGATATGTGAATGGAAAAAGGAGAACTAAAGAATACATAGGGCCGCTCCTTGATAGGGAAGGTCTCCTCACAGACAATGACATAGGCAAAGCAGAGACGCTTAACGCCTTCTTTGCCTCTGTCTTCAATGCCGATGATGGGCTTCGGGACCCAGGGTGCCCTGAGCTGGAGGACCGGGACGGTGGGGATGACAAACTCCCAACCGACCCTGAATGTGTGCGGGATTTGCTACTCCACCTGGATCCCTACAAGTCCATGGGTCCGGATGGGATTCATCCCCGGGTGCTGAAAGAGCTGGCGGACGTCATCGCGGAACCTCTCTCAATTATTTTTCAACGATCCTGGGAATTTGGAGAGGTCCCGGTAGACTGGAAGCTGGCAAATGTTGTGCCGATTTTCAAGAAGGGTCAGAAAGAAGACCCTAGCAATTACAGGCCTGTCAGTCTCACGTCAGTGCCTGGTAAAATCATGGAGAAGATGGTTCTCGAACTTATTGAGGCGCACCTGGGGGACAAAGCAGTCATTGGTCCCAGCCAGCATGGGTTTGTGAAGGGTAGGTCCTGCCTAACTAACCTGATTTCCTTTTATGATAAGATCACCCGTATGGTGGACCAAGGGAAACCAGCTGATGTGATTTTTTTGGACTTCAGCAAGGCTTTTGACACAGTTTCCCATAGGATCCTACTGGACAAAATGTCCACCATACAGCTAAATAAAAACATCATACGATGGGTGAGCAATTGGCTAACGGACAGGGCCCAAAGGGTTATGGTAAATGGGGCTGCGTCAGGCTGGCGGGCGGTCACCAGTGGGGTCCCTCAAGGCTCCATTTTAGGGCCGGTACTTTTCAATATTTTTATAAATGATCTGGATGTAGGAATAGAGGGTATTTTGAGCAAGTTTGCTGATGACACCAAACTTGGAGGAGTTGTGGACTCGAATGAGGGTGGAAAGGCCTTGCAGAGGGATCTGGATAGGCTGGAGAGCTGGGCGATCACCAACCGCATGAAGTTCAATAAGAGCAAGTGCCGGGTCCTGCACCTGGGACGGGGAAACCCTGGCTGCACGTACAGACTGGGCGATGAGACGCTGGAGAGCAGCCTAGAAGAGAGGGATCTGGGGGTCGTGGTAGACAGCAAGTTGAATATGAGCCAGCAGTGTGCCCTGGCAGCCAGGAGGGCCAACCGTGTCCTGGGGTGCATCAAGCACGGCATCGCTAGTAGGTCACGGGAGGTGATTGTCCCGCTCTACTCTGCGCTGGTGCGGCCTCACCTCGAGTACTGTGTGCAGTTCTGAGCACCACAGTATAAAAAGGGCATGAAACTGTTGGAGAGTGTCCAGAGGAGGGCTACGAAGATGGTGAAAGGCCTGGAGGGGAAGACGTACGAGGAACGGCTGAGGTCACTGGGCCTGTTCAGCCTGGAGAAGAGGAGGCTGAGGGGAGACCTCATCACAGTCTACAACTTCCTCGTAAGGGGGTGTTCGAGAGGCAGGAGACCTTTTCTCCATTAACACCAGTGACAGGACCCGCGGGAACGGGGTTAAGCTGAGGCAGGGGAAATTTAGGCTTGACATCAGGAGGGGGTTCTTCACAGAGAGGGTGGTGGCACACTGGAACAGGCTCCCCAGGGAAGTGGTCACTGCACCGAGCCTGTCTGAATTTAAGAAGAGATTGGACTGTGCACTTAGTCACATGATCTGAACTTTTGGGTAGACCTGTGCGGTGTCAAGAGTTGGACTTGATGATCCTTAAGGGTCCCTTCCAACTCAGGATATTCTATGATTCTATGATTCTATATGATGATGCAGTGATTACGCAGTGATGATGATGTGATAACGCAGTGACGATGCTGTCGTGATACTGTGATGATGCTGTGATGCCGCAGTGATGCCGCAGTGATGATGATGTGATGATGCTGTGATAATGATGTGATGATGCAGTGATGATGCAGTGATGATGATATGGTGATGCAGTGATGGTGATGTGATGATGCAGTAATTCTGCAGTAATGATGCTGTGATTATGCTGAGATGATGCTCTGATGATGCAGTGATGATGCTGCGATGATGCTGTGAATATGTTGCTATGATGTGATGATGTTGTGATGATGCAGTGAAGACGCTGTAATGATGCTCTGATGAATCTGTGATGATGGTATGATTACGCTGTCGTGATGCTCAGATACCACTGTCATGATGCTATGATGATGCTGCGATGATGTTGTGATGATGCTGTGATGATGCAATGATGATGATGTGATGATGCTGTGACAATGTAGTGATGATGCAGTGAAGATGCTGTGATGATGCTGTGATGACGCAGTGATGATGATGTGATGGTGCTGGGATGATGATGTGATGATGTGGTGTTGATGCTGCGATGACGCTGTTATGATTCTGTGACGATGCAGTGATGATGCTGTGATGACCCCATTGTGACGTTGTGATGACGCTGTCGTGATGCTGTGATGATGCTGTGATGACAATATGATGACGCAGTTATGATGCTGTTATGATACATTAATTATGCAGTGATGATGCAGATATGAGGCTGTGATGACGCTGTGATGATGCAGTGATGATGATGTGATGAAGCAGTGATGATGCTGTGATGACGCAGTGATGATGATGTGATGATGCTGGGATGATGATGTGATGATTTTGTGATGATGCTTTAATGACGCTTTTATGATTCTGTGACGATGCAGTGATGATGCTGTGATGACCCCATTGTGATGTTGTGATGACGCTGTCGTGATGCTGTGATGATGCTGTGGTGACACTATGATGACGCAGTTATGATGCTGTTATGATGCAGTGATTATGCTGTGATGATGCAGTTATGAGGTTGTGATGACCCTGTGATGATTTTGTTATGATGCTGTGAAGATGCAGTGATGCCGCAGTGATGATGCTGCGATGATGATTTGAAGATGCTGTGATGATGCAGTGATGATGCAGTGATGATGCTGTGAAGGCGCAGTGGCGATGCTTTCATTATGCTGTGATGATGCAGTGATTATGCAGCTATGGTGCTGTGATGATGCTGTGATGATACCGTGATGACGCTGTGATGACAGAGTGATGATGCTGTGATGACACTCTGATGATGTTGTGATGATAATGTGATGATATCGTGATGATGCAGTAAAGATAATGTGATGACGCTGTTATGATGCAGTATTTATGCAGTAAAGATTCTGTGATGTTGAGATGATGCTGTGATGATGCAGTGAAGATGCAGTGATTATGCAGTGAAGATGCTGTGATGACACTTATGATTTTGTGATGATAATGCAGTTATGATGCTGTGATGATGAAATGATTATGCAGTGATAATGAAGTGATGATGCTGAGATGATGCTGTGATGATGTTGTGATGATGCTGTGATGATGCTGTGATGACACATTGATGATGCTGTCATGATGCAGTGATTATGCAGTGATAATGCTTTGATGACGCTGCGCTGATGCAGTGATGACGCAGTTATGATGCAGTGATGATGCAGTGATGATACTGTGATTATGTTGTGATGATGCAGTGAGTAAGCAGTAATGATACTGTGATGATGCTGTAATAATGTGGTGATGATGCAGTGATGATGCTCTGATGACACTGATAATTTTGTGATGATGATGTGATGATGCAGTGATGATGCTAAGATGCTTTTGTGATTATGCTGTGACGACGCAGTGATGATGCTGTGATGATGCTATGATTATGTTTTGATGATTATGTGATGATGCAGTGATCATGCTGCAAAGCTGCTGTGATGATGCTGTAATGGCGCAGTAATGATGCTGTGATTATGCTGTGGTGATGCTATGATTATGTTGTGATGATGCTGTGATGATGCTCTGATGCTGCTGTGATGATGCTGTGATTATGTAGTAATGGTTCTGTGATGATGCTGTGATGATGCTGTTATGATGCAGTAATGATGCAGTGATGACGCAGTGATGATTCTGTGATGATGCTGTGATGATGCAGTGATGATATAGTGATGACGCTGTGATGATGCATTGATGATGCTGTAATGATGCTGTGATGACCCTGTGATGATGCAGTGATGACACTGTGATGGTGGTGTGATGACGTTGTGATGATGCAGTAATGATGATGTGATGATGCAGATATGATGGTGTTATGATGCAGTGAATACACCGTGATGACGCTGTGATGATGCAGTGACTAAGCAGTAATGATGCTACGATGATGCTGTGATTATGCTGTGATGATGAGGTGATGATGCAGTGATTATGCAGTGATGATGCTGTCATGATACTCTAATGATGCTCTGATGATGCAGAGATGATGCAGTGATTTTTCTGTGATGATGTTGTAATGATGCTGTGATGATGCAGTGATGATGATGTGATGATGCAGTGATGATAATGTGATGATGCTGTGATAATGCAGTGATTATGCTGTAATGATATTCTGATGACACTGAGATAATGCTCTGATGCTGTAGTGATGATGCTGTGAAGATGCAGTCAGGACGCAGAGATGATGCTGTGATGACACTGTGATTATGTGGTGATGATGATATGATGATGCTGTGATGATGCTGAGATTATGCAGCTATGACGCTGTGATGACATAGTGATGATGCTGTGATGACACTGTGATGATTATGTCATGATGCAATGATGATGCAGTGGTGATGCTCTGATGATGCTGTAATGATGCTGTGACGATGAAGTGATGGTGCAGTGATGATGCTGTGATGATGTTGTGATGATGCTGTGAAGATGCAGTGATGACGCTGCGATGATGCTGTGATGATGCTGTGATGATGCTGTGATGACGTTGCGACGACGATATGATGATCCTGTGATTACTCTGTGATGACGTTTCGATGACACTGTTATGATGCTGTGATGATGCAGTGGGGATGCTTTGATGACGCAGTGATGACGCTGTGATGATGCTCTGATGACGCTGTGATGATGCCGTGATGATAGATTGATTATACTGTGATGATGTTGTGATGATGCTGTTATGATGAAATGATGATGATGGGATGATGCAATGATGATGATGTGTTGATGCAGTGATGATACTGGTACGACGCTGTCATAATGCAGTGATTATGCAGTAATGATTCTGTGATAATGCTGAGATGATGCTGTGATGATGTAGTGATGACGCAGTGATGATGCTGTGATGATGCAGTGATCATGTAGTGATGATGATGTGATGACGCAGTGATTCTGCAGTAATGATGCAGTGATGATGCAGTGATGATACTGTGATGATGCAGTGATGACGCTGCGATGAAGATATGATGGTGCAGTGATGATGCTGTGATGACGCTGCGATGATGATGTGATGATGCTGTGATGACTGTGATGACGCTCTGATGACACTATTATGATGCTGAGATGATGCAGTGATGATGCAATGATGATGCTGTGATGATGCTGTTATGACGCTGTGATGACGCAGTGATGATGCTGTGATGATGCAGTGTTTATGTAGTTATGAGGCTGTGATGAGGTTTTGATTACACAGTGATGATGCTGTGGTGATGCAGTGATGATGCAGTGATGATGCAGTGATCAAAGCGTCATCACAGCATCATCACAGCATCATTACTACATCATCACAGCATCATAACATCATAATCAGAGCATCACAGCATCATCACAGCATCATCACTGCATCATCACAACCACATCAAAGTGTCATCAAAACGTCATCATAGCATTATAAGAGCATAACAACAGCATCATCGCAGCGTCATCAGAGCATCATCACTGCATCATGAGAACATCATTACAGTGTCATCAAACCGTCATCACAGCATCATCAGAGCATCACAACAGCATCATCACCGCGTCATCACTGCATCATCACAGCATGATCACTGGGTCATCAGAACATAATCACAGTGTCATAAAACCATCATCACAGTATCATCACAGCATCATCACAGTATCAAGACAACATCATCACTGCATAATCAGTGCATTCTCAATGCATCATCAGAGCTTCAACAAGGCATCACAGTGCCATCACAGTGTCATCACTGCATCATCATAGAGTCATCACAGCATCATCACATCATCATCACAGCGTTATCAATGCGTCATAACCACTACATCGTCACAGCACCATCACTGCATCATGACAATATTATCACAGCCTCAACACAGCATCATAACTGCATCAACACTGCATTATCACTGCATCATCACAGCGTCATCAGAGCATAAACACATCATCATAAATTCATTATCACAGCATCATCAATACATCTTCACAGCATCAAAGCGTCATCAAAGCATCATCACAGCATCATCACAATATCATAACAGCATCATCGCAGCGTTATCAATGCATCATCGCAGCGTCATCACTGCATCATCACAGCATCATCACAGCATCATCATAGCATCATGAAAGCATCACAGCATCATCACAGCGTATTCAGTGTCATCACAGTATCATCACGGCATCATCACTGCATCATCATATAATCATGACAGCATCATAGCTGTATAATCACAGCATCATCAAAGCGTCATCACAGCATCATCACTGCATCATCACATCATCATCAAACTTCATCACAGTATCATAACTGCATCATCACTGCATAAACACTACATCAGCACACCATTATCAGAGCATCATCACAGCATCAATACAGCGTCATCTGTGCATCATCACAGCATCATCACAACATCATCACAGCGTCATCACAGCATCATCATTGAATCACGACAGCGTCATCACAGCATCATGACAGCGTCATCACAGCATCATCACTGCATCATATCAGCCTGAGAGCATCATAGCTGTATAATCACAGCATCATCAAATTGTCATAACAGCATCATCACAGCGTCATCACAGCATAATAACATCGTCATCACAGCGTCATCAAAGCATCATCACAGCTTCATCAGAGCATCATCACAGCATCATTAGAGCGTCATCACTGCATCATTACATCATCATCAGTGCATCATCAGAGCATCATCATAGCATCATCAGAGAATCATCATCAGAACATCATCACATCATCATGACTGCATCATCACAGCGTCATCACAGCGTCATCACAACATCATCACAGTGTCATCAAAGCCTCATCACAGCATCACAACAGCATCATCACAGTGTCATCAAAGCAACATCACAGCGTCATCACAGCATCATCCCATCATCATTAAAGCATCATCACTGCATCATCACAGCATCATTGAAGCATCACAGTGTAATCAAAGAGTCATCATAGCGTCATCGCTGCATCATCACAGTATCATAACTTCATCATCACTGCATAAACACTGCATCATCACAGCATCATAACAGCGTCATAACAGCATAATCACATTGTCATCAAAGCGTCATCACAGCATCATCGCAGCATCATCACAGCATCATCAGAGCATCATCCCGGCATCATCACAGCATCACAGCGTCATCAAATTATCATCACTGCATCATCAGAGCATCACCAGAACTTCATCACAGCCTCATCACAGCACCATCACAGCGTTATCACAGCGTCATGAAAGCATCATCACAACATCATCAAAGCGTCATCAGAGCACCATCACAGCATCATCACTGTGTCATCAAATCATCATCACAGCATCATCACAACAGCATCACCACAGCATCATAACATCATCATTTCTGGTGCCAACGCAGAAATCTTGTTTTTTTTTTGACCATGGGGCACTTTACTCAGCACCTGGCCTGATGGCCGCAGACGGGTCCCTATCTTTTAGGGGAAAAAGGATCCTGGGCCAGGAGCTGGCAGGGCTCATTGAGAGGGCTTTAAACTAGGTAAGAAGGGGGATGGGGCTGAAGCAAGGATTATTGGGGCTGTGCCAGGGGGAACAATGACAAGGCCGGAGGTTAGGGCAATGGCCCAGCTGAAGTGTATCTACACCAATGCTCTGATGATGCTGTGATGTTGCAGTAGTGACGCTGTGATGACACTGAGATGTTGCTTTGATGATGCTGCGATGAAGTTCTGGTGATGCTCTGATGATGCAGTGATGATAATTTGATGACGCTATGATGCTGTGATGATGCTGTGATGACGCTGTGATGCACAGCACACATGATCAGAGCATCACAGCATCATCACAGCATCACCATAGTATCATCACAGCATCATCACCGCATCATCACAGCATCATCACAGCGTCCTTACAGTGTCATCACAGTGTCATCATACCTTGTGATGCTGTGATGATGATGATGCGGTGATGATGCAGTGAGGATGCAGTTACGACGCTGTGATGACGCTGTGATGATGCAGTGATGAGGCTGTGATGATGCTGTGATGATGCAGTAATGGTGCTGTGATGATGAAGTCATGATGCTCTGATTACGAAGTGATGATGCAGTGATGATGCAGTAATGATGCTGTGATGACTCTGTGATGATGTAGCGATAATGTTGTGATGATGCTCTGATGAAGAGTGATGAAGCCGCGATGATGCTGTGAATAAGCAGTGATGATGCTGTGATGACTCAGTGATGATGCCGTGATCATGTAGTGATGATGATGTGATGACGCAGTGATTCTGCAGTAATGATGCTGTGATGATGCTGTGATGATACTGTGATGATGCAGTGATGACTCTGCGATGAAGTTATGATGATGCAGTGATGATACTGTGATGACGCTGTGATGATGCAGTGTTTATGCAGTAATGATACTGTAATGATACTGAGATGATGCTGTTATGATGCAGTGGTGATGCATTGATGACGCTGTAATTATGCTGTGATTATGTAGTGATGATGTAGTGAGTACGCTGTGATGACGCAGTGATGATGCTGTGTTGATGCAGTGATGATGCAGTGATGATGTAGTGATGATGCAGTGATGATACTGTTATGACGCTGTCGTGATACTGTGATGACGCTGTGGTGGTGTTGTGATGATGCTGTGATTATGCTGTGATGACGCTGTAATGATGCAGTGATGATGCTGTGATGACCCTGTCGTGATGCTGTGATGATGCTGACATGACGCTGTGATGACACTGTGATGATGCTGAGATGACGCTGTGATTATGTAATTATGATGCAGTGATGATTCTGCGATGATTCATTAATGATGCAGTGATGATGTAGTGATGATGCTGTGATGATGCAATGATGATACTGTGATGACGCTGTTATGATGCAGTGAGTAAGCAGTAATGATGCTGTGATGTTGCTGAGATGATGCTGTGATGATTCCTTGATGATGCAGTGATGATGCTGTGATGATGCTATGATTATGTTTTGATGATGCTGTGATGATGCTGTGATGATTCTGTGATGACACTGTGATGACTCTGTCGTGATGCTCTGATAACGCTGTCGTGATGCTGTGATGATGCTGCGATGATGTTGTGATGATGCAATGATTATGCTGTGATGATGTAGTAATGATGATGTTATGATGCTGAGGTGATGCAGTGATGATGCAATGATGATGCTATATTGACGCAGTGATGATGCTGTGATGATGCAGAGTTTATGCAGTTATGACACTGTGATTATGCTTTGATGACGACGCAATGATGATGTGACGATGCAGTGATAATGCAGTGATGATGCTGTGACGATGCAGTGATTACGCTGCGATGATGACGTGATGATGCTGTGATGATGTAGTGGTAATGACGTGATAATGCTGTGATGATGATGTGATGACGCTGTGATGATGCAGTGGTGATTATGTCATGATGTAGTGATGATGATGTGATGACGCACTGATGATGATGTGATGATTCAGTGATTCTGAATGCACTGATTATGCAGTGATGATGTTGTCTTGATACTGTGATGATGCTGTGATGATACTGTGATGACGGTTTTATGACACTGTGATTATGTTCTGATGACCCAGTGATCATGCTGTGATGATGCAGTGATGACGCGGTGATGATGCTGTTGTGATGCTCTGATGATGCTGTGATGACGGTTTGATGACACTGTAATGATGTTCTGATGATGCAGTGATGATGCAGTGATGATGCTGTGATGACGCTTCGATGATGCTGTTGTGATGCTCTTATAATGCTATGATGACGCTTTGATGACACTTTGATGTGGTTGTGATGATGCAGTGATGATGCTGTGATGATTCTGTGATGCTCTGATTATGATGTTATGATGCTGTGATGATGTAGTAATGATGCTGTGATGATGCTGTGATGACGCTTTGATCACTGCATCATCACTGTATCATCACTGCATCACCACAGCATCATCACTGTGTAATCAAAACCTCATCACAGCCTCATAACTACATAAACACTGCATCATCACAGCATCATCACTGCGTCATCACAGCGTCATAACAGCATCATCACAGCATCATCATTGCATCATCACTGCATCATCTCAGCATCATAATAGTGTCATCAGAGCGTCATCACAGTCATCACAGCATCATCACATCATCATCGCAGTGTCACCACTGCATCATCACAGTATCATCACAGCATCATCACTGCATCATTACTGCAGAATCACTGCGTCATCACATCATCATCACTACATAATCACTGCATCATCACAGCATCATCACTTCGCCATCACAACATCATCATTGGATCATCACAACATCAATACAGCATCATTACAGCATCATCACAGCATCATCACATCATCACATCATCATCACAGCATCATCACTGCAACAGAACTGCATCTTCACAGCATCATCACATCATTCAGACTGCATCATCACACCATCATCACTGTGTTATCACAACATTATCACTGCATCATCACAATATCATCACAGCATCATCACAACATAATCAGAGTATCATCACAGCATAAACACTGCATAATCACTGCACTATCACAGCATCATCACAGAGTCATCAAGGAATCATCACAGCATCATCACAGAATCTTGGCATTGTCATCAAAGCATCATCACTGCGTCATCACTACATCATCACAGCATCATCTCAGCATTTTCACAGAATCATTACTGCATAATCACTGCATTATGACAGCGTCGTACCAGTATCATCACTGCATCATCACATCATCATCATTGCATCATCCCATCATCATCATTTCATCATAACAGCATCATCACAACATCATCACAGTATGATCAATCTATCATCACGGCATCATCACAGCGTCATCATTGCATCATCCCATCATCATCATTTCATCATAACAGCATCATCACAACATCATCACAGTATAATCAATCTATCATCACAGCATCATCACAGCGTCATCAAAGCATCACCACTGCATCATCACAGCATCATAACAGTTTCATCGAAACGTCATCACAGAGTAATCACAGGATCATCATATCGTCGTCGCAACGTCATCACAGCATCATCACAACATCATCACAGCATCATCGCAGCGTCATCACTGCATCTTCACAGCATCATCACAACATCATCACAGCATCATCACATCATCATCACTGCACCATCACTTCATCGTCACAGCATCATTACAGCATCATCAGAGCATCACCACTGCATCATCATTGCATCATGACATAATCATCACAGTGTCATCACAGCATCATCACTATGTCATCACAGCGTCATAGCTGCATAATCTCAGCATGATCACAGCATCATCACAGCATCATCATATCATCATCACCACATAATCACAGTGTCATCACAGCATCATCACTGCGCCATCACTGCATCATCACAGCATCTTCGCATTGTCATCACAGCATCATCTCTGCGTCCTGACTGCATCTTCACAGCATCATCACTACAGTATCAGAGCATTATCTCAGTGTCATCAGAATATCATTACAGCATAATCACTGCATTATCACAGCATCATCACATTATCATCACTGCATCATCACATCATCATCACTGCATCATCACAGCATCGTTACAACATCATCACAGAAAAATCACTGCATCATCTCTGCATCATCAGAGCATCATTAGAGTATCATGACAGCATCATCACTGCATAATCACTGCATCATCACCTCATCATCACAGCATAATCACAGCATCATCGCAGCATCATTACTGCTTAGTCACTGCATCATCACAGCGTCATCACGGTGTATTCACTGCATCATAACACCATCATATCTGCATCATCACATCATCATTACTGCATCATCACAACATCATCACACCACCATCACAGTGTCATCACTGCATCATCACAGGGTCATCACAGCATCATTACAGCATCATCAATGCATCATCACAGCGTCATCACTATATCATCACTGCATCATCACAGCATCATCACAGAATCATCACTGCGTCATCACTGCATCATTACTGCATCATCACAGCATCATCACAGCATCATCACAGAACCATTACTACATAATCACTACATCATCACAGCGTCATCACAGTACCAAAACTGCATCATCACAGCATCATCAGAGCGACATCAGAGCATCATCACTGCATGATGAAAGCATCATCACTGCATCATCACATCATCATCACATGATCTTCAATGCGTCATCACAGCGTAATCACAAAGTCATCACTTCATCATCAAATTGTCATCACAGTGTCATCACAGCTATATCGCAGCGTCATCACAGCATCACCACAGCATCATCACTGCTTCATCACATCATCATCCCAGCATCATCACAACATCATGACAGCATTATTACTACTTACACACTGCATCATCACAGCGTGATCATAGCATCATCTCAGCATCATCACAGCATCATCCCTGCATCATCACCTCATCATCACTGCATTACCACAGCATCACCACAGCATCATCACAGCGTAATCACAGCATTATCACAGCAGGATTGCAGCGTCATCACTGCAGCATCACAGCATCATCACAGTATCCTCACAGCATCTTCACTGCATCATCACTACATTGTCACAGCATCATCACATCATCATCACTGCATCATCACAGCATCATCACAGCATAATCTCATCATCATCACAGTATCAGTACTGCAGAATCATTGCATTATCACACCTTCATCACAACATCATCGCAGCATCATCATAGCATCACGACAGTGTTATCTGAGCATCACGACAGCGTAATCATAGCGTCATCACAGATTCATCAGAGCATCATTGCAGCGTCATCACTGCATCATCACAGTATCATCACATTGTGAGGAATGTTTTAACAATTCGTGTCCATAAAGAACAGCCCTGTCTGCTTCTGTCTGCTTCGGGGCCCTGCAATGGCAGTTTGATTCCTTAACCACAGATGCAGTGTGCCCCAGTCTCCCCCTCATTCTAGTCAAGTTATCAAGTCTTCAGAAAATACTCCTCAAATTCTTGAGCTTGTTTGCCTTTGTTATTCCGGATTTCTATTTCTAACAGTTACAGCCTTTTTTTCTGTTGTTTTGTCTTCTTCGAAATTAACTTAACGCGGCTATAGGTGTGGCTGTCCCTGTGAATGGCTGGTGAGGAATGTTTTAATTACTTGTGAAGTGTCAATAAGAAAGCTATTTGTGTTTGTATGACGTCTTTGATGTCTGGGAGCCTCAGAATAACTGATAGCAATTAGTGACTGTTATGGAATACTATGCAGGCCTCTGATATCTGGCCAGGTGTCCAAGAGATTAAGAAGAGGAAAAAAAAAGAAGCTGAAGGACGGCTAGGAGACAAGACCTGCAGGGGATGCTCTATAAACTTGACACGGTGCCAAAGGAGTACAAAGGGGAAGGACAAGAAAAAAACTTGGAGAGGAAGACTACGAGCCTTCAGCATGAAAGACCCCTAGAGACCCCCAGAGGGACCACCGGAGACTGATGCGCATGCTCCAGTAGGAGGGACTGGACCCCGGAAGCTAATTATAATAACCTATTTTTTTTAGAAGTAGTAATGAATATGTATTAGTCGAGGAGTATAAAAATCAGCTACTTGATGTGGCTGGTGTGCATCCTGGTGGAGCGGAGACTCCCGGTGCACCCAGCGCTGTTTGCTTACTTCTATTCTTTTAATAAATCCTATTTTCTTATTTAAACCTATTTTGAAGACTGAGCTATTTATAACAACATCATAGTAACATCATCACAATATCATTGCAGAATCATCACTGCATGATCAGAGCATCATCTCAGCATAATCACAGCATCATTAGTGCAGAATTACTGCATCATCACATCAAGATTATCATTGCATCATCACAGAATCATCACATCATCGCAGAATCGTCACAGCGTTACGACAAAGTTATCAGACCATCACGACAGCATCATCACAGAGTCATCACAGAATCATCACATCGTCATCACAGCATCATCGCAGCGTCATAACTGCATCATCACAGCATCATCACAACATTATCATAGCATCATCACAGCATTATCACTGTATCATCACTGCATCGTTACAGCATCATCTCAGCATCATCACAGTATCAATACTGCAGAAGCACTGGATCATCACATCATCATCAGTGCGTCATCACATCATCATCACTACATCATCACATCATCACCATTGCATCATCACAGCGTTATCACATCACCATCACAGCATTATCACATCATTATCACTGCATCATCACAGCATCATCGCAGCATCATCACAGCATCATCGCAGCGTAATCACTGCATCGTCACAGCATCATTGCGTCGTCATCAAAGCATAATCACAGTGTCATAACTGAATAAACTCTGCATCATCACAGCATCATCACTGCATCTATACAGCATCATCATTGCATCATCACTGCAGCACCTCAGCATCATAACATCATCATTACTACATCATCACAGCATCATCTTTGCATCATCACAACATCATCGCAGCATCATCACAGCATCACGACAGCGTTATCAGAGCATCACGACAGTCATCACAGCGTCATAACAGAATCATCACACCATAATCACAGCATCATCAGAGCATCATCACTGCGTCATCACAGCGTAATCACTACATCATCACTACATAATCATAGCATAATTACTGTGTCATCACTGCATCATCACTGCACCATCACTGCATCAGCACAGCGTCATCACAGTATCATCACAGCATCATCACAGTGTCATCACAGCATCACGACAGTGTCATCGCAGCGTCATCACAGCATCATCATAGTACCACTACAGCATCATCGCAGAATCACTATAGCGTCATCAGTCATCACAGCATCATCACAGCAACATCCCTGCTTCTTCGCATTTTCATCACAGCATCATCACTGCGTCATCACTTCATAATCACTGCACAATCACTGCATCATCACAGCATCATCTCAGCAATATCACAGCACCATCACCGCATAATCACTTCATCATCACAGCATTATCTCAGTGTCATCAGAGTATCACTACTGCAGAATCACTGCATCATCACTGCATCATCCTATCATCATCACTGCATCATCAAAGCGTCATCACAGAATCATCACAGCATCATCAGAGCATCATCACAGCATCATCACAGCGTCATCATAGCATCATCACAGCGTCATCACAGCGTCGTAAGTGCATCCTCACTGCATCATCACTGCATCACCATCATCACAGCATCACAAGCTGTGATGACACTGTAAGGACGCTGTGATGATGAGGTGATGATGCTGTGATGATACTATGGTGATGCTGTGATGATGCTGTGATGCTCTGATCATGTGTGCTGTGCATCACAGCATCATCACAGCATCATCACAGCATCATAGCGTCATCAAATTATCATCACTGCATCATCAGAGCATCAGCAGAACTTCATCGCAGCATCATCAAAGCAACATCTCAGCGTCACTACTGCATCATCAGAGCATCATCAGAGCATTGGTGTAGATGCACTTCAGCTGGGCCATTGCCCTATCCTCCGGCCTTGCCATTGTTCCCCCTGGCACAGCCCCAACAATACTTGCTTCTGCCCCATCCCTCTTCTTACCTAGTTTAAAGCCCTCTCAATGAGCCCTGCCAGCTCCTGGCCCAGGATCCTTTTTCCCCTAAAAGATAGGGACCCGTCTGCGGCCATCAGGCCAGGTGCTGTTTAAAGTGCCCCATGGTCAAAAAAAACAAGATTTCTGCGTTGGCACCAGAAATGATGATGTTATGATGCTGTCATGATGATTTGATGACACTGTGATGATGCAGTGATGATGCTGTGATGATGCTGTGATGATGCTCTGATGATGCTGTGATGATGCTGCGATGACGCTGTGGCGACAATGTGATTATGCTGTTATGACACTGTGATGATGCAGTGTATATGCAGTGATGATGCAGTTATGATTCTTTGATGATGCAGTGATGATGCAATGATGATGATGTGATGATGCTGTGATGACACTCTGATGATGCAGTGATGATGATTTAATGATGTTGTGATGACGCTGTTATGATGCAGTGATGATGATGTGATGATGCAGTGATGATGCAGTTATGATGCAGTGATGATGCAGTTATGACGCTTTAATGACATTCTGATGATATTGTGATTATGCTGTGATGACATAGTGATGATGCTGTGATGATTCTGTGATGACGCTCTGATGATGTGATGATGCTGTGATATACTGTTATAACACTGTGATGACACTGTGATGATGCTGAGATTATGCTGTGAAGATGCAGTGATGATGCAGTGATCACAGAATCACAGAATTTCTAGGTTGGAAGAGACCTCAAGATCATCGAGTCCAACCTTTGACCTAACGCTAACAGTCCCCACTAAACCATATCCCTAAGCTCTACATCTAAACGTCTTTTAAAGACTTCCAGGGATGGTGACTCCACCACCTCCCTGGGCAGCCTGTTCCAGTGCCTAACAACCCTTTCAGTAAAGAAGTTCTTCCTAACATCTAACCTAAAACTCCCCTGGCGCAACTTTAGCCCATTCCCCCTCGTTCTGTCACCAGGCACGTGGGAGAACAGGCCAACCTCCACCTCACTACAGCCTCCTTTAAGGTATCTGTAGAGAGCGATAAGGTCGCCCCTGAGCCTCCTCTTCTCCAGGCTGAACAAGCCCAGCTCCTTTAGCCGCTCCTCGTAGGACTTGTTCTCCAGGCCCCTCACCAGCTTCGTCGCCCTCCTCTGGACCCGCTCAAGCACCTCGATGTCCTTCTTGTAGCGAGGGGCCCAAAACTGAACACAGTACTCGAGGTGCGGCCTCACTAGAGCCGAGTACAGGGGGATGATCACCTCCCTAGCCCTGCTGGTCACACTGTTTCTGATACAAGCCAGGAAGCCGTTGGCCTTCTTGGCCACCTGAGCACACTGCTGGCTCATATCCAGCCGACTGTCCACCATCACTCCCAGGTCCTTCTCTGCCTGGCAGCTCTCCAACCACTCATCTCCCAGCCTGTAGCTCTGCTTGGGGTTGTTGCGCCCCAGGTGCAGGACCCGGCACTTGGCCTTGTTGAACTTCATACAGTTGACCTCAGCCCATCAGTGCAGCCTATCCAGATCCTCCTGCAGAGCTTTCCTACCCTCGAGCAGATCGACACACGCACCTAACTTGGTGTCATCTGCAAACTTACTGAGGGTGCACTCAATGCCCTCGTCCAGATCAGGGTCGGTTGGGAGTTTGTCATCCCCACTGTCCCGGTCCTCCAGCTCAGGGCACCCTGGGTCCCGAAGCCCATCATCGGCATTGAAGACAGAGGCAAAGAAGGCGTTAAGCGTCTCTGCTTTGCCTATGTCATTGTCTGTGAGGAGACCTTCCCTATCAAGGAGCGGCCCTATGTATTCTTTAGTTCTCCTTTTTCCATTCACATATCTAAAAAAAACCTTTTTATTTTCTCTCACAGACACAGCCAGCTTCTACTCTAGGTGTGCTTTGGCCACACGAATTTTCTCCCTACAAACACGAACAGCATCCCTGTATTCTTTCCATGACACCTGGCCCTCCTTCCAGTAGCGAAACACTCTCTGTTTCTGCCTAATCTCCATTAGAATGTGCCTGGTCAGCCACGCCGGCCTCCTGCCCCGCCTGCCTGACTTGCGATATTTAGGAATTGCCTGATCTTGTGCTTCTAGGAGGCATCGCTTAAAGAATGACCAGCACTGGTGGACATCGAGGCCTTCAAGAGCAGTTTCCCAGGGGACCTTGCTGACTAGTTCCCTGAGCAGTCTGAAGTCCGCTTTCCCCATATCTAGGGATGAGGTTTTGGTGGCACTTTTCCTTCTGTCACCGTAAATTTTGAACTCAACCACTTCATGGTCGCTATGAAAATATGCATCATCACAGCGTCATCACTATATCATCACTGCATCATCACAGAATCATCACTGCGTCATCGCTGCATCATTACTGCATCATAACAGCATCATCACAGCATCATCACAGAACCATTACTACATAATCACTGCATCATCATAGCATCATCACAGTACCATAACTGCATCATCACAGCATCATCACATCATCATAACAACATCATCACTACATCATCACTGCATCATCACAGCGTCATCACAATACCATAACTGCATCATCACAGCATCATCAGAGCGACATCAGAGGATCATCACTGCGTCATGACAGCATCATCACATCACTACATCTCATCACTACATCATCACAACATAATCATAGCATCATCACAGCATCATCACTGTATCATCACTGCATCGTCACAGCATTATCAAATCATCACTGCACCATCACATCATCATCACTACATCATCAATGCTTCATCTCAGCGTCATCACAGTATCAATACTGCGGAATCACTGCATCATCACATCAAAATATCTGCATCATCACATCACCATCACTGCATCATCACTGCATCATCACAGCATCATCAAAGCGTCATCACAGAATCATCACAGCATCATCAGAGCATCATTACAGAAGTATCGCAGCGTCATCACAGCATCATCACAGTGTCATCATAGCATCATCACAGTGTCATCATAGCATCATCACAGCGTCATCTCAGTGTCATCACTGCATAATCACTGCGTCATCAAAGCATCATCACTGCATCATCTGATCATCATCACATTATCGTCACAGCGTCATCACTGCGTCAAAACAGCGTCACCACATCGTCCTCACTGCATCGTCAGAGCATCATCACAACATCATCACAGCATCATCAGATCATCATCACATCATCATCACAGCATCATCACAGCATCATCACAGAATCGTAGCTGCATAATCACAGCATCATCACAGCATCATAATAAGGTCATCACAGCGTTATCACTGCATCATCAAAATATCATCTCAGCATCATCACAGAATCATTAATGCATAATCACTGCATCATCACAGCGTCATCACAGTATCATCACTGCATCATCACATCATCATCACTGCATCATCACAGCGTCATAGCTGCATCATAACAGCATCATCACAATATCCTTGCAGCATCATCACAGCATCATCATAGCATCATTACTGCATCATCACAGCATAATCACAGCATCATCACAACATCATAAGAGCGTCATTAGCATCATAACAGCACCATCACTGTGTCATAGCAGTGTCAGCAGAACATCAGCACATCATCACCGTAGCGTCAACAAAACATAATCATGGCATCATCACAGCATCATCACTGCATTATCAGTGCATCTTCACAGCAACATCTCAGCATCATCACACCATCATTACTACTTACTGCATCATCACAGCGTCATCACAGTATCATCACTGCATCATCACTGCATCATCACATCATCATCACAACGTCATGTAAGTGTCATCACAGCATAATCACTGCGTCATCAAGCATCATCACAGCATCATCATAAATCATCACAAAATCATCAGTGTCATCACAGCATCATCACAGCATTATCACAGAATCATTACTGCATAAACACTGCATCATCACAGCGTTATCACAGTATCATCACTGCATCATTAGAGTATAATCACATCATCATCACAACATCATCAGAGTGCCATCACACTATAATCACTGCGTCATCAGAGCATCATCAAAACATCATCACAGCATCATCACTGTGTCATCAGAGCGTCATCACAGCATAATCACAGCATCATCACAGCAGCATCAGAGCAGCATCATGGTGTCATAACAGAATCATCACTACGTCATCAAATTGTCATCAGAGCAGCCCACAGCATCATCACAGCATCATTGCAGCATCATAACAGCATCATCAAAGCATCTTTACTGCTTACTCATTGCATCCTCACAGCGTCATCACACTATTGTCAGTGCATCATCAGAGCATCATCACTGCATCAGCACACCATAATCACAACATCATCACACCGTCATCACCGTGTCATCACTGCATCATCACAGTGTCATCACAGGGTCATAACTGCATCATCATTTGCCGGTCATAACTGCATGCCATTTGCCGAGGCGATCGGCTCCGGGGCAGACGCATTCTGCAACGGAGCGGGGGATCGGGCCAGGCAGGGCTAAATTTTCCGGCATCGAGCGTACTTGAGGGAGCCGCCAGGACCTGGCAGCCCTCGTGAGGGAGGCTGATGAGGCAAAGGTGGAGCCAGCAGCGCCCCCTCCCCAGCCGTTCAAAAGCTGCCCCTGGGGAGCGCGAGCGACCAGGACGGGCAAACAGGGCGTGGCGCGTCAGAAGGGAGTGGCGCGGCAGTTAGCGCGGCAGTTCGCGCAGGCAGGGCGAGCAGGAAGGGCAGAGCGCTCCCCCCTGCCCACACGAACACCTCTTAATGACAGCTGTTAGCTAGGTGATAATGGTCTCCACCAGGCACAGTGCGCTCTCCAGGAAGTCGGTACACACCCAGACCGACTACCCGTTAAAAAATGCAGCAGTTCAGGTCACCGGATGCAGGGAGTGTCTGAGCCTGTTGTTGCCATCGGCGGGCGGCAGAGACACTGCGTGCGTGAGGTGCGAGCAGGTGGATGACCTGGTCCGCATGGTGGCGGAGCTCAAGGAGGAGGTCGAGAGGCTGAGGGATATCAGGGAGTGTGAGCGGGAGATAGACTTGTGGAGTAACTCCCTGCAGGGCCTCAAGGAGAGGTACCGGGGTGAGACACCCCAAATGGGGGGTGGACCCTCTGCCCTGCTGCTGTCGGGCAGAGGGAGGGGATCTGGGAGTTGAGGAGGAATGGAAACAGGTCCCTGCTCGACGTCACAGGCGATGCCCTCCCCTTCCGGCCCCACCTTCCCAGGTGCCCCTAAGCAACAGGTTTGAGGCCCTGGAGCTTGACAGACCAGTAGCTGAGGAAGAGGTAGCAAGTGTTCCCAGGAGGATGCCTAGGGTGAGGAGGTCGACTCCACGCCTCAGGACTGCCTCCATCAAGAAAGACAGGAGGGTTATTGTTGTTGGAGACTCTACTCTTAGGGGAACAGAGGGCCCTATTTGTCGGCCTGACCCTACCCGTAGGGAAGTCTGCTGCCTCCCTGGGGCCAGGGTCAGGGACGTTGCCAGGAAGCTTCCCAACCTGGTACGCCCCTCTGATTATTATCCTCTTTTGATAGTCCAGGCGGGCAGTGACAACATTGAAGAGAGAAGCCTGAAGGCTATCAAAAGAGACTTTAGGGGGCTGGGACGGTTAGTGGATGGAGCGGGAGTGCAGGTGGTGTTTTCGTCCATCCCTACGGTGGCAGGGAGGGGTACAGAGAGGACACGGAAAGCCCACTTGTTAAACACGTGGCTCCGGGGCTGGTGCCAACGCAGAAATCTTGGGTTTTTCGACCATGGGGCACTTTACTCAGCACCTGGCCTGATGGCCGCAGACGGGTCCCTATCTTTTAGGGGAAAAAGGATCCTGGGCCAGGAGCTGGCAGGGCTCATTGAGAGGGCTTTAAACTAGGTAAGAAGGGGGATGGGGCTGAAGCAAGGATTATTGGGGCTGTGCCAGGGGGAACAATGGCAAGGCCGGAGGATAGGGCAATGGCCCAGCTGAAGTGCATCTACACCAATGCACGCAGCATGGGTAACAAACAGGAGGAGCTGGAAGCCATTGTGCAGCAGGCAGGCTACGACTTGGTTGCCATCACGGAGACGTGGTGGGACCACAGGCATGACTGGAGTGCTGCAATGCCTGGCTATAAGCTCTTCAGAAGGGACAGGCAGCACAGAAGGGGTGGTGGTGTGGCTCTCTATATTAGAGAGTCTTTTGATGTTGTAGAACTCGAGGCTAGGAATGACAAGGTCGAGTCCCTTTGGGTTAGGATCGGCAGGGACAACAAGGCTAGTGTCCTGGTCGGGGTCTGCTATAGACCGCCGAACCAGGATGAGGAGACGGATGAGGAGTTCTACAGGCAGCTGACAGAAGTTGCGAAATCTTCAGCGCTTGTACTCGTGGGGGACTTCAACTTCCCTGACATATCCTGGAAGCACAACACAGCCCAGAGAAAGCAGTCTAGGAGGTTTCTGGAGAGCGTGGAAGATAGCTTCCTGACACAGCTGGTTAGTGAACCTACCAGGGGTGGTGCCCCGCTAGACCTTCTCTTCACAAACAGAGAAGGACTGGTGGAGGATGTGATTGTCGGGAGCTGTCTTGGGCAGAGTGACCACGAAATGGTGGAGTTCACTATTCTTGGCGAGGCCAGGAAGGGGACCAGTAAAACAGCTCTATTGGACTTTCGGAGGGCTGACTTTGGGCTGCTCAGGACACTAGTTGGTGGAGTTCCTTGGGAGGCGGTTCTGAAGGGCAGAGGAGTCCAGGAAGGCTGGGCGTTCTTCAAGAGGGAAATCTTAATGGCGCAGGAGCGGTCTGTCCCCATGTGCCCAAAGATGAGCCAGCAGGGAAGAAGACCAGCCTGGCTCAACAGAGAACTGTGGCTTGAGCTTAGGAGAAAAAAGAGGGTTTATAATCTTTGGAAAAGTGGGCAGGCCACTAGGGAGGACTATAAGGATGTAGCGAGGCTGTGTAGGGACAAAATTAGGAAGGCCAAAGCTCATCTGGAGCTCCATCTGGCTACTGCCGTTAAAGATAACAAAAAACGTTTTTATAAATACATCAACACAAAAAGGAGGACTAAGGAGAATCTCCATCCTTTACTGGATGCGGGGGGAAACTTAGTTACAAGAGATGAGGAAAAGGCGGAGGTGCTCAATGCCTTCTTTGCCTCAGTCTTTAGCGGCAATACCGGTTGTTCTCTGGATACCCAGTACCCTGAGCTGGTGGAAGGGGATGGGGAGCAGGATGTGGCCCTCACTATCCACAAAGAAATGGTTGGTGACCTGCTACGGCACTTGGATGTGCACAAATCGATGGGGCCAGATGGGATCCACCCAAGGGTACTGAGAGAACTGGCAGAGGAGCTGGCCAAGCCCCTGTCCATCATTTATCAGCAGTCCTGGCTATCGGGGGAGGTCCCAGCTGACTGGCGACTAGCAAATGTGACGCCCATCCACAAGAAGGGCCAGAGGGCAGACCCGGGAAACTACAGGCCTGTCAGTTTGACCTCAGTACCGGGGAAGCTCATGGAGCAGATCCTCTTGAGAGTCATCATGCAGCACTTGCAGGGCAAGCAGGCGATCTGGCCCAGCCAGCATGGGTTTATGGAAGGCAGATCCTGCTTGACAAACCTGATCTCCTTCTATGACAAAGCGACGCGCTGGGTGGACGAGGGAAAGGCTGTGGATGTGGTCTACCTTGACTTCAGCAAGGCATTTGACACCGTCTCCCACAGCATTCTCCTCAAGAAACTGGCTGCTCTTGACTTGGACTGGCGCACGCTTCGTTGGGTTAGAAACTGGCTGGATAGCCGGGCCCAAAGAGTCGTGGTAAATGGAGTCAAGTCCAGTTGGAGGCCAGTCACTAGTGGCGTCCCCCAGGGCTCGGTGCTGGGGCCGGTCCTCTTTAATATCTTCATCAATGATCTGGACGAGGGCATTGAGTGCACCCTCAGTAAGTTTGCAGATGACACCAAGTTAGGTGCGTGTGTCGATCTGCTCGAGGGTAGGAAAGCTCTGCAGGAGGATCTGGATAGGCTGCACTGATGGGCTGAGGTCAACTGTATGAAGTTCAACAAGGCCAAGTGCCGGGTCCTGCACCTGGGGCGCAACAACCCCAAGCAGAGCTACAGGCTGGGAGATGAGTGGTTGGAGAGCTGCCAGGCAGAGAAGGACCTGGGAGTGATGGTGGACAGTCGGCTGGATATGAGCCAGCAGTGTGCTCAGGTGGCCAAGAAGGCCAACGGCTTCCTGGCTTGTATCAGAAACAGTGTGACCAGCAGGGCTAGGGAGGTGATCATCCCCCTGTACTCGGCTCTAGTGAGGCCGCACCTCGAGTACTGTGTTCAGTTTTGGGCCCCTCGCTACAAGAAGGACATCGAGGTGCTTGAGCGGGTCCAGAGGAGGGCGACGAAGCTGGTGAGGGGCCTGGAGAACAAGTCCTACGAGGAGCGGCTGAAGGAGCTGGGCTTGTTCAGCCTGGAGAAGAGGAGGCTCAGGGGCGACCTTATCGCTCTCTACAGATACCTTAAAGGAGGCTGTAGTGAGGTGGGGGTTGGCCTGTTCTCCCACGTGCCTGGTGACAGAACGACGGGGAATGAATGGGCTTAAGTTGCGCCAGGGGAGTTTTAGGTTAGATGTTAGGAAGAACTTCTTTACTGAAAGGGTTGTTAGGCACTGGAACAGGCTGCCCAGGGAGGTGGTGGAGTCACCATCCCTGGAAGTCTTTAAAAGACGTTTAGATGTAGAGCTTAGGGATATGGTTTAGTGGGGACTGTTAGCGTTAGGTCAAAGGTTGGACTCGATGATCTTGAGGTCTCTTCCAACCTAGAAATTCTGTGATCACTGCATCATCACTGCATCTTCACAGCATAATCTCAGCATCATCACAGTGTCATCACAGTGTTATAACAGCAATATCACAGCATCATCACATCATCATCAGAGCGTCATCACAGAATCATCACAGCATCATCACTATGTCATCACAGCATAATCACAATATCATCAGAACGTTATTAAAGCGTCATAACTGCATCATCACTGCATCATAACTGCATCATCACAGCATCATCACATCATCACCACAGCGTCATCGCAGAAACATCACAGCATCATCACTGCATCGTAACTGCATCATCACAGCATAATCACAGCATCATCACAACATCATAAGAGCGTCATTAGCATCATCATCGCAGCGTCAAAAACATAATCATAGCATGGTCACAGCATCATCACTGCATTATCAGTGCATCTTCACAGCAACATCTCAGCATCATCTCACCATCATTACTACTTACTCACTGCATCATCACAGCGTCATCACAGTATCATCACTACATCGTCACAGCATCATCACATCAGCATCACAACATCATGTAAGTGTCATCACAGCATAATCTCTGTGTCATCACAGCGTCATCACAGCATCATCACAGCATCATCACAGCTTCATAGCTCCATAATCACATCATCACAGCATCATCACTACATCATCACAGCATCATCATAAATCATCACAAAATCATCACAGTGTCATCACTGCATCATCACAGCATCATCACATCGTGATCAATGCATCATCACATCATAATCACAGCATCATCATAGCATCATTACTGCGTCATCACTACATCATCACTGCATCAGCACAACGTCATCTCAGTATCGTCACAGCATCATCACAGCGTCATCACAGCATCACAACAGTGTCATCGCAGCGTCATCACAGCATCATCATAGTACCACTACAGCATCATCACAGAATCACTATAGAGTCATCAAAGCGTCATCACAGCATCATCACAGCATAGTCACTGCGTCATAACAGCATCATCACATCATCACCACAGCATCATCGCAGCATCATAACTGCGTAAAAACTGCATCATCACAGCATCATTACTACGTCATCAAAGCATCATCACAGCATCATCACAGCATCATCACATTGCCATGACAACATCATCAGTGCATCATCACTGCATCATCACATGCAGTGCATCACAATTGCATCATCACAGAATCATCACAACATCATCGCAGCATCGTCACAGTGTTACGACAACGTTATCAGACCATCACGACAGCATCATCACAGCGTCATCACAATATCATCACAACATCATCACATCATCATCAGAGCATCATCACATCATCATCACTGCATCATCACACCATCATCAGAGTATCATCACAGCGTCATCACTGCATCATCACACAATCATCACAGCATAATCACTGCGTTATCACAACATCATCACTGCATCATCACAGCATCATCAGAGAATCATCACATCATCATCACTGCATCATCACACCATCATCAGAGTATCATCACTGCGTCATCACTGCATCATCACACAATCATCACAGCATCATCACTGCGTTATCACAACATCATCACTGCATCATCACAACATCATCAGAGAATCATCACATCATCATCACAGCGTCATCACAGCATCATCACAGCATCTACATTGCATCATCAGAGAATCATCAAAGCATCATCACTGCGTCACCACAGCGTCATCACTACATCATCACTGAATCATCACTGCATCATCACTGCATCATCACAGCATCATCGCTGCATCATCACAGCATCGTCACTGCATCATCACTGAATCATCACTGCATCACCACAGCACCATTACTGCGTAATCCAAACATCATCACAGCACCAGCACAATATCATTTCTGCATAATCACTGCCTCATCACAGCATCATTGAAGTGTCATGACAGCATCATCACTGCATAATCACTGCATCATAACCGCATAATCACAGCATCATCACAGCATCATCGCAGCATCATTACTGCTTACTCACTGCATCATCACAGCGTCATCACAGTATCATCACATCATCTTCACTACTTAATCACAGCGTCATCACTGCATCATCAGTTCATCATCACAGCATCATCACAGAATCACAACAGGGTCATCACTGCTTCATCACAGCATCACCACAGCATCATAAGAGCTTCATCACTGCTTCATCACGGCATCATCACATCATCATCACAGCATCATCATGCCATCACAGCAGCGTCATCACAGTATTTCGACAGCGTCATCACCGCGTTATCATAGCATCATCACAATATCGTCACAGCATCATCACTGCTTATTCACAGCATCATCGCGGCTTCATCACTGTTTCATCAGAGCATCATCACAACATTATCGCTACATCATCACAGTGTCATCACAGCATCATCACAGCCTCATCACTGCATCATCACAGCGTCATCACAGCGTCACTACTGCAACATCACTGCATCATCAGAGCATCATCAGAGCATTGGTGTAGATACACTTCAGCTGGGCCATTGCCCTATCCTCCGGCCTTGCCATTGTTCCCCCTGGCACAGCCCCAACAATCCTTGCTTCAGCCCCATCCCCCTTCTTACCTAGTTTAAAGCCCTCTCAATGAGCCCTGCCAGCTCCTGGCCCAGGATCCTTTTTCCCCTAAAAGATAGGGACCCGTCTGCGGCCATCAGGCCAGGTGCTGAGTAAAGTGCCCCATGGTCAAAAAAAAACAAGATTTCTGCGTTGGCACCAGAAATGATGATGTTATGATGCTGTGGTGATGCTGTTGTGATGATGCTGTGATGATGATTTGATGACGCTGTGATGATGCTGTGATGGTGCTGTGATGAGGCTGTAATGAAGTTCTGATGATGCTCTGATGATGAAGTGATGACAATTTGATGACGCTGTGATGCTGTGATGATGCCGTGATGATGCTCTGATGATGCTGTGATGATGCTCTGATGATGCTGCGATGATGCTGTGATGACGCTTTGATGACAATGTGATTATGCTGTTATGACGCTGTTATGACGCTGTGATGATGCAGTGTTTATGCATTGATGATGCAGTTATGATACTGTGATGATGCAGTGATGACGCTATGATGACTCTTTGATTACACTGTGATGCTGTGATGATGCTGTGATGATGCAGTGATGATGCTTTAATGGTGATGGGATGACGCTGTGATGACGCAGTGATGATGCTGTGATGATGCAGTCATGATGATGTGATGATGTTGTGATGATGCTCTGATGATGCTGTGATGATGCTCTGATGATGCACTGATGATGATGTAATGATGCTGTGATGACGCTCTAATGATGCTGTGATGATGCTCTGATGAAGCTGTGATGATGCTTTGATGACGCTGTGATGACGATGTTATTATGCTGTGATGACGCTGTGATGATGCTGTTATGACAATTTGATGATGCTGTGATTATGCAGCTATGATGGTCTCAGGATGATATGATGATGCAGTGATGATGCTGTGATGTCGCTGTCATGATGCTGTGATGACGCTGTCGTGATTCAATGATGATGCTGTGATGACGCTGTGATGATGTTGTGATGATGCACAGATGACGCTGTATTGATGCTGCTATGAAGCTTAGATGATGATTAGATGATGCTGTGATGATGCTGTGATGACGCTGTGATGATGCAGTGATGATGCTGTATGACGCTTTGATGATGCTGTGATTATACAGCTATGATGCTGTCATGATTATATGATGATGCAGTGATGATGCCGTGATGATACTGTGATGACACTGAATACGCTGTAATGATGCTCTGATGCTTTCATGATGCTATGATGATGCTGTGATGATGCTGTGATGATGCAGTGATGACGCTGCGATAATGCTGTGATGATGCTGTGATGATGCATTGATAACGGTGCGATGATGGTGCGATGATGTTGTCATGATGCTGTGATGATGCAGTGATGACACTGCGATGATGCTGTTATGATATTGTGATGACGCTGTGATGATGCTTTGATGACGCTGTGATGCTGTGAAGATGTATTGATGATGCTGTGATGATGCATTTATGATGATGTGTTTATGCTGTGATGACGCTGTGATGATGCAGTGATAATGCAGTGTTGATGCAGTTATGACGCTGTGTTGAGGCTGTGATAGTATTGTGATGATGCTGTGATGATGGTGTTATGACACTGTAATGATGCTGTAATGACGCCGTGATGAAGCTGTGATGACGCTGTGATGGTGCTTTGAGGACGCTGTCATGACGCAGTGATGATGTTTTGATGACGCTCTGATGACGCTGTGATGCTCTGATGATTGTGTGATGACGCAGTGATGACACTGCGATGATATTGTAATGATGCAGTGACGATGCTGTGATGATGCAGTGATGATGCTTTGGTGATGCTGTGATGATGCTCTGATGACGCTGTAATGACGGAGTGATGATGCAGTGATGATGCTGTGATGATGTTGTGATGGTGCTGTGATCATGCTGTGATCATGCTGTGATGATGCAGTGATACCGCTGCGATGAAACAGTGAAGATTCTGTGATGATGCAGTGATGGCGACG
Organism: Clangula hyemalis; assembly: GCA_963989345.1. Next base: position 3,046,643 of record OZ022455.1, on the reverse strand, counting down.
CTGTGATGCATTGATGATGCTGTGATGACGCTGCGATGATGTTGTTGTGATGGTCTGATGATGCTGTGATGACGGTTTGATGACACTGTAATGATGTTCTGATGATGCAGTGATGATGCCGTGATGATGCTGTGATGACGCTGCGATGACGCTTTGATCACTGCATTACCACAGCATCATCGCTGTGTAATCAAAACATCATCACAGTCTCATAAATACATAAACACTGCATCATCACAGCATCATCACTGCGTCATTCACAGCGTCATAACAGCATCATCACAGCATCATCATTGCATCATCACTGCATCATCTCAGCATCATAATAGTGTCATCAGAGCATCATCACAGTCATCACAGCATCATCACATCATCATCGCAGCGTCATCACAGCATCATCACTGCATCATCATATCTTCATCGCAGCGTCATCACTGCATCATCACAGTATCATCACAGCATCATCACTGCATCATTACTGCAGAATCACTGCGTCATCACATCATCATCACTACATGATCACTGCATCATCACAGCATCATCACTTCGCCATCACATCATCATTGCATCATCACAACATCAATACAGCATCATTACAGCATCATCACAGCATCATCACATCATCACATCATCATCACAGCATCATCACTGCAACAGAACTGCATCTTCACAGCATCATCACATCATTCAGACTGCATCATCACAGCATCATCACTGTGTTATCACAACATCATCACTGCATCATCACAATATCATTACAGCATCATCACAACATAATCAGAGCATCATCACAGCATAAACACTGCATCATCACTGCACTATCACAGCATCATCACAGAGTCATCAAGGAATCATCACAGCATCATCACAGAATCTTGGCATTGTCATCAAAGCATCATCACTGCGTCATCACTACATCATCACAGCATCATCTCAGCATTTTCACAGAATCATTACTGCATAATCACTGCATTATGACAGCGTCGTACCAGTATCATCACTGCATCATCACATCATCATCATTGCATCATCCCATCATCATCATTTCATCATAACAGCATCATCACAACATCATCACAGTATGATCAATCTATCATCACGGCATCATCACAGCGTCATCAGAGCATCATCACAGCGTCATCACTGCGTCATCAAAGCATCACCACTGCATCATCACAGCATCATAACAGTGTCATCGAAATGTCATCACAGAGTAATCACAGGATCATCATATCGTCGTCGCAACGTCATCACAGCATCATCACAGCATCATCACAGCATCATCGCAGCGTCATCACTGCATCTTCACAGCATCATCACAACATCATCACAGCATCATCACTGCACCATCACTTCATCGTCACAGCATCATTACAACATCATCACAGAAAAATCACTGCATCATCTCTGCATCATCAGAGCATCATTAGAGTATCATGACAGCATCATCACTGCATAATCATCACCTCATCATCACAGCATAATCACAGCATCATCGCAGCATCATTACTGCTTAGTCACTGCATCATCACAGCGTCATCACGGTGTATTCACTGCATCATAACACCATCATATCTGCATCATCACATCATCATTACTGCATCATCACAACATCATCACACCACCATCACAGTGTCATCACTGCATCATCACAGGGTCATCACAGCATCATTACAGCATCATCAATGCATCATCACAGCGTCATCACTATATCATCACTGCATCATCACAGCATCATCACAGAATCATCACTGCGTCATCACTGCATCATTACTGCATCATCACTGCATCATCACAGCGTCATCACAGTACCAAAACTGCATCATCACAGCATCATCAGAGCGACATCAGAGCATCATCACTGCATGATGACAGCATCATCACTGCATCATCACAGCGTCATCACTATATCATCACTGCATCATCACAGCATCATCACAGAATCATCACTTCATCATCAAATTGTCATCACAGCGTCATCACAGCTATATCGCAGCGTCATCACAGCATCACCACAGCATCATCACTGCTTCATCACATCATCATCCCAGCATCATCACAACATCATGACAGCATTATTACTACTTACACACTGCATCATCACAGCGTCATCACAGCATCATCTCAGCATCATCACAGCATCATCCCTGCATCATCACATCATCATCACTGCATTACCACAGCATCACCACAGCATCATCACAGCGTAATCACAGCATCATCACAGCAGGATTGCAGCGTCATCACTGCAGCATCACAGCATCATCACAGTATCCTCACAGCATCTTCACTGCATCATCACTACATTGTCACAGCATCATCACATCATCATCACTGCATCATCACAGCATCATCACAGCATAATCTCATCATCATCACAGTATCAGTACTGCAGAATCATTGCATTATCACACCTTCATCACAACATCATCGCAGCATCATCATAGCATCACGACAGTGTTATCTGAGCATCACGACAGCGTAATCATAGCGTCATCACAGATTCATCAGAGCATCATTGCAGCGTCATCACTGCATCATCACAGTATCATCACATTGTGAGGAATGTTTTAACAATTCGTGTCCATAAAGAACAGCCCTGTCTGCTTCTGTCTGCTTCGGGGCCCTGCAATGGCAGTTTGATTCCTTAACCACAGATGCAGTGTGCCCCAGTCTCCCCCTCATTCTAGTCAAGTTATCAAGTCTTCAGAAAATACTCCTCAAATTCTTGAGCTTGTTTGCCTTTGTTATTCCGGATTTCTATTTCTAACAGTTACAGCCTTTTTTTCTGTTGTTTTGTCTTCTTTGAAATTAACTTAACGCGGCTATAGGTGTGGCTGTCCCTGTGAATGGCTGGTGAGGAATGTTTTAATTACTTGTGAAGTGTCAATAAGAAAGCTATTTGTGTTTGTATGACGTCTTTGATGTCTGGGAGCCTCAGAATAACTGATAGCAATTAGTGACTGTTATGGAATACTATGCAGGCCTCTGATATCTGGCCAGGTGTCCAAGAGATTAAGAAGAGGAAAAAAAAAGAAGCTGAAGGACGGCTAGGAGACAAGACCTGCAGGGGATGCTGTATAAACTTGACACGGTGCCAAAGGAGTACAAAGGGGAAGGACAAGAAAAAAACTTGGAGAGGAAGACTACGAGCCTTCAGCATGAAAGACCCCTAGAGACCCCCAGAGGGACCACCGGAGACTGATGCGCATGCTCCAGTAGGAGGGACTGGACCCCGGAAGCTAATTATAATAACCTATTTTTTTTAGAAGTAGTAATGAATATGTATTAGTCTAGGAGTATAAAAATCAGCTACTTGATGTGGCTGGTGTGAGTCCTGGTGGAGCGGAAACTCCCGGTGCACCCAGCGCTGTTTGCTTACTTCTATTCTTTTAATAAATCCTATTTTCTTATTTAAACCTATTTTGAAGACTGAGCTATTTATAACAACATCATAGTAACATCATCACAATATCATTGCAGAATCATCACTGCATGATCAGAGCATCATCTCAGCATAATCACAGCATCATTAGTGCAGAATTACTGCATCATCACATCATGATCAAAGCGTCATCACATCATAATCACAGCATCATCAGAGCATCATCACTGCGTCATCACAACATCATTACTACGCCATCACAGCGTCATAACAGCATCATCACTGCATCATCACTGAATAATCACAGCACCATCACAACATCATCACAGTGTCATGACAGCATTATCACGGCATAATCACTGCATCATCACCGCATTATCACAGCATTATCATAGTATCATTACTGCTTACACACTGCATCATCACTGCATCATCACAGCATCATCAAAAAATCATCACAGCGTCATCACAGCGTTATTACTGCATCATCTCTGCATCATCATAGCATCAACAGAGCATCGTCACAACGTCATAACAGCATCATCACAACGACATCACAGCATCATCACTGCAACAACACATCATCATTACAACATCATCACTGCGTCATCAGAGCATCATCAAAAAATCATCAGAGCGTCATGAGTGCATCATCACTGCATAATCACTGCATCATCTCAGCATCATCAAAGCACCATTATTGCATAATCATTGCATCATCACATCATCATCACTGCATCAACACTGCATCATCACAGCATCATCTCAGCGTCACCACTGCATCATCACGGCATCATCGCAACATCATCACTGCATCATCACAGCAGCATCACAGCAGCATCACAGCATCATCACAGCAGCAACAGAGCATCATCACAGCATCATCACAACATAATCATAGCATCAGCACAGCGTAATCACAGCATCGTCACTGCGCCATTACAGCATCATCACAGCAGCGTTACAGCATGATCACTGCATCATCACATAATCATCAAAACATAATCATAGCATCAACACAGCATCATCACTGCATAATCATTTCATAATCACAGCATCATAACTGCATTATCATCACAAAATCATAAGTGTCATCACAGCATCTTCACTGCATCATCACAGCATCATCACAGCATCATCACAGCATCATTACTGCTTACTCACTGCATCATCACGGCATCATAACTACGTCATCATATTGTCATCACAGCATCATCACAGCATCACGACAGCGTCATCACAACATCACGTCAGGGTCATCACAGCATCATCACTGCATAGTCACAGAATCATGACCGCGTCATCACAGCATCATCACATCATCATCCCTGCATCATCATCACTGCATCATCACAGCATTATCACAGCATCATCAAAGCATCATCACAGCGTAATCACAGCATCATCACAGCATCACGACAGCGTCATCACTGCAGCATCACAGCATCATCACAGTATCCTCACAGCATCTTCACTGCATCATCACTACATTGTCACAGCATCATCACATCATCATCATTGCATCATCACAGCATAATCTCAGCATCATCACAGTATCAGTACTGCAGAATCATTGCATCATCATACCATCATCACATCATCGCAGCATCATCATAGCATCACAACAGTGTTATCTGAGCATCATGACACTGTAATCATAGCGTCATCACAGATTCATAAGAGCATCATTGCAGCGTCATCACTGCATCATCACAGTATCATCACATCATAGCAACATCATGACAACATCATCGCAGAATCATCACTGCATCATTAGAGCATCATCTCAGCATAATCACAGCATCATTAGTGCAGAATCACTACATCATCACATCATCATCACAGCATCATCAGAGCATCATTACTGCGTCATCACTGCATCATCAATGCATCATCACAACGCCATCTCAGTATCATCACAGCGTCATCACAGCATCACGACAGTGTCATCGCAGCGTCAACACAGAATCATTACATCATGATTATGCGTCATCAGAGCGTCATCGCAGCATCCTCACAGCATCATCATAGTACCACTACAGCGTCATCACAGAATCACTATAGCGTCATCAAAGCGTCATCACAGCATCATCACAGCATCGTCACTGCGTCATCACAGCATCTTCACATCATCACCACATCATCGAAGCATCATCACTGCGTCATCACAACATCATCACTGCATCATCACAGCGTCATCACAGCATCATCACATCATCATAACAGCATCATCACATCGTCATGACAGCATCATCACAGCATCATCACTGCGTCATCACTGCATCGTCACAGTATTATCAAATCATCACTGCACCATCACATCATCATCACTGCATCATCAATGCTTCATCTCAGCGTCATCACAGTATCAATACTGCGGAATCACTGCGTCATCACATCAAAATATCTGCATCATCACATCACCATCACTGCATCATCACTGCGTCATCACAGCATCATCATTGCATCATCACAGTGTTATCACATAATCACGATAGGGTCATCACAGAATCATCGCAGCATCGTCACAGCATCATCACTGCGTCATCACAACATCATCACAGTGTCATCACAGCATCATCACTGCATAATCACTGCATCATCACGGCATAATCACAACATCATCTCAGCTTCATCACAGAATCATTCCTTAATAATCACTGCATCATCACAGCATCATAGAATCATAATCACGACAGAATTTCTGCATCATCACTGCATCATCATAGCGTCATCAAAGCATCATCACTACATCATCAAATTGTCATCACAGCATCATCGTGGCCTCATCACGGCGTCATCACAGCATCATCACTGCATCATCACTGCGTCCTCAAAGCATCATCACTGCATCATCAGATCATCATCACATCATCGACACAGCGTCATCACTGCGTCAACACAGCGTAACCACATTGTCCTCACTGCATGGTCACAGCATCATCACAACATCATCACAGCATCATCGGATCATCATCACAGAATCGTAGCTGCATAATCACAGCATCATAATAAGGTCATCACAGCGTCATCACAGCATCATCACAGCATCTACACTGCATCATCAGAGAATCATCAAAGCATCATAACTGCGTCACCACAGCGTCATCACAACATCATCACTGAATCATCACTGCATCAGCACAGCATCATCATAGCAGCATCAAAGTATCAGCACAACATCATCACAGCATCTTCACTGCATCATCACTGCATCACAGCATCATTACTTCATAATCACTGCATCATCACAGCTTCATCACTGCACCATCACTGCATCATGACATCATCATCACAGCATCATCATGCCATCTAAGCAGCATCATCACAGTATTACGAAGGCATCATCACAGCATTATCATAGCATCATCACAATATCCTCACAGCATCGTCACTGCTTATTCACAGCGTCATCGCAGCTTCATCACTGCTTCATCAGAGCATCATCACAACATTATCGCTGCATCATCACAGTCATCACAGCGTCATCACGTCATTACCGCATCATCACTGCATCATCACTTCGTAATCAGAGCATCATGACTTCATCATCACAGCAACATTACTGCATCATCACTACATCATCACAGCGTCATCATTGCATCATGGCAGCATCATGGCAGCGTCATCACACCGTCATAATTGTATCATCACAGCGTCATCATAGAATCATCACAGCCTCATCACAGCATTATCACAGCATCATCACAGCGGCGTAACTGCATACTCACTGCATCATCACTGACTGCATCACCATCATCACAGCATCACAAGCTGTGATTACACTGTGATGACACTGTAAGGACGCTGTGATGATGCGGTGATGATGCTGTGATGATACTATGGTGATGCTGTGATGATGCTGTGATGCTCTGATCATGTGTGCTGTGCATCACAGCGTCATCACAGCATCATCACAGCGTCATCAAATTATCATCACTGCATCATCAGAGCATCATCAGAGCATTGGTGTAGACGCACTTCAGCTTGGCCATTGCCCTATCCTGTGTGCTGTGCATCACAGCGTCATCACAGCATCATCACGGCATCATAGCGTCATCAAATTATCATCACTGCATCATCAGAGCATCACCAGAACTTCATCGCAGCATCATTCTTACTTAGTTTAAAGCCCTCTCAATGAGCCCTGCCAGCTCCTGGCCCAGGATCCTTTTTCCCCTAAAAGATAGGGACCCGTCTGCGGCCATCAGGCCAGGTGCTGAGTAAAGTGCCCCATGGTCAAAAAAAAAAAAAAAAAAAACAAGATTTCTGCGTTGGCACCAGAAATGATGATGTTATGATGCTGTGGTGATGCTGTTGTGATGATGCTGTGATGATGATTTGATGACACAGTGATGATGCAGTTATGATGCTGTGATGATGCAGTGATGACGCTATGATGACGCTTTGATTACACAGTGATGCTTTGATGATGCTGTGATGACGATGCTATTATGCTTTGATGACGCTGTGATGATGCTGTTATGACAATTTGATGATGCTGTGATTATACAGCTATGATGCTCTCAGGATGATATGATGATGCAGTGATGATGCAGTCATGATGCTGTGATGACGCTGTCGTGATTCAATGATGATGTTGTGATGACGCTGTGATGATGTTGTGATGATGCTGTGATGATGCACAAATGAGGCTGTGTTGATGCTCTGATGATGCTGTGCTGATGTAGTGTTTATGCAGTGATGATGCAGTTATGATACTGCGATGAAGCTTTGATGATGCTGTGATGAAGCTTTGATGATGCTGTGATTACACAGCTATGATGCTTTCATGATTATATGATGATGCAGTGATGATGCTGTGATGACGCTGTTATGGCGCAGTGATGACACTGAATACGCTGTGATGACGCTGTGATGCTTTCATGATGCTATGATGATGCTGTGATGATGCTGTGATGATTCAGTGATGACGCTGCGATGATGCTGTGATGATGCATTGATAACGCTGCGATGATGCTGCGATGATGTTGTCATGATGCTGTGATGATGCTATGATGATGCTGTGATGACTCAGTGATGATGTAGTAATGCTGCTGTGATGACGCTGTGATGATGCTTTGATGACGCTGTGATGCTGTGAACATGTATTGATGATGCTGTGATGATGCATTTATGATGATGTGTTTATGCTGTGATGACGCTGTGATGATGCAGCGATAATGCACTGTTGATGCAGTTATGACGCTGTGGTGAGGCTGTGATAATAGTGTGATGATGCTGTGATGATGGTGTGATGACACTGCGATGATGCTGTGATGATGCTGTGATGACTCTCTGATAACGCTTTGATGACACTGTAATGATGCTGTAATTACGCCGTGATGAAGCTGTGATGACACTGTGATGGTGCTTTGATGACGCTGTGATGACGCAGTGATGATGTTGTGGTGACGCTCTGATGACGCTGTGATACTTTGATGATGCTGTGATGATGGTGTGATGACGCAGTGATGACACTTCGATGATATTGTAATGATGCAGTGATGATGCTGTGATGATGCAGTGGTGATGCTTTGGTGATGCTGTGATGATGCTCTGATGACGCTGTAATGACGGAGTGATGATGCAGTGATGATGCTGTGATGACGTTGTTATGACACTTTGATGATGCTGTGATGCTGTGATGATGTAGGTATGATGCTTTAATGAAGCAGTGATGATGCTGTGATGATGTTGTGATGGTGCTGTGATGATGCACTGATGACACTGTGATGATGCTGTGACGATGTAGTTATGATGACGCATTCATTACACTGTGATGATGCTGTGATGATGCAGTGATGACGCTGTGATGGCGCTGCGATGATGCTTTGATGATGCTTTGATGACACTGTGATGATGTTGTGATGATGCAGTGATGATGCTGTGATGATGCAGTGATGATGCAGTGATGGTGCTACGATGATGCTGTTGTGATGCTGTGATGATGCTGTGATGACGCTTTGATGACACTATGATAATGTTGTGATAATGCAGTAATGATGCAGTGATGGCTCAGTGATGATGCTGTGATGACGCTGTGATCATGTTGTGATGATTCTGTGATGGCACTGTGATGCTTTGTTTAAGCTCTGATGATGCTGTGATGATGCAGTAATGATGTCGTGATGATGCTGTGATGATGCCGTGATGATGCTGTTATTATGCTGTGATCATGTAGTGAAATGATGTGATGATGCTCTGATGATACAGTGATGATGCAGTGATGATCCAGTTATGACGATGTGGTGAGGCTGTGATAATATTGTGATGATGCTGTGATGATGCAGTGATGATGCAGTGATGAGGCAGCGATAAAGCTCTGATGACGCTATTATGATGCTGTGATGATACAATGATGACGCTGAGATTCTTTGGTGATGCTGTGATGATGCTGTGATGATGCAGTGATGATGATGTGATGATGTTGTTATGATGCTGTGATGATGCAGTGATCATTCACTTATCATGCTGTTATGATGCAGTGATGACGCTGCGATGATGCAGTGATGACGATGCGATGATGCTGTGTTGATGCTGTAATGATGATGTGATGACGCTGTGATGACGCACTGATAATGTAGTTATTACGCTGTGATGATTCTGTGATGACGCGCTGATGATGATGTGATGACGCTTTGAAGACACTGTGATGATGTTGTGTTGATGCTGTGATGAAGCTGTGATGACGAGGTGATGGTTCTTTGATGACGCTCTGATGACGCAGTGGTGATGTTGTGATGACGCTGCGATGAGTCTTTGATGATGCTGTGATGGTTTAATGATGCTGTGATGATGCTGCGATGATGCTGTGATGATGGCGTGATGATTCTGTGATGATGCTGTGATGATGCTGTGTTGATGCCGTGATGAAGCTGTGATGACGCTTTGATTACGCTGTGATGTTTTGATGATGCTGTGATGATGCTGTGATGACACTGTAATGATGCAGTTATGATGCATTGATGATGCTGTGATGACGCTTTGATGACGCTGTGATGATTTTGTAATGATGCTGTTGTGATGCTGTGATGATGCAGTGATGCTGCGATGAAGCTGTTGTGATGCTGTGATGATGCTGTGTTGACGCTTTGATGACACTATGATAATGTTCTGATGATGCAGTGATGATGCAGTGATGATGCTGTGATGATGCTGTAATGATGCAGCGATTATGCTGTGATGATGTTGTGATTATGCTGTGATGACGGTACGATAATGCTGTTATGATGCTGTGATGACACTGTGATCGTGCTGTGATGATGCAGTGATGACGCTGCGATGATGCTTTGATGATTCTGTGAAGATGCAGTGATGACGACGTGATGACGCTGTGATGACGCTGTCATGACGCTGTTATGACGCAGTGATGATGCAGTGATGATGCTGTGACGATGTCGTAGTGATGACGCATTGATGACGTTGTGATGATGCTGTGATGATGATGTGATGATGCTGTGATGACTCTATGATGATGCAGTGATGACACTGTGATGGCACTGTGATGCCTTGTTGAAGCTCTGATGATGCATTGATAATGCACTGATTATGCAGTGATGATGTTGTCTTGATACTGTGATGATGCTGTGATGATACTGTGATGATGGTTTTATGACACTGTGATTATGTTCTGATGATGCAGTGATGATGCAGTGATGACGCGGTGATGATGCTGTTGTGATGGTCTGATGATGCTGTGATGACGGTTTGATGACACTGTGATGATGTTCTGATGATGCAGTGATGATGCTGTGATGATGCTGTCATGATGCTTCGATGATGCTGTTGTGATGCTCTGATAATGCTATGATGACGCTTTGATGACACTGTGATGCTGTTGTTGTGATGCAGTGATGACGTTGTGATGATGCTGTGATGCTCTGATGATGATGTTATGATGCTGTGATGATGCAGTAATGATGCTGTGATGGTGCTGTGATGACGCTTTGATTACTGCATCATCACTGCATCATCACTGCATCACCACAGCATCATCACTGCCTAATCAAAACATCATCACAGCATCAGCACAACATCATCACTGCATCATCACAGCATCATTACAGCATCATCACAGTATCATCACTGCATAATCACAGCATCATCACAGCCTCATAACTACATAAACAATGCATCATCACAGCATCATCACTGCGTCATCACAGCGTCAAAACAGCATCATCACAGCATCATCATTGCATCATCACTGCATCATCTCAGCATCATAATAGTGTCATCAGAGCGTCATCACAGTCATCACAGCATCATCACATCATCATCGCAGCGTCATGACATCATCATCACTGCATTATCACAGCATCATCTCAGCATCACAGAATCTTTACTGCATAAATACTGCATCATAACAACGTCATCACATTATCTTCAAAGCATCATCACGGCATCATCACATTATCATCAAAACATCATCAGAGTGTCATCACAGCATCATCACTCCGTCATCACAGCGTCATCACGGTATCATCACAGCATCATCACAGCACCATAGCTGCATAATCACTGCATCATCACAGCATAATGAAAGCATCACCACTGCGCCTTCACAGCATCATCACTGCACCATCACTGCATCATCACTGCACCATCACTGCATCATCACAACATCATCTCAGCATCATCACAGCATCATTACTGCATAATCAATGCATTATCACAGCGTCATCACAGCATCATCACTGCATCATGACATCAGCATCACTGCATCATCCCATCATCTTCACTGCATCATCACAGCATCATCACTGCATCGACACTGCATCATCACAGCGTCATCACTGCTTCATTATATCATCATCACTGCATCATCATAGCGTCATCACAGCATCAACACACCATCATCGCTGCGTCATCACAGCGTCATCACTGCGTCTTCACTGCATCATCAGAGAATCATAACAGAATCATCACTGAATCATCACTGCATCATCACAGCATCATCACAGCATCATCACTGCACCATCACAGCATCATTACAGCATCATCAGATCATCACCACTGCATCATCATTGCATCATGACATCATCATCACAGCATCATCATATCATCATCACAACATAATCACAGTGTCATCACAGCATCATCACTGCGCCATCACTGCATCATCACAGCATCTTCACATTTTCATCACAGCATCATCTCTGCGTCCTCACTGCATCATCACTACAGCATCAGAGCATTATCTCAGTGTCATCAGAGTATCATTACAGCATAATCACTGCATTATCACAGCATCATCACATTATCATCACTATATCATCACATCATCATCACTGCACCATCGCAGCATCATTACAACTTCCTCACAGCAACATCACTGCATCATCTCTGCATCATCAGAGCATCATTAGAGTATCATGACAGCATCATCACTGCATAATCACTGCATCATCACCTCATCGTCACAGCATAATCACAGCATCATCGCAGCATCATTACTGCTGACTCACTGCATCATCACAGCGTCATCACGGTGTCATCACTGCATCATAACACCATCATATCTGCATCATCACATCATCATCACTGCATCATCAATCATAGAATCACAGAATCATAGAATATCCTGAGTTGGAAGTGACCCTTAAGGATCATCTAGTCCAACTCTTGACACCGCACAGGTCTACCCAAAAGTTCAGATTGTGTGACTAAGTGCACAGTCCAATCTCTTCTTAAATTCAGACAGGCTCGGTGCAGTGACCACTTCCCTGGGGAGCCTGTTCCAGTGTGCAACCACCCTCTCTGTGAAGAACCCCCTCCTGATGTCAAGCCTAAATTTCCCCTGCCTCAGCTTAACCCCGTTCCCGCGGGTCCTGTCACTGGTGTTAATGGAGAAAAGGTCTCCTGCCTCTCGACACCCCCTTACGAGGAAGTTGTAGACTGTGATGAGGTCTCCCCTCAGCCTCCTCTTCTCCAGGCTGAACAGGCCCAGTGACCTCAGCCGTTCCTCGTACGTCTTCCCCTCCAGGCCTTTCACCATCTTCGTAGCCCTCCTCTGGACACTCTCCAACAGTTTCATGTCCTTTTTATACTGTGGTGCCCAGAACTGCACACAGTACTCGAGGTGAGGCCGCACCAGTGCAGAGTAGAGCGGGACAATCACCTCCCGTGACCTACTAGCAATGCCGTGCTTGATGTACCCCAGGACACGGTTGGCCCTCCTGGCTGCCAGGGCACACTGCTGGCTCATATTCAACTTGCTGTCTACCACGACCCCCAGATCCCTCTCTTCTAGGCTGCTCTCCAGCGTCTCATCGCCCAGTCTGTACGTGCAGCCAGGGTTTCCCCGTCCCAGGTGCAGGACCCGGCACTTGCTCTTATTGAACTTCATGCGGTTGGTGATCGCCCAGCTCTCCAACCTATCCAGGTCCCTCTGCAAGGCCTTTCCACCCTCATTCGAGTCCACAACTCCTCCAAGTTTGGTGTCATCAGCAAACTTGCTCAAAATACCTTCTATTCCTACATCCAGATCGTTTATAAAAATATTGAAAAGTACCGGCCCTAAAATGGAGCCTTGAGGGACCCCACTGGTGACCGCCCGCCAGCCTGACGCAGCCCCATTTACCATAACCCTTTGGGCCCTGCCCGTTAGCCAATTGCTCACCCATCGTATGATGTTTTTATTTAGCTGTATGGTGGACATTTTGTCCAGTAGGATCCTATGGGAAACCGTGTCAAAAGCCTTGCTGAAGTCCAAAAAAATCACATCAGCTAGTTTCCCTTGGTCCACCATACGGGTGATCTTATCATAAAAGGAAATCAGGTTAGTTAGGCAGGACCTACCCTTCACAAACCCATGCTGGCTGGGACCAATGACTGCTTTGTCCCCCAGGTGCGCCTCAATAAGTTCGAGAACCATCTTCTCCATGATTTTACCAGGCACTGACGTGAGACTGACAGGCCTGTAATTGCTAGGGTCTTCTTTCTGACCCTTCTTGAAAATCGGCACAACATTTGCCAGCTTCCAGTCTACCGGGACCTCTCCAAATTCCCAGGATCGTTGAAAAATAATTGAGAGAGGTTCCACGATGACGTCCGCCAGCTCTTTCAGCACCCGGGGATGAATCCCATCCGGACCCATGGACTTGTAGGGATCCAGGTGGAGTAGCAAATCCCGCACACGTTCAGGGTCGGTTGGGAGTTTGTCATCCCCACCGTCCCGGTCCTCCAGCTCAGGGCACCCTGGGTCCCGAAGCCCATCATCGGCATTGAAGACAGAGGCAAAGAAGGCGTTAAGCGTCTCTGCTTTGCCTATGTCATTGTCTGTGAGGAGACCTTCCCTATCAAGGAGCGGCCCTATGTATTCTTTAGTTCTCCTTTTTCCATTCACATATCTAAAAAAACCCTTTTTATTTTCTCTCACAGACACAGCCAGCTTCAACTCTAGGTGTGTTTTGGCCACACGAATTTTCTCCCTACAAACACGAACAGCATCCCTGTATTCTTTCCATGACACCTGGCCCTCCTTCCAGTAGCGAAACACTCTCTGTTTCCACCTAATCTCCATTAGAATGTTCCTGGTCAGCCACGCCGGCCTCCTGCCCCGCCTGCCTGACTTGCGATATTTAGGAATTGCCTGATCTTGTGCTTCTAGGAGGCATCGCTTAAAGAATGACCAGCACTGGTGGACATCGAGGCCTTCAAGAGCAGTTTCCCAGGGGACCTTGCTGACTAGTTCCCTGAGCAGTCTGAAGTCCGCTTTCCCCATATCTAGGGATGAGGTTTTGGTGGCACTTTTCCTTCTGTCACCGTAAATTTTGAACTCAACCACTTCATGGTCGCTATGAAAATATGCATCATCACAGCGTCATCACTATATCATCACTGCATCATCACAGAATCATCACTGCGTCATCACTGCATCATTACTGCATCATAACAGCATCATCACAGCATCATCACAGAACCATTACTACATAATCACTGCATCATCATAGCATCATCACAGTACCATAACTGCATCATCACAGCATCATCACAGCATCATCAGAGCGACATCAGAGCATCATCACTGCATCATGACAGCATCATAACTGCACCATCACATCATCATCACATAATCTTCAATGTGTCATCACAGCGTAATCACAAAGTCATCACTTCATCATCAAATTGCCATCACAGCGTCATCACAGCATCATCACAGCTGTATCGCAGCATCATCACAGCATCACCACAGCATCATCACTGTGTCATCACATCATCATCCCAGCATCATCACAAAATCATGGCAGCATCATTACTGCTTACACACTGCATCATCACAGCGTCATCACAGCATCATCTCAGCATCATCACAGCATCATCACTGCATCATCTCAGCATCATCACAGCATCATCACAGCTTCATAGCTGCATAATCACAGCATCATCACTGCATCATCCCAGCATCATCACAACATCATGACAGCATCATTACTGCTGACTCACTGCATCATCACAGCATCAAAACATCATCATAACATCATCACTACATCATCACTGCATCATCACAGCTTTATCACAGTATCATCACTGCATCATCAGAGAATAATCACATCATCATCACAACATCATCAGAGTGCCATCACAGTATCATCACTGCGTCATCAGAGCATCATGAAAACATCATCACAGCATCATCATAGCGTTATCACAGCATCATCACTGTGTCATCAGAGCATCATCACAGCATAATCACAGCATCATCACAACAGCATCAGAGCAGCATCATGGCGTCGTGACAGAATCATCACTATGTCATAAAATTGTCATCACAGCAGCCCACAGCGTCATCACAGCATCATTGCAGCATCATAACAGCATCATCAAAGCTTCTTCACTGCTTACTCACTGCATCATCACAGCGTCATCACACTATTGTCAGTGCATCATCAGAGCATCGTCACTGCATCATCACACCATAATCACAACATCATCACAACGTCATCAGTGTCATCACTGCATCATCACAGCATCATTACAGCATAATCAATGCATCATCACAGCGTCATCACTATATCATCACTGCATCATCACAGAATCATCACTGCGTCATCACAGCGTAATCACAAAGTCATCACTTCATCATCAAATTGTCATCACAGCGTCATCACAGCATCATCACAGCTGTATCGCAACCTTATCACAGCATCACCACAGCATCATCACTGCTTCATCACATCATCATACCAGCATCATCACAATATCATGACAGCATCATTACTGCTTACACACTGCATCATCACAGCGTCATCACAGCATCATCTCAGCATCATCACAACATCATCACTGGCATCACGTCATCATCACTGCATCATAACAGCGTCATCACAGCATCATCTCATCATCATCATTGCATCACCGCAGCGTCATCGCTGCATCATCAAAGCATCATCACAATATCCTTGCAGCATCATCACAGCATCATCACAGCATCATTACTGCATCATCACAGCATAATCACAGCATCATCACAACATCATAAGAGCGTCATTAGCATCATAACAGCACCATCACTGTGTCATCGCAGTGTCACCAGAACATGAGCACATCATCACCGCAGCGTCAACAAAACATAATCATGGCATCATCACAGCATCATCACTGCATTATCACTGCATCTTCACAGCAACATCTCAGCATCATCACACCATCATTACTACTTACTCACTGCATCATCACAGCGTCATCACAACATCATGTAAGTGTCATCACAGCATAATCACTGTGTCATCACAGCATCATCACAGCATCATCATAAATCATCACAAAATCATCACAGTGTCATCACAGCATCATCACAGCATCATTGCAGCATCATAACAGCATCATCAAAGCATCTTTACTGCTTACTCACTGCATCCTCACAGCGTCATCACACTATTGTCAGTGCATCATCAGAGCATCATCACTGCATCAGCACACCATAATCACAACATCATCACACCGTCATCAGTGTCATCACTGCATCATCACAGTGTCATCACAGGGTCATAACTGCATCATCATTTGCCGGTCATAACTGCATGCCATTTGCCGAGGCGATCGGCTCCGGGGCAGACGCATTCTGCAGCGGAGCGGGGGATCGAGCCAGGCAGGGCTAAATTTTCCGGCATCGAGCGTACTTGAGGGAGCCGCCAGGACCTGGCAGCCCTCGTGAGGGAGGCTGATGAGGCAAAGGTGGAGCCAGCAGCGCCCCCTCCCCAGCCGTTCAAAAGCTGCCCCTGGGGAGCGCGAGCGACCAGGACGGGCAAACAGGGCGTGGCGCATCAGAAGGGAGTGGCGCGGCAGTTAGCGCGGCAGTTCGCGCAGGCAGGGCGAGCAGGAAGGGCAGAGCGCTCCCCCCCGCCCACACGAACACCTCTTAACGACAGCCGTTAGCTAGGTGATAATGGTCTCCACCAGGCACGGTGCGCTCTCCAGGAAGTCGGTACACACCCAGACCGACTACCCGTTAAAAAATGCAGCAGTTCAGGTCACCGGATGCAGGGAGTGTCTGAGCCTGTTGTTGCCATCGGCGGGCGGCAGAGACACTGCGTGTGTGAGGTGCGAGCAGGTGGATGACCTGGTCCGCATGGTGGCGGAGCTCAAGGAGGAGGTCGAGAGGCTGAGGGATATCAGGGAGTGTGAGCGGGAGATAGACTTGTGGAGTAACTCCCTGCAGGGCCTCAAGGAGAGGTACCGGGGTGAGACACCCCAAATGGGGGTGGACCCTCTGCCCTGCTGCTGTCGGGCAGAGGGAGGGGATCTGGGAGTTGAGGAGGAATGGAAACAGGTCCCTGCTCGACGTCACAGGCGATGCCCTCCCCTTCCGGCCCCACCTTCCCAGGTGCCCCTAAGCAACAGGTTTGAGGCCCTGGAGCTTGACAGACCAGTAGCTGAGGAAGAGGTAGCAAGTGTTCCCAGGAGGATGCCTAGGGTGAGGAGGTCGACTCCACGCCTCAGGACTGCCTCCATCAAGAAAGACAGGAGGGTTATTGTTGTTGGAGACTCTACTCTTAGGGGAACAGAGGGCCCTATTTGTCGGCCTGACCCTACCCGTAGGGAAGTCTGCTGCCTCCCTGGGGCCAGGGTCAGGGACGTTGCCAGGAAGCTTCCCAACCTGGTACGCCCCTCTGATTATTATCCTCTTTTGATAGTCCAGGCGGGCAGTGACAACATTGAAGAGAGAAGCCTGAAGGCTATCAAAAGAGACTTTAGGGGGCTGGGACGGTTAGTGGATGGAGCGGGAGTGCAGGTGGTGTTTTCGTCCATCCCTACGGTGGCAGGGAGGGGTACAGAGAGGACACGGAAAGCCCACTTGTTAAACACGTGGCTCCGGGGCTGGTGCCAACGCAGAAATCTTGGGTTTTTCGACCATGGGGCACTTTACTCAGCACCTGGCCTGATGGCCGCAGACGGGTCCCTATCTTTTAGGGGAAAAAGGATCCTGGGCCAGGAGCTGGCAGGGCTCATTGAGAGGGCTTTAAACTAGGTAAGAAGGGGGATGGGGCTGAAGCAAGGATTATTGGGGCTGTGCCAGGGGGAACAATGGCAAGGCCGGAGGATAGGGCAATGGCCCAGCTGAAGTGTATCTACACCAATGCACGCAGCATGGGTAACAAACAGGAGGAGCTGGAAGCCATCGTGCAGCAGGCAGGCTACGACTTGGTTGCCATCACGGAGACGTGGTGGGACCACAGTCATGACTGGAGTGCTGCAATGCCTGGCTATAAGCTCTTCAGAAGGGACAGGCAGCACAGAAGGGGTGGTGGTGTGGCTCTCTATATTAGAGAGTCTTTTGATGTTGTAGAACTCGAGGCTAGGAATGACAAGGTCGAGTCCCTTTGGGTTAGGATCGGCAGGGACAACAAGGCTAGTGTCCTGGTCGGGGTCTGCTATAGACCACCGAACCAGGATGAGGAGACGGATGAGGAGTTCTACAGGCAGATGACAGAAGTTGCGAAATCTTCAGCGCTTGTACTCGTGGGGGACTTCAACTTCCCTGACATATCCTGGAAGCACAACACAGCCCAGAGAAAGCAGTCTAGGAGGTTTCTGGAGAGCGTGGAAGATAGCTTCCTGACACAGCTGGTTAGTGAACCTACCGGGGTGGTGCCCCGCTAGACCTTCTCTTCACAAACAGAGAAGGACTGGTGGAGGATGTGATTGTCGGGAGCTGTCTTGGGCAGAGTGACCACGAAATGGTGGAGTTCACTATTCTTGGCGAGGCCAGGAAGGGGACCAGTAAAACAGCTGTATTGGACTTTCGGAGGGCTGACTTTGGGCTGCTCAGGACACTAGTTGGTGGAGTTCCTTGGGAGGCGGTTCTGAAGGGCAGAGGAGTCCAGGAAGGCTGGGCGTTCTTCAAGAGGGAAATCTTAATGGCGCAGGAGCGGTCTGTCCCCATGTGCCCAAAGATGAGCCAGCAGGGAAGAAGACCAGCCTGGCTCAACAGAGAACTGTGGCTTGAGCTTAGGAGAAAAAAGAGGGTTTATAATCTTTGGAAAAGTGGGCAGGCCACTAGGGAGGACTATAAGGATGTAGCGAGGCTGTGTAGGGACAAAATTAGGAAGGCCAAAGCTCATCTGGAGCTCCATCTGGCTACTGCCGTTAAAGATAACAAAAAACGTTTTTATAAATACATCAACACAAAAAGGAGGACTAAGGAGAATCTCCATCCTTTACTGGATGCGGGGGGAAACTTAGTTACAAGAGATGAGGAAAAGGCGGAGGTGCTCAATGCCTTCTTTGCCTCAGTCTTTAGCGGCAATACCGGTTGTTCTCTGGATACCCAGTACCCTGAGCTGGTGGAAGGGGATGGGGAGCAGGATGTGGCCCTCACTATCCACAAAGAAATGGTTGGTGACCTGCTACGGCACTTGGATGTGCACAAATCGATGGGGCCAGATGGGATCCACCCAAGGGTACTGAGAGAACTGGCAGAGGAGCTGGCCAAGCCCCTGTCCATCATTTATCAGCAGTCCTGGCTATCGGGGGAGGTCCCAGCTGACTGGCGACTAGCAAATGTGACGCCCATCCACAAGAAGGGCCGGAGGGCAGACCCGGGAAACTACAGGCCTGTCAGTTTGACCTCAGTACCGGGGAAGCTCATGGAGCAGATCCTCTTGAGAGTCATCATGCAGCACTTGCAGGGCAAGCAGGCGATCTGGCCCAGCCAGCATGGGTTTATGGAAGGCAGATCCTGCTTGACAAACCTGATCTCCTTCTATGACAAAGCGACGCGCTGGGTGGACGAGGGAAAGGCTGTGGATGTGGTCTACCTTGACTTCAGCAAGGCATTTGACACCGTCTCCCACAGCATTCTCCTCAAGAAACTGGCTGCTCTTGACTTGGACTGGCGCACGCTTTGTTGGGTTAGAAACTGGCTGGATAGCCGGGCCCAAAGAGTCGTGGTAAATGGAGTCAAGTCCAGTTGGAGGCCAGTCACTAGTGGCGTCCCCCAGGGCTCGGTGCTGGGGCCGGTCCTCTTTAATATCTTCATCAATGATCTGGACGAGGGCATTGAGTGCACCCTCAGTAAGTTTGCAGATGACACCAAGTTAGGTGCGTGTGTCGATCTGCTCGAGGGTAGGAAGGCTCTGCAGGAGGATCTGGATAGGCTGCACCGATGGGCTGAGGTCAACTGTATGAAGTTCAACAAGGCCAAGTGCCGGGTCCTGCACCTGGGGCGCAACAACCCCAAGCAGAGCTACAGGCTGGGAGATGAGTGGTTGGAGAGCTGCCAGGCAGAGAAGGACCTGGGAGTGATGGTGGACAGTCGGCTGGATATGAGCCAGCAGTGTGCTCAGGTGGCCAAGAAGGCCAACGGCTTCCTGGCTTGTATCAGAAACAGTGTGACCAGCAGGGCTAGGGAGGTGATCATCCCCCTGTACTCGGCTCTAGTGAGGCCGCACCTCGAGTACTGTGTTCAGTTTTGGGCCCCTCGCTACAAGAAGGACATCGAGGTGCTTGAGGAGGGCGACGAAGCTGGTGAGGGGCCTGGAGAACAAGTCCTACGAGGAGCGGCTGAAGGAGCTGGGCTTGTTCAGCCTGGAGAAGAGGAGGCTCAGGGGCGACCTTATCGCTCTCTACAGATACCTTAAAGGAGGCTGTAGTGAGGTGGGGGTTGGCCTGTTCTCCCACGTGCCTGGTGACAGAACGACGGGGAATGAATGGGCTTAAGTTGCGCCAGGGGAGTTTTAGGTTACATGTTAGGAAGAACTTCTTTACTGAAAGGGTTGTTAGGCACTGGAACAGGCTGCCCAGGGAGGTGGTGGAGTCACCATCCCTGGAAGTCTTTAAAAGACGTTTAGATGTAGAGCTTAGGGATATGGTTTAGTGGGGACTGTTAGCGTTAGGTCAAAGGTTGGACTCGATGATCTTGAGGTCTCTTCAAACCTAGAAATTCTGTGATCACTGCATCATCACTGCATCTTCACAGCATAATCTCAGCATCATCACAGTGTCATCACAGTGTTATAACAGCAATATCACAGCATCATCACATCATCATCAGAGCGTCATCACAGAATCATCACAGCATCATCACTATGTCATCACAGCATAATCACAATATCATCAGAACGTCATTAAAGCGTCATAACTGCATCATCACTGCATCATAACTGCATCATCACTGCATCATAACTGCATCATCACTGCATCATCACATCATCACCACAGCGTCATCGCAGAAACATCACAGCATCATCACTGCATCGTAACTGCATCATCACAGCATCATCACATCATCATCACTGCATCATAACAGCGTCATCACATCATCAAATCATCATCACTGCATCATCACAGTGTAATCACAGCATCATCACATCATCATCACTGCATCATCACAGTGTCATCACAGCATCATCACATCATCATCACTGCATCATAACAGCGTCATCACAGCATCATCACATCATCATCATTGCATCATCACAGCGTCATCACTGCATCATCACAGCATCATCACAGCATCATTACTGCATCATCACAGCATAATCACAGCATCATCAAAACATCATAACAGTGTCATTAGCATCATAACAGCACCATCACTGTGTCATCGCAGTGTCACCAGAACATCAGCACATCATCATCGCAGCGTCAAAAACATAACCATAGCATGATCACAGCATCATCACTGCATTATCAGTGCATCTTCACAGCAACATCTCAGCATCATCTCACCATCATTACTACTTACTCACTGCATCATCACAGCGTCATCACAGTATCATCACTACATCGTCACAGCATCATCACAACATCATGTAAGTGTCATCACAGCATAATCTCTGTGTCATCACAGCGTCATCACAGCATCATCACAGCATCATCACAGCTTCATAGCTCCATAATCACATCATCACAGCATCATCACTACATCATCACAGCATCATCATAAATCATCACAAAATCATCACAGTGTCATCACTGCATCATCACAGCATCATCACATCGTGATCAATGCATCATCACATCATAATCACAGCATCATCATAGCATCATTACTGCGTCATCACTACATCATCACTGCATCATCACTGCATCAGCACAACGTCATCTCAGTATCGTCACAGCATCATCACAGCGTCATCACAGCATCACAACAGTGTCATCGCAGCGTCATCACAGCATCATCATAGTACCACTACAGCATCATCACAGAATCACTATAGAGTCATCAAAGCGTCATCACAGCATCATCACATCATCACCACAGCATCATCGCAGCATCATGAATGCGTCATCACAACATCATCACAGCGTCATCACAGCATCATCACATCATCATAACAGCATCATAACATCATCACCACAGCATCATCGCAGCATCATAACTGCGTAAAAACTGCATCATCACAGCATCATTACTACGTCATCAAAGCATCATCACAGCATCATCACAGCATCATCACATCGCCATGACAGCATCATCAGTGCATCATCACTGCATCATCACATGAAGTGCATCATCATTGCATCATCACAGATTCATCACAACATCATCGCAGCATCGTCACAGCGTTACGACAACGTTATCAGACCATCACGACAGCATCATCACAGTGTCATCACAGAATCATCACATCGTCATCACAGCATCATCGCAGCCTCATAACTGCATCATCACAGCATCATCAAAACATTATCTTACCATCATCACAGCATTATCACTGTATCATCACTGCATCGTTACAGCATCATCTAAGCATTATCACAGTATCAATACTGCAGAATCACTGAATCATCACATCATCATCAGTGCGTCATCACATCATCATCACTACATCATCACATAATCACCACTGCATCATCACAGTGTTATCACATCATCATCACAGCATTATCACGTCATTATCACTGCATCATCACAGCATCATCGCAGCATCATCACGTCATCATCGCAGCATAATCACTGCATCGTCACAGCATCATCACAGCATCATCACCGCATCGTCACATCATCATTGCGTCGTCATCAAAGCATAATCACAGTGTCATAACTGCATAAACTCTGCATCATGACAGCATAATCACTGCGTCAATACAGCATCATCATTGCATCATCACTGCATCACCTCAGCATCATAACATCATCATTACTACATCATCACAGCATAATCATTGCATCATCACAACATCATCGCAGCATCATCACAGCATCACGACAGCGTTATCAGAGCATCACGACAGAGTCATCACAGTGTCATCACAGAATCATCACAACATCATCACTGCATCATCAATGAATCATCAGAGCATCATCTCAGCAACATCACAGCATCATTACTGCTTACTCATTGCATCATAAGAGCGTCATCACAGTATCATCACTGTATCATCACAGCATCATCACTACATCATCACTGCATCATCAATGAATCATCACAGAATCATCATTGCATCATAGCTACATAATGACAGCGTCATAAATGTCATCACAGTGTCATCACAGCGTCATATCAGCATCGTCACAGCATCACGACAGGTTCATCACAGCTTCATCAATGCATCATTACAGCATCATCACAGCATAATCACAGCATCATCACAACACCACCACAGCGTCATCACAGTATCACGACAGCGTCATAACAGTATCATCACGGCATGATCACTACATCATCGCAGCATCATCACTGCATCATCACTGCATCAACACAGAATTATCACTGCGTCATCACAGCGTTCTCACTACATCATCACTACATAATCACAGCATAATTACAGCGTCATCAATGCATCACCACTGCATCATAACAGCATCATCTCAGTATCATTACAGTATCATTACTGCATAAACACTGCATCATCACAGCATCATCACTGCATCATCACTGCATCAGCACGTCATCTCAGTATCATCACAGCATCATCACAGTGTCATCACAGCATCACGACAGCGTCATCGCAGTGTCATCACAGCATCATTACATCATCATAACTGCGTCATCAGAGCGTCATCGCAGCATCCTCACAGCATCATCATAGTACCACTACAGCATCATCACAGAATCACTATAGTGTCATCAAAGAGTCATCACAGCATCATCACAGCATCGTCACTGCGTCATCACAGCATCATCACATCATCACCGCAGCATCATCGCAGCATCATCACTGCGTCATCACAACAACATCACAGCGTCATCACTGCATCATCACAGCGTCATCACTGCATCATCACAACATCATCACATCATCATAACAGCATCATCATATCATCACCACAGCATCATCGCAGCATCATCACTGCGTCATCACAACATAATCACTGCATGATCACTGCATCATCACAGCATCATCACATCATCACCACAGCATCATCACATCATCATCACTACATCATCACAGCATCATCAGAGCATAATCACTGCGTTATCGCATCACCATCACTGCGTCATCACTGCATCATCACTGCATCATCACAGCACCATCACTGCATCATCACAGCATCATTACTACGCCATCACAGCGTCATAACAGCATCATCACAGCATCACCACATCGTCATGACAGCATCATCAGTGCATCATCACTGCATCATCACAGCATCATCATTGCATCATCACAGAATCATCCAAACATCATCGCAGAATCGTCACAGCGTTACGACAACGTTATCAGACCATCACGACAGCATCATCACAGCGTCATCACAGAATCATCACATCGCCATCACAGCATCATCGCAGCGTCATAACTGCATCATCACAGCATCATCACAACATTATCATAGCATCATCACAGCATTATCACTGTATCATAACTGCATCGTTACAGCATCATCTCAGCATCATCACAGTATCAATACTGCAGAATCACTGGATCATCACATCATCATCAGTGCGTCATCACATCATCATCACTACATCATCACATCATCACCACTGCATCATCACAGAGTCACCACATCATCATCACAGCATTATCACATCATTATCACAGCATCATCGCAGCATAATCACATCATCATCGCAGCGTAATCACTGCATCGTCACAGCATCATCTCAGCATCATCACTGCATCATTAATGAATCATCGCAGAATCATCACTGCATCATAGCTACATAATCACAGCGTCATAAATGCATCATCACAGTGTCATCACAGCGTCATCACTGCATCATCACAGCGTCATCACAGCATCATCATTGAGTCATCACAACATCATCATTGCATCATCACAATATCATCACAGCATCATCACAGCATCATCACAGCGTCATCACTGCATCAGAACTGCATCGTCACAGCATCATCACATCATTCACACTGCATCATCACCTCATGATCACTGCATCATCACAGCATCATCACAGCATCATCATGCCATCACAGCCCCGTCATCACAGTATTACGACAGCGTCATCACCACGTTATCATAGCATCATCACAATATCGTCACAGCATCATCAATGCTTATTCACAGCATCATCGCAGCTTCATCACTGCTTCATCAGAGCATCATCACAACATTATCGCTGCATCATCACAGAGTCATCACAGCGTCATCGCAGCGTCATTACTGCATCATCACTTCGTAATCAGAGCATCATGACTTCATCATCACAGCACCATTACTGCATAATCACAACATCATCACAGTGTCATCACAGCATCATCACTGCATCATCACAGCCTCATCACTGCATCATCACAGCGTCATCACAGCATCATCATTGAGTCATCACAACATCATCATTGCATCATCACAATATCATCACAGCATCATCACAGCATCATCACAGCGTCATCACTGCATCAGAACTGCATCATCACTGCATCATCACTGTATCATCACTGCATCATCACAGCATCATCAAAGCATCATCACATCTTAATCACAGCATCATCAGAGCATCATCACTGCGTCATCACAGCGTAATCACTACATCATCAATACATAATCATAGCATCATTACTGCGTCATCACTGCATCATCACTGCATCAGCACAACGTCATCTCAGTATCATCACAGCATCATCACAACGTCATCACAGCATCACGACAGTGTCATCGCAGCATCCTCACAGCATCATCATAGTACCACTACAGCATCATCACAGAATCACTATAGCGTCATCAAAGTGTCATCACAGCATCATTACAGCATCGTCACTGCGTCATCACAGCATCATCATATCATCACCAAAGCATCATCGCAGCATCATCGCAGCATCATCACTGCGTCATCACCACATCATCACAGCGTCATCACTGCATCATCACAGCGTCATCACTGCATCATCACATCATTATAACAGCATCATCATATCATCACCACAGCATCATCACAGCATCATCACAGCATCATCACTGCGTAATCACAACATCATCACTGCATGATCACTGCATCATCACAGTATCATCACATCATCACGACAACATCATCACATCAGCATCACTGCATCATCACAGCATCATCTAAGCATCATCACTGCGTCATCACAGCATCATCACATCGTCATGACAGCATTATCAGTGCATCATCACTGCATCATAACAGCATCATCATTGCATCATCACAGAATCATCCAAACATCATCGCAGAATCGTCACAGCGTTACGACAACGTTATCAGACCATCACGACAGCATCATCACAGCGTCATCACAGAATTATCACATCGTCATCACAGCATCATCGCAGCGTCATAACTGCATCATCATAGCATCATCACAACATTATCATAGCATCATCACAGCATTATCACTGTATCATAACTGCATCGTTACAGCATCATCTCAGCATCATCACAGTATCAATACTGCAGAATCACTGAATCATCACATCATCATCAGTGCGTCATCACATCATCATCACTACATCATCACATCATCACCACTGCATCATCACAGCGTCACCACATCATCATCACAGCATTATCACATCATTATCACAGCATCATCGCAGCATCATCACATCATCATCGCAGCGTAATCACTGCATCGTCACAGCATCATCTCAGCATCATCACTGCATCATTAATGAATCATCGCAGAATCATCACTGCATCATAGCTACATAATCACAGCGTCATAAATGCATCATCACAGTGTCATCACAGCGTCATCACTGCATCATCACAGCGTCATCACAGCATCATCATTGAGTCATCAAGCCATCATCATTGCATCATCACAATATCATCACAGCATCATCACAGCGTCATCACTGCATCAGAACTGCATCGTCACAGCATCATCACATCATTCACACTGCATCATCACCTCATGATCACTGCATCATCACAGCATCATCATGCCATCACAGCCCCGTCATCACAGTATTACGACAGCGTCATCACCGCGTTATCATAGCATCATCACAATATCGTCACAGCATCATCAATGCTTATTCACAGCATCATCGCAGCTTCATCACTGCTTCATCAGAGCATCATCACAACATTATCGCTGCATCATCACAGAGTCATCACAGCGTCATCACAGCGTCATTACTGCATCATCACTCCGTAATCAGAGCATCATGACTTCATCATCACAGCACCATTACTGCATAATCACAACATCATCACAGTGTCATCACAGCATCATCACAGCCTCATCACTGCATCATCACAGCGTCATCACAGCGTCGTAACTGCATCATCACCGCGTCACCATCATCACAGCATCACAAGTTGTGATGACACTGTGATGACACTGTAAGGACGCTATGATGATTCTGTGATGACGCTGTGATGACGCTGTGATGATGATTTGATGACACTGTGATGATGCTGTGATGATGCTGTGATGATGCAGTGATGAGGCAGCGATAAAGCTCTGATGACGCTATGATGATGCTGTGATGATACAATGATGACGCTGTGATTCTTTGGTGATGCTGTGATTCTTTGGTGATGCTGTGATGATGCTGTGATGATGCAGTGATGATCATGTGATGATGTTGTTATGATGCTTTGATGATGCAGTGATGATGCAGTGATGATGCTGTTATGATGCAGTGCTGACGCTGCGATGATGTAGTGATGCCGCTGCGATGATGCTGTGTTGATGCTGTAATGATGCTATGATGACGCTGTGATGACACTGTGATGATGCTGTGTTGATGCTGTGATGAAGCTGTGATGACGCGGTGATGGTGCTTTGATGACGCTCTGATGACACAGTGGTGATGCTGTGATGACACTGTGATGAGTCTTTGATGACGCTGTGATGCTTTAATGATGCTGTGATGATGCTGCGATGATGCTGTTATGATGCAGTGATGATGCAGTGATGACGCTGTGGTGACGCTGTGATGATGCAGTGATAACGCCTGGATGATTCTGTTATGATGCTGTGATGATGCTGCTGTGATGTGGTGATGATGTGCTAAGATGCTGTGTTGATGCAGTAATGATGCTGTGATGACGCTTTGATGACAGTGTGATGTTGTTGTGATGTTGAAGTGATGGTGTTGTGATGACGCAGTGATGATGCTGTGATGATGTAGTGATGAGGCTGCGATAATGCTCTGATGACGCTATGATGATGCTTTGATGATTCTGTGATGATGCAATGATGACACTGCGAATCTTTGGTGATGCTGTGATGATGCTGCGGGGATGCTGTGATGATAATGTTGTGATGATGCAGTGATGACGCTGAGATGGTGCTGTGATGATGCTATGATGATGCCTGGATGATGCTGTTATGAAGCTGTGATGATGTGTTATGATGCTGTGATGATGCCGTGATGACGCTGTGATGACGCTTTGATGACAGTGTGATTATGTTCTGATGATGCTGTGATGACGCAGTATTGATGATGTGATGATGCTGCAATGATGCTGTGATGATTCTGTGATGATGTTATGATGATGCAGTAATGATGCTGTGATGACACACTGATGAAGCTGTGATGATGCTGTGATGATGCTGTAATGATGCAGCGATGATGCTGTGTTGATGTTGTGATTATGCTGTGATGACGCTACGATAAGGCTGTTATGATGCTGTGATGAAGCTGTGATCATGCTGCGATCATGCTGTGATGATGCATTGATGACGCTGCGATGATGCTTTGATGATTCTGTGAAGATGCAGTGATGACGACGTAATGACGCTGTGATGACGCTGTGATGACGCTGTTATGACGCAGTGATGATGCAGTGATGATGCTGTGACGATGTAGTGGTGATGACGCATTGATGATGCTGTGATAATGCTGTGATGATGATGTGATGATGCTGTGATGACTCTACGATGATGCAGTGATGACACTGTGATGGCACTGTGATGCCTTGTTGAAGCTCTGATAATGCATTGATAATGCACTGATTATGCAGTGATGATGTTGTCTTGATACTGTGATGATGCTGTGATGATACTGTGATGCCGGTTTTATGACACTGTGATTATGTTCTGATGTCTCAGTGATCATGCTGTGATGATGCGGTGATGATGCTGTTGTGATGCTCTGATGATGCTGTGATGACGGTTTGATGATACTGTGATGACGTTCTGATGATGCAGTGATGATGCTGTGATGATGCTGTGATGACGCTGCTATGATGTTTTTGTGATGGTCTGATGATGCTGTGATGACGGTTTGATGACACTGTAATGATGTTCTGATGATGCAGTGATGATGCAGTGATGATGCTGTGATGACGCTTCGATGATGCTGTTGTGATGCTCTGATAATGCTATGATGACGCTTTGATGACACAGTGATGCTGTTGTTGTGATGCAGTGATGATGCTGTGATGATGCTCTGATGCTCTGATGAGGATGTTATGATGCTGTGATGATGCAGTAATGATGCTGTGATGATGCTGTGATGACGCTTTGATCACTGCATCATCATTGCATCACCACAGCAACATCACTGTGTAATCAAAACATCATCACTGCATCATCACAACATCATCACTGCATCATCACAGCGTCATTACAGCATCATCACAGCATCATCACTGTATCATCACAGCATCATCACAGCCTCATAACTACATAAACACTGCATCATCACATCATCATCACTGCATCGACACTGCATAATCACTGCATCATCAGAACATCATAATTGTGTCATCACAGCTTGATCACAGCATAATCACTGTATCATCACTGCTTCATCACACCATCATCACTGCATCATCAGAGCATCATCGCAGCCTCATAATTACATAAACACTGCATCATCACAGCATCATCACTGCGTCATCACAGCGTCATAACAGCATCATCACAGCATCATCACTGAATCATCTCAGCATCATAATAGTGTCATCAGAGCGTCATCACAGTCATCACAGCATCATCACATCATCATCGCAGTGTCATCACAGAATCATCAATACATCATAACAGCATCATCACAGAATCATTACTGCGTAAATACTGCATCATAACAGCGTCATCACATTATCTTCACAGCATCATCCCGGCATCATCACATTATCATCACAACATCATCAAAGTGTCATCACAGCATCATCACTCCGTCATCACAGCATCATCACAGTATCATCACAGCATCATCACAGCACCATAGCTGCATAATCACTGCATCATCACAGCATAACTAAGCATGACCACTGTGCCTTCACAGCATCATCACTGCACCATCACTGCATCATCACAGCATCATCTCAGCAGTATCACAGCATCATTGCTGCATAATCACTGCATTATCACAGCATTATCACAGTATCATCACTGCATCATGACATCACCATCACTGCATCATCCCATCATCTTCACTGCATCATCACTGCATCCACACTGCATCATCACTGCATCATCAGAGCATCATAATTGTGTCATCATAGCTTAATCACAGCATAATCACTGTATCATCACTGCTTCATCACATCATCATCACTGCATCATCAGAGCATCATCACAGCCTCATAACAACATAAACACTGCATCTACACAGAATCATCAATGCATCATCACAGCGTCATAACAGCATCCTCACAGCATCATCACTGTGCCATCACTGCATCATCACAGCATCATCTCAGCATCATCACAGAATCATTACTGCATAAATACTGCATCATAACAGCGTCATCAAAGTATCTTCACAGCATCATCACGGCATCATCACATTATAATCACAACATCATTAGAGTGTCATCACAGCATCATCACTCCGTCATCACAACGTCATCACAGTATCATCACAGCACCATAGCTGCATAATCACTGCATCATCACAGCATAATCAAAGCATCACCACTATGCATTCACAGCATCATCACTGCATCATCACTGCATCATCACAGCATCTTCAAATCATCATCGCAGCATCATCACTGTGTCATCACTGCATCATCACTGCACCATCACTGCATCATCACAGCATCATCTGAGCATCATCACAGCATCATTACTGCATAATCACTGCATTATCACAGCGTCATCACAGTATCATCACTGCATCATGACATCATCATCACTGCATCATCCAATCATCTTCACTGCATCATCACAGCATCATCACTGCGTTATCACAACATCATCACTGCATCATCACAATATCATCACAGCATCATCACAACATAATCAGAGCATCATCACAGCATAAACACTGCATCATCACTGCACTATCACAGCATCATCACAGCGTCATCAAGGAATCATAACAGCATCATCACAGAATCTTGGCATTGTCATCAAAACATCATCACTGCGTCATCACTGCATCATCACTGAACAATCACTACATCATCACAGCATCATCTCAGCAGTATCACAGAATCATTACTGCATAATCACTGCATTATGACAGCGTCGTACGAGTATCATCACATCATCATCACATCATCATCACAAAATCATTACAGCATCATCACTGCGTAATCACATCATCATCACTGTGTCATAACAGCATCATCACAGCATCATCACTGAGTCATCACTGTATCATCACTGCGTCATCACTGCATCATCATAGCATCACCGCAGCATCATCACAGCATCATTACTTCAGAATCACAGCATCATCACAGCATCACCTCAGCATCATCATTGCATTATCACAGCATCATCACAGCGTTATCACATAATCACGATAGGGTCATCACAGAGTCATCGCAGAATCATCACAGCATCATTACAGCATCATCACAACTTCATCACAGCATCATCACAGCGTCATAACAGCCTCATATCTGCATCATCACTGCATAATGACTGCATCATAACAGCATCATAATTACGTCATCATATTGTCATCACAGCATCATCACAGCATCACGACAGCGTCATCACAGCATCACGACAGTGTCATCACAACGTCACGACAGGGTCATCACAGCATCATCACTGCATTGTCACAGAATCATGACAGCGTCATCACAGCATCAACACAACATCATCACATCATCATCCCTGCATCATCACATCATCATCACTGCATCATCACAGCATCATCACAGCATCATCACAGCATCATCACTGCACCATCACTTCATCGTCACAGCATAATTACAGCATCATCAGAGCATCACCACTGCATCATCTTTGCATCCTGACATCATCATCACAGCATCATCATATCATCATCACCACATAATCACAGCATCTTCGCATTGTCATCACAGCATCATCTCTGTGTCCTCAGTGCATCTTCACAGCATCATCACTACAGCATCAGAGCATTATCTCAGTGTCATCAGAGTATCATTACAGCATAATCACTGCATTATCACAGCATCATAACATTATCATCACTGCATCATCACATCATCATCACTGCATCATCGCAGCATCATTACAACATCATCACAACATCATAAATGCATAATCACTGCATCATCACCGCATCATCATAAGGGTCATCACAGCATCATCACAGCATCATCACAGCATCATCTCAATATCATCAAAGCATCATTACTGCTTACTCAGTGCATCATCACAGCATCATCACAGTATCATCACTGCATCATCACAGCATTATCACTGCATCATGACATCATCATCACTGCATCATCACAGCATCATCTCAGCGTCATCACAGAATTATTACTGCATAATCACTGCATCATCACAGCGTCATCACAGTATCATCACTGCATCATCATATCATCATCACAGTGTCATCACAGCATCCACACAGCATCCTCACTACGTCATCACAGCATCATCACTACGTCATAACAGCGTCATCACAGCATCATCACATCATCATCACTGCATCATAACAGCATCATCACAGCATCATCAAATCATCATCACTGCATCATCACAGTGTCATCAAAGCATCATCACAGCATCATCACTGCATCATAACAGCGTCATCACAGCATCATCTCATCATCATCATTGCATCATCGCAGCGTCATCGCTGCATCATCACAGCATCATCACAATATACTTGCAGCATCATCACAGCATCATTACTGCATCATCACAGCATAATCACAGCATCATCACAACATCATAAGAGCGTCATTAGCATCATAACAGCACCATCACTGTGTCATCGCAGTGTCACCAGAACATCAGCACATCATCACCGCAGCGTCAACAAAACATAATCATGGCATCATCACAGCATCATCACTGCATTATCACTGCATCTTCACAGCAACATCTCAACATCATCACACCATCATTACTACTTACTCACTGCATCATCACAGCGTCATCACATCATCATCACAACATCATGTAAGTGTCATCACAGCATAATCACTGCATCATCAGAGCATCATCATAAATCATCACAGCATCATCAGAGTGCCATCACAGTATCATCACTGCGTCATTAGAGCGTCATCAAAACATCATCACAGCATCATCATAGCGTCATCACAGCATCATCACAGCAGCATCAGAGCAGCATCATGGTGTCATGACAGAATCATCACTACGTCATAAAATTGTCATCACAGCAAACCAGCATCATCACAGCATCATTGCAGCATCATAACAGCATCATCAAAGCTTCTTCACTGCTTACTCACTGCATCATCACAGCATCATCACACTATTGTCAGTGCATCATCAGAGCATCATCACTGCATCATCACACCATAAACACAACATCATCACACCGTCATCAGTGTCATCACTGCATCATCACAGGGTCATCACAGGGTCATAACTGCATCGTCACTGCTTCATCACTGCATCATCACATCGTCACCACAGCGTCATCGCAGCAACATCACAGCATCATCACTGAATCGTAACTGCATCATCACTGTATCATCACAGCATCATCACAACATCACAACAGTGTTATCAGAGCATCACAACACCCTCCACTCAGCGTCACCACAGCAACATCACAGCATCATCACAGCATCATCGCAGCGTCACTACAGCATCATTACTGCATAATCACTGCATCATTACAGCATCATCACTGCGTCATCACAACGTTATCACAGTATCATCACTGCATCATCATATCATCATCGCAGCGTCATCACTGCATCATCACTGCATAGTCACAGCACCATCGCATCCTCATACAGACATCGTAACAGGGTCATCACAGCGTCATAACTGCATAAACACTGCAGCATCACAGCATCATCATTGCGTCATCACAAAATCATCACAACATCATCGCAGCATCATCACAGCATCACGACAGCGTTACCAGAGCATCACAACAGTGTCACCACAGTGTCATAAATGCATCATCACTACATCATCACAACATAATCATAGCATCATCACAGCATCATCACTGTATCAGCAATGCATCGTCACAGCATTATCAAATCATCACTGCACCATCACATCATCATCACTGCATCATCAATGCTTCATCTCAGCATCATCACAGTATCAATACTGCGGAATCACTGCATCATCACATCAAAATATCTGCATCATCACATCACCATCACTGCATCATCACATCATCATCACAAAATCATTACAGCATCATCACTGCGTAATCACATCATCATCACTGTGTCATCACAGCATCATCACTGAGTCATCACTGCATCATCACTGCGTCATCACTGCATCATCACAGCATCACCGCATCATCATCATTGCATTATCACAGCATCATCACAGCGTTATCACATAATCACGATAGGGTCATCACAGAGTCATCGCAGCATCATTACAGCATCATCACAGCGTCATAACAGCCTCATATCTGCATCATCACTGCATAATGACTGCATCATAACAGCATCATAATTACGTCATCATATTGTCATCACAGCATCATCACAGCAGGATCGCAGCGTCATCACTACAGCATCATCACGGTATCCTCAGAGCATCTTCACTGCATCATCACTGCATTGTCACAGCATCATCACATCATCATCACTACATCATCACAGCATCCTCACAGCATAATCTCAGCATCATCACAGTATCAGTACTGCAGAATCATTGCATCATCACACCATCATCACAACATCATCGCAGCATCATCATAGCATCACGACAGCGTAATCATAGCGTCATCACAGATTCATCAGAGCATCATTGTAGCGTCATCACTGCATCATCACAGTATCATCACATCATAGCAACATCATCACAACATCATCGCAGAACCATCACTGCATCATCAGAGCATCATCTCAGCATAATCACAGCATCATTAGTGCAGAATCACTGCATCATCACAACATCATCACTGCATCATCATAACATCATCACTGCATCATCACATCATTATCACTGCATCATCACATCATCATCACAGCATCACAGCTACATAATCACTGCATCATCACAGAGTCATCACTGCATCATCACAGCATCATCACATCATGATCACTGCATCATCACAACATCATCACTGCATCATCATAACATCATCACTGAGTCATCACAACATCATCATTGCATCATCACAATATCATCACAGCATCATCACAGCATCATCACAGCGTCATCACTGCATCAGAACTGCATCATCACAGCATCATCACAGCATCATCATGCCATCACAGCCCCGTCATCACAGTATTACGACAGCGTCATCACCGCGTTATCATAGCATCATCACAATATCGTCACAGCATCATCAATGCTTATTCACAGCATCATCGCAGCTTCATCACTGCTTCATCAGAGCATCATCACAACATTATCGCTGCATCATCACAGAGTCATCACAGCGTCATTACTGCATCATCACTTCGTAATCAGAGCATCATGACTTCATCATCACAGCACCATTACTGCATAATCACAACATCATCACAGTGTCATCACAGCATCATCACTGCATCATCACAGCCTCATCACTGCATCATCACAGCGTCATCACCGCGTCGTAACTGCATCATCACCGCGTCACCATCATCACAGCATCACAAGTTGTGATGACACTGTGATGACACTGTAAGGACGCTGTGATGATGCTGTGATGATGCAGTGATGACGCTGTGATGATGCTTTGATGACACTGTGATGATGCTGTGACGATGTAGTTATGATGACGCATTGATGACGCTGCGATGATGCTGTGATGATGCAGTGATGATGCTGTGATGGCGCTGTGATGATGTTCTGATGATGCAGTGATGACGCTGTGATGATGCAGTTGTGGTGCTCTGATTATGCTGTGATTATGCTGTGATGATGTTCTGATGAAGCAGTGATGACGCTGTGATGATGCTGTTGTGATGCTCTGATTATGCTGTGATTATGCTGTGATGATGTTGTGATGATGCAGTGATGAAGCAACGATGATGCTGTTGTGATGCTGTGATGATGCTGTGATGACGCTGCGATGATGCTGTGCTGATGTTGTGATGATGCTGTGACGATACTGTGATGACGCTGGAATGACGCTGTGATGCTGTGATGATGCTGTTGTGATGCTGTGATGATGTTTTCATGATGCAGTGATCATGATGTTATGATGCTGTGATAATTCTTTGATAACGCTTTGATGACACTGTGATGATGTTGTCATGATGCAGTGATGATGCAGGGATGGTGCTACGATGATGCTGTTGTGATGCTGTGATGACGCATTGATGACACTATGATAATGTTGTGACAATAATGATGCAGTGATGACGAAGTGATGATGCTGTGATCATGTTGTGATGATTCTGTGATGATGCTGCGATGATGCTGTGATTACGCTGTGATGATGCTGTGATGGCACTGTGATGCTTTGTTGAAGCTCTGATGATACTGTGATGATGCAGAAATGATGCCGTGATGATGCTGTTATTATGCTGTGATCATGCAGTGAAATGATGTGATCATGCTCTGATGATACAGTGATGATGCAGTGATGATGCAGTTATGACGCTGTGGTGAGGCTGTGATAATATTGTGATGATGCTGTGATGATGCAGTGATGATGCTGTGATGATGCAGTGATGAGGCAGCGATAAAGCTCTGATGACGCTATGATGATGCTGTGATGATACAATGATGACGCTGTGATTCTTTGGTGATGCTGTGATTCTTTGGTGATGCTGTGATGATGCTGTGATGATGCAGTGATGATCATGTGATGATGTTGTTATGATGCTGTGATGATGCAGTGATGATGAACTTATGATGCAGTGCTGACGCTGCGATGATGCAGTGATGCCGCTGCGATGATGCTGTGTTGATGCTGTAATGATGCTATGATGACGCTGTGATGACACTGTGATGATGCTGTGTTGATGCTGTGATGAAGCTGTGATGATGCGGTGATGGTGCTTTGATGACGCTCTGATGACACAGTGGTGATGCTGTGATGACGCTGTGATGAGTCTTTGATGACGCTGTGATGCTTTAATGATGCTGTGATGATGCTGCGATGATGCTGTTATGATGCAGTGATGATGCAGTGATGACGCTGTGGTGACGCTGTGATGATGCAGTGATGACGCCTGGATGATTCTGTTATGATGCTGTGATGATGCTGCTGTGATGTGGTGATGATGTGCTAAGATGCTGTGTTGATGCAGTAATGATGCTGTGATGACGCTTTGATGACAGTGTGATGTTGTTGTGATGTTGAAGTGATGGTGTTGTGATGACGCAGTGATGATGCTGTGATGATGTAGTGATGAGGCTGCGATAATGCTCTGATGACGCTATGATGATGCTTTGATGATTCTGTGATGATGCAATGATGACACTGCGAATCTTTGGTGATGCTGTGATGATGCTGCGGGGATGCTGTGATGATAATGTTGTGATGATGCAGTGATGACGCTGAGATGGTGCTGTGATGATGCTATGATGATGCCTGGATGATGCTGTTATGAAGCTGTGATGATGTGTTATGATGCTGTGATGATGCCGTGATGACGCTGTGATGACGCTTTGATGACAGTGTGATTATGTTCTGATGATGCTGTGATGACGCAGTATTGATGATGTGATGATGCTGCAATGATGCTGTGATGATTCTGTGATGATGTTATGATGATGCAGTAATGATGCTGTGATGACACACTGATGAAGCTGTGATGATGCTGTGATGATGCTGTAATGATGCAGCGATGATGCTGTGTTGATGTTGTGATTATGCTGTGATGACGCTACGATAAGGCTGTTATGATGCTGTGATGAAGCTGTGATCATGCTGCGATCATGCTGTGATGATGCAGTGATGACGCTGTGATGACGCTGTTCTGACGCAGTGATGATGCAGTGATGATGCTGTGACGATGTAGTGGTGATGACGCATTGATGATGCTGTGATAATGCTGTGATGATGATGTGATGATGCTGTGATGTCTCAATGATGATGCAGTGATGACACTGTGATGGCACTGTGATGCCTTGTTGAAGCTCTGACAATGCATTGATAATGCACTGATTATGCAGTGATGATGTTGTCTTGATACTGTTGATGATGCTGTGATGATACTGTGATGCCGGTTTTATGACACTGTGATTATGTTCTGATGTCTCAGTGATCATCATAAATCATCACAAAATCATCACAGTGTCATCACAGCATCATCACAGCATCATCACAGAATCATTACTGCATAAACACTGCATCATCACAGCGTTATCACAGTATCATCACTACATCATCAGAGAATAATCACATCATCATCACAGCATCATCAGAGTGCCATC
Source organism: Clangula hyemalis (assembly GCA_963989345.1). The sequence continues at coordinate 3,006,754 of OZ022455.1, read as the reverse complement.
ACAGTATCATCACTGCGTCATTAGAGCGTCATCAAAACATCATCACAGCATCATCATAGCGTCATCACAGCATCATCACTGTGTCATCAGAGCGTCATCACAGCATAATCACAGCAGCATCAGAGCAGCATCATGGTGTCATGACAGAATCATCACTACGTCATAAAATTGTCATCACAGCAGCCCACAGCATCATCACAGCATCATTGCAGCATCATAACAGCATCATCAAAGCTTCTTCACTGCTTACTCACTGCATCATCACAGCATCATCACACTATTGTCAGTGCATCATCAGAGCATCATCACTGCATCATCACACCATAAACACAACATCATCACACCGTCATCAGTGTCATCACTGCATCATCACTGCATCATCATATCATCATCACAGCATCATATAAGCATCATCACTGCGTCATCACAGCACCATCACTGCATAATCACAACATCATCACAACTTCACCAAAGCATCATCACAGCTTCATAACTGCGTAAACACTGCATCATCACAGCATCATTACTACGACATCACAGCGTCATAACAGAATCATCACAGTATCACCACATCGCCATGACAGCATCATCAGTGCATCATCACTGCATCATCACATGCAGTGCATCATCATTGCATCATCACAGAATCATCACAACATCATCGCAGCATCATCGCAGTGTCATCACTGAATCATCACAGCATCATCAAAACATAATCATAGCATCATCACAGCATCATCACTGCATCATAAAGGAATCATCACAGCATCATCTCAGCAACATCACAGCATCATTACTGCTTACTCACTGCATCATAACAGTGTCATCACAGCATCATCACTGCATAATCACTGCATCATCACGGCCTAATCACAACATCACCTCAACATCATCACAACATCATCACAAAGTCATCAGAGTGTCATCACAACATATTTACTGTGTCATCACAGCATCATGACAACATCATTACAGCATCATAGAGTCATAATCACGACAGCATTTCAGCATCATCACTACATCATCATAGCGTCATCACAGCATCATCACTACATCATCAAATTGTCATCACAGCATCATCGTGGCCTCATCACGGCATCATCACTGCATCGTCACAGCATTATCAAATCATCACTGCACCATCACATCATCATCACTGCATCATCAAAGCTTCATCTCAGCGTCATCACAGTATCAATACTGCGGAATCACTGCATCATCACATCAAAATATCTGCATCATCACATCACCATCACTGCATCATCACCTCATCATCACTGCATCATCACAACGTCATCACAGCACCATCACAATATCATCACAGCGTCATAACAGCCTCATATCTGCATCATCACTGCATAATGACTGCATCATAACAGCATCATAACTATGTCATCATATAGTCATCACTGCAACATCACTGCATCATCCGAGCATTGGTGTAGATGCACTTCAGCTGGGCCATTGCCCTATCCTCCGGCCTTGCCATTGTTCCCCCTGGCACAGCCCCAATAATCCTTGCTTCAGCCCCATCCCCCTTCTTACCTAGTTTAAAGCCCTCTCAATGAGCCCTGCCAGCTCCTGGCCCAGGATCCTTTTTCCCCTAAAAGATAGGGACCCGTCTGCGGCCATCAGGCCAGGTGCTGAGTAAAGTGCCCCATGGTCAAAAAAAAACAAGATTTCTGCGTTGGCACCAGAAATGATGATGTTATGATGCTGTGGTGATGCTGTTGTGATGATGCTGTGATGATGATTTGATGACACAGTGATGATGCAGTGATGATGCTGTGATGGTGCTGTGATGATGCTGTGCTGACGCTGTGCTGACGCTGTGATGCTGTGATGATGATGCAATGATGCAGTGATGATGCAGTGATGATGCAGTGATGATGATGAGATGATGCTGTGATGATGCTGTGATGATGCACTGAAGATACAGTGATGACGCTCTGATGACGCTTTGATGAAGCTGTGATGCTTTAGTGATTATTTGATGATGTTGTGATGATGCAGTCATGATGCAGTTATGATGCTGTGATGATTCTGTGATGATGTTGTGGTGATGCTGTGATGACGCTGCAATAACACTGTGATGATGTTGTGATGATGCAGCAATGATGCTGTGACAACGCACTGATTCTGCTGTGATGATGCTGTAAGGATGCAGTCATGATGCAATAGTGATGATGCTGTGATGATGTTGTGATGATACTGTGATGACGCTTCGATGATGCTGTGATGATGCAGTGATGATGCTCTGATGATGCTGTGAGGATGTTGTGGTGATGCTGTGATTATGTTGCGATCACACTGTGATGATGCTGTGATGATGCAGTAATGATGCTGTGATGAGGCACTGATGATGCTGTGATGATGCTGTAATGATGCAGTGATGATGAAGTAATAATGCAGTGATGATGCTGTGATTACGCTGCGATGATGCTGTGATGATGCAGTGATTATGCTGTGATGATGCTGTGATGACTCTGTGATGATGCTGTAATAATGCTGTGATGATATGATGATGCTGTAGTGATGCCGTGATGATGCTTTGATGACACTTTGATGACGATGTGATGCTTTGATGATGCTGTGATGATGCTCTGATGACGCTGCAATGATGCAGTGATGATGCAGTGATGATGCTGTGATGACGCTTTGATGACGCTGCGATGATTTTGTTATGATGCTGTTGAGATGCTGTGATGATGCTGTTATGACGCTGTGATTATGTTGTTATGATGGTGTGATTATGCTATGCTCATGATGTGATGATGCTCTCATAACGCTTTGATGACTCTCTGATGCTGTGGTGATGTTGTAATGGTGCTGTGATCATGCTGTTGTGATGCTATTATGATGCTGTGATGACGCTTTGATGACAATGTGATGATGTTTTGATGATGCAATAATGATTCTGTGATGATGTATTGATGATGTTGTGTTTATGCTTTGATGATGCTGTTACGATGCAGTAATGATGCTGAGATGATGTTGTGATGACGCTGTGATGATGTTGTGATTACGCTTTGATCACTGCATCATCACTGCATCATCACAGCATCATAGCTACATCATCACATCATCATCAATGCATCATCAAAACATCATCACAGCATCATCACAGTCTCATCACTGCATCATCACTGCATAATCACTGCATCATCACAGCATCATTACAGCATCATCAGAGCATCACCACTGCATCATCACAGCATCATAACAGTGTCATCAAAACGTCATCACAGAGTAATCACAGCATCATCATATCGTCGTCGCAGTGTCATCACAGCATCATAATAGCATCATCACAGCATCATAACAGAATCATCACTGAATCATCACTGCATCATCACAGCATGATCACAGCATCATCGCAGCGTCATCACTGCATCTTCACAGCATCATCACAACATCATCACAGCATCATCACTGCATCATCACAGCATCATCACTGCATCATCAGTTCATCGTCACAGCATCATTACAGCATCATCAGATTATCACCACTGCATCATCATTGCATCATGACATCATCATCACAGCATCATCGTATCATCATCACCACATAATCACAGTGTCATCACAGCATCATCACTGCGCCTCACTGCATCTTCACAGAATCTTCGCATTTTCATCACAGCATCATCTCTGCGTCCTCCGTGCATCTTCACAACATCATCACTACAGCATCAGAGCATCATCACTGCATCATCACATCATCTTCACTGCATCATCACAGCATCATTACAACATCAACACAGAAAAGTCACTGCATCATCTCTGCATCATCCGAGCATCATTAGAGTATCATGACAGCATCATCACTGCATAATCACTGCATCATCACCTCATCGTCACAGCATAATCACAGCATCATCGCAGCATCATTACCCGGGAAGCTACAGGCCTGTCAGTTTGACCTCAGTGCCAGGGAAGCTCATGGAGCAGATCCTCTTGAGAGTCATCATGCAGCACTTGCAGGGCAAGCAGGCGATCAGGCCCATCCAGCATGGGTTTATGGAAGGCAGATCCTGCTTGACAAACCTGATCTCCTTCTATGACAAAGCGACGCGCTGGGTGGACGAGGGAAAGGCTGTGGATGTGGTCTACCTTGACTTCAGCAAGGCATTTGACACCGTCTCCCACAGCATTCTCCTCAAGAAACTGGCTGCTCTTGACTTGGACTGGCGCACGCTTCGTTGGGTTAGAAACTGGCTGGATAGCCGGGCCCAAAGAGTCGTGGTAAATGGAGTCAAGTCCAGTTGGAGGCCAGTCACTAGTGGCGTCCCCCAGGGCTCGGTGCTGGGGCCGGTCCTCTTTAATATCTTCATCAATGATCTGGACGAGGGTATTGAGTGCACCCTCAGTAAGTTTGCAGATGACACCAAGTTAGGTGCGTGTGTCGATCTGCTCGAGGGTAGGAAGGCTCTGCAGGAGGATCTGGATAGGCTGCACCGATGGGCTGAGGTCAACTGTATGAAGTTCAACAAGGCCAAGTGCCGGGTCCTGCACCTGGGGCGCAACAACCCCAAGCAGAGCTACAGGCTGGGAGATGAGTGGTTGGAGAGCTGCCAGGCAGAGAAGGACCTGGGAGTGATGGTGGACAGTCGGCTGGATATGAGCCAGCAGTGTGCTCAGGTGGCCAAGAAGGCCAACGGCTTCCTGGCTTGTATCAGAAACAGTGTGACCAGCAGGGCTAGGGAGGTGATCATCCCCCTGTACTCGGCTCTGGTGAGGCCGCACCTCGAGTACTGTGTTCAGTTTTGGGCCCCTCGCTACAAGAAGGACATCGAGGTGCTTGAGCGGGTCCAGAGGAGGGCGACGAAGCTGGTGAGGGGCCTGGAGAACAAGTCCTACGAGGAGCGGCTGAAGGAGCTGGGCTTGTTCAGCCTGGAGAAGAGGAGGCTCAGGGGCGACCTTATCGCTCTCTACAGATACCTTAAAGGAGGCTGTAGTGAGGTGGGGGTTGGCCTGTTCTCCCACGTGCCTGGTGACAGAACGAGGGGGAATGGGCTAAAGTTGCGCCAGGGGAGTTTTAGGTTAGATGTTAGGAAGAACTTCTTTACTGAAAGGGTTGTTAGGCACTGGAACAGGCTGCCCAGGGAGGTGGTGGAGTCACCATCCCTGGAAGTCTTTAAAAGACGTTTAGATGTAGAGCTTAGGGATATGGTTTAGTGGGACTGTTAGCGTTAGGTCAAAGGTTGGACTCGATGATCTTGAGGTCTCTTCCAACTGAGAAATTCTGTGATTCTGTGATCATCACAGCATCATCACATAATCGTCACTTAGTCATCACTGCATCATCACAGCATCACCAGAACATCATCAAAGCATCATCCCATCATCATCGCATAGTCATCACTGCATCATCAGAGCATCACCAAAACATAACCACAGCATCATCATAGCATCATCGCAGCGTCATCACTGCATCATCAGAGCATCATCACAACATCACCAGAACATCATCAAAGCATCATCCCAGCATCATCGCATAGTCATCACTGCATCATCAGAGCATCACCAAAACATAATCACAGCATCATCATAGCATCATCGCAGCGTCATCACTGCATCATCACAGCATCATCACAACATCATGACAGGATAATCAGAGCATCACGACAGCATCATCACAGAATCACGACAGCGTCATCACAGCGCCTTTGCAGCATCATCACAGCATCATCACTGCATAATCACGTAATCATCACAGCATCTTCGCAGTATCATCACTACATCATCACTGCATCACCACAGCATCATCACAACCTCTTCACAACATCATCACATCATCATCACTGCATAATCACAGCATCACAAAAAAATCATCACAACATCATCACGGCATCATCACAGCATCATCACTGCATCATCACACGTCATCACTGCATCATCGCAGCATCATCACAGAATCATCACAGCATCATCACTACGTCATCAGTGTCATCACAGCATCATCGCAGTGTAATCACAGCATCACGACAGTGGCATCCCTGCATCATCACAGTGTTATCACAGCGTCATCGCACTGTCATCACTGCATCATAACATCATCGTCACAACATCATCACTGCAACATCACATCATCATCACATCATTATCACAACATCATCACAGCATCATAGCATCAGAACAGCGTAATTATGACTCTGTGATGACGCTGTCGTGATGCTGTGATGACACACTGATGATGCTTTGATGATGCAGTGATGATATGATTATGACGCTGTGATGACGCAGTGTTTATGCATTAATGATGCTGTGATGATTATGAGATGATGCTGTGATGATGCTGTGATGACACTGTGATGATGTTGTGATGATGCAGTTATGATGCTGTGATTGTGTTGTGATGAGGCAGTGATGACGATGCGATGATGCTGTGATGACACTGTGTTTACTCTGTCATGACACAGGGATGATACAGAGATGAGTCGGTGATGATGTTCTGATAATGTTGTGATGATGCTGTTATGAAGACGCGATGATGCTGTGATGATGTGAGGATGCTGTGATGATGCTGTGATTATGCACTGATTATGCAGTGATGATGCTGTGATGACACTGTCATGACACTATCGTGATGCTGTGACAGTGCTGTGATTCAGCAGCTATGATGCTGTGATGATGCAGTGATTATGCAGTGAAGATGCTGTGAAGATGCTGTGACGATTCTGTGATGTCGCAGTTATGATGCTCTGATGACGCTGTGATGACGCAGTGATGATGTTGTGATTATGCAATTATGACTCTGTGATGACGCTGTGGGAACTTTGTGATAATGCTGTGTTAATGCTGTGATGATGCTTTGATTATTCAAAGACGATGATGTGATGATGCAGTGATGACGCAGCGATGAGGCTGTGATGACGCAGTGATGATGCAGTGCTGATTCTGTGATGATGTAGTGATGAAGATGCGATGATGCTGTGATGACGCAGTGATAATACAGTAACGATGCTGTTATGATCCAGTGATGATGTTTTGATGACACTGTGATGAACCTGTGATTATGCAGTAATGATTCTGTTATGATCCAGTGATGAAGCAGTGATTATGCTCTGATGATGCAGTGATTATGCTGTGAGGATGCAGTTATTATGCAGTGATGATGCTTTGATGACACTTTGATGACGTAGTGATGATGCTGTGATTAAGTAGTGATGATGATGTGATGATGCTTTGGTGACGCTGTGATGACGAAATGATGATTTTGTGATGATGATATGATGATGCAGTGATGAGTCTGAGATGACGCTGTGATGATACTGGGATGATGTTGTAATGCTGCTGTGATGACACTGTGATTATGAAGTGATGACGTTTTGATGATGAAGTGATGACGCGGTCGTGATGCTGTAATGACGCTGCGATGATGGTGTGATGATTCTGTGATGATGCTGTGATGACACTGATGACGTAGTGATGATGCTGTGATGATGCAGTGATGACGTTGTGATGACACAGAAATGATACTGTGATGATCCAGCTATGATGCTTTGATGTTGCTCTGATGATGCAGTGATGATGATGTGATGATGCAGTGATGATGCTGTTACGATGCTGTGATGATTAAGTGATAATGACGTGATGATGCAGGAATGAAGTATCGAAGATGCTGTGATGACCCTGTTGTAACGATGTAATGACGCTGTGACGATGCAGTGATGATGCTGTGATTATGCAGTGATGACGCAGTAATGATGCTGTGATGATGCTGCGATGATCCTCTGACGATGCTGTGATGACACTGTGATACCGCTGTGATGATGATGAGAATATGCAGTTACGGTGCTGTGATGATGCATTGATGATGATGTTATGATGCAGTGATGATGCAGTGCTTATACGGTGACGATGCTGTGATGATGCTATGATGATCCTTTGATGATACTCTGATGATGCAGTGATGACGCTGTGATGATGCTGTGATGTCGCTGTGATGATGCTATTATGATTCTGTGATGATACTGTTATAACGCTGTGATGATGCTTTGATGACACTGTGAAGATATTGTGACAATGCAGTGATGATGATATGCTGATGCTGTGATGATGCTGTGATGACGCAGTGCTGACGCTCTGATGACGCTGTCGTGATGCAGTGATGACGCTGTGATGATACAGTAATGATGCTGTGATAACGTTCTGATGATCAGACCTGCATCATCACAGATGATGAAGATCGATTCCCCATACCGGAAAAAAAAAAACAGGTCGGGTCGGGTCCCTGGATGGCGTGATACGGTAATGTCTGGACTCTGGCACCCGAGGTCGCAGGTTCGATTCCGTATAAGGGCCAAAAAAGCCCGTGTTGGGTCGGGTCCGCGGCCGGCGCCACAGGGTAATGTCGGGACTCCGGCACCCAAGGTCGCAGGTTCGATTCCCCATTAGGGCCAAAAAAGCCCGGGTCGGGTCGGGTCCCCAGGTGGCACCACAGGGTAATGTCGGGACCCCGGCACCCGAGGTCGCAGGTTCAATTCCCCATTAGGGCCAAAAAAGCCCGGGTCGGGTCGGAACCCGGGTGGCGCCACAGGGTAATGTCGGGACCCCGGCAACCGAGGTCGCAGGTTCGATTCCCCATAAGGGCCAAAAAAGCCCGGGTTGGGTTAGGTCCCCGGGTACACGCCACTGAGTAATGTCAGGACCCCGGCACACGAGGTCGCAGGTTCGATTCCCCATACCGGCATAAAAATCCCAGGGTCGGTTCAAGTTCTTTGGTGGCGCCACAGGGTAATGTCTGGACCCCGGCACCCGAGGTCGCAGGTTTGATTCCCCATAAGGGCCAAAAAAGCCCGGGTTGGGTTACGTCCCCGGGTACGCGCCACTGAGTAATGTCTGGACCCCGGCAACCGAGGTTGCAGGTTCGATTCCCCATAAGGGCCAAAAAAGCCCGGGTCAGGTCGGGTTCCCGGGTGGGGCCACAGGGTAATGTCTGGACACCGGCACCCGAGGTCGCAGGTTCGATTCCCCATAAGGGCCAGAAAAACACGGGTCGGGTCGGGTCCCAGGGTGGTGCCACAGGGTAATATTGGGACCCCGGCACCGGAGGTCGCAGGTTCGATTCCCCATACCGGCCAACAAAACCCGGGTCGGGTCGGGTCCCCGGGTGGCGCCACAGGGTAATGTCGGGACCCCGGCACCCGAGGTCGCAGGTTCGATTCCCCATAAGGGTCAAAAAAGCCCGGGTAGGGTCGGTTCCCCGGGTGGCACCACAGGGTAATGTCTGACCCCGGCACCCGAGGTCGCAGGCTCGATTCCTGATAAGGGCCAAAAAAGCCCGGGTCGGGTCGGGTCACGGGAGGCCCCACAGGGTAATGTCGGTACCCCGGCACCCGAGGTCGCAGGTTCGATTCCCCATAAGGGCCAAAAAAGCCCGGGTTGGGTCGGGTCCGCGGCCGGCGCCTAGGGTAATGTCGGGACCCCGGCAACCGAGGTCGCAGGTTCAATTCCCCATAAGGGCCAAAAAAGCACGGGTCAGGTCGGGTTCCCGGGTGGCGCCACAGGGTAATGTCGGGACCCCGGCACACGAGGTCGCAGGTTCGATTCCCCATAAGGGCTAAAAAAGCCCTTGTCGGGTCGGGTCCCCAGGTGGCGCCACAGGGTAATGTCGGGACCCCGGCACCCGAGGTCGCAGGTTCGATTCCGCATAAGGGCCAAAAAAGCCCCGTGTTGGGTCGGGTCCCCGGGTGGCGCCACAGGGTAATGTCGGGACTCCGGCACCCAAGGTCGCAGGTTCGATTCCCCATAAGGGCCAAAAAAGCCCGGGTCGAATCGGGTCCCCGGGTGGCACCACAGGGTAATGTCGGGACTCCGGCACCCGAGGTCGCAGGTTCGATTCCCAATAAAAGCCAAAAAAGCCCGGGTCGGGTCGGGTTCCCGGGTAGCGCCACAGGGTAATGTCTGGACACGGGCACCCGAGGTCGCAGGTTCGATTCCCTATACCAGCCAAAAAAGCCCGGGTCGGGTCGGGTCCCCGGTTGGCGCCACAGGGTAATGTCTGGACCCCGGCACCCGAGGTCGCAGGTTCGATTCCCCATAAGGGCCAGAAAAGCCCGGGTTGGGTCGGGTCCCCAGGTGGCACCACAGGGTAATGTCGGGACCCCGGCACCCGAGGTCGCAGGTTCGATTCCCCATTAGGGCCAAAAAAGCCCGGGTCGGGTCGGGTCCCCAGGTGGCACCACAGGGTAATGTCGGGACCCCGGCACCCGAGGTCGCAGGTTCGATTCCCCATAAGGGCCAAAAAAGCCCGGGTTGGGTCCTGTCCGCGGCCGGCGCCACAGGGTAATGTCGGGACCCCGGCACCCGAGGTCGCAGGTTCGATTCCCCATAAGGGCCAAAAACCCCGGGTCGGTTCGGGTCCCCAGGTGGCGTCAAAGGACAATGTCGGGACCCCGACACCCGAGGTCCCAGTTTCGACTCCCCATACTGGCCAAAAATCCCCGGGTCATGTCGGGTCCCCGGGTTGAATCACAGGGTAATGTCGGGAACCGGGCAACAGAGGTCGCAGGTTCGATTTCCAATAACGGCCAAAAAACCCTGGGTCGGGTCGGGTCCCCAGGTGGCGTCACAGGGTAATGTCTGGACCCCGGCCCCCGAGGTCGCAGGTTCGATTCCCCCTACTGGCCGAAAAAACTACAGGTCGGGTCGGGTCCCCTGGTGGCGTCACAGGGTAATGTCGGGACCCTGGCAAACGAGGTCCCAGGTTCGATTCCCCATACCGGCCCCTGGACCCCAGATCGGGTCGGGTCCCCAGGTGGCGCCAAAGGGTAATGTCTGGACCCCGGCACCCGAGGTCGCAGGTTCAATTCCCCATACCGGCAAAAAAAACCCGTGTCAGTTCAAGTCCCCAGGTGGCGTCAAAGTGTAATGTCGGGACCCCGGCACCCGAGGTCACAGGTTCGATTCCCCATACCGGCCAAAAATCCCCAGGTCGTGTCGAGTCCCCAGGTTGCGTCACAGGGTAATGTCTGGACCCTGGCACCCGAGGTCCCAGGTTCGATTCCCCATAAGGGCCAAAAAAGCCCGGGTCGGGTCGGGTCCCCGGGTGGCGTCACAGGGTAATGTCTGGACTCTGTCACCAGAGGTCCCAGGTTCGATTCCCCATACCGGCCCCTGGACCCCAGATCGGGTCAGGTCCATGAGTGGCGTCACAGGGTATTTTCGGGACCAAGCACCCGAGATCGCAGGTTCAATTCCCCATACTGGCAAAAAATCCCCGGCTCGGGTCGGGTCCCCGGGTGGTGTCACAGGGTAATGTCGGGACCCCGGCATCCGAAGTCCCAGTTTCGACTCCCCATACCGGCAAAAAAATCCCGGGTCAGGTCAGGTCCCTGGGTGGAATCACAGGGTAATGTTGGGACCCGGGCAACCGAGGACGCAGGTTCGATTCCCCATAAGGGCCAAAAAAGCCCGGGTCAGGTCGGGTCCCCAGGTGGCGTCACAGGGTAATGTCTGGACATCGGAACCCGAGGTAAAAGGTTCGATTTCCCATAAGGGCCAAAAAAGCCCGGGTCGGTTCGGGTCTCCGGGTGGCGTCACAGATCAATGTCTGCACCCGGGCACCCGTGGTCGCAGGTTCGATACCCCATACCGGCTAAAAAAGCCCGGGTCGGGTCGGTTCCCCGGGTGGCGTCACAGGGTAATGTCTGGTCCCCGACACCCAAGGTCACAAGTTCGATTCCCCAGACCAGCCAAAAAACCCCGGGTCGGGTCGGGTCCCCGGGTGGCGCCAAAGGGTAATGTCGGGACTCCGACACCCGAGGTCGCAGGTTCGATTCCCCATAAGGGCCAAAAAAGCCCGGGTCAGGTCGGGTCCCCAGGTGGCACCACAGGGTAATGTCGGGACCCCGGCACCCGAGGTCGCAGGTTCGATTCCCCATAAGGGCCAAAAAAGCCCGGGTCGGGTTAGGTCCCCGGTTGGCGCCACAGGGTAATGTCGGGACCCCGGCACCCGAGGTCGCAGGTTCGATTCCCCATAAGGGCCAAAAAAGTCCGGGTCGGGTCGGAACCCGGGTGGCGCCACAGGGTAATGTCGGGACCACGGCACCCGAGGTCGCAGGTTCGATTCCCCATACCGGCAAAAAAAACCCGTGTCGGTTCAAGTCCTCCGGTGGCGTCAAAGTGTAATGTCGGGACCCCGGCACCCGAGGTCACAGGTTCGATTCCCCATACCGGCCTAAAATCCCCAGGTCGTGTCGGGTCCCCAGGTGGCGTCACAGGGTAATGTCTGGACCCTGGCACCCGAGGTCCCAGGTTCGATTCCCCATAAGGGCCAAAAAAGCCCAGGTCGGGTCGGGTCCCCGGGTGGCGTCACAGGGTAATGTCTGGACTCTGTCACCAGAGGTCCCAGGTTCGATTCCCCATACCGGCCCCTGGACTCCAGATCGGGTCAGGTCCATGAGTGGCGTCACAGGGTATTTTCAGGACCAAGCACCCGAGATCGCAGGTTCAATTCCCCATACTGGCAAAAAATCCCCGGGTCGGTTCGGGTCCCCGGGTGGCGCCAAAGGGTAATGTCTGGACCCCGGCACCCGAGGTCGCAGGTTCGATTCCCCATACCGGCCAAAAAAACACGTGTCGGTTCAAGTCCCCAGGTGGGGTCACAGGGTAATGTCTGGACTCTGGCACCCGAGGTCATAGGTTCGATTCCCCATACCGGCCAAAAGACCCCAGGTCGGTTCATGTCCCCAGCTGGCGTCACAGGGTAATGTCTTGAACCCGGCACCCGAAATCACAGTTTCGATTCCCCATACCGGCCAAAAAACCCCGGGTCGGGTCGGGTCCCCGGGTGGCGCCACAGGGTAATGTCTGGACCCCGACACCCGAGGTCGCAGGTTCGATTCCCCACACCGGCCAAAAATCCCCGGCTCGGGTCGCGTCCCCGGGTGGCGTCACAGGGTAATGTCTGGACCCCGGCACCCGAGGTCACGGGTTCAATTCACCATACCGGCCAAAAAACCCCATGTCGGTTCGAATAACTGTGTGGCTTCAAAGGGTAATGTCGGGACCCCGGCACCCGAGGTTGCAGGTTCGATTCCCCATAAGGGCCAAAAAAGCCCGGGTCGGGTCGGTTCCCCGGGTGGCGCCACAGGGTAATGTCGGGACTCCGGCACCCGAGGTCGCAGGTTCGATTCCCCATAAGGGCCAAAAAAGCCCGGGTCGGGTCGGGACCCCAGGTGGCACCACAGGGTAATGTCGGGACCCCGGCACCCGAGGTCGCAGGTTCGATTCCCCATAAGGGCCAAAAAAGCCCGGGTCGGGTCGGGTCCCCGGGTGGCGCCACAGGGTAATGTCGGGACTCCGACACCCGAGGTCGCAGGTTCGATTCCCCATAAGGGCCAAAAAAGCCCGGGTCAGGTCGGGTCCCCAGGTGGCACCACAGGGTAATGTCGGGAAACCGGCACCCGAGGTCGCAGGTTCGATTCCCCATAAGGGCCAAAAAAGCCCGGGTCGGGTCGGGTCCCCGGTTTGCGCCACAGGGTAATGTTGGGACTATGGCACCCGAGGTCGCAGGTTCGATTCCCCATAAGGGCCAAAAAAGCCCGGGTCGGGCCGGGTCCCCAGGTGGCACCACAGGGTAATGTCTGGACCCCGGCACCCGAGGTCGCAGGTTCGATTCCCCATAAGGGCCAAAAAAGCCCGGGTTGGGTCCTGTCCGCGGCCGGCGCCACAGGGTAATGTCGGGACCCCGGCACCCGAGGTCGCAGGTTCGATTCCCCATAAGGGCCAAAAAAGCCCGGGTCGGGTCGGAACCCGGGTGGCGCCACAGGGTAATGTCGGGACCCCGGCACCCGAGGTCGCAGGTTCGATTCCCCATACCAGCCAAAAAACACCGGGTCGGGTCGGGTCCCCGGATGGCGTCACAGGGTAATGTCGGGACCCCGGCAAACGAGGTCCCAGGTTCGATTCCCCATACCGGCCCCTGGACCCCAGATCGGGTCGGATCCCTGAGTGGCGTCACAGGGTATTTTCGAGAGCACGGCACCCGAGATCGCAGGTTTAATTCCCCATACTTGCCAAAAATCCAAGGCTCGGGTTGGTTTCCCCGGGTGGTGTAACAGGGTAATGTCGGGACCCTGGCACCCGAGGTCCCAGGTTCGATTCCCCATAAGGGCCAAAAAAGCCCGGGTCGGGTCGGGTCCCCGGGTGGCGTCACAGGGTAATGTCTGGACTCTGTCACCAGAGGTCCCAGGTTCGATTCCCCATACCGGCCCCTGGACCCCAGATCGGGTCAGGTCCATGAGTGGCGTCACAGGGTATTTTCGGGACCAAGCACCCGAGATCGCAGGTTCAATTCCCCATACTGGCAAAAAATCCCCGGCTCGGGTCGGGTCCCCGGGTGGTGTCACAGGGTAATGTCGGGACCCCGGCATCCGAAGTCCCAGTTTCGACTCCCCATACCGGCAAAAAAATCCCGGGTCAGGTCAGGTCCCTGGGTGGAATCACAGGATAATGTTGGGACCCGGGCAACCGAGGTCGCAGGTTCGATTCCCCATACCAGCCAAAAACCACCGGGTCGGGTCGGTTCCCAAGGTGGCGTCACAGGGTAATGTCTGGACATCGGAACCCGAGGTAAAAGGTTCGATTTCCCATAAGGGCCAAAAAAGCCCGGGTCGGGTCGGGTCTCCGGGTGGCGTCACAGATCAATGTCTGGACCCGGGCACTTGTGGTCGCAGGTTCGATACCCCATACCGGCTAAAAAAGCCCGGGTCGGGTCGGTTCCCCGGGTGGCGTCACAGGGTAATGTCGGGACCCCGACATCCAAGGTCACAAGTTCGATTCCCCAGACCGGCCAAAAAAGACCGGGTCGGGTCAGGTCCCCGGGTGGCGTCACAAGGTAATGTCGGGACACCGGCACCCGAAATCGCAGGTTCGATTCCGCCTAAGGGCCAAAAAACCCCGGGTCGGTTCGGGTCCCCGGGTGGCGCCAAAGGGTAATGTCTGGACCCCGGCACCCGAGGTCGCAGGTTCGATTCCCCATACCGGCCAAAAATCCCCAGGTCATGTCGGGTCCCCAGGTGGCGTCACAGGGTAATGTCTGGACTCTGGCACCCAAGGTCGCAGGTTCGATTCCCCATACCGGCCAAAAGACCTCAGGTCAGTTCGTGTCCCCAGCTGGCGTCACAGGGTAATGTCTTGAACCCGGCACCCGAAATCGCAGTTTCGATTCCCCATACCGGCCAAAAAACCCCGGGTCGGGTCGGGTCCCCGGGTGGCGCCACAGGGTAATGTCTGGACCCCGACACCCGAGGTCGCAGGTTCGATTCCCCACACCGGCCAAAAATCCCCGGCTCGGGTCGCGTCCCCGGGTGGCGTCACAGGGTAATGTCTGGACCCCGGCACCCAAGGTCACGGGTTCAATTCACCATACCGGCCAAAAAACCCCATGTCGGTTCGAATAACTGTGTGGCTTCAAAGGGTAATGTCGGGACCCCGGCACCCGAGGTTGCAGGTTCGATTCCCCATAAGGGCCAAAAAAGCCCGGGTCGGGTCGGTTCCCCGGGTGGCGCCACAGGGTAATGTCGGGACTCCGGCACCCGAGGTCGCAGGTTCGATTCCCCATAAGGGCCAAAAAAGCCCGGGTCGGGTCGGGACCCCAGGTGGCACCACAGGGTAATGTCGGGACCCCGGCACCCGAGGTCGCAGGTTCGATTCCCCATAAGGGCCAAAAAAGCCCGGGTCGGGTCGGGTCCCCGGGTGGCGCCACAGGGTAATGTCAGGACTCCGACACCCGAGGTCGCAGGTTCGATTCCCCATAAGGGCCAAAAAAGCCCGGGTCAGGTCGGGTCCCCAGGTGGCACCACAGGGTAATGTCGGGAAACCGGCACCCGAGGTCGCAGGTTCGATTCCCCATAAGGGCCAAAAAAGCCCGGGTCGGGTCGGGTCCCCGGTTTGCGCCACAGGGTAATGTTGGGACCCCGGCACCCGAGGTCGCAGGTTCGATTCCCCATAAGGGCCAAAAATCCCCGGGTCGGTTCGGGTCCCCAGGTGGCACCACAGGGTAATGTCTGGACCCCGGCACCCGAGGTCGCAGGTTCGATTCCCCATAAGGGCCAAAAAAGCCCGGGTTGGGTCCTGTCCGCGGCCGGCGCCACAGGGTAATGTCGGGACCCCGGCACCCGAGGTCACAGGTTCGATTTCCCATACCAGCCAAAAAACACCGGGTCGGGTCGGGTCCCCGGATGTCGTCACATGTTAATGTCGGGACCCCGGCAAACGAGGTCCCAGGTTCGATTCCCCATACCGGCCCCTGGACCCCAGATCGGGTCGGATCCCTGAGTGGCGTCACAGGGTATTTTCGAGAGCACGGCACCCGAGATCGCAGGTTTAATTCCCCATACTTGCCAAAAATCCAAGGCTCGGGTTGGTTTCCCCGGGTGGTGTAACAGGGTAATGTTGGGACCCCGGCACCCGAGGTTGCAGGTTTGATTCCCCATACCGGCCAAAAATCCACGGGTCGGGCCTCGTCCCCAGGTGGCGTCACAGGGTAATGTTGGGACCCCGGCACCCGAGGTTGCAGGTTCGATTCCCCATAAGGGCCAAAAAAGCCCAGGTCAGATTAGGTCCCCGGGTACGCGCCACAGAGTAATGTCGGGACCCCGGCACCCGAGGTCGCAGGTTCGATTCCCCATAAGGGCCAAAAAAGCCCAGGTCGGGCCGGGTCCCCGGAAGGCGCCAAAGGGTAATGTCTGGACCCCGGCACCCGAGGTCGCAGGTTCGATACCCCATAACGGCCAAAAAACCCCAGGTCGGTTCGGGTCCCCAGGTGGCGCCACAGGGTTATGTCTGGACCCCGGCACCCGAGGTCGCAGGTTCGATTCCCCATACTGGCATAAATATCCCCAGGTCGGTTCAAGACCTTGGGTGGCCTCACAGGGTAATATCTGGACACCGGCACCCGAAATCGCAGATTCTATTCCCCATACCGGCCAAAAAACACTGTTTCGGGTCAGTTCTCAGGATGGTGTCACAGGGTAATGTCTGGACCTCGGAACCCGAGGTCCAAGGTTCAAATTCCCATAAGGGCCAAAAAAGCCCGGGTCGGGTCGGGTCGCCGGGTGGCGCCACAGAGTAACGTCTGAACCCCGGCACCCGAGGTCGCAGGTTCGATTCCCCATACCGGCCAAAAAACCCCAGGTCGGTTCGGGTCCCCAGGTGGCGCCATAGGGTAATATCTGGACCCCGGCACCCGAGGTCGCAGGTTCGATTCCCCATAAGGGCCAAAAAAGCCCGGGTCGGGTCGGGTCCCCGGGTGGCGTCACAGGTCAATGTCTGGACCCCGGCAGACGCGGTCGCAGGTTCGAATCCACATACCGGCCAAAGAATCCCTAGGTCGGTTCAAGTCCTGAGGTGGCGTCAAAGGGTAATGTCGGGACCCCGGCTGTCCTCTTGCTCGTCCTTGAAGCCCACCACAATATACTTGATGAAAAGCTTTTTCTCCAGCTCCAGCTCATGCTGGAGCTGGCGGATGCGGGCGGGCTGGTGCCCATGCGTCTCCCAACACAATTCTTTGAGGACAGCCTGGAGCTTGGCACGGGCTGCGCTGCTGCTCCTGCAGGGCCTCCGCAGCTCGTCGGCCAGCTGCCGCTGCAGCTCCCGCTCTTGGTGCGTGGTAGCGTTGCGCTCCTTCTGCAGCAGCTCCTGCGCCGCCTGCAGCTCGGCCACCTTCCACCGCAGCATCTGCCGGGTCTCGGTGGTGTGCTGCTGCCACTGCTGCTCCTGCAGCCGCTGCGCATCGAGGGCCTGCTGCCTCTCCCACTCGCACTGCAGCTGCTGCACCAGCAGCTGCCGCTCCCTCTCCTGCGCCTCCTTCATTTTGGAAATCTCGGCGGCAAAGTGGCGCTGCAGCTCTTGGTTGTGGAGCCGCTCGGCCTCCAGTTTGTCCCGCAGGGCCTGCAGCTCCAGCCTGCGCTCCTCCTGCTGCGCAGGGCTGCCAGCGAGCTGCGCTGGCCTCCATCGGGGCACGGGGCGGCTGGGCCCCATCTGTCCCCATCCTGCAACGTCCCGCACCATGGCCACGGGTGCAGGAAGAGTTGGGTGAGCTCTGACTGCTGTGGCCCTTGGCCACCGACGGTCACCTTCACTTGGTCTGCGAGGGCTAGCAGCCCCTGACCCTGTAGCGTCTACTGCCAGTCGCACCAGTCACATCAGTGCAGAGACAGCGTCTGCTATTGGCTTTGAGGCCGTGCGCCTGGAATTTATAGGGTGTGCGGCGTGACCACACAATGGAGGGTGGGGCAGCATGCCCTTATATGGAGTTGGGCGGTATGCCTTATATGGGGCATGACCTTATATGGAGTTG
Source organism: Clangula hyemalis (assembly GCA_963989345.1). The sequence goes on along the minus strand of OZ022455.1, from coordinate 2,988,444 downwards.
GGCGGTATGCATTATAGGATCATTGAATACCCTGAGGTGGAAGGGACCCATCAGGACCACCAAGTCAACTCCTCACACGGTGTTGGGATGTATGGCCTTCCATGCGGTTGGGCAGGTCGGCCTTCTTCGTGCTGCATCTTGCCTTCTGCCTGAGCCCTCTGCAAGCTCTAGAGCTCCTGTTCTTTCTTCTGGAGCGCTAGCTGTGTCTCCACGTGTTCTCTCTCCAGCTGTGGCCCTCTGTCTACAATTTCCTTGAGCACTTTCATCTGGCACTCTGCCTCTTGCAGCTGGGCCTGAAGCTCATGGACCTGTTCCAGGGCAGAGTTTTGCTCCTCTGCCATTTGCTATACCTGCTTCTTCAGGTAAGCATTTTCAGCTTGGACTTCCATCGCTGTGTCCAGCTGCCTTCGGAGGTTTGATTTTCCATTCCGGTGCCTAGACCCCGGGTCGGGTCGGAACCAAGGTGGCATCACAGGGTCATGTCAGGACCCCGGCACCCGAGGTCGAAGGTTCAATTCCCCATACCGGCCAAAAAACCCCGGGTCGGGTCGGGTCCCCGAGTGGCGTCACAGGGTAATGTCAGGACCCCAGCACCCGAGGTCGCAGGTTCGATTCCCCATACCGGCCAAAAAACCCCGGGTCAGGTCGGATCCTCGGGTGGCGTCACAGGGTAATGTCTGGACTAAGGCACCCGAGGTCGCAGGTTCAATTACCCATAAGGGCATAAAAATCCCCGGGTCGGTTCAAGACCTTTGGTGGCGCCACAGGGTAATGTCTGGACTCCGGCACCCGAGGTCGCAGGTTCGATTCCCCATACCAGCAAAAAAAACCCGTGTCTGTTCAAGTCCCCAGGTGGCGTCAAAGTGTAATGTCGGGACCCCTGCACCCGAGGTCAGAGGTTCGATTCCCCATACCGGCCAAAAATCCCCAGGTCGTGTCAGGTCCCCAGGTGGCGTCACAGGGTAATGTCTGGACCCCGGCACCCGAGGTCGCAGGTTCGATTCCCCATACCGGCCAAAAGACCCCAGGTCGGTTTGTGTCCCCAGCTGGTGTCACAGGGTGATGTCTTGAATCCGGCACCCGAAATCGCAGGTTCGATTCCCCATTCCGGCCAAAAAACCCCGGGTCGGGTCGGGTCCCTGGGTGGCCCCACAGGGTAATGTCTGGACCCCGGCACCTGAGGTCACAGGTTCGATTCCCCATAAGGGCCAAAAACCCCGGGTCGGTTCGGGTCCCCAGGTGGCGTCAAAGGACAATGTCGGGACCCCGACACCCAAGGTCCCAGTTTCGACTCCCCATACTGGCCAAAAATCCCCGGGTCATGTCGGGTCCCCGGGTTGAATCACAGGGTAATGTCGGGAACCGGGCAACAGAGGTCGCAGGTTCGATTTCCAATAACGGCCAAAAAACCCTGGGTCGGGTCGGGTCCCCAGGTGGCGTCACAGGGTAATGTCTGGACTCTGTCACCAGAGGTCCCAGGTTCGATTCCCCATACCGGCCCCTGGACCCCAGATCGGGTCGGGTCCCCAGGTGGCGCCAAAGGGTAATGTCTGGACCCCGGAACCCGAGGTCGCAGGTTCGATTCCCCATAAGGGCCAAAAAAGCCCGGGTCAGGTCGGGTCCCCAGGTGGCACCACAGGGTAATGTCGGGAAACCGGCACCCGAGGTCGCAGGTTCGATTCCCCATAAGGGCCAAAAAAGCCCGGGTCGGGTCGGGTCCCCGGTTTGCGCCACAGGGTAATGTCGGGACCCCGGCACCCGAGGTCGCAGGTTCGATTCCCCATAAGGGCCAAAAAAGCCCGGGTCGGGTCGGGTCCCCAGGTGGCACCACAGGGTAATGTCTGGACCCCGGCACCCGAGGTCGCAGGTTCGATTCCCCATAAGGGCCAAAAAAGCCCGGGTTGGGTCCTGTCCGCGGCCGGCGCCACAGGGTAATGTCGGGACCCCGGCACCCGAGGTCGCAGGTTCGATTCCCCATAAGGGCCAAAAAAGCCCGGGTCGGGTCGGGTCCCCGGGTGGCGTCACAGGGTAATGTCTGGACTCTGTCACCAGAGGTCCCAGGTTCGATTCCCCATACCGGCCCCTGGACCCCAGATCGGGTCAGGTCCATGAGTGGCGTCACAGGGTATTTTCGGGACCAAGCACCCGAGATCGCAGGTTCAATTCCCCATACTGGCAAAAAATCCCCGGCTCGGGTCGGGTCCCTGGGTGGTGTCACAGGGTAATGTCGGGACCCCGGCATCTGAAGTCCCAGTTTCGACTCCCCATACCGGCAAAAAAATCCCGGGTCAGGTCAGGTCCCTGGGTGGAATCACAGGATAATGTTGGGACCCGGGCAACCGAGGTCGCAGGTTCGATTCCCCATACCAGCCAAAAACCACCGGGTCGGGTCGGTTCCCAAGGTGGCGTCACAGGGTAATGTCTGGACATCGGAACCCGAGGTAAAAGGTTCGATTTCCCATAAGGGCCAAAAAAGCCCGGGTCGGGTCGGGTCTCCGGGTGGCGTCACAGATCAATGTCTGGACCCGGGCACTTGTGGTCGCAGGTTCGATACCCCATACCGGCTAAAAAAGCCCGGGTCGGGTCGGTTCCCCGGGTGGCGTCACAGGGTAATGTCTGGACCCCGACATCCAAGGTCACAAGTTCGATTCCCCAGACCGGCCAAAAAAGACCGGGTCGGGTCAGGTCCCCGGGTGGCGTCACAAGGTAATGTCGGGACACCGGCACCCGAAATCGCAGGTTCGATTCCGCCTAAGGGCCAAAAAACCCCGGGTCGGTTCGGGTCCCCGGGTGGCGCCAAAGGGTAATGTCTGGACCCCGGCACCCGAGGTCGCAGGTTCGATTCCCCATACCGGCCAAAAATCCCCAGGTCATGTCGGGTCCCCAGGTGGCGTCACAGGGTAATGTCTGGACTCTGGCACCCAAGGTCGCAGGTTCGATTCCCCATACCGGCCAAAAGACCTCAGGTCGGTTCGTGTCCCCAGCTGGCGTCACAGGGTAATGTCTTGAACCCGGCACCCGAAATCGCAGTTTCGATTCCCCATACCGGCCAAAAAACCCCGGGTCGGGTCGGGTCCCCGGGTGGCGCCACAGGGTAATGTCTGGACCCCGACACCCGAGGTCGCAGGTTCGATTCCCCACACCGGCCAAAAATCCCCGGCTCGGGTCGCGTCCCCGAGTGGCGTCACAGGGTAATGTCTGGACCCCGGCACCCAAGGTCACGGGTTCAATTCACCATACCGGCCAAAAAACCCCATGTCGGTTCGAATAACTGTGTGGCTTCAAAGGGTAATGTCGGGACCCCGGCACCCGAGGTCGCAGGTTCGATTCCCCATAAGGGCCAAAAAAGCCCGGGTCGGGTCGGTTCCCCGGGTGGCGCCACAGGGTAATGTCGGGACTCCGGCACCCGAGGTCGCAGGTTCGATTCCCCATAAGGGCCAAAAAAGCCCGGGTCGGGTCGGGACCCCAGGTGGTGTCACAGGGTAATGTCGGGACCCCGGCACCCGAGGTCGCAGGTTCGATTCCCCATAAGGGCCAAAAAAGCCCGGGTCGGGTCGGGTCCCCGGGTGGCGCCACAGGGTAATGTCAGGACTCCGACACCCGAGGTCGCAGGTTCGATTCCCCATAAGGGCCAAAAAAGCCCGGGTCAGGTCGGGTCCCCAGGTGGCACCACAGGGTAATGTCGGGAAACCGGCACCCGAGGTCGCAGGTTCGATTCCCCATAAGGGCCAAAAAAGCCCGGGTCGGGTCGGGTCCCCGGTTTGCGCCACAGGGTAATGTCGGGACCCCGGCACCCGAGGTCGCAGGTTCGATTCCCCATAAGGGCCAAAAAAGCCCGGGTCGGGTCGGGTCCCCAGGTGGCACCACAGGGTAATGTCTGGACCCCGGCACCCGAGGTCGCAGGTTCGATTCCCCATAAGGGCCAAAAAAGCCCGGGTCGGGTCCTGTCCGCGGCCGGCGCCACAGGGTAATGTCGGGACCCCGGCACCCGAGGTCACAGGTTCGATTCCCCATACCAGCCAAAAAACACCGGGTCGGGTCGGGTCCCCGGATGTCGTCACAGGGTAATGTCGGGACCCCGGCAAACGAGGTCCCAGGTTCGATTCCCCATACCGGCCCCTGGACCCCAGATCGGGTCGGATCCCTGAGTGGCGTCACAGGGTATTTTCGAGAGCACGGCACCCGAGATCGCAGGTTTAATTCCCCATACTTGCCAAAAATCCAAGGCTCGGGTTGGTTTCCCCGGGTGGTGTAACAGGGTAATGTTGGGACCCCGGCACCCGAGGTTGCAGGTTTGATTCCCCATACCGGCCAAAAATCCACGGGTCGGGCCTCGTCCCCAGGTGGCGTCACAGGGTAATGTTGGGACCCCGGCACCCGAGGTTGCAGGTTCGATTCCCCATAAGGGCCAAAAAAGCCCAGGTCAGATTAGGTCCCCGGGTACGCGCCACAGAGTAATGTCGGGACCCCGGCACCCGAGGTCGCAGGTTCGATTCCCCATAAGGGCCAAAAAAGCCCAGGTCGGGCCGGGTCCCCGGAAGGCGCCAAAGGGTAATGTCTGGACCCCGGCACCCGAGGTCGCAGGTTCGATACCCCATAACGGCCAAAAAACCCCAGGTCGGTTCGGGTCCCCAGGTGGCGCCACAGGGTTATGTCTGGACCCCGGCACCCGAGGTCGCAGGTTCGATTCCCCATACTGGCATAAATATCCCCAGGTCGGTTCAAGACCTTGGGTGGCCTCACAGGGTAATATCTGGACACCGGCACCCGAAATCGCAGATTCTATTCCCCATACCGGCCAAAAAACACTGTTTCGGGTCAGTTCTCAGGATGGTGTCACAGGGTAATGTCTGGACCTCGGAACCCGAGGTCCAAGGTTCAAATTCCCATAAGGGCCAAAAAAGCCCGGGTCGGGTCGGGTCGCCGGGTGGCGCCACAGAGTAACGTCTGAACCCCGGCACCCGAGGTCGCAGGTTCGATTCCCCATACCGGCCAAAAAACCCCAGGTCGGTTCGGGTCCCCAGGTGGCGCCATAGGGTAATATCTGGACCCCGGCACCCGAGGTCGCAGGTTCGATTCCCCATAAGGGCCAAAAAAGCCCGGGTCGGGTCGGGTCCCCGGGTGGCGTCACAGGTCAATGTCTGGACCCCGGCAGACGCGGTCGCAGGTTCGAATCCACATACCGGCCAAAGAATCCCTAGGTCGGTTCAAGTCCTGAGGTGGCGTCAAAGGGTAATGTCGGGACCCCGGCTGTCCTCTTGCTCGTCCTTGAAGCCCACCACAATATACTTGATGAAAAGCTTTTTCTCCAGCTCCAGCTCATGCTGGAGCTGGCGGATGCGGGCGGGCTGGTGCCCATGCGTCTCCCAACGCAATTCTTTGAGGACAGCCTGGAGCTTGGCACGGGCTGCGCTGCTGCTCCTGCAGGGCCTCCGCAGCTCGTCGGCCAGCTGCCGCTGCAGCTCCCGCTCTTGGTGCGTGGTAGCGTTGCGCTCCTTCTGCAGCAGCTCCTGCGCCGCCTGCAGCTCGGCCACCTTCCACCGCAGCATCTGCCGGGTCTCGGTGGTGTGCTGCTGCCACTGCTGCTCCTGCAGCCGCTGCGCATCGAGGGCCTGCTGCCTCTCCCACTCGCACTGCAGCTGCTGCACCAGCAGCTGCCGCTCCCTCTCCTGCGCCTCCTTCATTTTGGAAATCTCGGCGGCAAAGTGGCGCTGCAGCTCTTGGTTGTGGAGCCGCTCGGCCTCCAGTTTGTCCCGCAGGGCCTGCAGCTCCAGCCTGCGCTCCTCCTGCTGCGCAGGGCTGCCAGCGAGCTGCGCTGGCCTCCATCGGGGCACGGGGCGGCTGGGCCCCATCTGTCCCCATCCTGCAACGTCCCGCACCATGGCCACGGGTGCAGGAAGAGTTGGGTGAGCTCTGACTGCTGTGGCCCTTGGCCACCGACGGTCACCTTCACTTGGTCTGCGAGGGCTAGCAGCCCCTGACCCTGTAGCGTCTACTGCCAGTCGCACCAGTCACATCAGTGCAGAGACAGCGTCTGCTATTGGCTTTGAGGCCGTGCGCCTGGAATTTATAGGGTGTGCGGCGTGACCACACAATGGAGGGTGGGGCAGCATGCCCTTATATGGAGTTGGGCGGTATGCCTTATATGGGGCATGACCTTATATGGAGTTGGGCGGTATGCATTATAGGATCATTGAATACCCTGAGGTGGAAGGGACCCATCAGGACCACCAAGTCAACTCCTCACACGGTGTTGGGATGTATGGCCTTCCATGCGGTTGGGCAGGTCGGCCTTCTTCGTGCTGCATCTTGCCTTCTGCCTGAGCCCTCTGCAAGCTCTAGAGCTCCTGTTCTTTCTTCTGGAGCGCTAGCTGTGTCTCCACGTGTTCTCTCTCCAGCTGTGGCCCTCTGTCTACAATTTCCTTGAGCACTTTCATCTGGCACTCTGCCTCTTGCAGCTGGGCCTGAAGCTCATGGACCTGTTCCAGGGCAGAGTTTTGCTCCTCTGCCATTTGCTATACCTGCTTCTTCAGGTAAGCATTTTCAGCTTGGACTTCCATCGCTGTGTCCAGCTGCCTTCGGAGGTTTGATTTTCCATTCCGGTGCCTAGACCCCGGGTCGGGTCGGAACCAAGGTGGCATCACAGGGTCATGTCAGGACCCCGGCACCCGAGGTCGAAGGTTCAATTCCCCATACCGGCCAAAAAACCCCGGGTCGGGTCGGGTCCCCGAGTGGCGTCACAGGGTAATGTCAGGACCCCAGCACCCGAGGTCGCAGGTTCGATTCCCCATACCGGCCAAAAAACCCCGGGTCAGGTCGGATCCTCGGGTGGCGTCAAAGGGTAATGTCTGGACTAAGGCACCCGAGGTCGCAGGTTCAATTACCCATAAGGGCATAAAAATCCCCGGGTCGGTTCAAGACCTTTGGTGGCGCCACAGGGTAATGTCTGGACTCCGGCACCCGAGGTCGCAGGTTCGATTCCCCATACCAGCAAAAAAAACCCGTGTCTGTTCAAGTCCCCAGGTGGCGTCAAAGTGTAATGTCGGGACCCCTGCACCCGAGGTCAGAGGTTCGATTCCCCATACCGGCCAAAAATCCCCAGGTCGTGTCAGGTCCCCAGGTGGCGTCACAGGGTAATGTCTGGACCCCGGCACCCGAGGTCGCAGGTTCGATTCCCCATACCGGCCAAAAGACCCCAGGTCGGTTTGTGTCCCCAGCTGGTGTCACAGGGTGATGTCTTGAATCCGGCACCCGAAATCGCAGGTTCGATTCCCCATTCCGGCCAAAAAACCCCGGGTCGGGTCGGGTCCCTGGGTGGCCCCACAGGGTAATGTCTGGACCCCGGCACCTGAGGTCACAGGTTCGATTCCCCATAAGGGCCAAAAACCCCGGGTCGGTTCGGGTCCCCAGGTGGCGTCAAAGGACAATGTCGGGACCCCGACACCCAAGGTCCCAGTTTCGACTCCCCATACTGGCCAAAAATCCCCGGGTCATGTCGGGTCCCCGGGTTGAATCACAGGGTAATGTCGGGAACCGGGCAACAGAGGTCGCAGGTTCGATTTCCAATAACGGCCAAAAAACCCTGGGTCGGGTCGGGTCCCCAGGTGGCGTCACAGGGTAATGTCTGGACTCTGTCACCAGAGGTCCCAGGTTCGATTCCCCATACCGGCCCCTGGACCCCAGATCGGGTCGGGTCCCCAGGTGGCGCCAAAGGGTAATGTCTGGACCCCGGCACCCGAGGTCGCAGGTTCAATTCCCCATACCGGCAAAAAAAACCCGTGTCGGTTCAAGTCCCCAGGTGGCGTCAAAGTGTAATGTCGGGACCCCGGCACCCGAGGTCACAGGTTCGATTCCCCATAAGGGCCAAAAATCCCCAGGTCGTGTCGGGTCCCCAGGTGGCATCACAGGGTAATGTCTGGACTCTGGCACCCGAGGTCGCAGGTTCGATTCCCCCTACCGGCCGAAAAAACTACAGGTCGGGTCGGGTCCCCTGGTGGCGTCACAGGGTAATGTCGGGACCCTGGCAAACGAGGTCCCAGGTTCGATTCCCCATACCGGCCCCTGGACCCCAGATCGGGTCGGGTCCCCAGGTGGCGCCAAAGGGTAATGTCTGGACCCCGGCACCCGAGGTCGCAGGTTCGATTCCCCATACCGGCAAAAAAAAACCGTGTCGGTTCAAGTCCCCAGGTGGCGTCAAAGTGTAATGTCGGGACCCCGGCACCCGAGGTCACAGGTTCGATTCCCCATACCGGCCAAAAAACCCCAGGTCGTGTCGAGTCCCCAGGTGGCGTCACAGGGTAATGTCTGGACCCTGGCACCCGAGGTCCCAGGCTCGATTCCCCATAAGGGCCAAAAAAGCCCGGGTCGGGTCGGGTCCCCTGGTGGCGCCACAGGGTAATGTCGGGACTCCGACACCCGAGGTCGCAGGTTCGATTCCCCATAAGGGCCAAAAAAGCCCGGGTCGGGTCGGGTCCCCAGGTGGCACCACAGGGTAATGTCTGGACCCCGGCACCCGAGGTCGCAGGTTCGATTCCCCATAAGGGCCAAAAAAGCCCGGGTTGGGTCCTGTCCGCGGCCGGCGCCACAGGGTAATGTCGGGACCCCGGCACCCGAGGTCGCAGGTTCGATTCCCCATAAGGGCCAAAAAAGCCCGGGTCGGGTCGGAACCCGGTTGGCGCCACAGGGTAATATCGGGACCCCGGCACCCGAGGTCGCAGGTTCGATTCCCCATACCAGCCAAAAAACACCGGGTCGGGTCGGGTCCCCGGATGGCGTCACAGGGTAATGTCGGGACCCCGGCAAACGAGGTCCCAGGTTCGATTCCCCATACCGGCCCCTGGACCCCAGATCGGGTCGGATCCCTGAGTGGCGTCACAGGGTATTTTCGAGAGCACGGCACCCGAGATCGCAGGTTTAATTCCCCATACTTGCCAAAAATCCAAGGCTCGGGTTGGTTTCCCCGGGTGGTGTAACAGGGTAATGTCGGGACCCTGGCACCCGAGGTCCCAGGTTCGATTCCCCATAAGGGCCAAAAAAGCCCGGGTCGGGTCGGGTCCCCGGGTGGCGTCACAGGGTAATGTCTGGACTCTGTCACCAGAGGTCCCAGGTTCGATTCCCCATACCGGCCCCTGGACCCCAGATCGGGTCAGGTCCATGAGTGGCGTCACAGGGTATTTTCGGGACCAAGCACCCGAGATCGCAGGTTCAATTCCCCATACTGGCAAAAAATCCCCGGCTCGGGTCGGGTCCCCGGGTGGTGTCACAGGGTAATGTCGGGACCCCGGCATCCGAAGTCCCAGTTTCGACTCCCCATACCGGCAAAAAAATCCCGGGTCAGGTCAGGTCCCTGGGTGGAATCACAGGATAATGTTGGGACCCGGGCAACCGAGGTCGCAGGTTCGATTCCCCATACCAGCCAAAAACCACCGGGTCGGGTCGGTTCCCAAGGTGGCGTCACAGGGTAATGTCTGGACATCGGAACCTGAGGTAAAAGGTTCGATTTCCCATAAGGGCCAAAAAAGCCCGGGTCGGGTCGGGTCTCCGGGTGGCGTCACAGATCAATGTCTGGACCCGGGCACTTGTGGTCGCAGGTTCGATACCCCATACCGGCTAAAAAAGCCCGGGTCGGGTCGGTTCCCCGGGTGGCGTCACAGGGTAATGTCTGGACCCCGACACCCAAGGTCATAAGTTTGATTCCCCAGACCGGCCAAAAAAGACCGGGTCGGGTCGGGTCCCCGGGTGGCGTCACAAGGTAATGTCGGGACACCGGCACCCGAAATCGCAGGTTCGATTCCGCCTAAGGGCCAAAAAACCCCGGGTCGGTTCGGGTCCCCGGGTGGCGCCAAAGGGTAATGTCTGGACCCCGGCACCCGAGGTCGCAGGTTCGATTCCCCATACCGGCCAAAAGACCTCAGGTCGGTTCGTGTCCCCAGCTGGCGTCACAGGGTAATGTCTTGAACCCGGCACCCGAAATCGCAGTTTCGATTCCCCATACCGGCCAAAAAACCCCGGGTCGGGTCGGGTCCCCGGGTGGCCCCACAGGGTAATGTCTGGACCCCGACACCCGAGGTCGCAGGTTCGATTCCCCACACCGGCCAAAAATCCCCGGCTCGGGTCGCGTCCCCGGGTGGCGTCACAGGGTAATGTCTGGACCCCGGCACCCGAGGTCACGGGTTCAATTCACCATACCGGCCAAAAAACCCCAGGTCGGTTCGAATAACTGTGTGGCTTCAAAGGGTAATGTCGGGACCCCGGCACCCGAGGTCGCAGGTTTGATTCCCCATACCGGCCAAAAATCCCAGGGTCGGGTCTCGTCCCCAGGTGGCGTCAGAGGATAATGTCAAGACCCCGGCACCTGAGGTCGCAGGTTCGATTCCCCATAAGGGCCAAAAAACCCCGGGTCGGGTCGGGTCCTCGGGTGGCGTCACAGGGTAATATCGGGACCCCGGCACCTGAGGTCCCAGGTTCGATTCCCCATACCGGCCAAAAAAGAACGGGTCGGGTTGGGTCCACGGGTGGCGTCACAGGGTAATGTCTGCACCCCGGCACCTGTGGTCGCAGGTTCGATTCCCCATAAGGGCCAAAAAAGCCCGGGTCGGGTCGGGTCCTCGGGTGGCGCCACAGGGTAATATCGGGACCCCGGCACCCGAGGTCGCAGGTTCGATTCCCCATACCAGCCAAAAAACAACGGGTCGGGTCGGGTCCCCGGGTGGTGTCACAGGGTAATGTCTGCACCCCGGCACCCGTGGTCGCAGGTTCGATTCCCCATAAGGGCCAAAAAAGCCCGGGTCAGGTCAGTTCCCCGGGTGGCGTCACAGGGTTATGTCTGGACCCCGGCACCGAAGGTCGCAGGTTCGATTCCCCATACTGGCCAAAAAAAGCCCAGGTAGGGTCGGGTCCCCGGGTGGCGTCACAGGGTAATGTCTGGACCCCGGCACCCGAGGTCGCAGGTTCGATTCACCCTACCGGCCAAAAAACTACAGGTCGGGTCTCCGGGTGGTTTCAGAGGGCAATGTCGGGACGCCGGCAAACGAGGTCCCAGGTTCGATTCCCCATACCGGCTCCTGGACCCCAGATCGGGTCGGGTCCCTGAGTGGCGTCACAGGGTATTTTCGGGACCACGACACCCGAGGTCGCAGGTTCGATTCCCCATACCGGCCAAAAATCCCCAGGTCGTGTCAGGTCCCCAGGTGGCGTCACAGGGTAATGTCTGGACCCCGGCACCCGAGGTCGCAGGTTCGATTCCCCATACCAGCCAAAAGACCCCAGGTCGGTTTGTGTCCCCAGCTGGTGTCACAGGGTAATGTCTTGAATCCGGCACCCGAAATCGCAGGTTCGATTCCCCATTCCGGCCAAAAAACCCCGGGTCGGGTCGGGTCCCTGGGTGGCCCCACAGGGTAATGTCTGGACCCCGGCACCTGAGGTCACAGGTTCGATTCCCCATAAGGGCCAAAAAAGCCCGGGTCGGGTCGGGTCCCCAGGTGGCGTCACAGGGTAATGTCTGGACCCCGGCAAACGAGGTCCCAGGTTCGATTCCCCATACCGGCCCCTGGACCCCAGATCGGGTCAGGTCCATGAGTGGCGTCACAGGGTATTTTCGGGACCAAGCACCTGAGATCGCAGGTTCAATTCCCCATAATGGCAAAAAATCCCCGGCTCGGGTCGGGTCCCCGGGTGGTGTCACAAGGTAATGTCGGGACCCCGGCATCCGAAGTCCCAGTTTCGACTCCCCATACCGGCAAAAAAATCCCGGGTCAGGTCAGGTCCCTGGGTGGAATCACAGGGTAATGTTGGGACCCGGGCAACCGAGGTCGCAGGTTCGATTCCCCATACCAGCCAAAAACCACCGGGTCGGGTCGGTTCCCAAGGTGGCGTCACAGGGTAATGTCTGGACATCGGAACCCGAGGTAAAAGGTTCGATTTTCCATAAGGGCCAAAAAAGCCCGGGTTGGGTCGGGTCTCCGGGTGGCGTCACAGATCAATGTCTGGACCCGGGCACCCGTGGTCGCAGGTTCGATACCCCATACCGGCTAAAAAAGCCCGGGTCGGGTCGGTTCCCCGGGTGGCGTCACAGGGTAATGTCTGGACCCCGACACCCAAGGTCACAAGTTCGATTCCCCAGACCGGCCAAAAAAGACCGGGTCGGATCGGGTCCCCGGGTGGCGTCACAAGGTAATGTCGGGACACCGGCACCCGAAATCGCAGGTTCGATTCCGCCTAAGGGCCAAAAAACCCCGGGTCGGTTCGGGTCCCCGGGTGGCGCCAAAGGGTAATGTCTGGACCCCGGCACCCGAGGTCGCAGGTTCGATTCCCCATACCGGCAAAAAAAAACACGTGTCGGTTCAAGTCCCCAGGTGGCGTCACAGGGTAATGTCTGGACCCCGGCACCCGAGGTCGCAGGTTCGATTCCCCATACCGGCAAAAAAAACCCGTGTCGGTTCAAGTCCCCAGGTGGCGTCAAAGTGTAATGTCTGGACCCCGGCACCCGAGGTCACAGGTTCGATTCCCCATACCGGCCAAAAATCCCCAGGTCGTGTCGGGTCCCCAGGTGGCGTCACAGGGTAATGTCTGGACTCTGGCACCCGAGGTCGCAGGTTCGATTCCCCATACCGGCTAAAAGACCCCAGGTCGGTTCGTGTCCCCAGCTGGCGTCACAGGGTAATGTCTTGAACCCGGCACCCGAAATCGCAGGTTCGATTCCCCATACCAGCCAAAAAACACCGGGTCGGGTCAGTTTCCAGGGTGGCTTCACAGGGTAATGTCTGTACTCTCCACCCGAGGTCGCAGAGTTGATTCCCCATACCGGCCCAAAAAAATCCTGGGTTGTTTCGGTTCACCCTGGTTACATAACAGGCTAATGTCTAGACCTCGGAACCCGAGGTCCAATGTTCGATTTCCCATAACGGCCAAAAAACCCCGGGTCGGGTCGGGTCCCCGGGTGGCGTCACAGGGTAATTTCTGGACTCTGTCACCCAAGGTCGCAGGTTTGATTCCCCATACCGGCCAAAAAACAACGGGTCGGTTTGGGTCCCTGGGTGACGTCACAGGGTAATGTCTGGACCCCGGCACCCGAGGTCGCAGGTTCGATTCACCCTACCAGCCAAAAAACTACAGGTCGGGTCCCCAGGTTGCGTGACAGGGTAATGTCGGATGCCGGCAAACGAGGTCCCAGGTTCAATTCCCCATACCGGCCCCTGGACCGCAGATCGTGTCGGGTCCCTGAGTGGCGTCACACGGTATTTTCGGGACCACGGCACCCGAGGTCGCAGGTTCGATTCCCCATATTGGCCAAAAATCCCCGGGTCGGGTTGGGTCCCCGGGTGGCGTCACAGGGTTATGTCGGGACCCCGGCTGTCCTCTTGCTCGTCCTTGAAGCCCACCACAATATACTTGATGAAAAGCTTTTTCTCCAGCTCCAGCTTATGCTGGAGCTGGCGGATGCGGGCGGGCTGGTCTCCATGCGTCTCCCAACGCAGTTCTTTGAGGACAGCCTGGAGCTTGGCACGGGCCGCGCTGCTGCTCCTGCAGGGCCTCCGCAGCTCGTCGGCCAGCTGCCGCTGCAGCTCCCGCTCTTGGTGCGTGGTAGCGTCGCGCTCCTTCTGCAGCAGCTCCTGCGCCGCCTGCAGCTCGGCCACCTTCCACCGCAGCATCTGCCGGGTCTCGGTGGCGTGCTGCTGCCACTGCTGCTCCTGCAGCCGCTCTGCGTCGAGGGCCTGCTGCCTCTCCCACTCGCACTGCAGCTGCTGCACCAGCAGCTGCCACTCCCTCTCCTGCGCCTCCTTCATTTTGGAAATCTCGGCGGCAAAGTGGCGCTGCAGCTCTTGGTTGTGGAGCCGCTCGGACTCCAGTTTGGCCCGCAGGGCCTGCAGCTCCAGCCTGCGCTCCTCCTGCTGCGCAGGGCTGCCAGCGAGCTGCGCTGGCCTCCATCGGGGCACGGGGCGGCTGGGCCCCGTCTGTCCCCATCCTGCAACGTCCCGCACCATGGCCACGGGTGCAGGAAGAGTTGGGTGAGCTCTGACTGCTGTGGCCCTTGGCCACCGACGGTCACCTTCACTTGGTCTGCGAGGGCTAGCAGCCCCTGACCCTGTAGCGTCTACTGCCAGTCGCACCAGTCACATCAGTCCAGAGACAGCGTCTCCTATTGGCTTTAAGCCGTGCGCCTGGAATTTATAGGGTGTGCGGCATGACCACACAATGGAGGGTGGGACAGCATGCCCTTATATGGAGTTGGGCGGTATGCCTTATAGGATCATTGAATACCCTGAGGTGGAAGGGACCCATCAGGACCACCAAGTCCAACTCCTCACACGGTGTTGGGATGTACGGCCTTCCATACGGTTGGGCAGGTCGGCCTTCCTCGTGCTGCCTCTTGTCTTCTGCCTGAGCCCTCTGCAAGCTCTAGAGCTCCTGTTCTTTCTTCTGGAGCGCTAGCTGTGTCTCCACGTGTTCTCTCTCCAGCTGTGGCCCTCTATCTGCAATTTCCTTGAGCACTTTCTGCTGGCACTCTGCCTCTTGCAGCTGAGCCTGAAGCTCATGGACCTGTTGCAGGGCAGAGTTTTGCTCCTCTGCCATTTGCTATACCTGCTTCTTCAGGTAAGCATTTTCAGCTTGGACTTCCATCGCTGTGTCCAGCTGCCATCGGAGGTTTGATTTTCCATACCGGTGCCTAGACCCCGGGTCGGGTCGGAACCCAGGAGGCATCACAGCGTAATGTCTGGACCCCAGCACCCAAGGTCGCAGGTTCCATTCCCCATACCAGCCAAAAAATCCCTGGGTCGGTTCAAGTCCTTGGGTGGCGTCACAGGGTAATATCTGGATCCCGGCAGCCGAGGTCGCACGTTCGATTCCCCATACCGGCCAAAAAACCCCGGGTCGGGTCGGTTCCTTGGGTGGCGTCACACGATAATGTCTGGACTCTGTCACCCGAGGTCCCAGGTTCGATTCCCCATACCGGCCAAAAAACAAGGGGTCGGTTTGGGTCCCCGGGTGATGTCACAGGGTAATGTCTGGACCCCGGCACCCGAGGTCGCAGGTTCGATTCCCCATAAGGGCTAAAAAAAGCCCGGGTTGGGTTGGGTCCCCTGGTGGCGTCACAGGGTAATGTCTGGACCCCGGCATCTGAGGTCGCAGGTTCGATTCCCCATACCGGCCAAATATCCCCGGGTCGGGTCGGGTCCCTGGGTGGCGCCACAGTGTAATGTCTGGACCCCGGCACCCGAAATCGCAGGTTCGATTCCCCACACGGGCCAAAAAACAACGGGTCGGGTCGGGTCCAAGGGTGGCGCCACAGTGTAATGTCTGGACCCCGGCATCCGAGGTCGCAGGTTCGATTCCCCATACCGGCCAAAAATCCCTGGGTTGGGTCTGGTCCCAGGGTGGCACCACAGGGTAATGTCTGGACCACGGCACCCGAGGTCTCAGGTTCGATTCCCCATACCAGCCAAAAAACCCAGGTAGGGTCGGGTCCCCGGGTGGCGCCACAGCGTAATGTCTGGACCCCGGCACCCGAGGTCGCAGGTTCGATTCCCCATACAGGCCAAAAAAACACGGGTCTGTTCAAGTCCCATGGTGGCGTCAAAGGGTAAGGTCGGGACCCCGGCACCCGAGGTCCCAGGTTAGATTCGCCATACCGGCCAAAAAACAACAGGTCGGTTTGGATCCCGGGGTGGCGCCAAAGGGTAATGTTGGGACCCCGTCACCAGAGGTCGCAGGTTCGATTCCCCATACCGGCCAAAAAACAACGGGTCGGGTCGGTACCCAGGGTGGCGCCACAGGGTAATTTCTGGACCACGGCACCCGAGGTCGCAGGTTCGATTCCCCATACCGGCAAAAAAAACACGGGTCGGTTCAAATCCCTGGGTGGCGTCAATCATAATGTCGGGATCCCGGCACCCAAGGTCGCAGGTTCGATTCCCCATGCCGGCCAAAAATCCCCGGGTCGGGTCGCGTCCCCGGGTGGCGTCACAGGGTAATGTCTGCACCCCGCCACCCGAGGTCGCAGGTTCAATTCCCCATACCGGCCAAAAAACCCCAGGTTGGTTTGAATCCCTGTGTGGCGTCAAAGGGTAATATCGGGACCCCGGCACCCGAGGTCGCAGGTTCGATTCCCCATACCAGCCAAAAAACCCCGGGTCGGTTCGGGACCCCGGGTGGCGCCACAGTGTAATGTCTGGACCACGGCACCTGAGGTCGCAGGTTCGATTCCCCATAAGGGCCAAAAATCCCCGGGTTGGGTCGGGACCGCGGGTGGCGCCACAAGGTAATGTCTGGACTCTGGCACCCGAGGTCACAGGTTCGATTCCCCATAGCGGCCAAAAAACAGCAGGTCAGTTCGGGTCCCCAGATGGCGCCACAGGGTAATGTCGGTACCCCGGCACCCGAGGTCGCAGGTTCGATTCCCCATACCGGCCAAAAAACCCCAGGTCCGTTTGGGTCCCCAGGTGGCGTCACAGGGTAATATCTTGACCCCTGCACACGAAATCACAGTTTCAATTCCCCATAAGGGCCAAAAATCCCCGGCTCGGTTCGGGTCCCCGGTTCGCGCCACAGTTTAATGTCTGGACCCCGGCACCTGAAATCGCAGGTTCGATTCCCCATTCCGGCCAAAAAACCCTTGGTCGGGTCGGGTCCCTGTGTGGCGCCACAAGGTAATGTCTGGACTCTGGCACCCGAGGTCGCAGGTTCGATTCCCCATACTGGCACAAAATCCCCGGGTCAGGTCCCTGGGTTGCGTCACAGGGCAATGTCTGGACCCCGGCACCCGAGGTCACAGGTTTGATTCCCCAAAAGGGCCAAAAAACCCCAGGTTGGTTCGGGTCCCCAGGTGGCGTCAGAGGGTAATGTCTGGACCCCGGCACCCGAGGTCGAAGGTTCAATTCCCCATACCAGACAAAAAACCCTGGGTCGGTTCGGGTCCCCAGATGGCACCACAGGGAAATGTCTAGACCCCGGCAACCGAGGTCGCAGGTTCGATTCCCCATAAGGGACAAAAAAAAACCAGGTTGGGTCGGGTCCCCAGGTGGCGCCACAGGGTAATGTCTGGACCCCGGCACCCGAGGTCGCAGGTTCGATTCCCCATACCAGCCAAAAAACCCAGCGTCGGTTCAAGTCCCTGCGTAGCGTCAAAGGGTAATGTCGGTACCCCGGCACCCGAGGTCGTAGGTTCGATTCCCCATACCGGCCCCTGGACCCCAGATCGGGTCGGGTCCCTGAGTGGCGTCACACGGTAATGTCTGGACTCTGGCAACCAAGGTCACAGGTTCGATTCCCCATACCGGTCAAAAAACCCCAGTTCGGTGGGGTCCCCAGGTGGCGTCACAGGGTAATGTCTGGACTCTGTCACCCGAGGTCCCAGGTTCGATTCCCCATACCAGCCAAAAAACAACGGGTCGGTTTGGGTCCCCGATTGACGTCACAGGGTAATGTCTGCACCCCGGCACCCTAGGTCGCAGGTTCGATTCCCCATAAGGGCCAAAAAACACCAGGTCGGGTCGGTTCCCCTGGTGGCGTCACAGGGTAATGTCTGGACCCCGGCACCCGAGGTCGCAGGTTCGATTCCCCAGACCGGTAAAAAAAGCCTGGGTCGGGTCGGGTTACAAGGTGGCGTCACAGGGTAATGTCTGGACCCCGGCACCCGAGGTCGCAGGTTCGATTCACCCTACCGGCCAAAAAACTACAGGTCGGGTCTCCGGGTTGCGTCACAGGTTAATTTCGGACGCCGGCAAACGAGGTCCCAGGTTCGATTCCCCATACAGGCCCCTAGACCGCAGATCGTGTCGGGTCCCTGAGTGGCATCACACGGTATTTTCAGGACCCCGGCACCCGAGATCGCAGGTTCGATTCCCCATACTGGCCAAAAATCCCCGGGTCGGGTCGCGTATCCGGGTGGCGTCACAGGGTAATGTCGGGACCGCGGAACCCGAAATCGCAGGTTCAATTCCCCATACCAGCCAAAAAACCCCGGGTCGGGTGGGGTCCCCGGGTGGCGTCATAGGTCAATGTCTCGAACCCGGCAGACGCAGTCACAGGTTCGATTCCCCGTACCGGCCAAAAAAACGCAGGTCGTGTCGGGTCCCCAGGTGGCGTTACAGGGTAATGTCGGGACGCCGGCACCCGAGGTCGCAGGTTCGATTCCCCATACCGGCCCCTGGACACCAGATCAGGTCGTGTCCCTGAGTGGCGTCACAGGGTATTTTCGGGACCATGGCACCCGAGATCGCAGGTTCGATTCCCCACACTGGCCAAAAATCCCCGGCTCGGGTCAGGTCCCCGGGTGGCGTCACAGTGTAATGTCGGGACCCCGGCATCCGAGGTCCCAGTTTCGAGTCCCCATACAGGCCAAAAAACCCCGGGTCAGGTCAGGTCCCCGAGTGGAATCACAGGGTAATGTCAGGACCTGGGCAACCGAGGTCGCAGGTTCGATTCCCCATACCGGCCAAAAAACACCGGGTCGGGTCGGGTCCCCGGGTAGCGCCACAGTGTAATGTGTGGACCCCGGCACCCGAGGTTGCAGGTTCGATTCCCCATACCGGCCAAAATAACCCGGGTCAGTTCAAGTCCCTGGGTGGCGTCAATGCAAATGTCGGGACCCTGGCACCTGAGGTCGCAGGTTCGATTCCCCATAAGGGCCAAAAATCCCCGGGTCGGGTCGAGTCCCCGGGTGGCGTCAAAGGATAATGTCGGGACCGCGGCACCCCAAAATCGCAGGTTCAATTCACCATACCAGCAAAAAAACCCCGGGTCGGGTAGGGTCCCCGGGTGGCGCCACAGGGTAATGTCTGGACCCTGGCACCCGAGGTCGCAGGTTCGATTCCCCATACCGTCCAAAAAACCCCGGGTCGTGTGGGGTCCTTGGGTGGCGACACAGGGTAATGTCTGGACCCTGGCACCCGAGGTCGCAGGTTCGATTCCCCATACTGGTCAAAAATCCCCGGGTCTGGTCCCTGGGTTGCGTCACAGGGTAATGTCTGGACCCCGGCACCCGAGGTTGCAGGGTCAATTCCCAATACCAGCCAAGAAACCCCAGGACGGTTCGGGTCCCCAGGTGGCGTCACAGGGTAATGTCTGGACCACGGCACCGAAGGTCGCTCGTTCGATTCCCCATACCGGCCAAAAAATCCCCGGGTCGGTTCAAGTCCTTTGGTGGCGTCATAGGGTAATATCTGGACCCCGGCACCCAAGGTCGCAGGTTCGATTCCACATAAGGGCCAAAAAAGCCTGGGTAGGCTAGCGTCCGTGCGTTGCGTCACAGGGTAATGTCTGGACCCCGGCAGACGAGGTCGCAGGTTCGATTCCCCATACCGGCCAAAAAACCCCGGGTCGGGTTGGGTCCCCGGGTGGCGTCACAGGGTAATGTCTGGACACTGGCAAATGAGGTCCCAGGTTCGATTCCCCATACCAGCCCCTGGACCCCAGATTGGGTCGAGTCTCGGAGAGGCGTCAAAGGATATTTTCGGGACAACGGCACCCGAGGTCGCTGGTTCGATTCCCCATAAGGGCCAAAAAACTCAGGGTCGGGTCTGGTCCACGGGTGGGGCCACAGGGTAATGTCGGGACCCCGGCACCCGAGGTCGCAGGTTCGACTCCCCATAAGGGACAAAAAACACCAGGTTGGGTCGGGACCCCAGGTGGTGCCACATTGTAATATCTGGACCCCGGCACTTGAGGTCGCAGGTTCGATTCCCCATACCGGCCAAAAAACCCCGGGTCGGGTCGGGTCCCCGGGTGGCGTCATAGGGTAATATCAGGACCACAGCACCCGAGGTCGCAGGTTCGATTCCCCATACCGGCCCCTGGACCCCAGATTGGGTCGAGTCTCGGAGAGGCGTCAAAGGATATTTTCGGGACCACGGCACCCGAGGTCGAAGGTTCGATTCCCCATAAGGGTTAAAAAAACTACGGGTTGGTTCGGGACCCCAGGTGGCGCCACAGGGTAATGTCGGGACCCCAGCACCCGAGGTCACAGGTTCGATTGCCCATTAGGGCCAAAAAACCGCGGGCCGGATTAGGTCCCCGGGTACGCGCCACAGAGTAATGTCTGGACCCCGGCACTCGAGGTCGCAGGTTCGATTCCCCATAAGGGCCAAAAAACCCCAGGTCGGTTCGGGACTCCGGGTGGCGTCACAGGGTAATGTCTGGACCCCGGCACCCGAGGTCGCAGGTTCGATTCCCCAAAAGGGCCAAAAAAGCCAGGGTCGGGTCGGGTCCCTGAGTGGCATCACAGATTAATGAAGGGACCCCGGCACCCGAGGTCGCAGGTTCGATTCCCAATATCGGACAAAAAAGCCAGGGTAGGGTCAGGTCCCCGGTAGCGCCACAGGTTAATGTTGGGACCCCGGCACCCGAGGTTGCAGGTTCGATTCCCCATAAGGGCCAAAAAAGCCCAGGTCAGATTAGGTCCCCGGGTACGCGCCACAGAGTAATGTCGGGCCCCCGGCACCTGAGGTCACAGGTTCGATTCCCCATAAGGGCCAAAAAAGCCCGGGTCGGGTCTGGTCCCCGGAAGGCGCCAAAGAGTAATGTCTGGACCCCGGCACCCGAGGTCGCAGGTTCGATTCCCCATAAGGGCCAAAAAACCCCGGGTCGGGTCGGGACCCCGGGTGGCGCCACAGTGTAATGTCTGGACCCCGGCACCCGAGGTCGCAGGTTCGGTTCCCCATACCGGCCAAAACACAACGGGTCGGTTTGCGTCCCCTGGTGACGTCACAGGGTAATGTCTGGACCTCGGCACCCTTGGTCGCAGGTTCGATACCCCATACCGGCCAAAAAACCCCAGGTCGGTTCGGGTCCCCAGGTGGCACCACAGGGTTATGTCTGGACCCCGGCACCTGAGGTCGCAGGTTCGATTCCCCATACTGGCATAAAAATCCCCAGTTCGGTTCAAGACATGCGGTGGCGCCACAGGGTAATGTCGGGACCACGGCACCCGAGGTCGCAGGTTCGATTCCACATACCGGCATAAAAATCCCAGGGTCGGTTCAAGTCCTTTGGTGGCGCCACAGGGTAATGTCTGGACCCCGGCACCCGAGGTCGCAGGTTCGATTCCCCATAAGGGCCAAAAAAGCCCGGGTCGGGTCGGGTCTCCGGGTGGCGTCACAGATCAATGTCTGGACCCCGGCAGACGCGGTCGCAGGTTCGATTCCACATACCGTCCAAAGAATCCCCGGGTCGGTTCAAGTCCTGAGGTGGCGTCAAAGGGTAATGTCGGGACCCTGGCAACCGAAGTCACAGGTTCGATTCCCCATAAGGGCCAAAAATTCCCGGGTCGGGTCGGGTCCCCGGGTGGCGTCACAGGTCAATGTCAAGATGCCGGCAAATGACGTCCCAGGTTCGATTCCCCATACCGTCCCCTGGACCCCACATCGGGTCGGGTCCCTGAGTGGAGTCACAGGGTATTTTCGGGACCACGGCACCCGAGATCGCAGGTTAAATTCTCCATACTTGCCAAAAAAACAAGGCTCGGGTCGGGTCCCCGCGTGGTGTCACAAGGTAATGTTGGTACCCCGGCATCCGAGGTCCCAGTTTTGACTCCCCATACCGGCCAAAAAACACCGGGTCAGGTCAGGTCCCCGGGTGGCGTCACAGGGTAATGTCGGGACCCCGGCACCCGAGGTCGCAGGTTCGATTCCCCATACCAGCCAAAAAACACCGGGTCGGGTCGGGTCCCCGGGTGGCGTCACAGGGTAATGTCGGGACCCCGGCACCCGAGGTCGCAGGTTCGATTCCCCATAAGGGCCAAAAAAGCCCTTGTCGGGTCGGGTCCCCAGGTGGCGCCACAGGGTAATGTCGGGACCCCGGCACCCGAGGTCGCAGGTTCGATACCCCATAAGGGCCAAAAAACCCCAGGTCGGTTCGTGTCCCCAGGTGGCGCCACAGGGTTATGTCTGGACCCCGGCACCCGAGGTCGCAGGTTCGATTCCCCATACTGGCATAAATATCCCCAGGTCGGTTCAAGACCTTGGGTGGCCTCACAGGGTAATATCTGGACACCGGCACCCGAAATCGCAGATTCTATTCCCCATACCGGCCAAAAAACACTGTTTCGGGTCGGTTCCCAGGGTGGCGTCACAGGGTAATGTCTGGACCTTGGAACCCTAGGTCCAAGGTTCAATTTCCCATAAGGGCCAAAAAACCCCGGGTCGGGTCGGGACCCATGGTGGCGCCACATGGTAATGTCGGGACCCCGGCACCCGAGGTCGCAGGTTCGATTCCCTATACCGGTCAAAAAAACCCAGGTCGGTTCGGAGCCCCGGGTAGCGTCACAGGGTAATGTCTGGACCCCGGCACCCGAGGTCGCAGGTTCGATTCCCCATACCGGCCAAAAACCCCGGGTCTGGTTGGCTCCCCGGTTGCTGCCACATGGAAATGTCTGGACCCCGGCACCCGAGGTCGCAGGTTAGATTCCCCATAAGGACCAAAAAACCCTGGGTCGTTTCGAGTCCCTGGGTGGCGTCACAGGGTAATGTCTGGACTCTGGCACCCGAGGTCACAGGTTCGATTCCCCATACCGGCCAAAAATCCCCGGGTCGGGTCCCTGGGTTGCGTCACAGGGTAATGTCTGGACCCCAGCACCTGAGGTCTCAGGTTCGATTCCCCATAAGGGCCAAAAAAAAACAGGTCAGTTCGGGTCCCCAGGTGGCGTCACAGGGTAATATCTGTACCCCGGCACCCGAGGTCGCAGGTTTGATTCCCCATAAGGGCCAAAAACCCCAGGTCGGGTTGGGTCCCTGGTTTGCGCCACAGGGTAATGTCTGGACCCCGGAACCCTAGGTCGCAGGTTCGATTCCCCATACCGGCCAAAAATCCCCGGGTCGGCACCCTGGGTTGCGTCACAAGGTAATGTCTGGACCCCGGCACCCGAGATCTCAGGTTCGATTCCCCATACCGGCCAAAAAACCCCGGGTCGATTCAAGAACCTGGGTAGCGTCACAGGGTAATGTCTGGACTCTGGCACCCGAGGTCACAGGTTCGATTCCCCATACCGGCCAAAAATTCCCGGGTCGGGTCCCTGGGTTGCGTCACAGGGTAATGTCTGGACCCCGGCACCCGAGGTCTCAGATTCGATTCCCCATAAGGGCCAAAAAAAAACAGGTCAGTTCGGGTCCCCAGGTGGCGCCACAGGTTAATATCTGTACCCCGGCACCCGAGGTTGCAGGTTTGATTCCCCATAAGGGCCAAAAACCCCGGGTCGGATTGGGTCCCTGGTTGGCGCCACAGGGTAATGTCTGGACCCCGGCACCCGAGGTCGCAGGTTCGATTCCCCAGACGGGCCAAAAAACCCCAGGTCGGTTCGGGTCCCCAGGTGGCGTCACAGGGTAATGTCTGGACCCCGGCACCCGAGGTCGCAGGTTCGATTCCCCATACTGGCCAAAAAACCCCAGGTCGGTTCGGGTCCCCAGGTGGCGTCACAGGGTAATGTCTGGACCCCGGCACCCGAGGTCGCAGGTTCGATTCCCTATACCGGTCAAAAAAACCCAGGTCGGTTCGGAGCCCCGGGTAGCGCCACAGGTTAATATCTGTACCCCGGCACCCGAGGTTGCAGGTTTGATTCCCCATAAGGGCCAAAAACCCCGGGTCGGATTGGGTCCCTGGTTGGCGCCACAGGGTAATGTCTGGACCCCGGCACCCGAGGTCGCAGGTTCGATTCCCCATACCGGCCAAAAAACCCCAGGTCGGTTCGGGTCCCCAGGTGGCGTCACAGGGTAATGTCTGGACCCCGGCACCCGAGGTCGCAGGTTCGATTCCCCATACCGGCCAAAAAACCCCAGGTCGGTTCGGGTCCCCAGGTGGCGTCACAGGGTAATGTCTGGACCCCGGCACCCGAGGTCGCAGGTTCGATTCCCTATACCGGTCAAAAAAACCCAGGTCGGTTCGGAGCCCCGGGTAGCGTCACAGGGTAATGTCTGGACCCCGGCACCCGAGGTCGCAGGTTCGATTCCCCATACCGGCCAAAAATCCCCTGGTCGGGTCCCTGGGTTGCGTCACAGGGTAATGTCTTGACCCCGGCACCCGAGGTCGCAGGTTCGATTCCCCATAAGGGCCAAAAACCCCGGGTCTGGTTGGCTCCCCGGTTGCTGCCACATGGAAATGTCTGGACCCCGGCACCCGAGGTCGCAGGTTAGATTCCCCATAAGGACCAAAAAACCCTGGGTCGTTTCGAGTCCCTGGGTGGCGTCACAGGGTAATGTCTGGACTCTGGCACCCGAGGTCACAGGTTCGATTCCCCATACCGGCCAAAAATCCCCGGGTCGGGTCCCTGGGTTGCGTCACAGGGTAATGTCTGGACCCCGGCACCCGAGGTCTCAGGTTCGATTCCCCATAAGGGCCAAAAAAAAACAGGTCAGTTCGGGTCCCCAGGTGGCGTCACAGGGTAATATCTGTACCCCGGCACCCGAGGTCGCAGGTTTGATTCCCCATAAGGGCCAAAAACCCCAGGTCGGGTTGGGTCCCTGGTTTGTGCCACAGGGTAATGTCTGGACCCCGGAACCCTAGGTCGCAGGTTCGATTCCCCATACCGGCCAAAAATCCCCGGGTCGGCACCCTGGGTTGCGTCACAAGGTAATGTCTGGACCCCGGCACCCGAGATCTCAGGTTCGATTCCCCATACCAGCCAAAAAACCCCGGGTCGATTCAAGAACCTGGGTAGCGTCACAGGGTAATGTCTGGACTCTGGCACCCGAGGTCACAGGTTCGATTCCCCATACCGGCCAAAAATTCCCGGGTCGGGTCCCTGGGTTGCGTCACAGGGTAATGTCTGGACCCCGGCACCCGAGGTCTCAGATTCGATTCCCCATAAGGGCCAAAAAAAAACAGGTCAGTTCGGGTCCCCAGGTGGCGCCACAGGTTAATATCTGTACCCCGGCACCCGAGGTTGCAGGTTTGATTCCCCATAAGGGCCAAAAACCCCGGGTCGGATTGGGTCCCTGGTTGGCGCCACAGGGTAATGTCTGGACCCCGGCACCCGAGGTCGCAGGTTCGATTCCCCATACCGGCCAAAAAACCCCAGGTCGGTTTGGGTCCCCAGGTGGCGTCACAGGGTAATGTCTGGACCCCGGCACCCGAGGTCGCAGGTTCGATTCCCCATACCGGCCAAAAAACCCCAGGTCGGTTCGGGTCCCCAGGTGGCGTCACAGGGTAATGTCTGGACCCCGGCACCCGAGGTCGCAGGTTCGATTCCCTATACCGGTCAAAAAAACCCAGGTCGGTTCGGAGCCCCGGGTAGCGCCACAGGTTAATATCTGTACCCCGGCACCCGAGGTTGGAGGTTTGATTCCCCATAAGGGCCAAAAACCCCGGGTCGGATTGGGTCCCTGGTTGGCGCCACAGGGTAATGTCTGGACCCCGGCACCCGAGGTCGCAGGTTCGATTCCCCATACCGGCCAAAAAACCCCAGGTCGGTTCGGGTCCCTGGGTTGCCAAAGGGTAATGTCTGGACCCCGGCACCCGAGGTCGCAGGTTCGATTCCCCATAAGGGCCAAAAAACCCCAGGTCGGTTCGGGTCCCCAGGTGGCATCACAGGGTAATGTCTGGACCCCGGCACCCGAGGTCGCAGGTTAGATTCCCCATAAGGACCAAAAAACCCTGGGTCGTTTCGAGTCCCTGGGTGGCGTCACAGGGTAATGTCTGGACCCCGGCACCCGAGGTCGCAGGTTCGATTCCCCATACCGGCCAAAAATCCCCTGGTCGGGTCCCTGGGTTGCGTCACAGGGTAATGTCTTGACCCCGGCACCCGAGGTCGCAGGTTCGATTCCCCATAAGGGCCAAAAAAAAACAGGTCAGTTCGGGTCCCCAGGTGGCGCCACAGGTTAATATCTGTACCCCGGCACCCGAGGTTGTAGGTTTGATTCCCCATAAGGGCCAAAAACCCCGGGTCGGATTGGGTCCCTGGTTGGCGCCACAGGGTAATGTCTGGACCCCGGCACCCGAGGTCACAGGTTCGATTCCCCATACCGGCCAAAAAACCCCAGGTCGGTTCGGGTCCCCAGGTGGCGTCACAGGGTAATGTCTGGACCCCGGCACCCGAGGTCGCAGGTTCGATTCCCTATACCGGTCAAAAAAACCCAGGTCGGTTCGGAGCCCCGGGTAGCGCCACAGGTTAATATCTGTACCCCGGCACCCGAGGTTGCAGGTTTGATTCCCCATAAGGGCCAAAAACCCCGGGTCGGATTGGGTCCCTGGTTGGCGCCACAGGGTAATGTCTGGACCCCGGCACCCGAGGTCGCAGGTTCGATTCCCCATACCGGCCAAAAAACCCCAGGTCGGTTCGGGTCCCTGGGTTGCGTCACAGGGTAATGTCTGGACCCCGGCACCCGAGGTCGCAGGTTCGATTCCCCATAAGGGCCAAAAAACCCCAGGTCGGTTCGGGTCCCCAGGTGGCATCACAGGGTAATGTCTGGACCCCGGCACCCGAGGTCGCAGGTTAGATTCCCCATAAGGACCAAAAAACCCTGGGTCGTTTCGAGTCCCTGGGTGGCGTCACAGGGTAATGTCTGGACCCCGGCACCCGAGGTCGCAGGTTCGATTCCCCATACCGGCCAAAAATCCCCTGGTCGGGTCCCTGGGTTGCGTCACAGGGTAATGTCTTGACCCCGGCACCCGAGGTCGCAGGTTCGATTCCCCATAAGGGCCAAAAACCCCGGGTCTGGTTGGCTCCCCGGTTGCTGCCACATGGAAATGTCTGGACCCCGGCACCCGAGGTCGCAGGTTAGATTCCCCATAAGGACCAAAAAACCCTGGGTCGTTTCGAGTCCCTGGGTGGCGTCACAGGGTAATGTCTGGACTCTGGCACCCGAGGTCACAGGTTCGATTCCCCATACCGGCCAAAAATCCCCGGGTCGGGTCCCTGGGTTGCGTCACAGGGTAATGTCTGGACCCCGGCACCCGAGGTCTCAGGTTCGATTCCCCATAAGGGCCAAAAAAAAACAGGTCAGTTCGGGTCCCCAGGTGGCGTCACAGGGTAATATCTGTACCCCGGCACCCGAGGTCGCAGGTTTGATTCCCCATAAGGGCCAAAAACCCCAGGTC
The DNA here is from genome assembly GCA_963989345.1 of Clangula hyemalis. Next base: position 2,961,423 of record OZ022455.1, on the reverse strand, counting down.
GGGTTGGGTCCCTGGTTTGCGCCACAGGGTAATGTCTGGACCCCGGAACCCTAGGTCGCAGGTTCGATTCCCCATACCGGCCAAAAATCCCCGGGTCGGGACCCTGGGTTGCGTCACAAGGTAATGTCTGGACCCCGGCACCCGAGATCTCAGGTTCGATTCCCCATACCGGCCAAAAAACCCCGGGTCGATTCAAGAACCTGGGTAGCGTCACAGGGTAATGTCTGGACTCTGGCACCCGAGGTCACAGGTTCGATTCCCCATACCGGCCAAAAATTCCCGGGTCGGGTCCCTGGGTTGCGTCACAGGGTAATGTCTGGACCCCGGCACCCGAGGTCTCAGATTCGATTCCCCATAAGGGCCAAAAAAAAACAGGTCAGTTCGGGTCCCCAGGTGGCGCCACAGGTTAATATCTGTACCCCGGCACCCGAGGTTGCAGGTTTGATTCCCCATAAGGGCCAAAAACCCCGGGTCGGATTGGGTCCCTGGTTGGCGCCACAGGGTAATGTCTGGACCCCGGCACCCGAGGTCGCAGGTTCGATTCCCCATACCGGCCAAAAAACCCCAGGTCGGTTTGGGTCCCCAGGTGGCGTCACAGGGTAATGTCTGGACCCCGGCACCCGAGGTCGCAGGTTCGATTCCCCATACCGGCCAAAAAACCCCAGGTCGGTTCGGGTCCCCAGGTGGCGTCACAGGGTAATGTCTGGACCCCGGCACCCGAGGTCGCAGGTTCGATTCCCTATACCGGTCAAAAAAACCCAGGTCGGTTCGGAGCCCCGGGTAGCGCCACAGGTTAATATCTGTACCCCGGCACCCGAGGTTGCAGGTTTGATTCCCCATAAGGGCCAAAAACCCCGGGTCGCATTGGGTCCCTGGTTGGCGCCACAGGGTAATGTCTGGACCCCGGCACCCGAGGTCGCAGGTTCGATTCCCCAGACGGGCCAAAAAACCCCAGGTCGGTTCGGGTCCCTGGGTTGCGTCACAGGGTAATGTCTGGACCCCGGAACCCTAGGTCGCAGGTTCGATTCCCCATACCGGCCAAAAATCCCCGGGTCGGGACCCTGGGTTGCGTCACAAGGTAATGTCTGGACCCCGGCACCCGAGATCTCAGGTTCGATTCCCCATACCGGCCAAAAAACCCCGGGTCGATTCAAGAACCTGGGTAGCGTCACAGGGTAATGTCTGGACTCTGGCACCCGAGGTCACAGGTTCGATTCCCCATACCGGCCAAAAATTCCCGGGTCGGGTCCCTGGGTTGCGTCACAGGGTAATGTCTGGACCCCGGCACCCGAGGTCTCAGATTCGATTCCCCATAAGGGCCAAAAAAAAACAGGTCAGTTCGGGTCCCCAGGTGGCGCCACAGGTTAATATCTGTACCCCGGCACCCGAGGTTGCAGGTTTGATTCCCCATAAGGGCCAAAAACCCCGGGTCGGATTGGGTCCCTGGTTGGCGCCACAGGGTAATGTCTGGACCCCGGCACCCGAGGTCGCAGGTTCGATTCCCCAGACGGGCCAAAAAACCCCAGGTCGGTTCGGGTCCCCAGGTGGCGTCACAGGGTAATGTCTGGACCCCGGCACCCGAGGTCGCAGGTTCGATTCCCCATACTGGCCAAAAAACCCCAGGTCGGTTCGGGTCCCCAGGTGGCGTCACAGGGTAATGTCTGGACCCCGGCACCCGAGGTCGCAGGTTCGATTCCCTATACCGGTCAAAAAAACCCAGGTCGGTTCGGAGCCCCGGGTAGCGCCACAGGTTAATATCTGTACCCCGGCACCCGAGGTTGCAGGTTTGATTCCCCATAAGGGCCAAAAACCCCGGGTCGGATTGGGTCCCTGGTTGGCGCCACAGGGTAATGTCTGGACCCCGGCACCCGAGGTCGCAGGTTCGATTCCCCATACCGGCCAAAAAACCCCAGGTGGTTCGGGTCCCCAGGTGGCGTCACAGGGTAATGTCTGGACCCCGGCACCCGAGGTCGCAGGTTCGATTCCCCATACCGGCCAAAAAACCCCAGGTCGGTTCGGGTCCCCAGGTGGTGTCACAGGGTAATGTCTGGACCCCGGCACCCGAGGTCGCAGGTTCGATTCCCTATACCGGTCAAAAAAACCCAGGTCGGTTCGGAGCCCCGGGTAGCGTCACAGGGTAATGTCTGGACCCCGGCACCCGAGGTCGCAGGTTCGATTCCCCAGACCGGCGAAAAATCCTCTGGTCGGGTCCCTGGGTTGCGTCACAGGGTAATGTCTTGACCCCGGCACCCGAGGTCGCAGGTTCGATTCCCTATACTGGCCAAAAAAACCCAGGTCGTTTCGGGTCCCCAGGTGGCGTCACAGGGTAATGTCTGGACCCCGGCACCCGAGGTCGCAGGTTCGATTCCCCAGACGGGCCAAAAAACCCCGGGTCGGGTCCCTGGGTTGTGTCACAGGGTAATGTCTGGACTCTGGCACCCGAGGTCACAGGTTCGATTCCCCATACCGGCCAAAAATCCCCGGGTCGGGTCCCTGGGTTGCGTCACAGGGTAATGTCTGGACCCCGGCACCCGAGGTCTCAGGTTCGATTCCCCATAAGGGCCAAAAAAAAACAGGTCAGTTCGGGTCCCCAGGTGGCGTCACAGGGTAATATCTGTACCCCGGCACCCGAGGTCGCAGGTTTGATTCCCCATAAGGGCCAAAAACCCCAGGTCGGGTTGGGTCCCTGGTTTGCGCCACAGGGTAATGTCTGGACCCCGGAACCCTAGGTCGCAGGTTCGATTCCCCATACCGGCCAAAAATCCCCGGGTCGGGACCCTGGGTTGCGTCACAAGGTAATGTCTGGACCCCGGCACCCGAGATCTCAGGTTCGATTCCCCATACCGGCCAAAAAACCCCGGGTCGATTCAAGAACCTGGGTAGCGTCACAGGGTAATGTCTGGACTCTGGCACCCGAGGTCACAGGTTCGATTCCCCATACCGGCCAAAAATTCCCGGGTCGGGTCCCTGGGTTGCGTCACAGGGTAATGTCTGGACCCCGGCACCCGAGGTCTCAGATTCGATTCCCCATAAGGGCCAAAAAAAAACAGGTCAGTTCGGGTCCCCAGGTGGCGCCACAGGTTAATATCTGTACCCCGGCACCCGAGGTTGCAGGTTTGATTCCCCATAAGGGCCAAAAACCCCGGGTCGCATTGGGTCCCTGGTTGGCGCCACAGGGTAATGTCTGGACCCCGGCACCCGAGGTCGCAGGTTCGATTCCCCATACCGGCCAAAAAACCCCAGGTCGGTTTGGGTCCCCAGGTGGCGTCACAGGGTAATGTCTGGACCCCGGCACCCGAGGTCGCAGGTTCGATTCCCCATACCGGCCAAAAAACCCCAGGTCGGTTCGGGTCCCCAGGTGGCGTCACAGGGTAATGTCTGGACCCCGGCACCCGAGGTCGCAGGTTCGATTCCCTATACCGGTCAAAAAAACCCAGGTCGGTTCGGAGCCCCGGGTAGCGCCACAGGTTAATATCTGTACCCCGGCACCCGAGGTTGCAGGTTTGATTCCCCATAAGGGCCAAAAACCCCGGGTCGCATTGGGTCCCTGGTTGGCGCCACAGGGTAATGTCTGGACCCCGGCACCCGAGGTCGCAGGTTCGATTCCCCATACCGGCCAAAAAACCCCAGGTCGGTTCGGGTCCCTGGGTTGCGTCACAGGGTAATGTCTGGACCCCGGCACCCGAGGTCGCAGGTTCGATTCCCCATAAGGGCCAAAAAACCCCAGGTCGGTTCGGGTCCCCAGGTGGCATCACAGGGTAATGTCTGGACCCCGGCACCCGAGGTCGCAGGTTCCATTCCCTATACCGGTCAAAAAAACCCAGGTCGGTTCGGAGCCCCGGGTAGCGTCACAGGGTAATGTCTGGACCCCGGCACCCGAGGTCGCAGGTTCGATTCCCCAGACCGGCGAAAAATCCCCTGGTCGGGTCCCTGGGTTGCGTCACAGGGTAATGTCTGTACCCCGGCACCCGAGGTCGCAGGTTCGATTCCCCATACCGGCCAAAAACCCCGGGTCTGGTTGGCTCCCCGGTTGCTGCCACATGGAAATGTCTGGACCCCGGCACCCGAGGTCGCAGGTTAGATTCCCCATAAGGACCAAAAAACCCTGGGTCGTTTCGAGTCCCTGGGTGGCGTCACAGGGTAATGTCTGGACTCTGGCACCCGAGGTCACAGGTTCGATTCCCCATACCGGCCAAAAATCCCCGGGTCGGGTCCCTGGGTTGCGTCACAGGGTAATGTCTGGACCCCAGCACCCGAGGTCTCAGGTTCGATTCCCCATAAGGGCCAAAAAAAAACAGGTCAGTTCGGGTCCCCAGGTGGCGTCACAGGGTAATATCTGTACCCCGGCACCCGAGGTCGCAGGTTTGATTCCCCATAAGGGCCAAAAACCCCAGGTCGGGTTGGGTCCCTGGTTTGCGCCACAGGGTAATGTCTGGACCCCGGAACCCTAGGTCGCAGGTTCGATTCCCCATACCGGCCAAAAATCCCCGGGTCGGGACCCTGGGTTGCGTCACAAGGTAATGTCTGGACCCCGGCACCCGAGATCTCAGGTTCGATTCCCCATACCGGCCAAAAAACCCCGGGTCGATTCAAGAACCTGGGTAGCGTCACAGGGTAATGTCTGGACTCTGGCACCCGAGGTCACAGGTTCGATTCCCCATACCGGCCAAAAATTCCCGGGTCGGGTCCCTGGGTTGCGTCACAGGGTAATGTCTGGACCCCGGCACCCGAGGTCTCAGATTCGATTCCCCATAAGGGCCAAAAAAAAACAGGTCAGTTCGGGTCCCCAGGTGGCGCCACAGGTTAATATCTGTACCCCGGCACCCGAGGTTGCAGGTTTGATTCCCCATAAGGGCCAAAAACCCCGGGTCGCATTGGGTCCCTGGTTGGCGCCACAGGGTAATGTCTGGACCCCGGCACCCGAGGTCGCAGGTTCGATTCCCCAGACGGGCCAAAAAACCCCAGGTCGGTTCGGGTCCCCAGGTGGCGTCACAGGGTAATGTCTGGACCCCGGCACCCGAGGTCGCAGGTTCGATTCCCCATACTGGCCAAAAAACCCCAGGTCGGTTCGGGTCCCCAGGTGGCGTCACAGGGTAATGTCTGGACCCCGGCACCCGAGGTCGCAGGTTCGATTCCCTATACCGGTCAAAAAAACCCAGGTCGGTTCGGAGCCCCGGGTAGCGCCACAGGTTAATATCTGTACCCCGGCACCCGAGGTTGCAGGTTTGATTCCCCATAAGGGCCAAAAACCCCGGGTCGGATTGGGTCCCTGGTTGGCGCCACAGGGTAATGTCTGGACCCCGGCACCCGAGGTCGCAGGTTCGATTCCCCATACCGGCCAAAAAACCCCAGGTGGTTCGGGTCCCCAGGTGGCGTCACAGGGTAATGTCTGGACCCCGGCACCCGAGGTCGCAGGTTCGATTCCCCATACCGGCCAAAAAACCCCAGGTCGGTTCGGGTCCCCAGGTGGTGTCACAGGGTAATGTCTGGACCCCGGCACCCGAGGTCGCAGGTTCGATTCCCTATACCGGTCAAAAAAACCCAGGTCGGTTCGGAGCCCCGGGTAGCGTCACAGGGTAATGTCTGGACCCCGGCACCCGAGGTCGCAGGTTCGATTCCCCAGACCGGCGAAAAATCCTCTGGTCGGGTCCCTGGGTTGCGTCACAGGGTAATGTCTTGACCCCGGCACCCGAGGTCGCAGGTTCGATTCCCTATACTGGCCAAAAAAACCCAGGTCGTTTCGGGTCCCCAGGTGGCGTCACAGGGTAATGTCTGGACCCCGGCACCCGAGGTCGCAGGTTCGATTCCCCAGACGGGCCAAAAAACCCCGGGTCGGGTCCCTGGGTTGTGTCACAGGGTAATGTCTGGACCCCTGCACCCGAGGACGCAGGTTCGATTCCCCATACCGGCCAAAAAACCCCGGGTCGTTTCAAGAACCTTGGTAGCGTCAAAGGGTAATGTCGGTACCCCGGCACCCGAGGACGCAGGTTCGATTTCCCATACCGGCCAAAAATCCCCTGGACGGGTCTGGTCCCCAGGGGGCGTCACAGGGTAATGTCTGGACTCTGGCACCCGAGGTCACAGGTTCGATTCCCCATAAGGGCCAAAAAACCCCAGGTCGGTTCGGGTCCCCAGGTGGCGTCACAGGTTAATATCTGTACCCTGGCACACGAGGTCACAGGTTCGATTCCCCATAAGGGCCAAAAAACCCCGGGTCGGGTTGGGTCCCCGGTTGGCGCCACAGGGTAATGTCTGGACCCCGGCACCCGAGTTCGTAGGTTCGATTCCCCATACCGGCCAAAAAACCCCAGGTCGGTTCGTATCCCCAGGTGGCATCACAGGGTAATGTCTGGACCCCGGCACCTGAGGTCGCAGGTTCGATTCCCCATACCGGCCAAAATACCCCAGGTCGTTTCGAGTCCCTGGGTGGCGTCACAGGGTAATGTCTGGACTCTGGCACCCAAGTCACAGGTTCGATTCCCCAGACGGGCAAAAAACCCCGGGTCGGGTCGGGTCCCTGGTTGGCGCCACAGGGTAATGTCTGGACCCCGGCACCCGAGGTCGCAGGTTCGATTCCCCATACCGGCCAAAAATCCCCGGGTCGGGTCCCTGGGTTGCGTCACAGGGTAATGTCTGGACCACGGCACCCGAGGTCGCAGGTTCGATTCCCCATAAGGGACAAAAACCCCGGGTCTGGTTGGGTCCCAGGTTGGCGCCACAGGGTAATGTCTGAACCCCGGCACCCGAGTTCGCAGGTTCGATTCCCCAGACCGGCCAAAAAACCCCAGGTCGTTTCGAGTCCCTGGGTTGCGTCACAGGGTAATGTCTGGACCACGGCACCCGAGGTCGCAGGTTCGATTCCCCATAAGGGCCAAAAAAACCCAGGTCGGTTCGGGTCCCCAGGTGGCATCACAGGGTAATGTCAAGACCCCGGCACCCGAGGTCGCAGGTTCGATTCCCCATACCGGCCAAAAAACCCCGGGACGGGTCGGGACCCATGGTGGCGCCACATGGTAATGTCGGGACCCCGGCACCCGAGGTCGCAGGTTCCATTCCCCATACCGGCAAAAAAATCCCCGGGAAGGGTCGGGTCCCCAGTTGGCGTCACAGGGTAATGTCTGGACTCTGGCACCCGAGGTCGCAGGTTCGATTCCCCATACCGGCCAAAAAACCCCTGGTCTGTTCGGGTCCCCTGGTGGCGTCACAGGGTAATATCTTGACCCCGGCACCCGAGGTCGCAGGTTCAATTCCCCATAAGGGCTAAAAATCCCCAGGTCGTGTCGGGTCCCTGGTTTGCGTCACAGGGTAATATCTGTACCCCGGCACCCGAGGTCGCAGGTTCGATTCCCCATAAGGGCCAAAAACCCCGGGTCTGGTTGGCTCCCCGGTTGCTGCCACATGGAAATGTCTGGACCCCGGCACCCGAGGTCGCAGGTTAGATTCCCCATAAGGACCAAAAAACCCTGGGTCGTTTCGAGTCCCTGGGTGGCGTCACAGGGTAATGTCTGGACTCTGGCACCCGAGATCACAGGTTCGATTCCCCATACCGGCCAAAAATCCCCGGGTCGGGTCCCTGGGTTGCGTCACAGGGTAATGTCTGGACCCCGGCACCCGAGGTCTCAGGTTCGATTCCCCATAAGGGCCAAAAAAAAACAGGTCAGTTCGGGTCCCCAGGTGGCGTCACAGGGTAATATCTGTACCCCGGCACCCGAGGTCGCAGGTTTAATTCCCCATAAGGGCCAAAAACCCCAGGTCGGGTTGGGTCCCTGGTTTGCGCCACAGGGTAATGTCTGCACCCCGGAACCCTAGGTCGCAGGTTCGATTCCCCATACCGGCCAAAAATCCCCGGGTCGGCACCCTGGGTTGCGTCACAAGGTAATGTCTGGACCCCGGCACCCGAGATCTCAGGTTCGATTCCCCATACCAGCCAAAAAACCCCGGGTCGATTCAAGAACCTGGGTAGCGTCACAGGGTAATGTCTGGACTCTGGCACCCGAGGTCACAGGTTCGATTCCCCATACCGGCCAAAAATTCCCGGGTCGGGTCCCTGGGTTGCGTCACAGGGTAATGTCTGGACCCCGGCACCCGAGGTCTCAGATTCGATTCCCCATAAGGGCCAAAAAAAAACAGGTCAGTTCGGGTCCCCAGGTGGCGCCACAGGTTAATATCTGTACCCCGGCACCCGAGGTTGCAGGTTTGATTCCCCATAAGGGCCAAAAACCCCGGGTCGGATTGGGTCCCTGGTTGGCGCCACAGGGTAATGTCTGGACCCCGGCACCCGAGGTCGCAGGTTCGATTCCCCATACCGGCCAAAAAACCCCAGGTCGGTTCGGGTCCCCAGGTGGCGTCACAGGGTAATGTCTGGACCCCGGCACCCGAGGTCGCAGGTTCGATTCCCCATACCGGCCAAAAAACCCCAGGTCGGTTCGGGTCCCCAGGTGGCGTCACAGGGTAATGTCTGGACCCCGGCACCCGAGGTCGCAGGTTCGATTCCCTATACCGGTCAAAAAAACCCAGGTCGGTTCGGAGCCCCGGGTAGCGCCACAGGTTAATATCTGTACCCCGGCACCCGAGGTTGCAGGTTTGATTCCCCATAAGGGCCAAAAACCCCGGGTCGGATTGGGTCCCTGGTTGGCGCCACAGGGTAATGTCTGGACCCCGGCACCCGAGGTCGCAGGTTCGATTCCCCATACCGGCCAAAAAACCCCAGGTCGGTTCGGGTCCCCAGGTGGCGTCACAGGGTAATGTCTGGACCCCGGCACCCGAGGTCGCAGGTTCGATTCCCCATACCGGCCAAAAAACCCCAGGTCGGTTCGGGTCCCCAGGTGGCGTCACAGGGTAATGTCTGGACCCCGGCACCCGAGGTCGCAGGTTCGATTCCCTATACCGGTCAAAAAAACCCAGGTCGGTTCGGAGCCCCGGGTAGCGTCACAGGGTAATGTCTGTACCCCGGCACCCGAGGTCGCAGGTTCGATTCCCCATACCGGCCAAAAATCCCCTGGTCGGGTCCCTGGGTTGCGTCACAGGGTAATGTCTTGACCCCGGCACCCGAGGTCGCAGGTTCGATTCCCCATAAGGGCCAAAAACCCCGGGTCTGGTTGGCTCCCCGGTTGCTGCCACATGGAAATGTCTGGACCCCGGCACCCGAGGTCGCAGGTTAGATTCCCCATAAGGACCAAAAAACCCTGGGTCGTTTCGAGTCCCTGGGTGGCGTCACAGGGTAATGTCTGGACCCCGGCACCCGAGGTCGCAGGTTCGATTCCCCATACCGGCCAAAAATCCCCTGGTCGGGTCCCTGGGTTGCGTCACAGGGTAATGTCTTGACCCCGGCACCCGAGGTCGCAGGTTCGATTCCCCATAAGGGCCAAAAACCCCGGGTCTGGTTGGCTCCCCGGTTGGCGCCACAGGGTAATGTCTGGACCCCGGCACCCGAGGTCGCAGGTTAGATTCCCCATAAGGACCAAAAAACCCTGGGTCGTTTCGAGTCCCTGGGTGGCGTCACAGGGTAATGTCTGGACTCTGGCACCCGAGGTCACAGGTTCGATTCCCCATACCGGCCAAAAATCCCCGGGTCGGGTCCCTGGGTTGCGTCACAGGGTAATGTCTGGACCCCGGCACCCGAGGTCTCAGGTTCGATTCCCCATAAGGGCCAAAAAAAAACAGGTCAGTTCGGGTCCCCAGGTGGCGTCACAGGGTAATATCTGTACCCCGGCACCCGAGGTCGCAGGTTTGATTCCCCATAAGGGCCAAAAACCCCAGGTCGGGTTGGGTCCCTGGTTTGCGCCACAGGGTAATGTCTGCACCCCGGAACCCTAGGTCGCAGGTTCGATTCCCCATACCGGCCAAAAATCCCCGGGTCGGCACCCTGGGTTGCGTCACAAGGTAATGTCTGGACCCCGGCACCCGAGATCTCAGGTTCGATTCCCCATACCGGCCAAAAAACCCCGGGTCGATTCAAGAACCTGGGTAGCGTCACAGGGTAATGTCTGGACTCTGGCACCCGAGGTCACAGGTTCGATTCCCCATACCGGCCAAAAATTCCCGGGTCGGGTCCCTGGGTTGCGTCACAGGGTAATGTCTGGACCCCGGCACCCGAGGTCTCAGATTCGATTCCCCATAAGGGCCAAAAAAAAACAGGTCAGTTCGGGTCCCCAGGTGGCGCCACAGGTTAATATCTGTACCCCGGCACCCGAGGTTGCAGGTTTGATTCCCCATAAGGGCCAAAAACCCCGGGTCGGATTGGGTCCCTGGTTGGCGCCACAGGGTAATGTCTGGACCCCGGCACCCGAGGTCGCAGGTTCGATTCCCCATACCGGCCAAAAAACCCCAGGTCGGTTCGGGTCCCCAGGTGGCGTCACAGGGTAATGTCTGGACCCCGGCACCCGAGGTCGCAGGTTCGATTCCCCATACCGGCCAAAAAACCCCAGGTCGGTTCGGGTCCCCAGGTGGCGTCACAGGGTAATGTCTGGACCCCGGCACCCGAGGTCGCAGGTTCGATTCCCTATACCGGTCAAAAAAACCCAGGTCGGTTCGGAGCCCCGGGTAGCGTCACAGGGTAATGTCTGGACCCCGGCAACCGAGGTCGCAGGTTCGATTCCCCAGACCGGCGAAAAATCCCCTGGTCGGGTCCCTGGGTTGCGTCACAGGGTAATGTCTTGACCCCGGCACCCGAGGTCGCAGGTTCGATTCCCTATACTGGCCAAAAAAACCCAGGTCGTTTCGGGTCCCCAGGTGGCGTCACAGGGTAATGTCTGGACCCCGGCACCCAAGGTCGCAGGTTCGATTCCCCAGACGGGCCAAAAAACCCCGGGTCGGGTCCCTGGGTTGTGTCACAGGGTAATGTCTGGACCCCTGCACCCGAGGACGCAGGTTCGATTCCCCATACCGGCCAAAAAACCCCGGGTCGTTTCAAGAACCTTGGTAGCGTCAAAGGGTAATGTCGGTACCCCGGCACCCGAGGACGCAGGTTCGATTTCCCATACCGGCCAAAAATCCCCTGGACGGGTCGGGTCCCCAGGGGGCGTCACAGGGTAATGTCTGGACTCTGGCACCCGAGGTCACAGGTTCGATTCCCCATAAGGGCCAAAAAACCCCAGGTCGGTTCGGGTCCCCAGGTGGCGTCACAGGGTAATATCTGTACCCCGGCACACGAGGTCGCAGGTTCGATTCCCCATAAGGGCCAAAAAACCCCGGGTCGGGTTGGGTCCCCGGTTGGCGCCACAGGGTAATGTCTGGACCCCGGCACCCGAGTTCGTAGGTTCGATTCCCCATACCGGCCAAAAAACCCCAGGTCGGTTCGTGTCCCCAGGTGGCATCACAGGGTAATGTCTGGACCCCGGCACCTGAGGTCGCAGGTTCGATTCCCCATACCGGCCAAAAAACCCCGGGTCGTTTCGAGTCCCTGGGTGGCGTCACAGGGTAATGTCTGTACCCCGGCACCCGAGGTCGCAGGTTCGATTCCCCATAAGGGCCAAAAATCCCTGGGTCGGGTCGGGTCCCCGGGTGGTGCCACAGGGTAATGTCTGGACTCTGGCACCCGAGGTCGCAGGTTCGATTCCCCATAAGGACCAAAAAACCCTGGGTCGTTTCGAGTCCCTGGGTGGCGTCACAGGGTAATGTCTGGACTCTGGCACCCGAGATCACAGGTTCGATTCCCCATACCGGCCAAAAATCCCCGGGTCGGGTCCCTGGGTTGCGTCACAGGGTAATGTCTGGACCCCGGCACCCGAGGTCTCAGGTTCGATTCCCCATAAGGGCCAAAAAAAAACAGGTCAGTTCGGGTCCCCAGGTGGCGTCACAGGGTAATATCTGTACCCCGGCACCCGAGGTCGCAGGTTTAATTCCCCATAAGGGCCAAAAACCCCAGGTCGGGTTGGGTCCCTGGTTTGCGCCACAGGGTAATGTCTGCACCCCGGAACCCTAGGTCGCAGGTTCGATTCCCCATACCGGCCAAAAATCCCCGGGTCGGCACCCTGGGTTGCGTCACAAGGTAATGTCTGGACCCCGGCACCCGAGATCTCAGGTTCGATTCCCCATACCAGCCAAAAAACCCCGGGTCGATTCAAGAACCTGGGTAGCGTCACAGGGTAATGTCTGGACTCTGGCACCCGAGGTCACAGGTTCGATTCCCCATACCGGCCAAAAATTCCCGGGTCGGGTCCCTGGGTTGCGTCACAGGGTAATGTCTGGACCCCGGCACCCGAGGTCTCAGATTCGATTCCCCATAAGGGCCAAAAAAAAACAGGTCAGTTCGGGTCCCCAGGTGGCGCCACAGGTTAATATCTGTACCCCGGCACCCGAGGTTGCAGGTTTGATTCCCCATAAGGGCCAAAAACCCCGGGTCGGATTGGGTCCCTGGTTGGCGCCACAGGGTAATGTCTGGACCCCGGCACCCGAGGTCGCAGGTTCGATTCCCCATACCGGCCAAAAAACCCCAGGTCGGTTCGGGTCCCCAGGTGGCGTCACAGGGTAATGTCTGGACCCCGGCACCCGAGGTCGCAGGTTCGATTCCCCATAAGGGCCAAAAATCCCCGGGTCGGGTCGGGTCCCCAGGTGGCGTTACAGGACAATGTCTGGACCCCGGCACCCGAGGTTGCAGGTTCGATTCCCTATACCGGCCAAAAAAACCCAGGTTGGGTCGGGTCTCCAAGGGGCGTCACAGGGTAATGTCTGGACCCCGGCACCCGAGGTCTCAGGTTCGATTCCCCATAAGGGCCAAAAAAAAACAGGTCAGTTCGGGTCCCCAGGTGGCGTCACAGGGTAATATCTGTACCCCGGCACCCGAGGTCGCAGGTTTAATTCCCCATAAGGGCCAAAAACCCCAGGTCGGGTTGGGTCCCTGGTTTGCGCCACAGGGTAATGTCTGCACCCCGGAACCCTAGGTCGCAGGTTCGATTCCCCATACCGGCCAAAAATCCCCGGGTCGGCACCCTGGGTTGCGTCACAAGGTAATGTCTGGACCCCGGCACCCGAGATCTCAGGTTCGATTCCCCATACCAGCCAAAAAACCCCGGGTCGATTCAAGAACCTGGGTAGCGTCACAGGGTAATGTCTGGACTCTGGCACCCGAGGTCACAGGTTCGATTCCCCATACCGGCCAAAAATTCCCGGGTCGGGTCCCTGGGTTGCGTCACAGGGTAATGTCTGGACCCCGGCACCCGAGGTCTCAGATTCGATTCCCCATAAGGGCCAAAAAAAAACAGGTCAGTTCGGGTCCCCAGGTGGCGCCACAGGTTAATATCTGTACCCCGGCACCCGAGGTTGCAGGTTTGATTCCCCATAAGGGCCAAAAACCCCGGGTCGGATTGGGTCCCTGGTTGGCGCCACAGGGTAATGTCTGGACCCCGGCACCCGAGGTCGCAGGTTCGATTCCCCATACCGGCCAAAAAACCCCAGGTCGGTTCGGGTCCCCAGGTGGCGTCACAGGGTAATGTCTGGACCCCGGCACCCGAGGTCGCAGGTTCGATTCCCCATACCGGCCAAAAAACCCCAGGTCGGTTCGGGTCCCCAGGTGGCGTCACAGGGTAATGTCTGGACCCCGGCACCCGAGGTCGCAGGTTCGATTCCCTATACCGGTCAAAAAAACCCAGGTCGGTTCGGAGCCCCGGGTAGCGCCACAGGTTAATATCTGTACCCCGGCACCCGAGGTTGCAGGTTTGATTCCCCATAAGGGCCAAAAACCCCGGGTCGGATTGGGTCCCTGGTTGGCGCCACAGGGTAATGTCTGGACCCCGGCACCCGAGGTCGCAGGTTCGATTCCCCATACCGGCCAAAAAACCCCAGGTCGGTTCGGGTCCCCAGGTGGCGTCACAGGGTAATGTCTGGACCCCGGCACCCGAGGTCGCAGGTTCGATTCCCCATACCGGCCAAAAAACCCCAGGTCGGTTCGGGTCCCCAGGTGGCGTCACAGGGTAATGTCTGGACCCCGGCACCCGAGGTCGCAGGTTCGATTCCCTATACCGGTCAAAAAAACCCAGGTCGGTTCGGAGCCCCGGGTAGCGTCACAGGGTAATGTCTGTACCCCGGCACCCGAGGTCGCAGGTTCGATTCCCCATACCGGCCAAAAATCCCCTGGTCGGGTCCCTGGGTTGCGTCACAGGGTAATGTCTGGACCCCGGCACCCGAGGTCGCAGGTTCGATTCCCCATAAGGGCCAAAAACCCCGGGTCTGGTTGGCTCCCCGGTTGCTGCCACATGGAAATGTCTGGACCCCGGCACCCGAGGTCGCAGGTTAGATTCCCCATAAGGACCAAAAAACCCTGGGTCGTTTCGAGTCCCTGGGTGGCGTCACAGGGTAATGTCTGGACCCCGGCACCCGAGGTCGCAGGTTCGATTCCCCATACCGGCCAAAAATCCCCTGGTCGGGTCCCTGGGTTGCGTCACAGGGTAATGTCTTGACCCCGGCACCCGAGGTCGCAGGTTCGATTCCCCATAAGGGCCAAAAACCCCGGGTCTGGTTGGCTCCCCGGTTGGCGCCACAGGGTAATGTCTGGACCCCGGCACCCGAGGTCGCAGGTTAGATTCCCCATAAGGACCAAAAAACCCTGGGTCGTTTCGAGTCCCTGGGTGGCGTCACAGGGTAATGTCTGGACTCTGGCACCCGAGGTCACAGGTTCGATTCCCCATACCGGCCAAAAATCCCCGGGTCGGGTCCCTGGGTTGCGTCACAGGGTAATGTCTGGACCCCGGCACCCGAGGTCTCAGGTTCGATTCCCCATAAGGGCCAAAAAAAAACAGGTCAGTTCGGGTCCCCAGGTGGCGTCACAGGGTAATATCTGTACCCCGGCACCCGAGGTCGCAGGTTTGATTCCCCATAAGGGCCAAAAACCCCAGGTCGGGTTGGGTCCCTGGTTTGCGCCACAGGGTAATGTCTGCACCCCGGAACCCTAGGTCGCAGGTTCGATTCCCCATACCGGCCAAAAATCCCCGGGTCGGCACCCTGGGTTGCGTCACAAGGTAATGTCTGGACCCCGGCACCCGAGATCTCAGGTTCGATTCCCCATACCGGCCAAAAAACCCCGGGTCGATTCAAGAACCTGGGTAGCGTCACAGGGTAATGTCTGGACTCTGGCACCCGAGGTCACAGGTTCGATTCCCCATACCGGCCAAAAATTCCCGGGTCGGGTCCCTGGGTTGCGTCACAGGGTAATGTCTGGACCCCGGCACCCGAGGTCTCAGATTCGATTCCCCATAAGGGCCAAAAAAAAACAGGTCAGTTCGGGTCCCCAGGTGGCGCCACAGGTTAATATCTGTACCCCGGCACCCGAGGTTGCAGGTTTGATTCCCCATAAGGGCCAAAAACCCCGGGTCGGATTGGGTCCCTGGTTGGCGCCACAGGGTAATGTCTGGACCCCGGCACCCGAGGTCGCAGGTTCGATTCCCCATACCGGCCAAAAAACCCCAGGTCGGTTCGGGTCCCCAGGTGGCGTCACAGGGTAATGTCTGGACCCCGGCACCCGAGGTCGCAGGTTCGATTCCCCATACCGGCCAAAAAACCCCAGGTCGGTTCGGGTCCCCAGGTGGCGTCACAGGGTAATGTCTGGACCCCGGCACCCGAGGTCGCAGGTTCGATTCCCTATACCGGTCAAAAAAACCCAGGTCGGTTCGGAGCCCCGGGTAGCGTCACAGGGTAATGTCTGGACCCCGGCAACCGAGGTCGCAGGTTCGATTCCCCAGACCGGCGAAAAATCCCCTGGTCGGGTCCCTGGGTTGCGTCACAGGGTAATGTCTTGACCCCGGCACCCGAGGTCGCAGGTTCGATTCCCTATACTGGCCAAAAAAACCCAGGTCGTTTCGGGTCCCCAGGTGGCGTCACAGGGTAATGTCTGGACCCCGGCACCCAAGGTCGCAGGTTCGATTCCCCAGACGGGCCAAAAAACCCCGGGTCGGGTCCCTGGGTTGTGTCACAGGGTAATGTCTGGACCCCTGCACCCGAGGACGCAGGTTCGATTCCCCATACCGGCCAAAAAACCCCGGGTCGTTTCAAGAACCTTGGTAGCGTCAAAGGGTAATGTCGGTACCCCGGCACCCGAGGACGCAGGTTCGATTTCCCATACCGGCCAAAAATCCCCTGGACGGGTCGGGTCCCCAGGGGGCGTCACAGGGTAATGTCTGGACTCTGGCACCCGAGGTCACAGGTTCGATTCCCCATAGGGGCCAAAAAACCCCAGGTCGGTTCGGGTCCCCAGGTGGCGTCACAGGGTAATATCTGTACCCCGGCACACGAGGTCGCAGGTTCGATTCCCCATAAGGGCCAAAAAACCCCGGGTCGGGTTGGGTCCCCGGTTGGCGCCACAGGGTAATGTCTGGACCCCGGCACCCGAGTTCGTAGGTTCGATTCCCCATACCGGCCAAAAAACCCCAGGTCGGTTCGTGTCCCCAGGTGGCATCACAGGGTAATGTCTGGACCCCGGCACCTGAGGTCGCAGGTTCGATTCCCCATACCGGCCAAAAAACCCCGGGTCGTTTCGAGTCCCTGGGTGGCGTCACAGGGTAATGTCTGGACCCCGGCACCCGAGGTCGCAGGTTCGATTCTCCATACCGGCCAAAAATCCCCGGGTCGGGTCGGGTCCCCAGGTGGCGTCACAGGGTAATGTCTGTACCCCGGCACCCGAGGTCGCAGGTTTGATTCCCCATAAGGGCCAAAAATCCCTGGGTCGGGTCGGGTCCCCGGGTGGTGCCACAGGGTAATGTCTGGACTCTGGCACCCGAGGTCGCAGGTTCGATTCCCCATAAGGGCCAAAAATCCCCGGGTCGGGTCGGGTCCCCAGGTGGCGTTACAGGACAATGTCTGGACCCCGGCACCCGAGGTTGCAGGTTCGATTCCCTATACCGGCCAAAAAAAACCAGGTTGGGTCGGGTCTCCAAGGGGCGTCACAGGGTAATGTCTGGACCCCAGCACCCGAGGTCGCAGGTTCTATTCCCCATACCGGCCAAAAAATCCCCGGGTCAGTTCAAGTCCTTGGGTGGCGTCACAGGGTAATGTCTGGACCCCGGCACCCGAGGTCGCAGGTCGATTCCCCCCAGTTGGGATTGGGTCCGCGGCCCAGGTCCCCGGGTCGGGTCTGGTCTCCGGCCCAGGTCCCAGGGTCGGGTTCGGTCTCCGGCCCAGGTCCCCAGGTCGGGTTTGAAATGAAATAAAGCAGCCCGTTTCTTCATAGCCTTACGCCTATGCTACTAGGAGAATAAAAAAACAAACAAAACAAGAGGAGAACAACAGCGGGAAATTTACCTATTCTCCAGGTGTTAAATTGCAAAGCCTCCTCTGGAGGATCAACAGCTGTGAATTCAGCGTGCTTACGAGAAATCAGGTCTACATCCGAACCAAAACTATTTCAGTAGTATCACTAACTTATGTTACTCTGAAGAACCAGTCAGCACCGTTTCTATGTTAGGAAATAGCTGAACAGAGTATGTTATTCACATGAATTATTCAGGCAGGTTTGTTTAGGAAGGCTGTGTTTCACTAGAACATTACTGGCCTGTAAGCCTCATGGCATCACCTTCCATCTTGACTGCTAAACCTCCTTGCTCCCTACTATCTTCTTTGCCAAGATACAGCTGTCCACATTTACTTTTCCTACTTGGCTGGACTGAATTTAATAAGGTATCTTGCAACTCTTCCTCTTGTTTGCCACTTAATCATCAAATCAAATGCAAACTATTTGCCTTTAACCTCTTTATTTCAGGCCTTCTGATGTAGCGGCACCTCCACACCAGCTGGGGACTGCAGGCAGCTGTCTGGAGAGGTCGAGGAGATCTGCTGGCAACTTTGAAGGAATTTCTGGCCCTGGAAGATTGCAAAACTCAGCAAGACCCAGACCAACCCGATCTCATTTCAAAGTTAACCTCGCTTTGAGCAGGAGGCAGGGCCAGATGACCTCCACAAGTCCCTTTTATTCCTTTTCCCCTTAGAATCTGGGGATGTTTCAGCTAAAAAGGAGGGCAGAAACACTCTCCATAGGTCTCCACCATGTAGTAAAACAGCGCCGTGTACCTGGTTAACCTCTGCAGCCAGCAAAGCATTTCTATTTGTAGCAGTGCCCTGACCCCAGCCTCTTGCTGAGTTCCGTCCTGTGCTGCTCGGATGCTCCTGCTGCTCAGACACGGGGGCTGAGAGAGCCACCGCGCCAGCACAAGCTCCCCAGCTCACTGTCAAACTTCACATTTGGCATCTTTCACTTCACCAGCGCCGCCGGACGAGGAGCCCAGTGATGCCTGACGCTGCTCCGGGCTCACTTAAAAGCGGGGCTGGAAATTCAGATTCAAAGCTGCGAAGGTTGTTCTTAGTGAAAGCATGGAATGAGTGGCCATCGGTGACTAACCTTACAGGAAGGCATTCACTTTGTGAATGCTGCAGTGAATCAAGGCTGAAGGCGTTTTCTGAATGACCTAAGGAGAGTCCTCCCCGAAAAGCAGGACGGCTTATTGTCTACGTAACATCTCCTTTGAAGGTTCGAGCACGAGCTCCACCAGGTTTAAGATCTCAAGACACGGATCTGCCACCACAGAAGCAACACATTTCATCTACTAAGCCTAAATACCGTATTTTGCCTCCTCTGTAGGTTTAAAAAAACACGGTCATGCTTGAAGGAATGCATTCTCAGATATTCTATGTATTTACAGTGCTTTAATTAATACCACAGACTTCTCTAAAACTTAGCAAGCTTTCATTGTGACAGTCTCATTACTTCATCACATTTGCTTTTCCGTCAGTAAATTCACAGAAAGCACTTCTGGCACAATGTTTCAAATTGCTACAATTACTATAAAGAAGACAATAATTATGACTCAAACTACTACCACTGATCCGGGGCACAATCAAATGCAAACACGTCCCCTATTCATTCATAAGTGAAGGATTGAGACCAAAAACACAACTTCATGATGAAAGCGCCCAAGTGGACTAAATAATTAAGCAAACAGGTACAACTTTGGGAATGAAAGGTTTGATTATAGAACTAACTACTTGGTGGTATCATCCTGACCATATATATCCAGTACCAGATTTGCCCTCCACATAACAACGCAGTGTCTCCACATATCACTCTCTTGTTCAAGTTGTCAATTTTTTTTTTCCTATACAGTTGGACTTTGCCATGGTAGCACTAACGTTGAATTTAAGTTCTCACCTCTTTATTTGGCAAGTTGAAGAGGAACTCTCTGCCAAAGCGTCCTGGTCTTTGTAAAGCAGGATCTATAGAATCCAGTCTGTTGGTAGCTCCGATTATCACGATCTCCCCTCTGTTATCTATGCCATCCATAAGCGTCAGAAGAGTTGAAACAATGGAACTAATAGAAAAATATAATTTTTACTTACTGGTTCAGTAAATTTTGTTACATTCCACATGACTTTCTTCCATGAGTAGTCATAAAGGACAAGCTTTTTAAGGACAAGGCTCATTTGAAGACATAAAAAATAGGTAAGTTAACACAGACCACATGCTGATATCAGGCTTATTAAATTGGTTTCAACTATTGTTTAGAATCACCTGTTTTGGCATTGAGTTACAAGTTTTCAGGATAAATTAACGTGTTCACAGTAAATTAAACAGGTCATCATCCTTTTTTTTTTTTTTTCATTCCCCAAAGATCAAGCAGATTTTATGGAGGTGCAAAACTGTAATACCTATGAATGTGGTCTTGTTTACTGGAGCGCACAGGAACGAGACCATCTATCTCGTCAAAGAAAATAATTAATAACTAATCATCTGGAAGCCAGGATATGCATCATTCGCCATTTTCTAAGAAAATGACAAAAATATAAAACCCCAGCAGTCTGAGAACGTGAGCATTGAGGTAAAGGCCTGATCAAACAAACGCGCACAACTATGATTTGTCCTTTTAACTCAGCAAAAGTCTGCAAACTGCCACGGTAGCAAATGAGGAGAAGGAGTTGGTATTTACAGAAGTTGCAGCTGAAGATTCAGATAAACCATTCGGGTCGATGCTCCCTTCCTGCAGGTTTAAGCTGCGGTCACATCGCCTATTTCAAACCCTTTTGATTTCTACCAGTCACCCCAGATCCCACCTATTTTGCACGTTTTCCAATCAATGAATTCGCTACATGATTTCTGGGGCAGAAGAGCAGGCCTGGTGAAGAGGAGCATGCCTGGTGCCATTACTAAATCGAATCCAAAGCGTCCAGGAGAAGTCCGGGGTGTGGTACTCACAGGGAATGTTTGCAAGCGGCCAAGTTCAGCAGAAGAGAATAGGCAGGCCTGGAAGCCCAGGGGAACGAGATGCATCTGTTGTTGTAGGCAGCCCCAGCAAAATGTTACAGCTTCACTAGCCTGGGGCATGATTCCCCCCTTCCCTTTTGACAGCCAAGTACAATATTAGCTTGCCTTTTCTTTTTTTTTTATTATTATTTTTATTTCTTTTTGCCATCGTCAGGCTGAGGCCGGCTGAGAATATTTTGTGTCTAGACTCATAAATGTTTGTGCGGATTTTGCAAGAGCAGCTTATGGGAACAGAATCCACTTTTTGTCTTCTGCTGGAGGAAAAAAAAATAAAATAAAAATAAAGGAGGAGCATTAAAAGCAACCAAGCACCCCCGTGCATTTGTTTTAAATTGCATATTACGGTGCTGCTATTTTATGTGCAATCAATACATAACTTGGAAGAAAAAAATGCTTTTAAAATTCAGAGCTATCCCTGAGCAGCTAAGGTTCTCTTGGAAACTGAAGGAGGAGTCTGAAATTATTGTTCTTTTGTTTGCATCCCCCAGTGGGAAAGGCAGCACACAAGTAGAAACCACTCTGCTTTGAGGCGGCATGAATCATTAAGAATAAAGATCACACCCCCCATTTAAACATGAGATATTAAAACTGAATCTAGGACAAAGGTAAACTAAACAGACTCCTTCCTTCCCGGGCAGTCACTGGGTTAAATCAAATATCAAAGGGGCAACATCAACCTTATAACTTCCTCTGCCGAAATTTAAAAAAAAAAAAAAAGGTAACTTCTATTTTGCCTGCCCCAACCCCAATCGCATTGCCCGAATGGTTGCAAACTGCTGGGATATGTGAGGGCCCAAGCCTACATTTTCCCTTTTTCATATTTGTTGGAGGAGGGCGGGGTATCTCCAGATGAAATGGCTGACCGAGCTTTTTATTTCCTCGCTTTGGGTGGAAATGACTGAATCTTTCCAGGCAGCGGAGCAGCACTCGGCCGGCTCCCTTGGCCTCCCCAGGTGGGAAGAGCCCTGCCGCGAGCAGCCCGCGTAACCCTCAGATGCCAGCCCCATCAGGATTAGGTCCAGCAATGGACCTAATTGGCTCCTCTAAGTGAGGACGCATCCTCTCGAAACACATACACAGAGATTTAAATGAGATATTCCCAAGAACACCTGCCTATTCTTTCAGCACGTGTGCAAAGAGTAAATTCATTTGACTTCATTCCTCTTTTTCTCAACTCTCCCCTCCTTCCTCCAGAAGGAAACAACCAAGCAATATTAGCAGGGCCTTCCTTTTCCCCTGGTGGAGTCCAAGAACTCGAGAATTGAGAAAAGCAACTTGTCAGGAATCAAGTTTAAAAAGAGTGCTTGTGGACTGCAAGGTAAAATACCCGCAGTTGTAATCAGAAACACAACTTTTAACTAAAAAAAGCTTCTTTCCATTGTAAATTATGCCAGTTAGTGAAATAACAAATTAGTTCTCTGCTCAGCCACAGCCTCCTCCACCAAATTTAAGTAAAACCCGCAAAGAAGTCGAAGTTGCAAAACATTTGTCAGATGCAAGGGGCAGCGTTGCGTGGGTTAGCATCACACTCGGATGCCCACAGCACCAACAGGTGCTTTCTTCCCAGAGGCACCAGCTCCTCCAAGAGGTCCCCGCGCAAAGAACTGAAGAAGCTGCAGGCAGGGTGAGCCTCAGTCCTCATCCTCACAGTGACGAGTACTGGGGACGGGGAGCTGTGTTTCGGCTTGCTGAGAAGCAGAAACCCCCCGAGTTTTCAGGCGGGCTCTGCTCAGCTCCCCTTGCGACTGCTGCTCGGGACACGACCCTGCCTTGCTCAGCACCTTCGACTCCAGCAGGTGCTGCTGCTGGCAGCTGCCCTATGTATACAAAAAAAAAGAAACCAACACAGTATTTTCCTGCTTTTAAAGTATATCCCAAAGATTTACTAGGAATTGTGACGTTCTGCAGAAGCCCACAGCTGTAACTAAGGTTTGTGGGGTGTAGAGGGGCTGGGGGTTAAACAAGGCCAAGAAGAGCCACATCTCCTCCCCGGCTGTCTCCCCCGTACTCTTTTTAGGACATCCAACATTCCCAGATCTCGTTTTGTCCCAGTGACCAAACAGGAGCCTGGCACTCATGCACTACGCCTTAAAACCTCTACAAACCGTGTGCCTAAGTCACAGCACTCATTAGAAGCCCGCAGCTCTTTCTGGTCTCACAAACTATATGTGGCTTGAGAGATGCTCTGAAGATTCAGGGCGCTGAACACCTGCAGCCTTTGCCATAACCATGACAAAGTTCAGGAGCTCCCTGCTGGCTCCAAGGCTGGCTCCAGCAGCGGCTTCAAGCTGTGGGTCAAGAAGGCCAAGACACCCAACGAGAACCTACAACACCAAGTGGCTTTCTGGAACGGCTCCAAACACAACCGGAAGCCTGGTTTTTGTTTGGAAGTGAGCTCTTCTGGACCTGGTAGGTGCAAGCAGAAGTCAAACTTTCAAAGCGTGTTTGCATCGCATCATTAAGCTCTCCATGATCTATCTCCAAGGTCTTTTAAGAGCTAGTAGCAACGTGTTCAGAGTTCTTGCCTGTTTTTCCCTTCACGTTCTCCCACGACAGCAGCCGCGTGCTCCCTTTGGGCTGACTTCCAGAGCTGGCTACAAAGGATCCCCTGGAAGCAGAGATGCTTCTTTATGCAACACCTTGCAGCTCACTGCACTCTGAAGGCTACGCGAAAAGAGGTCAGTGGTCCTGGTGTGGTTCCTTCCAGCTCTCAGAAAGACAAGAGAACTGGAAATGAACCATCAGCCAAAGGGAGGCACGGCGCAGCGTTACGAAATGCCATCTGGCTGCTACAGGATAAGGAAATGAGGCATTTGTGGTGGCTCCCACCTCCACAGAAAAAGAAACAACTGCTTATGCAGCAGAGTGCTTGGAGTATTTCAGGAGGCCCTGAGCTACCCCAAAAAACAACAACGAAACCACAAACCAGACCGAAACCAAACCAAACTAACATGATGGACTGCAATAAAAGATGAAAATCAGAATTAATACTACCAATGACAATAAAGATGTTGAAAACTTGAGTCATCACATCCCTTGTGTAGACTGCAGGAGGAAGCACCTTTAGTGCCTGATGTGACAGTGTCCGAAAGTTAATTAATAACACCACAAAACTGGATTCCTATGAGCACACACTCGGCAAAGGTGATACAACCGACAGCGGGACTTGAACACTGATACTGGTACCTGACTGGGAAATAGCGAGGAAACAAAGGGAGGAGGGGAAACGGTGCTATCCTGAAAATTGCATCACTTGTTTACAAGTCACCAGCAACTCCGAGGCAAACCATCTCGGGCCTTTATGGATCAGTGACCTCACGTCTCTGGCACAGGACGGAGAGGGAATACCGACCGTGAGTTCACAGAAGGGAACAGCGCGTCCAGGCCCTCCTGCACTCCGCCAAAGGTGGTCAGAACGTCCCTTCCCCTCATCACCCCAAAACTTATCATGTAGGACTTCTATTAAACAGACCCCAAAGAGCTCGTTCTGTCAATTTTGCAACAGGCTCAGGATTTCTGGAAATTAGAGAGGCTCATTTCATAATATAAACAAATATTGCATCTGGCACAGGGGAACTCTCAGCTAGACTTCAGCCTTGAGACACAAAGAGACACTGACCACAGAAATAGAGATTGGCCATAGCTCAGCCACAAGCGAGTATGCCTCGGTTATATTTACTACGTGCAAACAGAACTAGAAAAACAGTTTACACTGACTTGCTGCTTTACAAGTTAGTTCCATAAAGATGGAAGAAATTCTCAACTCAAACTTGAAGAAAGCATCAGACTTCAAAACCAGGCGTAGATCTTTGAAGTAAGACTGTTATGAATTCAGAAGTCACATCCAAACAAAAAGATCATTTATGTTAATGGTAACATAATGGTAACATAATGGTAACATATCTTGAGGTCTCTTCAAACCTAGAAATTCTGTGATTCTGTGATTCTGTAACTAGATTAAAAAAAAAAAAATAATCCTGTCCCTCAGGCTTTGTAAGTGACTGGGGGAAAAACAGCTCAAGGATAGTAATAAGCCTAAGTGAAACACCACAAACTGCTAAGGGAAGCAAAAGACCCAAGGAAACAGCGCTGGATGCAGCTGAAGCAGGCACAGGGCATCGAGGGCTTGGCAAGAGAAGAGAGAGCCCAGGAGAGCCACAAGAAGCATTAAAGGAGTAGGAAAGCCTCACAAGGAGAATGCGTGCCCTACCTCCAAGTGTTATGTCCCAAACTTGTCTTTGTTAAACAAGCACAGCGCACAGGTGCTTTACCGAAATGCAAAGGGCTTTTTGGCTGAGGAAAGCTAGTAGGACTGCCAGCCTGAAGTTAGCAGTCACCTCGTTTAGAAAAAATGGCACCTCCTTCTAACGAGCTCCGGGGAACCCAATTAACAGCGGAACTGGAAGAGGCTGCCTTGCTGGCAGTGTTTAAAGACGGTAACAAATGGGTTTTCTACATGATGTCTGCTTGTTCGGGGAGGTTTGGACTTACGGCCTATGGTATTTGGGTCCTGGGGTTTGCCTCATACAGGTTGTTCTCCACAGCTGGACCAGGTTCCTCAGAGCACCCACCAGCTCCTCGTGCGTGAAAGCCCTCTGAGCAAACACCAACACAGCACAGGCTGCTGCTTAACATCAGCAGCGCAGCTTTCTAAACTCCCCTCTCCTTTCCCCCTCCAGCGGGCTCCTCGTGTTCACCTCAGGACTTCCACAACAAAGCCCCCTCCCTTTGCACGGATCGCCGTGCACTTTGACAGCCCCAAGGCGCTCTCTGGGGCGCCTGTCCCGGCTGGGACCGCCACCTCAGCCTTGACTCACCCTTCAACGAAGCCAAACTCCTCCGTCAAGCCTGACGGGGAGCCCCAGCACCTACCGGGCAGCGCTGACAGCCGCAGCCTCTCCGCTCCCTCAGCGCCCCGCCACCGCCTCCATTAGGCGCCTCGCCCCGCCGGGTGCCGATCTCCAGCGCCGCGCAGCACCTGGGGGACAGCCAGGCGTCAGGGCGGCCCCCGGCACCCCAAAAACCCCCGGCAGGGCTGGGGACGTGGCCCCGCTCCCCTCCCACTGCCACACCGAGCGTGTGTGTGTATATATAGAGGGGGGGGGAGCCCGGTCTCGGCTGGCTCCGTCCCGTTTCAAGGCACGGAAAGCGAAGTTGCTCGCCCTGCCCGTGTGCCCCCCATCCCCCCGGCTCTGTCACAGCCTCGTTTATCCCCCCCGCGGGTGCCGCCAGACAATGAGGAGGAGGAGGGCGACGAGGCGGGGCGCCGCCGCCCCACCGCGCCCCGTTCCCCCCTCACAGAGCCGGGGAAGGAAGGGGTGCTCGCAGCCGCCCCTCTCCTCAGGGCCGGCCGGGGGAGCGCCTCGCCTTCTCCCCGGGGGTCTCCCGTGGCTGCTTGGGGTCGCCCCCCACAGCCGCCTCGCCCCCCTCTCCTCTCAGCCCCGCCGCCTGCCTCCTCCTCCGCCGCCGCCGTTTTGCGTCTCCGGGAGTCGTCCGCTGCCGGCGGGGCGGGCGCTGAGCCGCCGCCGAGTCCCAGCTCCGCCGGCCGCCCGGGCCCTCGCCTGGCCGCCCGCGGCGCCCACTCGCATCCTCCCGGCGCCTCGCAGCCTCCCCCCCCCGTCCCCAGGAGGGTTTGAGAGCCGGGGAGGGCCGGGCAGCGGCGGGCCGCGGTGCCTCAGCCTCCCCCGGCAGGGAGCGGGGCGGAGCCGCTCCGCCCGGCAGGCGGCGGCCGGCCCGGCCCGGCTCGGCTCAGGGCATAGAGGCGCTGAGGGCGCCCGGCTCCCCGACCTCGGCTTCTTCTCCAGCCCCGAGTTCCCCTCAGGTGCCCGGTGCTGAGGGAGGAATTCCCTCCGGGGCTGGCTGGGACACCCCCAAAACCTTTGGAGAAAAAACAAACAAACAGCGAACAAACAAAAAACCCACCCCCAACCCCCTTTTTTTCCACCTCCAAGTTGAATAAAGAGGACCTCTTCCTTCAATACGTGTCCAGATCACAGAATCACAGAATTTCTAGGTTGGAAGAGACCTCAAGATCATCGAGTCCAACCTCTGACCTAACGCTAACAGTCCCCACTAAACCATATCCCTAAGCTCTACATCTAAACGTCTTTTAAAGACTTCCAGGGATGGTGACTCCACCACCTCCCTGGGCAGCCTGTTCCAGTGCCTAACAACCCTTTCAGTAAAGAAGTTCTTCCTAACATCTAACCTAAAACTCCCCTGGCGCAACTTAAGCCCATTCCCCCTCGTCCTGTCACCAGGCACATGGGAGAACAGGCCAACCCCCACCTCACTACAGCCTCCTTTAAGGTATCTGTAGAGAGCGATAAGGTCTCCCCTGAGCCTCCTCTTCTCCAGGCTGAACAAGCCCAGCTCCTTCAGCCGCTCCTCGTAGGACTTGTTCTCCAGGCCCCTCACCAGCTTCGTCGCCCTCCTCTGGACCCGCTCAAGCACCTCGATGTCCTTCTTGTAGCGAGGGGCCCAAAACTGAACACAGTACTCGAGGTGCGGCCTCACCAGAGCCGAGTACAGGGGGACGATCACCTCCCTAGCCCTGCTGGTCACACTGTTTCTGATACAAGCCAGGATGCCGTTGGCCTTCTTGGCCACCTGAGCACACTGCTGGCTCATATCCAGCCGACTGTCCACCATCACTCCCAGGTCCTTCTCTGCCTGGCAGCTCTCCAACCACTCATCTCCCAGCCTGTAGCTCTGCTTGGGGTTGTTGCGCCCCAGGTGCAGGACCCGGCACTTGGCCTTGTTGAACTTCATACAGTTGACCTCAGCCCATCGGTGCAGCTTATCCAGATCCTCCTGCAGAGCTTTCCTACCCTCGAGCAGATCGACACACGCACCTAACTTGGTGTCATCTGCAAACTTACTGAGGGTGCACTCAATGTCCTCGTCCAGATCATTGATGAAGGTATTAAAGAGGACCGGCCCCAGCACCGAGCCCTGGGGGACGCCAGTAGTGACTGGCCTCCAACTGGACTTGATTCCATTTACCACGACTCTTTGGGCCCGGCTATCCAGCCAGTTTCTAACCCAACGAAGCGTGCGCCAGTCCAAGTCAAGAGCAGCCAGTTTCTTGAGGAGAATGCTGTGGGAGACGGTGTCAAATGCCTTGCTGAAGTCAAGGTAGACCACATCCACAGCTTTTCCCTCGTCCACCCAGCGCGTCACTTTGTCATAGAAGGAGATCAGGTTTGTCAAGCAGGATCTGCCTTCCATAAACCCATGCTGGCTGGGCCTGATCGCCTGCTTGCCCTGCAAGTGCTGCATGATGACTCTCAAGAGGATCTGCTCCATGAGCTTCCCCGGTACTGAGGTCAAACTGACAGGCCTGTAGTTTCCCGGGTCTGCCCTCCGGCCCTTCTTGTGGATGGGCGTCACATTTGCTAGTCGCCAGTCAGCTGGGACCTCCCCCGATAGCCAGGACTGCTGATAAATGATGGACAGGGGCTTGGCCAGCTCCTCTGCCAGTTCTCTCAGTACCCTTGGGTGGATCCCATCTGGCCCCATCGATTTGTGCACATCCAAGTGCCGTAGCAGGTCACCAACCATTTCTTTGTGGATAGTGAGGGCCACATCCTGCTCCCCATCCCCTTGCACCAGCTCAGGGTACTGGGTATCCAGAGAACAACCGGTATTGCCGCTAAAGACTGAGGCAAAGAAGGCATTGAGCACCTCCGCCTTTTCCTCATCTCTTGTAACTAAGTTTCCCCCCGCATCCAGTAAAGGATGGAGATTCTCCTTAGTCCTCCTTTTTGTGTTGATGTATTTATAAAAATGTTTTTTGTTATCTTTAACGGCAGTAGCCAGATTGAGCTCCAGATGAGCTTTGGCCTTCCTAATTTTGTCCCTACACAGCCTCGCTACATCCTTATAGTCCTCCTTAGTGGCCTGCCCACTTTTCCAAAGATTATAAACCCTCTTTTTTCTCCTAAGCTCAAGCCACAGTTCTCTGTTGAGCCAGGCTGGTCTTCTTCCCCGCTGGCTCATCTTTGGGCACATGGGGACAGACCGCTCCTGTGGCATTAAGATTCCCCTCTTGAAGAGCGCCCAGCCTTCCTGGACTCCTCTGCCCTTCAGAACCGCCTCCCAAGGAACTCCACCAACTAGTGTCCTGAGCAGCCCAAAGTCAGCCCTCCGAAAGTCCAATACAGCTGTTTTACTGGTCTCCTTCCTGGCCTCGCCAAGAATAGTGAACTCCACCATTTCGTGGTCACTCTGCCCAAGACAGCTCCCAACAATCACATCCTCCACCAGTCCTTCTCTGTTTGTGAAGAGAAGGTCTAGCGGGGCACCACCCCTGGTAGGTTCACTAACCAGCTGTGTCAGGAAGCTATCTTCCACGCTCTCCAGAAACCTCCTAGACTGCTTTCTCTGGGCTGTGTTGTGCTTCCAGGATATGTCAGGGAAGTTGAAGTCCCCCACGAGTACAAGCGCAGAAGATTTCACAACTTCTGTCAGCTGCCTGTAGAACTCCTCATCCGTCTCCTCATCCTGGTTCAGCGGTCTATAGCAGACCCCGACCAGGACACTAGCCTTGTTGTCCCTGCCGATCCTAACCCAAAGGGACTCGATCTTGTCATTCCTAGCCTCGAGTTCTACAACATCGAAAGACTCTCTAATATAGAGAGCCACACCGCCACCCCTTCTGTGCTGCCTGTCCCTTCTGAAGAGCTTATAGCCAGGCATTGCAGCACTCCAGTCATGACTGTGGTCCCACCACATCTCCGTGATGGCAACCAAGTCATAGCCTGCCTGCTGCACGATGGCTTCCAGCTCCTCCTGTTTGTTACCCATGCTGCGTGCATTGGTGTAGATGCACTTCAGCTGGGCCATTGCCCTATCCTCCGGCCTTGCCATTGTTCCCCCTGGCACAGCCCCAACGATCCTTGCTTCAGCCCCATCCCCCTTTTTACCTAGTTTAAAGCCCTCTCAATGAGCCCTGCCAGCTCCTGGCCCAGGATCCTTTTTCTCCTAAAAGATAGGGACCCGTCTGCGGCCATCAGGCCAGGTGCTGAGTAAAGTGCCCCATGGTCAAAAAACCCAAGATTTCTGCGTTGGCACCAGCCCCGGAGCCACGTGTTTAACAGGTGGGCTTTCCGTGTCCTTTCTGTACCCCTCCCTGCCACCGTAGGGATGGACGAAAACACCACCTGCACTCCCGCTCCATCCACTAACCGTCCCAGCCCCCTAAAGTCTCTTGATAGCCTTCAGGCTTCTCTCTTCAATGTTGTCACTGCCCGTCTGGACTATCAAAAGAGGATAATAATCAGAGGGGCGTACCAGGTTGGGAAGCTTCCTGGCAACATCCCCGACCCTGGCCCCAGGGAGGCAGCAGACTTCCCTACGGGTAGGGTCAGGCCGACAAATAGGGCCCTCTGTTCCCCTAAGAGTAGAGTCTCCAACAACAATAACCCTCCTGTCTTTCTTGATGGAGGCAGTCCTGAGGCGTGGAGTCGACCTCCTCGCCCTAGACATCCTCCTGGGAACACTTGCTACCTCTTCCTCAGCTACTGGTCTGTCAAGCTCCAGGGCCTCAAACCTGTTGCTTAGGGGCACCTGGGAAGGTGGGGCCGGAAGGGGAGGGCATCGCCTGCGATGTCGAGCAGGGACCTGTTTCCATTCCTCCTCAACTCCCAGATCCCCTCCCTCTGCCCGACAGCAGCAGGGCAGGGAGTCCACCCCCATTTGGGGTGTCTCACCCCGGTACCTCTCCTTGAGGCCCTGCAGGGAGTTACTCCACAAGTCTATCTCCCGCTCACACTCCCTGATATCCCTCAGCCTCTCAACCTCCTCCTTGAGCTCCGCCACCATGCGGATCAGGTCATCCACCTGCTCGCACCTCACGCACGCAGCGTCTCTGCCTCCCGCCGATGGCAGCAACAGGCTCAGACACTCATTACATCCGGTGACCTGAACTGCTGCATTCTGTAATGGGCAGTCGGTCTGGGTGTGTACCGACTTCCTGGAGAGCGCACCGTGCCTGGTGGAGACCATTATCACCTAGCTAACGGCAGATATCTTAGTCTACGCTTCGCTGTAACTCCCACTACGTACTTCTCTTCAATACGCTGTGTTTCCACATACCGCTGCTTTTAGCAATGTTTTTACCTCAGACGCTAAAAGTTGATCTTTTCCCCAAGTCAGAAAAAACAGAATGGGGCTTCTGGGAACCCTTAGCTGTGACAGCTGTTCATGTAGAACAGAGATTTACACCTTTATATATATATACATATTTAACTGTGAAGGTCTTCTTCTTCTCTCCAGGCTAATAACGGGGAGAAGTTTGCCCAAAACTTTGAAGAGCAAAAGTTTTGATGCCAGGAACGCTCCTGCTTCCTCATTGCCTGTCATTCCCTTTTAAGTATGAAATTGTCCAGTTGTAATGCAATGAGCTGACTGTGGTTCCATAGGTAAAGATGCATTTAGGATACCAGGTTTTCAACATCGTCTTGAAGTGGATAAGAAGAAACACATTTTTCCTTAGTGATATTTTTTTTTATCTCCTTCTCTGGAGATATTCAAGGCCTGTCTGGATGCCTACCTGGCAACCTGCTCTAAGGAACCTGCTTTGGCAGGGGAGTTGGACCCGATGATCTCTGGAGGTCCCTTCCAACCCCTACAATTCTAACAAAAAGGACTGGTATCAACCAGGCAGAAAACCGTGGCCTCCGCATCTCGTGCGGCATCTCCAGCCACAGTCACCAGTGTGGCTACTCAGACGGAGGGCTCGGGGAAACACGCAGCCGTCCAGGTCCTGGGCTGCAGAGTGTGCCCCAGCCTTCTGTCGGTCTCCGACAGCAGTGGTGGGTATGCCTGTGGGAGGTGTGCCCAGGTTGAAGAACTGCTCAGCCAGGTAGCGGTGCTCCGGGAGGAGGTGAACAGGCTCAGGAGCATCAGGGAATCAGAGATGGAAATTGACTGGTGGAGGTGCACTCTACCCTCTCTGAGGCAGGCTCACGAGCCTGCCACAGCACAGGCGTCTCCTGTTATGCAGAAGACGGAGGTTCCCTCCTCCTGCCAGGCAGCGGGAGGAGACCTAGATCAAGGGGGGGAATGGAGGCAGGTGCCTATTCGGGGTGGTAGGCGAGCCCTCTCTCTGCCCACCTCACCTTCTCATCTACCCTTAAATAATCGATATGAAGGACTAGAACAAGACAATCTGAATGACAAAGTAGATAAAAACCCGTCCCAGTTGGAGGGGGCGCCTAAGACAAGGCGACCTACACATCGCATTGCCACATCATCCTTCAAAAAAGAAAGAAGGGCTATTTTTATGGGGGGCTCCCTTCTGAAAGGGACAGAGGGACCGATATGCCGACCGGACCCAACCCACAGAGAAGTCTGTTGCCTCCCTGGGGCTCAGGTGAGAGACTTTGCCAAGAAAGTCAAGCGCCTGGTACGGCCCACTGACTACTACCCGCTACTGGTCTTTCAGGCTGGTAGCGATGAAGTAGCAACGAGAAGTCCGAAGGCGATCAAAAGAGACTTTAGGGATTTGGGGCGACTACTTAGAGGATCAGGGGTGCAGGTTGTGTTTGCCTCTGTCCTTCCGATAGGGGGGATCGAAGCTGAAAGGCGTGCTGTTCACATAAACTCGTGGCTTCGAGACTGGTGTGACCGGCAGAACTTTGGGTTCTTTGATCACGGGAAGGTCTGTGCTACACCGGGCCTGATGGCACCGGACGGGATGCACCTCTCTCGGAGAGGGGTAAGGATCTTTGGTCAGGAGTTGGCAGGGCTGATAGATAGGGCTTTAAACTAGAGTCGAAGGGGGAAGGGGCTAAAACCAGGCACGCCGGTGAAGACCTAAGGGATGGTACGCTAGAATCAGAGGGGCTGTGTGCCAGTGAGGTCCTTCGGTCAGATCCACAAGGTGCTGAGTGTAAGGAGACGCACCTGAAGTGCTTCTACACGAACGCACGCAGTATGAGGAATAAAATGGATGAGCTAGAAGTCCTGGCCCAGTCCCGCAACTATGACATCATCGGCATAAGCGAAACCTGGTGGGATGAGTCCTGTGACTGGGGTGTTGCGATAGATGGTTACAGGCTCTTCAGGAGGGACAGGCAGGGTAGGTGAGGTGGTGGGGTGGCGATGTATGTGAAGCAGGGGCTGGACTTGTGGAACTTCAGGTCGGCAATGGTAAAGTTGAGAGCCTCTGGGTAAGGATCAAGGGACGAACGAATAAAGGGGATGTCGTTGTGGGAGTCTATTACAGACCGCCTGGCCAGGACGATAGTGCCGATAAATTATTCTTTACAGAACTAAGAGAGGCCTCGAGATTAACTCCCCTTGTCCTTATGGGGGACTTCAACTTGCCAGACGTTAACTGGGAGTGTCACACGGCTGACACGAGCAAGTCCAGGAGGTTCATGAAGCACCTAGATGATAACTTCTTGGTGCAGGTGCTAACGGAGCCAACTAGGAAAGGTTTTTTTTAGATATGTGAATGGAAAAAGGAGAACTAAAGAATACATAGGGCCACTCCTTGATAGGGAAGGTCTCCTCACAGACAATGACATAGGCAAAGCAGAGACGCTTAATGCCTTCTTTGCCTCTGTCTTCAATGCCGATGATGGGCTTCGGGACCCAGGGTGCCCTGAGCTGGAAGACCGGGACGGTGGGGATGACAAACTCCCAACCGACCCTGAACATGTGCGGGATTTGCTACTCCACCTGGATCCCTACAAGTCCATGGGTCCGGATGGGATTCATCCCCGGGTGCTGAAAGAGCTGGCGGACGTCATCGCGGAACCTCTCTCAATTATTTTTCAACGATCCTGGGAATTTGGAGAGGTCCCGGTAGACTGGAAGCTGGCAAATGTTGTGCCGATTTTCAAGAAGGGTCAGAAAGAAGACCCTAGCAATTACAGGCCTGTAAGTCTCACGTCAGTGCCTGGTAAAATCATGGAGAAGATGGTTCTCGAACTTATTGAGGCGCACCTGGGGGACAAAGCAGTCATTGGTCCCAGCCAGCATGGGTTTGTGAAGGGTAGGTCCTGCCTAACTAACCTGATTTCCTTTTATGATAAGATCACCCGTATGGTGGACCAAGGGAAACCAGCTGATGTGATTTTTTTGGACTTCAGCAAGGCTTTTGACACGGTTTCCCATAGGATCCTACTGGACAAAATGTCCACCATACAGCTAAATAAAAACATCATATGATGGGTGAGCAATTGGCTAACGGGCAGGGCCCAAAGGGTTATGGTAAATGGGGCTACGTCAGGCTGGCGGGCGGTCACCAGTGGGGTCCCTCAAGGCTCCATTTTAGGGCCGGTACTTTTCAATATTTTTATAAACGATCTGGATGTAGGAATAGAAGGTATTTTGAGCAAGTTTGCTGATGACACCAAACTTGGAGGAGTTGTGGACTCGAATGAGGGTGGAAAGGCCTTGCAGAGGGATCTGGATAGGCTGGAGAGCTGGGCGATCACCAACCGCATGAAGTTCAATAAGAGCAAGTGCCGGGTCCTGCACCTGGGATGGGGAAACCCTGGCTGCACGTACAGACTGGGCGATGAGACGCTGGAGAGCAGCCTAGAAGAGAGGGATCTGCAGGTCGTGGTAGACAGCAAGTTGAATATGAGCCAGCAGTGTGCCCTGGCAGCCAGGAGGGCCAACCGTGTCCTGGGGTGCATCAAGCACGGCATCGCTAGTAGGTCAAGGGAGATGATTGTCCTGCTCTACTCTGCGCTGGTGCGGCCTCACCTCGAGTACTGTGTGCAGTTCTGGGCACCACAGTATAAAAAGGACATGAAACTGTTGGAGAGTGTCCAGAGGAGGGCTACGAAGATGGTGAAAGGCCTGGAGGGGAAGACGTACGAGGAACGGCTGAGGTCACTGGGCCTGTTCAGCCTGGAGAAGAGGAGGCTGAGGGGAGACCTCATCACAGTCTACAACTTCCTCGTAAGGGGGTGTCGAGAGGCAGGAGACCTTTTCTCCATTAACACCAGTGACAGGACCCGCGGGAACGGGGTTAAGCTGAGGCAGGGGAAATTTAGGCTTGACATCAGGAGGGGGTTCTTCACAGAGAGGGTGGTTGCACACTGGAACAGGCTCCCCAGGGAAGTGGTCACTGCACCGAGCCTGTCTGAATTTAAGAAGAGATTGGACTGTGCACTTAGTCACATGGTCTGAACTTTTGGGTAGACCTGTGCGGTGTCAAGAGTTGGACTTGATGATCCATAAGGGTCCCTTCCAACTCAGGATATTCTATGATTCTATGATTCTATGACTGGTTCATATTCATACTGGTGCCTCAGTGGTGGAAGACGCTTATTAGACTGGCCTAGAAACCTGAAGTAATGTGCTCAGGAGGGCTAGCTAGCATCCCAAAAACTCAGCCCTGTAGAATGCAGTCACAGGAGAAAGATGACAATGCACTTATAACAGATTAGGAAAAAAGCTAGGAAGCACAAATGCATATTTTTATGGTGTGTACTCTTTTGAGCACCTCAGAACTTATTTTCACCTGTCTTGTCTGTGATTCCTCAACTTCATGTTTATTATATAAAGGATTTCTCAAAAAGTCATTTTAGAGAACAAGATAAGCAAACCATATACGCAATCCCATTAAAAATGTCAAGCATAGATAAAAAACATCATACGATGGGTGAACAATGTCTGACGGGTAGGGCTCAGAGGGTTATGGTAAATGGGGCTACATCAGGCTGGTGGCTGGTCACCAGTGGGGTCCCCCAGGGCTCCGTTTTAGGGCCAGCTCTTTTCAATGCTTTTATAAACAATTTGGATGTAGGACTAGAAGGTGTTTTGAGCAAATTTGCTGATGACACTAAACTTGAAGTTGTTGACTGTTGAGGGTGGAAAGGCCTTGCAGAGAGATCTGGACAGATTGGAGAGCTGGGCGATCACCAACCGCATGAAGTTTTACAAGAGCAAGTGCCGGGTCCTGCACCTGGGACGGGGCAACCCTGGTTATATGTACAGACTGGGCGATGAGATGCTGGAGAGCAGCCCTGCCGAGACAGATCTAGGGGGATTGTGCTTGACAGCAAGTTGACTATGAGCCAGCAGTGTGCCCTGGCAGCCAGGAGGGCCAACCATACCCTGGGGTGCATCAAGCACGGCACTGCTAGTCGGTTGAGGGAGGTGATTGTCCTGCACTGCTCTGCGCTGTGCGGCCTCACCTCGAGCACTGTGTGCAGTTCTGGGCACCACAGTACAAAAAGAACATTAAACTGTTGGAGAGTGTCCAGAGAAGAGCTATGGAGATGGTGAAGGGCCTTGAGGGGAAGACATATGAGGAGCGGCTGAGGGCACTGGGCCCGTTCGGCCTGGAAAGGAGCAGACTGAGGGGAGACCTCATCGCGGTCTACAGCTTCCTCATGAAAGAATCATAGAAACACAAGGTTGGAAAGGACCCACAGGATCATCTGGTCCAACCATCCTTCTATTACCATTACTACCCACTAAGCTACTGAATCATATCTCGTGCACCTTGTCCAGGCGCTTCCTGAACACCGTGAGGGACGGTGACTCCACCACCTCCCTGGGCAGGCCGTCCCAGTGCCTGACTGCTCTCTGAGAGAAAAAGTTTTTCCTGATATCTTATCTGCATCTCCCCAGGCACAACTTGTGGCCATTTCCTCAAGTCCTATCATTAGTTATCTGAGAAAAGAGGCTGACCCCCTCCTCATCACAACCTCCCTTCAGGAAGTTGTAGAGTACAATGAGGTCTCCCCTGAGCCTCCTCTTCCCCAGACCAACCACCCCCAGCTCCCTTAGCCGCTCCTCACAGGACTTGTGCCCCAGGCCCTTCACCAGCTTTGTAGCCCTGCTCTGGGCACACTCCAGGGCCTCGATGTCCTTCTGGTACTGAGGGGACCAAAGCTGAGCACAGCACTTGAGGGGCGACCTCACCAGAGCAGAGTACAGGGGGACCAGCACCTCCCTGCTCCTGCTGGCTGCACTATTTCTAATGCAGGCCAGGATGCCATTGGCCTTCTTGGCCACCTGGGCACACAGCTGGCTTGTGTTCAGCCGAGCATCAATCAACACTCCCACGTCCCCTTCCTCTTCATAATCTTCTAGCCACTCTGCCCCAAGCCTATGGCATTGCATGGGCTTCTTGTGGCCAAAGTGCAGGACCCGGCCCTTGGCCTTGTTAAACCTCACCCCATGCAACTCAGCCCAGCAGTCCGGCCTATCCAGGGCCCTCTGAAGGGCCGCCCTACCCTCAGGCAGGTCGACACTATCTCCCAGCTTGGTGGCTGTAGTGGGTTTATGTGGCAAGGCTTTGGTAGCAGGGGGCCATAGGGGTGGTTTCTGTGAGAAGGATCTAGAAGCTGCCCCATGTTTGGTAAGGGCCCCATTGTTTTCCAGAGCTGAGCCAATAAGCAATGTTGTTTTGCGCCTCTGTGAGAGCATATTTAAGACAGGGAAAAAACAACTGCGCCACACAGCAGCTGGGAGAGTGAGAGGAGTGAGGAACGGCCTTGCAAGCGCCAAGGTCAGTGCAGAAGGAGGGGGAGAGGTGCTCCAGGCACTGGAGCAGAAGTCCCCTGCGGCCTGTGGCGAGGACCATGGTGAAGCAGGATGTCCCCCTGCAGCCCATGGAGTACCACGGTGGAGCAGGGTTCCACGCTGCAGCCCGTGGAGGAGACCACAGTGGAGCAGGTGGCCCTGCACCGACGGAGGCTGCCGCCTGTGGAAGACCCCTGCCGGAGCAGATTCCGGGCCGGACCTGTAGCCCATGGAGAGGAGACCACGCAGGAGCAGGTGACCTGGCAGGAGCTGCTGCCCGTGGGGGAGCCAGGTTGGAGCAGTTTCCTCCTGAGGGATGGACCCCGTGGTACGGACCCATATCTGGAGCAGCTCTGGAAGAGCTGCTGCCTCTGGGAAGCCCACGCTGGATCAGTTCATCAGGGACTGCATCCCGTGGGTGGGACCTCACAGCACAGGGGACCAGAGTGACCGAGAAGGAGAGGCAGAGAAGAAGCGCTGTAGACTGACCATAACCCCCATTTCCCCGTTCCCCCGCGCCGCTCGGGGGGAGGAGGTGGAAGAGGGTGGATGGGGGGGGAAGGTGCTTTTGGTTTCTTTCCTTTGTTTCTCTCTTCTATATTATCCTATATATATATATATAGGATAATAAATAGAGAGCTACATATGTAGAACAAAAATATCAAATAAAAGTACTTAAATATATTTAAGAAAGGTCAAATAAACAAATTTATTTAAAATATCTTAAAATACCTATATATGAAATTTTATATACCTATATGAGATACTATTTACTAAATTGTTTACAAATAATAGAACATTACTAAATTGTTTACAAATAACAGAACAGTGTGCAACAAAAGCCTCTGGAGAGTAAAAATTAAGTATGTTGAAGACTACTCGTCGGACCAGAAGGCTGAGATTTCTTTCTTAATTTCCTAGTAAGAAAAAAAAAAAAAAAGACAAAATAGCAGTAAGCACAAATGAAAGCTTAAGAACACTTTCTATTACTATAAAAATAAATAATTTGTAATACATGGTTAGTAATATTTAGCAAACAGTGTGCTACCACCATCACAACGGCCTATTACCCCTTCTAGCTTCAGAGGCATCCTTATACATCCAGAATAGAGAGGAGGATATCAACTATATGGATCTCTCTCAGCAGTGGTTTCACAACAATTAGAAAGAAGAAACAGTTCCTGAGAAGCCACAACAAGCTCAAATTAATTTCTGGACTTTGAATAATTACTCCTTAAGTTCTCTCTCTCTCCATACAGTAGAGCACGCTCCTGACTAACTTGTACAGTGCACTCTGAATAGGAGAGATTTGTTTGCCTAAGCTAAAGGAAGAAATAGAAAACCAAGAAAGCTACTTAACTTTTAACACTTAAATTAAATGTTAAGTTACAAAAGTTCACAGGCCATGAGATAACATAAATAAATCCCTTCTCGAGCTAAAAGATCTCTTTTTTTTTTTTTTTTTTTTCAGGAGCGGCCTCCCTGAATCTAAATAACCCTCTCACAGGCAGAACAGAGTGTCCGTTCTAACTCTTTATCAGATGGGGAAGAAGAGATCGAGATGACCAGTGCCTAAAAAAAAGAGGCACTCTCTTTTTAAGGCAGACTGATCGGCACAACAAATTTTATCTGTTCTCAAGCACAAGCAACTCTAAGATAAATGGGTTCAAGGATCTTAAATGTGAAGAGTGAATATCCAGCGTATACTGGGAACACCTGACTTGGACCATGGACGCCTCACGCAGATTTCTGAGGAGTTCGGACAACTCAGAAATCATCTTTTACAAGAAGAGACCAGAGAATTTGACTCAGTGTAAAACTGGCACAGGCAGAAATCTCCCCAATTACAGATGCTCAAGCGCATTAGTTAAAAAGAGATTAGAGTGTGACTAGAGAGAAGTCCCAAACTCTTGTTATATACTTAAATTTCTCTCCAAGGATGGAACAACTGCTATCACCGTGCATGACTGGCTGTAGAGGGAGACAGAGCAAGTGAAAGACTTAGAAAAGCACCTTCCCTTCGGAGTCCTCCCGCTCCCAAAATGGTTCTCAAGGAAAACTACTGACAGACTAAGGTTAACTGCTTTGAAAGGGCTGTGTGGGTGGACCCATTGTCTTCAAGTTCAAGCTTTTTCCTGCAGAAACTGCCAACAATTATGCCAAATATAACAATGGTTTTGCAAGATGGATAAACATCTTCCAGACTGAAAGGGAGAAGTCGTACTGTTGTTGTTGTCTGTGCACAGACAGCTAAGCAGTAAAGAGCAATGCTAAACAACCACGATATCCCAGAACACACAAATACTGCGTAACAGTGACAGAAAGTGCTAGAATTCAAAACAAAAATTACCTCCACCAAATCGGTTTTGTCGTAGTCTTCTCTATGGTTGTAAATACACTGATTAATGACGCCATATAGTTTTTCCAGGTGATAAATGTCAAATCCCTTCGTTATCTTAGTGACAAAGCATAACAGTTTCTGAAGACAACAATGGAGCAAAACAACAACTTTAGAATAGTACAAGATCCTTTGAATACGCTCTATATGTTTTCGGAGGTTGAACAGTAACAATACAAGTGACATCCTACTTTTTCTTACGCTATTAAATAAAATGTGACACTTCAGAGAACAGATTAAATATCCCATGAGATTTCAGCAGGGAAAATGAGTTAATTTTTCATATTTCAGAGAAAGGAAAGGCTGAAATTTCGGACAATCTTTTACTACTACTAATCAATCTATCACATCAATGGTTGTAATTGCAAGTCGACTGCTCCCAAAGCAGCAGGGAATGACACGATCCTCTTTGTAGGACAGCTGCTGTCACAGCAAAGCCACTGTTGCATTTCATTAGAGAAGCGTTGCAGCAGCGTGGGGCACTGTAAAAAGGCTGCAGATCTTGTAGATACAGCTGTGCCAGCTGGAAAAGGAAGCACCCTTAGGTGATTACCTTTACCCACGTGTGCCATGCCTACAACTCTGCTGGCAGAACAGATTGCTCAAATGCCCAGAGCAAAGGTGGATTAGTTTGCTCAATCCTACCTTTAAATTCAGGGGTGGGTAAACAGCAAAGTGACTGCTTGTAGCAATCACCTCTCTCTCACACAGTCATTTCTATTACCAAGGATGCAGAGATGATAATCTCTGGCACAGCAACAGTGACAAGCTAGTGGCAGCACCTTCTTCCACTGCCACAGCTGTCCATTAGCTGTGTGAGCCTGCGAGTATGTAGCTTTAGGGAGCAGCCATACCAAATGGAAATACTACTGCCCCCTGGAAATAATGCTGCTTATCATCTTATCAGCAAACTCTGCCTCCCTCATGTATATATATACACACACACACACAATATAAGAAATTCTAATACTGCACTTTCAAGGAATTTCAGAAAAGTAGTCACTTCTCCATGGCTAGCTAGTTTACGTCAACCTGCTAACTTCAGGTTTAAAATCATCACTGCAAGAAATAAAGATCCTTTTCAGGTTCTTAATACATCAAAGCATGAAAAAAAATCCCCAAATAAAAGCCCTCAAACCCATCATAAAAATTACGAATCATTAAATGATATCCATAATAGTACTAGCAGGTTGTCAGTGTGGTATTTTAAAATTCGGCAAGGCCTTTTATCTTAAAAATTAGGCAAAGAATCTGTCTCCTAAACTACAGATGACCAGAAGCAAATGGTAGCCTACAGAAATCTACACGAGGTGTGGAAACTAAACAGTCACAGTGCATTACAGGCTGAAGTATTTCACTATCTCTATGTCCTTCCAATTAATTGTTTTAATTGGCATTGCTTAACAATGGGCTTAATTTGCAATTTTACATTTCGCAGGAATATGTCCTATTTGAGCATTAAAAAAAAAGCTGAAATTAGACATACTTTGAGCTCATAGCGATCCACGATAACTATGTAGTCTGTCTCTGTAGGAACTTGTACAGCATTCTCATCACTTATCTGTTGCTGGTCTTCTTCCCAAGAATGTTCAGGAGTCACCGCTTGAAATGCCCAGGAATCTGGAAGGACACAAATTTCTTCAGTCAGGTTTTCTGTTTATCTAGAATACAGTCTCAGTGAAGTATCCTGTACCTGCAAAACAGTCTCTTTCTACAAATACAGAGACAGAATTGTTATCGTCTTCACTGAGAAATACTTGGCTTCTCCCTTCTTTCCAGCTAAAGTCACTGCTCCATAAAAATTAGAAACTAAGACCAAAAAAAAAAAAAAAAAAAAAAAAAAAAGCAAACAAAAAGACCCACAAACAAACAAAAAGCACTAATGAAAAGGTTAAGAGTGGAAAAAGATAGTCATGTTGCCAATTCAGGTTAGGGAACACATCTTAGAGTACAACATTAGGGCTTAAGTCTCCTATTCCACATGTTACTCTGGATCCACGCATCTTGAAGTGCAGCTTTTTCACCTAAGCTGCTCGTTAGTGGAAAGCACCTCGTACAATAACAGAATGTCAGTGACTGCTGGCTTTCAGTTAGGTACCATTAGAAAAAAACAGACTTTAGAATCAAAAAACCAGCACCTACAGAAACATGTGGGCTTGGCTTGCACAATTAGAGGAGCAACATCATTACGGAATAAACTGTGTGGTGATTTTTGAGAGCTGTAACAGAAAAAATAGAGTGAAATTGAAGGCTAAAGCTAATAAATAGTGCAATCCTCCTCAGCAAGAATAAGGTGCTAAAGGATCTGTTGGACTTCTCCCTTACCATTTGAACTTGGATTTTCATTAGTTATAGTTCCCCATCTTGGTGGGGAATATCCACAAAGCTTAGCACTTTCCTTTTCAGTGTTAAGTTTAACTTGACATATGTCAGGAACATGTTTTTCCACAAACTCTTCTTCATCACTATCGTTTTGGTCATCTGTTGGTACTCTGTTCTCTTTACCGAATTGAGAACTCCTTCTTCTCTTTGCTGCAGCATGCGCACAGTTGTTCCTTCTGTGCTTCCTTTCTGACGCACCTACAAAGAGACAGCATAAAAAAATAATCCAAAACATAACCAAAAGAATTCTTTCTTCAAAAGCCATTATCTTCATCTTACTTGACTGACAAGGAAAACAAAGGAACTGAGCTACCACTGCCTATATCCCTACATATGCTGAGAAAAGAGTTGAAAGTTAATGGGGTCCGTTTGCTATTAAGATTAAAAACAAGCAAACAAACCACACACACAGCTATGGAATTTCATTCGCTAAACAGTCACTTTCAGGATTTTACATGCTGAGGATTCTTACTTTGGATGGGCAGTATTAATACAACGTGAAGTTATTTGATAAAGTCACTGTCTTACTACATGAACTAATACAGATGAACATCATAAAAGCCTCTGGAAATAAGCTCTCCTTCGAGTCTGCTATCAAGCTGAAGACTTCAGAAGCTGAATACGTGTTTGGAAGACTTTAATTAACGAGACAATTTTAAGGGAATATTCAAAGGAGAAAAAACGTGAAGACTTATACCTCGTATGCTTCCTGATTCGGTAAACCTTTTGTGAAAAAACAAACTTTCTTGTTTTGCCCAACATTCGTAGTATTCATATAGTATTGCAAAAGGATATGGGTGGAGTCCATGGCAAAATTCCCACTCTCACTAGTTAGACTTCCCTCCTTCAACTGGAAATCACAGCATGAGGTAGCTTTTAGCATTTGGGGAAGGGAGGGGTGGAGTGGGGGTAAAAATACCATTTTGCATAATTAAAAACTAGTTAAGTATTCAGAAACCGCCATCCACAACATTTTTTACCTCAAGAATTAGCAATTTAGGGGCGACTAAATGTCAATTGGGCCATCAAAGTTGTTTTTTTGTTTGTTTTGTTTTGTTTTTTATATTGTAAACCAACTTTCTTTGAACTTCAATTCATAACTATATTGAATGAATGACCTCTGCATTTCTCTCTCACATTTTGAAGTAAATTTGAAAACAAAATACCTCTGGCATAAAGAGCCAGGCATCAGAGACACCTGTTGCGCCTCAAGAACAGAGAAGGTATGAATGACAAGAGCAGCTGAATAAAAGGCAACTTGCCATTAGAAATGGGTGTACTGGCATCTACAGGTGCCGCTGTCATCTCCTCATTTTCATTACTCTCTTCATCTGGTTTGTCGTCTTCAGTAGCAGGGTTCTGCTGTGGGGACTTGGAGTTGTCGCATGGAGCACACGCTGCAGAGGTGCGACCTTGCAATAAAGAATAGATACCAAAGATCTTCGTCGTGCATTTTCAGTTACAAATGCAGAGACAAGTCTTAAAATCCTTAGCGTTAAAGCACGTACCTCTTTTCTCACGAGATTCTTTAATTTGTTCACAAAGTCGTCCAAACTCTGTATCCATTTCGTTCCTCACCATTGAATATGCAGCGTCTTGCAAAACATAGGCTCTGTGACAATCTGAAATTTTACAGACTTCAACTGAATGTTGTCTACCAACCAATGAAACTGTTCTGATCACAGAAAAAAATTGCTTTCTTCATAGGTTGGTTCCAAAAGGTTATCTCAGTGAATATTTTCAGCATAACAACATAGAAGTTAATTAAAACAAAAGCACTAGTTCCTTGGGAACACTTACATCACAGTTCCATGCCCAAGTAGCAAAATGATAAAATATTTACAATGTGGTAAGAGATGTTCTCTGTGGACGTCCAAAATCATCTAATCCATCCAAAGTCTACTGTCCGCACACAGCATTTATCCATCTATACGTTTGACAGATTTTTTCAACTAGGGCTAAAAAGCACATCCTCACCTGTAGATCTTTGATCCGGGTAGTACTCTAAGGCATTGTTACAGATTAGATCGATGTCCTTCAGATAGT
The DNA here is from genome assembly GCA_963989345.1 of Clangula hyemalis. Next base: position 2,917,858 of record OZ022455.1, on the reverse strand, counting down.
CTCCTGCAGCGAGGTACTGGCGCGAGTCAATTTTAGTCAGAACTGTTGAAAGATCCATCGGCTCTCTAATCCTTGTGGCATAGTCGGGTACCTGCAGATCAAATACAGGCATTCAGAGCTCTTCTTAACCTTGCACACTGTCTACCAAAATTATTCTGAAAACTTTAAATAAACGACTTCCTAAAAACTCTGAACATTTGCGATGCATCAGAAGACGCTGAAATTAACCCGTTTGCTTCTCAAAAATGGAAGGGCTCTTTCAACTGGCAGTAGAGCTGCTAGGAGAGGACAACAAGAAGTAGGGAGGTCAGAAGCACGTGCATGGTAGAGAAGAAACACTGAGGGTGGGAGGTTCATTTCCCTTTGCTTCAGAAAATCACAACAGTGAAAGCTGAGTAAGCCATCCGACATTCTCTTTGTTGTCGACATGGAGGAAAAGGTGCATGAATTGCACCTGTGAAGTACCTATTGCAGGCATCTACTTTAGAATGAGATGACTGGGCCCAGAGGTGCTGATTTCTTCCCTCAGACCATAAGAGGAGCCTAATGACTAGTTCAGATGAGGACATATGTATCTGTCTAGATTTTTCACAGCTCAGGAACCTAGGAGAAAAGGGGAAGAAAAGCCAGTGGATGCCCACATGAAGAGGACTTTGCTGATCCGCAGGTATATGCAAGTTACATCTGTCTTTGAAATATACGCCCCTAGTTTAGGCTTATCTAATAAACTAAGGAGAAAAAGGGATCTAAGCAGCCAACTGGAGGAAAAAGAAAACACACTGCACTTATGGTTGATTCCTATTGAGGAGTTCCAGATGAAACAGAGAACAGGATCTCAAAACTTATTTTTACAAACTGCTGCTCCTATTCCTGTCCCCACAGGAACTGACAGTCCAATAAAGGGCTTTAGACTTCAGTAAAGGAGTCCTGTAAATACTGTTTGTAATTATAAGGAAAGATCTCTGTGCTTTTCAGTGCTGTGACATGCCTACATATCAAAGCCTTTTCACGAGCAAGCTGTGTTGGCATTTGGACTGGCTTTTTAGAATGAAACCAGGGCTTTCAGCGAATAATCCAGTAAGAGACATTTGAGAGTCAGCAGAAGTAAAAGCCCTGCCTCTGCTTCTTGCAAAATCCTAATAGTGCAGCCCTAAAAACAAAGTTGAACCTTCCCCAAAACGCTGAGAAATACGCACACTGAGAAGTTACAGACACACACAGATCAGCACTAGTTTACCTTCTGTGGGTCAACGGGCTTTGCAAATTCCCTGAAACGTCTGTCAGTGGCAAGTCTGTGAGTAACGCCCCTCAAGAAAATTCTAAGTTCACGCAAGGTATCCTCCTCTTCCTCCTCCAGCATCCCTACTTCTTCCTCCTGTGGCTTCTGAGGCTCAGCTGGTGGTGCTACAGGCAGGACTTCCAATGTCCGATGAACTTCAATTAATCGGGAAAAATTAGCCAACTTGCAGTACTCAAATATAAGCATATGACACATTACTGACAGAAAACGACCACCTAAGCAAATCCCAAAGAGCTAGTAACTTAGATAGGAAAGTTTTAGATGTACTTCTTATATCCTCCTCACCTGTTTTCTTTACAGGAGGCTTAGCCACTTGATTTAGAATTAGGTCCTCAAAAAAAGCTGCTCTCTCTGCCCTACCAGGCAACTCAATAGTGCAAACATCTCCAAATTCCATATGAAATAATTTTTGGATCTAAAGCAGGAGGAGGAAAGACATTTCAGATTTAAGGCCACAAAAACTCATATTCTATTCCAAAAAGACGAGTACCTTTTAAAATTAATAATAACCTGAAGAACACAAACTGAAAAAAGTTATCTTCCTGGCCTTAAAAGGCTACGTTTTCACAGTCTGGCACGGCAAATTCAAATATCACCTTTAAGAATCACCTGTAGAATTAAATCGCGGTGAAGGGATTGTACGCTACACTGATAAAGTAATGGCTTTCACCACATCCAGCATCGCTTCCTTTGTATTTACTTGCCTTGCTGCATCCTTTAGTTAGAACCTTTATGGCTATAGAGGGAAGAGAAAGGCTTCAGCAGACAAGCGAGGGCTTTTTGCTGAGTTTTTATTTCTGTACCTAAAGGTGTCTGAAGTAGCTAGTACCTCTACGTCTTCCTCCATTTTCAATTTCTAGTATTAAAAGGTAGGTAAGGAATTTCACTACTTATTTCAGAAGGAATTTAGAACCTGTACAAAAGCTTCTGTGGCAACTCAAGCACTGTCAAAGCAGTTGATAATAAAACACGTCTAGGTAAGACCCGTTCTCTTCCCCCAATAACTGAGACAAAATAATCAGAATGAGAACAGCGTGTTCCTGTTTTGGGCACCTTCCCTTAATGTAAACTCTCAGAAGTCAATGAAGTTCTGCATGTACTTGTACTACAGTTTATTTAGGAATACAACTAGAATTCCATTCCAAAGTTACTTTAGCAGAAATTGGAACTCAGCTTTGCAGCTTGGAAAGCTTTGGCCTATATGAAGAAAGAAACTGATTTTTTTTTTTTTTTTAATCAAAGCGTTTCCATTCTCTACTAAATTGCATTATTAGCAGTTTACCCAACATAGCATGGAATGGCAGACTGTCAGAAGAAATCTCTTCAGTAAAGACATCCTCTTGTCATTCCAAGCACTGCATATTCTTGACTGAACCACTTTGTAGCCACCGGAATTATTGTATTAATTTATTACTTACTTGCATGCGTGAGAAGGGGGCTGAAAGTCACTTGCTTGACCTTAAGCAGATGCTTTCACAGTATTCTTTTTCTCTAAGCAAATTTTAAGTGATTTGTTAGGGTGCCTGAGTAATAACAGTATGCATTTAAGAAAGCACAGCATTTTGATGCTGAAAGCATTCATAAATTACAAGAAACTGAAGAAATAGTATGAAAAGTATTGACAAATACCTCTTCTGGGAGATCTGAGTGACGTACATCAGACGTAGCAAGCAGCAAAACGGGCGAAAATGCTGGAATGTTACGTAGTAGAGTTAGAAAAGTAAGTTTCAAGGCAGGTCCAACGTTGTCCCACCATAAATGGATATCTGGGACATAAATTATGCTTGGTGCTGTCTTCTGAGCATTTCGGATCAGCTAGTGAAAAGGAAAGCTTGGGTAAGAAAACTAAAACGCGTAGAATAACCTGTTAATACATAGCTACAGAGCCATCTGACTGCCCCATGAAATGAAACTACGTGAACGAGTGGCAAGCATCCTTTCACATAAGGAATTGCTCTGTGCACCCTTTCAGATTATCAGTATTCGGAGAACTCTAGTCAGAAGATGGGAAGGAGATATTCAGGCAGTGGCTAGACACCGTAGCTATAAGGCCACAGCCACAGTCATCGCATAACAAAGAAAGGAAATGTCCCTCTTATGGGACACATCAGTATTCAGTCGTGTAACATGTCTGTCCTTACTTGTATGGCTCTCAAATGTTTCCACTAAAGGTAAAAATATTTTAAGGTAGTGATGCCAAACAATAAAATGGATTGCCTGCCTAAAAGTAAAAACACCAAATCTGTTCATTTTTTCTAGTTAAAACCACATCAGCGTGCAAATGAAGCGTTTTGTGAATGTTAATGTTTTTAGTGCACATACTGCAACAGCACAAGTTGTGTATGTCCGTGTGAAAACAAAATAAACAGAAGCCCCAAACCTTGGTTGCCTTACTAATATGATTTAAAAGAAGGCTACAAAAAGTAGCCGACATGCAGTCTGATACAGAGCCATCTACTGGAAGCACACAGTCTTAGGAGGCAATGAGAACTACTTCCTGGATCCCAGCGAGATGAGCAGCATTTCTTTCCACAAAGAGATGTTTATTAGCAACACCGCCCAGCTTCCTGAGCTGCTAGCAACATCCTCACTGTAAAACTGGGTATGGAAAAGGTGGACATGTACAACATCCACATTGTTTGTGGTTTTGTCTAAAAGAAAAGGGGATTTTCAGACCGAAGCAAGCATCCCAGCACATTAAAACAAGGCCACCTCCATTACCAACGATTTTGCTCACCTTACTTGCAACTCGATTGATCCTTTATATACAGTCAGTGAATCTGATGAGAATAAAAAGAAAAAAGGTACCTGTCCGCAGATTTCTTCTGGCGGTGCAACGTTTGTAAGCAGAACAGAAAGGTCCAGGGTATGAACGGGAAACTTCTCCAAAGCGTGCAACACTGCAGCTGCCACGTAAGAAACCTGGCCGCACCCTTCTTTTCCTACTATTAGCAGACGGGGCCGGCATGATGTTGGTTCGCAGAAAGCACTCCTAGAACAAGAGTTAAGAAAACAAGTTTATAAATGAGGTGCTGAATAGACACACAGATGTTCCAAGTACTTTTCCTATAGACTTTCTTTTCCCTCCCCAAATAATCCAAATGGCAGCGGTACATTAAATACATGTAAGATTTCCAGTTAAGTTATTCAGTCATTCCAATTGTTTCATCTTCTTCCCTTGTGTTTCCTATTCTTTACTAAACCAAGACTGCAAATTAATATCCCTGCAATCTTGCTTTACTACTAGGAAATAAATTTGCGAGGAGCATTTGTTTCCCCACTACAATCAGGCTGTACCTTTGCTGGCTTAAATCAAAGATGCTAGAGACTTAGCCTTGCTCTAGAGGACAGAAAGTCTTCTGGACAGCACAGCAATAGAAACTGAGAAAAATAACTGATCCAGGTGTGACAACATGATCTAACTTTCCAACTGTGGGCTTGCATGACTTCCATACTAAAATACCAAAAGATTAACACAACTTGCTGGCTTCACAAATAAAGACACCATTCAAATTTGTCTCAAGGTGTTTTAACAAGCCATTTCTCAGTTTTCTTTCTGCTACATAATTCACTACTGGTTTAACAATCCTGGAAAACAGAAGGGCAAAAGGTGGCAACACAAACCCATAAAGTTGGGGTATTCTTAGCTAAAAGGACAGACAGGACATTTAAATGGTCTTGAGTCTTTCAAAGAATGCCATGGATTAAGTCAACGTGTTCTGGTAGTCTACGGATCTCTTTGGCTTAGGAAGAGAAGCCTGGGCTTTTCAATTTGGTCATTCAGAGCAACTTCATTACAACTTTAGTCCCTTCACCTTTCTTCTTGTGAATACCAAGCACCCCTTCAACACACAAACTTGATGTTACCCCTTCGTCTACCACCCCTCGCGCTTTTAACAGCTGGAACTGTTTACAGAGACTCAGCAGACCTGAGAATTTAAACATAACAGGGATCTATCTTTCTTTACCTGCTGAAACAGAGGCGTTTTCTCTCTGGTCTGTCAGGCATCCCATTTTTTAATTCATCTCCAGAAACCAAGGATGCATCGTCATCACTGTCGAACATATCATCTTGTAAAATAGGATTTAAATGGTCTGAAAGGCAAAAGAGGTTTGTTAACTTTCCTGAATAGCCTTTGTCTCTTTCTCTTACATTAATACAGCTTCTAAATCAGTGCCAAAACCCTTTCTTCATTGGAGAGCACACACTGAAAGCTATTTCCTAGAGTTCATCCCACCACAGATCTAAGGAGATGGCACAAGGCCCTACAAAGCTGTACTAAGTCCCACTGATGTGTACGTACAAGGTACGCTACTCTTGGTGATTTTTTTTCTCCCCCTTAGAATAAAGGAGATTACGAACAATTTCTGCAGTTGCTAAATAGCTAAAAAAAAAAACAAGACGATTTCTTTCTGGAGGAGGTTCCCACAATGAAAGCATGGGGATTAAGGATGTGATGGTCACAGAATTCCATTCATCTAGTAAGTATCAATGCTAATTGATCTCACGTGCACGTGTATAGTACGATCCACGAACATTTAAATTAGGAGAATGGTTAAAAATGATGATAGCTAAAACAATATTGAGCTTAGACCAGTTATACTTGCATCCTGGTCCTGACATTCTTCAGAAAGGAATTAGAAACATTGACCTAGAAATGCTTCCCCTCCAAATATCGGAGTTTTTATTTTTTAAAGAAAAATAGGTGCCTTCTACTTCAAACCTCAAGTCAATCTCTACAAATGCTAATTATCTTAGCTGCCGTCAGAAGCAGGATGCTTCAGTAGAGAACGCATCGTCCTTTACTGTGTATTGAGTCATTCAGAGCTTCCATTTGGCATTTCAGTTTCGAATCCAGAATAAAACCTATGCATTATATTCCAGACATGCCCAAAAGAAAGACATGCACATGCAAATAATAAAATTCTACCATTGTTATGTCTGAAAGGTTTAAGCTGATTGCACAAACCACAAGTTTTTGTTTTAGCAGAATTATAAAGAAGTGGATGCTGTGGTTATACCTTGCTGTCGGTCCTCCTTTAGCGCAAGCTGGGCATGCGGGAAGACCTTCTGCACAACTTGTAAAATATTCTCTACTGATCTTTTAAAAAGCGGCTTGAAAATGGGTGATAGTGCTTGTCCGGGTGAAGCCACGATCCTGTTTGATGCTGGAACAACCTTCTTCATAGCCATGAAAAAGTCCTTTGCTTTTATTTTAATAGAATTAACGTCTAGTAGCAACTTCTCCCTACTTGCATAAATCCGAGGATAGCATCGGCGCAGAGAGCACAGCGCAGCTTCAGTACATAGGGATTTGATATCTGCACCACAGTATCCTAACAAACAAAAATCAAACGTTACATCAGTCAAGGCCCAGGTTTACAACACGCAACATTTAAAGAATTTGTAATGCCAAAACCAAACAGGTTAACAGGGAATTCAAAGTGCTACCGCTCTGCAGGGAAGTTTCATGTTGCTCACTGCCTGATATCCTGCGCTTATGCAGCTGAAGCAGACTCCTCATCAAAAACCATACTCTTGAGGAAGATGCCCCAGAACCATTTAATGTTCTCAGACAACAAGAGGAACGACAACAAAGAGTAAATAGATGAAAGCATCTAACTCTGATGGCTACGAAGGCGTGCCAGCTGCCTCGTTGACTAGTTGTGCAGGAAGGCACAAGAGCTGCCTGGTACAAGCTAAGGTTCTTTACAACTTGGTCACAAGCAAGCATCCATTTTGGTTTCACTCTTACCAATGCATTTCTCAGCTAGTTCATCAAGCAACATATCCGGCCCTGACCCTGAAATTGACCTTGACACTCACTCTGACCCTGACCTTGATCTTGACCCTGAACTTGAACTTGACCCTGACCCTGACCCTGACCTTGACCTTGACCCTGACACGGAACTTGACCTTGACCCTGACTCTGACCCTGAACTTGAACTTGACTTTGACGTTGACCTTGACCTTGACCCTGAACTTTACGTTGACACTGAACCTGACATTGACATTGACCCTGACCCTGACACCGAGCTTGACCTTGACTCTGACCCTGACCTTGACTCTGACCTTTACCTTGACCCTGACCGTGACCCTGACCCCAACCCTGAACCTGCACCTGACCCTGACCTTAACCTTGACCTTGACGTTGACCATGAACCTGACCCTGACCTTGACCCTGACCTTGACTTTGACCCTGAACTTGATCTTGACCCTGACCTTGACGTTGACACTGAACCTGACATTGAATTTGACCCTGATCCTGACATTGAACCCAACCTTGACCTTGACCCTGAACTTGACACTGACTTTCACCCTGACCATGACACTGACCCTGACATTGAACTTGACCCTGACCGTGACCCTCACCTTGACCCTGACCCTGACCTTTACCTTGACCCTGACATTGACCTTGACCCTGAAATTGACCTTGACCTTGACCCTGACCGTGACCTTGACCTTGACCCTGACCTTGACCTTGACCCTGACCCTGACCCTGCACCTGACCTTGAACTTGACCCTTACCTTGACCTTGACCCTGACCCCGAACTTGACCTTGTCCTTGACCCTGACCCTGACCGTGACCTTTAGCTTTACCCTGACCCTGAACTTGACCTTGACACTGATATTGACCATGACACCGACCTTGACATTTACTGTGACCCTGACCCTGCACCTGACCCTGACCCGGACCCTGCCCTTGACCATGAACTTGGCCTTGACCCTGACCTTGACCTTGACGCTGAACTTGACGTTGAACCTGAACCTGACCTTGACTTTGACCCTGACTCTGAAATTGACCCTGACCTTTAACTTGACCCTGACCCTGACCTTGACCTTGACCCTGACACTGCCCTTGACCTTTAGCTTGACCCTCACCCTGAACTTGACCTTGAACCTGACCCTGACCTTGACCCTGACCCTGACCTTGACCTTGACCCTGACCTTGAACTTGACCTTAACCCTGACGCTGACCCTGACCCTGACCTTGACCCTTACCCTGACCTTGACCATGACCTAGACACTGTCCCTGACCCTGACCTTGACACTGACCCTGACATTGATCTTGACCCTGACCCTGACCATGACCTTGACCCTGACCTTGAACTTGACCCTGACCTTGACCTTGACCCTGTCCTTTACCTTGACCCTGACCCTTAACATGACTTTTAACCTGACCCTGAAATTGACCTTGACCCGGATCCTGACCCTGACCCTGACCTTGACCCTGACCTTGACCTTGACCCTGATCCTGAACTTGACCTTTACCCTGAACTTGAACTTGACCCTTACCCTGACCCTGACCCTGACCTTGACCTTGACCCTGACCCTTAACTTGACTTTTAACCTGACCCTGAATTTGACATTGACCCTGACCCTGACCCTGACCCTGACCCTGACCCTGACCCTGACCCTGACCCTGACCCTGACCCTGCACCTGACCATGACCCTGACCCTGACCTTGACTGTGACGTTGACCGTGCCCCTGACCTAGAAACTGTCCCTGACACTGACCCTGCACCAGACCCTGACCCTGACCTTGACCCTTAATCTGACCTTGACCCTGACCTTTACCTTGACCCTGAACTTCACCTTGACCCTGAACTTGACGTTGACCCTGAACCTGACCTTGACTTTTACCCTGACCCTGACCCTGACCCTAACCCTGACCTTGACCCTGACCCTGATCTTGACCCTGACCCTGACCCTGAACTTGACCTTGACCTTCACCCTGACCCTGCACCTGACCCTTAACCTGACCGTGACCCTGACCTTGACCTTCACCCTGACCTTGAACTTGACCCTGAACTTGACCCTGACCCCGACACTTACCCTGCACCTGACCCGGACCTTGAACTTGACGTTGACCGTGACCCTGACCCTGACACTGACCCTGACCCTGACCCTGACCTTGACCCTGACCTTGACCTTGACCCTGACCCTGACATTGACCTTTACCCTGATCATGACCGTGACCCTGACCTTGACCTTTACCCTGACCTTGACGTTGACCCTGACCCTGAACTTGATCATGACCTAGACACTGTCCCTGACCCTGAACTTGACACTGACCCTGACCTGGACCTTTACCCTGACCCTGACCTTGACCCTGAACTTGAACTTGACTCTACCCTGACCTTGAACTTGACCCTGACACTGACCTGGAACTTTAGCTTGACCCTCAACCTGAACTTGACCTTGACCCTGACCCTGACCTTGACACTAACCGTGACTTTGACCTTGACCCTGACCCTGACCTTGAACTTGACCCTGACACTGATCTTGACATTTAGCTTGACCCTCAACCTGAACTTGACCTTGACCCTGACCCTGACCTTGACACTGACCCTGACATTGACCTTGACCTTTACCTTGACCCTGAACCTAACCCTGACATTGACCTGACACTGACTCTGACCTTGACCCTGACCGTGACCTTGACCCTGACCCTGACCGTGACCCTGACCCTTACCCCGACCCCGACCCTGACCCTGCACATGACCCTGACCCTGAAATTGACCTTGACACTCACTCTGACCCTGACCTTGACCTTGACCTTGACCTTGAACTTGAACTTGACCTTGACCTGACCCTGACCCTGAACCTGACCTTGACTTTGACCCTGAACCTGACCTTGACCTTGACCCTGACCGTGACCCTGACCCTGACCTTGACCTTGACCCTGAACCTGAACTTGCACTTGACCCTGAACGTGACCGTGACCTTGACCCTGACCTTGACCTTGACCTTGACCATGACCCTGACTTTGACCCTGAGCTTGACTTTGACCCTTACCCTGACCTTGACCTTGACGTTGACCGTGACCCTGACCTAGACACTGTCCCTGACCCTGACCCTGACCCTGAACGTAACTCGGACCCTGATCTTTAGCTTGACCCTGACACTGAACTTGACCTTGTCATTGACCCTGACCTTGACCTTGACCTTGAACCTTACCGTGACCCAGACCCTGACCTTGACCGTGACCTTGACCCTGACGTTGAACTTGACCCTGATTCTTTAACCTGACCCTGATCTTGACCTTGACATTGAAGTTGACCCTGACCCTGACCTAGACATTGTCCCTGACACTGACCCTGCAACTGAGCCGGACCCTAACCTTGACCCTGACCCTGACCTTGACCCTGATCTTGAACTTGACCCTGAACTTGACACTGACCCCGACAATGACCCTGCACCTGACCCGGACCTTGAACTTGACGTTGACCGTGACCCTGACCCTGACACTGACCCTGACCCTGACCCTGACCTTGACCCTGACCTTGACCTTGACCCTGACCCTGACATTGACCTTGACCCTGATCTTGACCGTGACCCTGACCTTGACATTTACCCTGACCTTGACCTTGACCCTGACCCTGAACTTGATCATGACCTAGACACTGTCCCTGACCCTGAACTTGACACTGACCCTGACCTGGACCTTTACCCTGACCCTGACCTTGACCCTGAACTTGAACTTGACTCTACCCTGACCCTGAACTTGACCCTGAACTTGACGTTGACCCTGAACCTGACCTTGACTTTGACCCTGACCCTGAACTTGACACTGACCTTGACCTTGACCCTGACCCTGACCTTGAACTTGACCCTGACACTGACCTTGAACTTTAGCTTGACCCTCAACCTGAACTTGACCTTGACCCTGACCCTGACCTTGATACTGACCGTGACTTTGACCTTGACCCTGACCCTGACCTTGAACTTGACCCTGACACTGACCTTGAACTTTAGCTTGACCCTCAACCTGAACTTGACCTTGACCCTGACCCTGACCTTGACACTGACCCTGACATTGACCTTGACCTTTACCTTGACCCTGAACCTAACCCTGACATTGACCTGACACTGACTCTGACCTTGACCCTGACCGTGACCTTGACCATGACCCTGACCGTGACCCTGACCCTTACCCCGACCCCGACCCTGACCCTGCACGTGACCCTGACCCTGAAATTGACATTGACACTCACTCTGACCCTGACCTTCACCTTGACCCTGAACTTGATCTTGACCTTGACCTCACCCTGACCCTGAACTTGACCTTGACCCTGACCCTGAACCTGACCTTGACTTTGACCCTGAACCTGACCTTGACCTTGACCCTGACCGTGACCCTGACCTTGACCCTGACCCTGACCTTGACCTTGACCCTGAACCTGAACTTCCACTTGACCCTGACCGTAACCGTGACCTTGACCCTGACCTTGACCTTGACCTTGACCCTGACCCTGACTTTGACCCTGAACTTGACTTTGACCCTGAACCTGACCTTGACCTAGACCCTGACCGTGACCCTGACCTTGACCCAGAACTTGACCTTGACCTTGACCTTGACCCTGACCCTGACCTTGAACTTGACCCTTACCTTGACCTTGACCCTGACCCCGAACTTGACCTTGTCCTTGACCCTGACCCTGAACTTGACCTTTAGCTTTACCCTGTCCCTGAACTTGACCCTGACCCTGATATTGACCATGACGCTGACCTTGACCCTTACCGTGACCCTGAACTTGCACCTGACCCTGACCTTGATGTTGACTGTGACCCTGACCTACACACTGTCCCTGACTCTGAACCTGCACCTGCAGCTGACCCTGACCCTGACCCTGACCCTGACCTTGACCCTGACCTTGATCTTGAACCTGACATTGACCTTGACCCTGAACTTGACATTAAACCTGAACCTGACCTTGACTTTGACCCTGACCCTTAAATTGACCCTGACCTTTACCTTGACCCTGACCCTGACCTTGACCTTGACCCTGACACTGACCTTGATCTTTAGCTTGACCCTCAACCTGAACTTGACCTTGACCCTGACCGTGACCTTGACCCTGAACTTGACCTTGACCTTAACCCTGATGCTAACCCTGCACCTGACCCTGACCCTGACCCTGACCCTGACCTTGACCCTTAAACTGACCGTGACCCTGACATTTACCTTGACCCTGACCTTGACCCTGAACTTGACGTTGACCCTGAACCTGACCTTGACTTTTACCCTGACCCTGACATTGACCTTGACCTTTACCTTGACCCTGACCCTAACCCTGACAATGACCTTAACCCTGACACTGAACCTGACCTTGACCCTGACCGTGACCTTGACCCTGACCCTGACCCCGACCCCGACCCTGACCCTGCACCTGACCCTGCACCTGACCCTAACCCTGAAATTGACCTTGACACTCACTCTGACCCTGACCTTGACCTTGACCCTGAACTTCAACTTGACCCTGAACCCGAGTTTGAACTTGACCCTGACCCTGACCTTGATCTTGACATTGACCCTGACCTTGACCTTGACTCTGACCTTTACATTGACCCTAACATTTACCCTGACCCCAACCCTGTACCTGCACCTGACCCTGACCTTAACATTGACCTTGACGTTGACCGTAACCCTGACCTTGACATTGACCTTTACCCTGACCCTGCACCTGAACCTTAACCTGACCGTGACCCTGACCTTGATATTGACCCTGACCTTGACCTTGACCCTGAATTTGACGTTGACCCTGACCTGGATCTTTACCCTGACCCTGACCTTGACCCTGAACTTGAACTTGACTCTACCCTGACCCTGAACTTGACCCTGAACTTGACGTTGACCCTGAACCTGACCTTGACTTTGACCCTGACCCTCATATTGACCCTGACCTTAACCTTGACCCTGACCCTGACCTTTACCTTGACCCTGAACCTGACCTTGACCTTGACTCTGACCCTGACCCTGACCTTGACCTTGACCTTGACCCTGATGTTGACCGTGACCCTGACCCTGACATTGATATTGATTTTTACCCTGACCCAGCACCTGACCCTTAACCTGACCGTGACCCTGAACTTGACCTTGACCCTGACATTGACCTTGACCCTGAACTTGACCTTGACCCTGAACTTGACCCTGAACTTGACGTTGACCCTGAACCTGACCTTGACTTTGACACTGACCGTGACATTGACCCTGACCTTGATCTTGACCCTGACCATGACACTGACATTGACCTCGAACCTGAGCCTGACCCTGACATTGACCTAGACCCTGAACTTGACCTTGACCTTGACCCTGACCATGACCCTGACCTTTACCCTGACCCTGACCTTGACCCTGACATTGACCCTGAACCTGACCCTGACCTTGACCTTGACCTTGACCTTGACCATGACCCTGACACTTACTATGACCTTGACCCTGCCCTGACCCTAAACCTGACCCTGACCCTGACCTTGACCCTGAACTTGACCCTGACCCTGCATTTGACCCTGGCCCTGACCCTGATATTGACCTTGAACCTGAACTTGACCTTGAACCTGACCCTGACCCTGAACTTGACCTTGACCCTGACCTTGAATTTGACCCTGACCCTGACATTGACCCTGACCTTGACCCTGACCCTGATCCTGACACTGACCCTGCACCTGACCCTGACCCTGAACTTGACCTTGACCTTGTCCGTGACCCTGACCTAGACACTCTCCCTGTCCCTGACCCTGACCCTGACCTTGACCCTGACCCTGACCTTGACCCTGACCATGACCTTGACCCTGACATTGACCTTGACCCTGACCCTGCACCTGACGCTTAACCTGACCGAGACCCTGACCTTGACCTTGACCCTGACCTTGACCTATACCCTGAACTTGACTTTGACACTGAACCTGAGTTTGACTTTGACCCTGACCCTGACATTGACCTTGACTCTGACCCTGACCCTGACCCTGACATTGAACTTAACCCTGACCCTGAACCTGACCTTGAACTTGACATTGACCCTGACCTTGACCTTGACTCTGACCTTTAACTTGACCCTGACCTTGACCCTGACCGCCAACCCTGATTCTGACCTTGACATTGACCTTGACCTTGACGTTGACCATGAACCTGACCCTGACCTTGACATTGACATTTACCCTGACCCAGCACCTGATCCTTAACCTGACCGTGACCCTGACCTTGACCTTGACCCTGACACTGAACTTGCCCCTGAACTTGACCTTGACCCTGAACTTGATGTTGACCCTGAACCTGACCTTGAATTTGACCCTGACCCTGATATTGACCCTGACATTTACCCTGACCATGACACTGACATTGACCTCGACCGTGACCCTGACTGTGACATTGACCTAGACTCTGAACCTGACCTTGACCTTGACCCTGACATTGACCTTGACCCTGACCCTCACATTGAACTTGACATTGACCCTGACCTTTACCTTGACCATGACCTTGACCCTGACGTCCAACACTGAACCTGCACCTAACCCTGACCCTGACCTTGACATTGACCTTGACCTTTACCCTGACGGTGAGCTTGATCTTGACCTTGACCCTGACCTTGACCTTGACCGTGACCTTGACATTGATCTTGACCATGGCCCTGACCCTGACCCTTACACTGACCTTGACCCTGAACTTGACCTTGACCCTGACTCTGACCTTGACCTTGACCCTGTACTTTAACTTGACCATGACCCTAACCCTGACCCTGACCCTGACCTTGACATTGACCCTGACACTGAACTTGACCTTGACACTGACTCTGACCCTGAACTTGACCTTGAACTTGACGTTGACGTTGACCTTGACCTTTAGCTTTACCGTAACCTTGAACTTGACTTTGACCCTGACCTTGACCCTGAACGTGACCCTGATCCTGCACCTGACCCTGACCATGATGTTAACCGAGACCCTGAACTAGACATTCTTTCTGACCTTGAACCTGCAACTGCACCTGACCCTGACACTGACCCTGACCTTGACCCTGACACTGACCTTGACCTTGAACCTGACCCTGACCCTGAACTTGACATTGACCCTGAACTTGACCTTGACTCTGACCTTTACCTTGACCCTGACCTTGACAGTGACCCCCACACAGAACCTGCACCTGACCCTGACCTTGACCTTGACCCTGAACTTGACGTTGACCCTGAACCTGACCTTGACTTTGACCCTGACCGTAACCTTGACCCTTACCTTTACCTTGACCCTCACCTTGACCTTGACCTTGACCCTGACACTGACCTTGACCTTTAGCTTGACACTCACCCTGAACTTGACCTTGACCCTGACCCTGAACTTGACCCTGACCCTTACCTTGACCTTGATATTGACGTTGACCGTGACCCTGACCTAGACACTGTCCCTGACCCTGACCCTGCATTTGACCCTGACCCTGCATTTGAGCTTGACCCTGACCTTGACATTGACCCTGACCTTGACCTTGACCTTGACCTTGACCCTGACCCTGACTCCGACGCTGACCCTGCACCTGTCCCTGACCCTGACCTTGACCTTGACTCTGACCTTTACCTTGACCTAGACACTCTCCCTGACCCTGACCCTGACCCTGCACCTGACCTGACCCTGACCTTGACCCTGACCCTGACCTTGACCCCGACCTTGAACTTGACCCTGAACTTGACCTTGACCTTAACCCTGCACCTGACCCTTAACCTGACCGAGACCCTGACCTTGACCTTTACCCTGAACTTGACGTTCACACTGATCCTGACTTTGACTTTGACCCAGACCCTGACATTGAACTTGAACATGACCTTGACTCTGACCCTGACCCTGACCCCGAGCTTGACCTTGACATTGACCCTGACCTTGACCTTGACTCTGTCCATTACCTTGACCCTGACCGCAACCCTGACCGCAACCCTGAACCTGCACCTTACCCTGACATTTACCTTGACCTTGACGTTGACCATGACCCTGACTTTGACATTGACCTTTACCCTGACCCAGCACCTGACACTTAACCTGACCGTGACCCTGACCTTGACATTGACCCTGACCCTGACATTGAACCTGACCTTGACCTTGATCCTGACCATGACCTTGACATTGACCTCGACCCTGACCCTGACCTTGTCCTTGACCCTGGACCTGACCTTGACCTTGACCCTGACATTGAACTTGACCCTGAACTTGACCTTGACCATGAACTTGATGTTGACCCTGAACCTGACCCTGACCTTGACCCTGATCGTGACCCTGACCTTGACCCTGACCCTGACCTTGACCTTGACCCTGACATTGACCTTGACCCTGAACCTGACCTTGACCTTGACCCTGACCGTGAGCCTGACCTTGAAACTGAACTTGACCCTGACCCTGACCCTGACCTTGACCTTGACCCTGACTCTGACACTGACCTTGACCTTGACCCTGAACTTTAACTTGACTCTGACCCTGACCCTGACTCTGACCATGAACTTGACCTTGAACTTGACATTGACGTTGACCTTGACCTTTAGCTTTACCCTGACCCTGAACTTGACCTTGACCCTGACATTGAACTTGACCCTGACCTTGACCCTTAACGTGACCCTGATCCTGCACCTGACCCTGACCTTGACGTTGACCGTGACCCTGACCTAGACACAGTTTCTGACCCTGAACCTGCACCTGACCTGAACCTGACATAGACCCTGACCTTGACCTTGACCTTGAACCTGACCCAGACCCTGAACTTCACCTTGAACTTGACCCTGACCCTGACCTCTACATTGACCCTTAACTTGACCTTGACTCTGATCTTTACCTTGATCCTGACCTTGACCCTGACCCCATACCCTGAACGTGCACCTGACCCTGACCTTGATCTTGACCCTGAACTTGACGTTGACCCTGACCCTGACCTTGACCTTGACCCTGACATTGACCTTGACCTTTTGCTTGACCCTCACCCTGAACTTTCCCTTGAACCTGACCCTGACCTTGACCCTGACGCTGACACTGAAATTAACCCTGACCTTGACCTTGACCTTGAATTGAACTTGACCCTTACCCTGACCATGACCTTGAACTTGACCCTGAACCTGACCCTTACCTTGACCTTGACATTGACGTTGACCGTGACCCTGAACTAGACACTGTCCCTGCCCCTGACCCTGCATTTGACCCTGGCCCTGACCCTGATCCTGACCTTGACCCTGACACTGACCTTGACCCTGACCTTGACCTTGGCCCTGCCCTTGACATTGACTCTGACCCTGCACCTGACCCTGACCCTGACCTTGACCCTGACCCTGACCTTGATCTTGACCCTGACCTTGACCTTGACCTTTACCATGAACTTGACGTTGACACTGAACCTGACTTTGACTTTGACCCTGACCCTGACATTGACCTTGATCATGACCTTGACTCTGTCCCTAACACTGACCCCGAGCTTGACCTTAACCCTGACCCTGAACTTGACCTTGACATTGACCCTGAACTTGACCTTGACTCTGACTATTACCTTGACCCTGACCTTGACCCTGACCCCAACCCTGAACCTGCACCTGACCCTGACATTGACCTTGACCTTGACGTTGACCGTGACCCTGAACCTGACCTTGACATTGACCTTTACCCTGACCCTGCACCTGACCCTTAACCTGACCATGACTTTGACCTTGACCTTGACCTTGACCTTGACCCTGAACTTGACCTTGACCCTGAACTTGACGTTGACCCTGAAACTGACCTTGACCTTGACACTGACCTTGACCCTGTCCCTGACCCTGACCCTGTCCTTGACCCTGACCCTGACCCTGACCCTGCACCTGACCCTGACCCTGACCCTGACATTGACCTTGCCATTGACCGTGACCCTGACCTAGACACTGTCCCTGACCCTGACCCTGACCCTGACCCTGAACCTGACTTTGACCTTGATCTTGACCCTGACCCTGACCCTGAACTTGACCTTGACCCTGAATATGAACTTGACGTTGACCCTGACCCTGACCCTGAACGTGACTCGGACTTTGATCTTAACTTGAACCTGACACTGAACTTGACCTTGTCCTTGACCCTGACCTTTAACTTGACCTTGAACCTGACCGTGACCCTGACCCTGACCTTGACCGTGACCTTGACCCTGACGTTGAACTTGACCCTGATCCTGAACTTGACCCTGATCTTGACCTTGACATTGACGTTGACCCTGACTCAGACCTAGACATTGTCCCTGCCCCTGACCCTGCACCTGACACTGACCCTGACCCTGACCTTGACCCTGACACTGCCCTTGACCCTGATCTTGACCTTGACCATGACCCTGACCTTGACCTTGACCGTGACCCTGCACCTGACACTTAACCTAACCGTGACCCTGACCTTGACCTTGACCCTGACCCCGATACTGACCCTGCACCTGACCCGGATCTTGACCTTGACGTTGACCGTGACCCTGACGTAGACACTGTCCCTGACCCTGAACCTGCACCTGCAGCTGACCCTGACCCTGACCCTGACTTTGACCCTGACCTTGACCTTGACCCTGACCTTAACGTTGACCCTGTACTTGACGTTTACACTGAAGCTGACCTTGACTTTGACCCTGACCCTGACATTGACCCTGACCCTGACCTTGACCATGACCTAGACACTGTCACTGACCCTGACCTTGACACTGACCCTGACTTTGACGTTGAACCTGACCCTGACCATGACCCTGACCCTGACCTTGACCTTGACCCTGAACTTGAACTTGACCCTTACCCTGACCCTGACCCTGACAATGACTTTGACCCTGACCCTTAACTTGACTTTTAACCTGACCCTGAACTTGACCTTGACCCGGACCCTGACCTTGACCCTGACCCTGCACCTGACCCTGATCCTGACCCTGACCTTCACCTTGACGTTGACCGTGACCCTGACCTAGACACTGTCCCTGACACTGACCCTGTAACTGACCCTGACCCTGACCTTGACCCTTAACCTGACTGTGACCCTGACCTTGACCTTGACCTGACCTTGACCTTGACCCTGAACTTGACGTTGACCCTAAACCTGACCTTGACTTTGACCCTGACCCTGACATTGAACTTGAAATTTACCCTGACCCGGAGATTGACTAAACCCTGACACTGACCCTGACCTTGACCCTGACCGTGACCTTGACCCTGATCCTGACCCCGACCCTGACCCTGCACCTGACCCTGAACCTGACCCTGAAATTTACCTTGACACTCACTCTGATCCTGACCTTCACATTGACCCTGAACTTGAACTTGACCATGACCATCACCCTGAACTTGACCTTGACGTTAACCTTGAACTTGACCCTGAACTTGACGTTCACACTGAACCTGACTTTGACTTTGACCCTGACCCTGACATGGACCTTGACCATGACCTTGACCCTGACCCTAACACTGACCCCGAGCGTGACCTTGACCATGACCCTGACCTTGAACTTGACATTGACCCTGACCTTGACCCTGACCATAACCCTGAACCTGCACCTGACCCTGACCTTGACCTTGACCTTGATGTTGACCTTTACCCTGACCCTGCACCTTACCTTAACCTGACCGTGACCTTGACCTTGACCTTGACCCTGACCTTGACCTTGACCCTGAACTTGACCTTGACCGTAACCCTGACCGTGACCCTGCACCTGACCCTTACCCTTACCCTGACCTTGACCTTGATGTTGACCGTGACTCTGACCGTGACCTTGACATTGACCTTGACACTGATCCTGCACCTGACGCTTAACCTGACCGTTACCCTGAACTTGACCCTGACCCTGACCTTGACCTTGACCCTGAACTTGACCTTGACCCTGAACATGACGTTGACCCTGACCCTGACCTAGACATTGTCCGTGACCCTGACCCTGCACCTGACACTGACACTGACCCTGACCTTGACCCTGACACTGACGTTGACCCTGATCTTGACCTTGACCCTGACCCTGACCTTGACCTTGACCTTGACGCTAACCCTGCACCTGACCCTTAACCTGACCGTGACCCTGACTTTTACCTTGACCCTGCCATTGAACTTGACCCTGAACTTGACCCTGACACCGACACTGACCCTGCACCTGACCTGGACCTTGACCTTGACGTTGACCGTGACCCTGACGTAGACCCTGTCCCTGACCCTGAACCTGCACCTACAGCTGACCCTGACACTGACCCTAACCCTGACCTTGACCCTGACCTTGACCTTGACCCTGACCTTGACCTTGACCCTGAACTTGACGTTGACCCTGAACCTGACCTTGACTTTGACCCTGACCCTGACATTGACCCTGATCTTTACCTTGACCCTGACCTTGACCTTGACCCTGACCCTGATCTTGACCTTCACCCTGATCTTGACCGTGACCCTGACCTTGACATTTCCCCTGACCTTGACCTTGACCCTGACCCTAAAATTGGCCATGATCTAGACAATGTCCCTGACCATGAACTTGACACTGACCCTGACCTGGACCTTTACCCTGACCCTGACCTTGACCCTGAACTTGAATTTTTCCTTACCCTGACCCTGACCTTGACTCTGACCTTGACCTTGACCCTGAACGTGACCTTTACCTTGACCCTGACCTTGACCCTGACCTTGACCCAGAACTTGACCTTGACATTGACCATGACCCTGACCCTGACCTTGAAATTGACACTTACCTTGACCTTGACCATGACACTGACCTTGACCTTGTCCTTGAACCTGACCCTGACCGTGACCTTTAGCTTTACCCTGACCCTGAATTTGACCTTGACCCTGATATTGACCATGACCCTGACCTTGACCCTTACCGTGACCCTGACTCTGCACCTGACACTGACTTTGTTGTTGACCGTAACCCTGACATAGACACTGTTTCTGACACTGAACCTGCAACTGCACCTGACCCTGACCCTGACCCTGACCTTGACCCTGACCTTGACCTTGACCCTGAGCTTGAACCTGACCCTGATTCTGACACTAAGCCTGACTGTGAACCTAACCATGAACCTGAACCTGAACTTGAACCTGACCTTGACCTTGACCCTGACCCTGACCTTGAACTTGACCTTGACCCTGACCATGACCTTGACCTTGACCCTAACCCTCAGCTTGCATATGACCTTGATTTTGACCCTGACACTGACCCTGACGCTGATCCTGACCCTAAACCTAACCTGGAACCTGACCCTGACCCTGATCTTGACCTTGACCTTGACCCTGACACTAAGTCTGACTGTGACCCTGACCCTAAACCTGACCTTGACCTTGAACCTGACTCTGACCCTGAACTAGAACTTGACTCTGACACTGACCTTGACCTTGACCGTGACCCTGACCCTGACACTGACCGTGACCTTGATTCTGACCCTAACCATGACGCTGACCTCGACCCTGACCCTGAACTTGACCCTGACCCTGACCCTGAAACTGAACTTAACCTTGAAACTTCCCCTGAACTTGACTTTGACCCTGACCCTGACCCGGACCCTGACCATGACCTTGACCTTGACCCTGACTCTGAGCTTGCCTTTGACCTTGATTTTGACCCTGACACTGACCCGAACACTTACTCTGACCCTAAACCTAAACCTAACCCTGACCCTGACCCTGAACTTGACCTTGACGTTGACCTTGACCCTGACCTTAACCCTGACACTGACACTAAGTCTGACTGTGACCCTGTATTTGACCCTGACCTTGACCTAGTCCCTGACCCTGACCTTGACCTTGACCCTGACCCTGACCGTGAATTTGACCCTGACCTAGACCTTGACCCTGACACTGACTTTGACCTTAACTTTTACCCTGACAATGACCCTAACCCTGACCCTTACCCTGACCTTGACCCTGACTTTGACCCTTTCCCTGACCTTGACCTTGACCCTGACCCTGACCCTGACCGTGAATTTGACCCTGACCTAGACCTTGACCCTGACCGTGAATTTCACCCTGACCTAGACCTTGACCCTGACACTGACTTTGACCTTAACTTTGACCCTGACCATGACCCTAACCCTGACCCTTACCCTGACCTTGACCCTGACTTTGACCCTTTCCCTGACCTTGACCTTGACCCGGACCTTGACCTTGACCCTGACCCTGATCCTAATCCTGACACTGACCCTGAACCTAAACCTGACTCTGAACCTCACACTGACACTGACGCTGACCTTGACCTTGACCTTGACCGTGACCTTGACGCTTACACAGACCCTGACCTTGACCCTGACCCTGACCCTGACCCTGACCCTGATCCCGACCTAGACCTTGACCCTGACCTTGACCTTGATCCTGACCCTGACCTAGACCTTGACCTTGACACTGACCCTGACCCTGACCCTGACCCTTACCCTGACCCTGACCTTTACCCTGACCTTGACCCTGTCATTGATCTTGACATTGAACTTGACCCTGACCCTGACCCTGACCCTTACCCTGACCTTGACCCTGACATTGAACTTGATCTTGAACTTGACCCTGACCATGACCCTGAACTTGACCTTGACCTTGAACTTGACCCTGAAACTGAACTGGACCCTGACCCTGATTCTGACACTAAGTCTGACTGTGAAATTGACCCTGAGCCTGAGATAGACCTTGACCCTTAACTTGACCTTGACCCTGACACTGAACTTGACACTGACCCTGTACTTGAACTTGATCTTGACCTTGACCCTGACCTTTACCCTGACCCTGACCCTGACCCTGACCTGACCTTGACCCTGAACCTTACCCTGACCTTGACCTTGACCCTGACCATGACCGTGACCCTGAACCTTACCTAGAGCTTGACCCTGACACTGACCTTAGCCTTGACCTTGACCCTGACCCTGACCCTGACCCTGATCTTGACCTTGAACCTGACACTGACCTTGGCCCTTACCCTGACTCTGACCTTGATCTTGACCCTGACACTGACCCTGACCCTGACCCTGACATTGACCCTGACCTTCACCTTGACCCTGACCCTGACCCTGACCTTGGCCCTGACCCTGACCGTGACCTTGACCTTGATACTTACCTTGACCCTGAACCTGACCTAGACCTTGACCCTGACCTTGACCCTGACCATGACCCTGACATTGGCCCTGATCTTGACCTTGACCCTGCCCCTGACCTAGACCTTTACCCTGACACTGACCTTGACCTTGACCTTGACCCTGACATTGACCCTGAGTCTGACCCTGATTCTGACACTAAGTCTGACTGTGAAATTGACCTTGACCCTGACCCTGACCTAGACCTTGACTCTGACACTGACCTTGTCCTTTAGCTTGACCTTGACCCTGACCGTGACCGTGACCCTGACCCTTAACCTGACCCTGACCTTGACACTGACACTGACCTTGACCCTTACCCTGACCTTGACCTTGACCCTGACCCTGAACCTGAACCTGACCCTGACCCTGATTTTGACCTTGACCCTGAAACTGACCTTGACCTTCACCTTGACCCTGACATTGACCCTGACCTTTATTCTGACACTGTCTGACTGTGAACCTGACCGTGAAACTGACCCTGACCCTGAACCTGACCCTGACCTTGACCTTGACCCTGACTCTGAACTTCACATTGACATTGACCCTGACCTTGACCTTGACCTTGACCTTGACCCTGACCCTGCACCTTACCGTGACCCTGACCTTGACCCTGACCCTGACATTGAACATGACCCTGACCCTGACCTTGACCTTAAACCTGACCCTAATCCTGACATTGAACCTGACCCTAAACCTGACCCTGAACCTCACCCTGAACCTGGCCCTGCACCTGACCCTGAACCTGACCCTAACCCTGACGCTAAAACTGACCCTAATCCTGATATCGACCCTGAACCTAAACCTGACCCTGAATCTCACCCTGCTCCTGACCTTGACCCTGACCCTGACTTTGACCCTGACCTTGACCTTGACCCAGAAACTGACCTTGACCTTGACATTTACCTTGACCCTGACCCTGACCATGACCCTGACCCTGACCTTGACCCTGACCCTGACCCTGACCCTCACCATGCCAATGACCCTGACCTAGACCTTGACCCTGACACTGAACTTGACCCTGACCCTGACCTTGAACTTGACCCTGACCCTGACCCTGACCTTGACCTTGACCTTGACCCTGACACTTACCTTGACTTTGACCCTGACTTTGAACTTGACCCTGACCCTGACCCTGATTTTTACCTTGACCTTGACCCTGACCCTGACCCTGACCCTGACCCTGACCCTTACCCTGACACTGACCTTGACCTTGACCTTGACCCTGACCTTAACCCTGACCCTGACACTAAGTCTGACTGTGACCCTGAACCTGACCCTGACCCTGACACTGACCCTGACCCTGACCCTGACCATGACCTTGACCTTGACCATGACCCTGAGCTTGAACTTGACCCTGACCCTGACCTTGACCCTGACCCTGACCCTGACACTAAGTCTGACTCTGACCCTGAACCTGACCCTAACAGTAACAGAATCACAGAATCACAGAATCACAGAATTTCTAGGTTGGAAGAGACCTCAAGATCATCGAGTCCAACCTTTGACCTAACGCTAACAGTCCCCACTAAACCATATCCCTAAGCTCTACATCTAAACGTCTTTTAAAGCCTTCCAGGGATGGTGACTCCACCACCTCCCTGGGCAGCCTGTTCCAGTGCCTAACAACCCTTTCAGTAAAGAAGTTCTTCCTAACATCCAACCTAAAACTCCCCTGGCGCAACTTAAGCCCATTCCCCTCGTCCTGTCACCAGGCACGTGGGAGAACAGGCCAACCCCCACCTCACTACAGCCTCCTTTAAGGTACCTGTAAAGAGCGATAAGGTCGCCCCTGAGCCTCCTCTTCTCCAGGCTGAACAAGCCCAGCTCCCTCAGCCGCTCCTCGTAGGAGTTGTTCTCCAGGCCCCTCACCAGCTTCGTCGCCCTTCTCTGGACTCTTTCGAGCACCTCAATGTCCTTCTTGTAGCGAGGGGCCCAAAACTGAACACAGTACTCGAGGTGCGGCCTCACCAGAGCCGAGTACAGGGGGACGATCACCTCCCTAGCCCTGCTGGTCACACTGTTTCTGATACAAGCCAGGATGCCGTTGGCCTTCTTGGCCACCTGAGCACACTGCTGGCTCATATCCAGCTGACTGTCCACCATCACTCCCAGGTCCTTCTCTGCCTGGCAGCTCTCCAACCACTCATCTCCCAGCCTGTAGCTCTGCTTGGAGTTGTTGCGCCCCAGGTGCAGGACCCGGCACTTGGCCTTGTTGAACTTCATACAGTTGCAGGGGGTTTAGGACCTGTCACCCACCCACGTATCCCTGAATTCTATAGGAACCACTTCTATAGAATCACTCCCTTCACCGGCTAAGCTCCCCCCAGGAGATTAGAACCGGTGAGAAAACAAAAAGACCTCCATGCTGACTTTAGAAGTCTCAGTTACACTCTCACACACACAAACACTGGCAACCGCACCTTTACCCAACCGAACGGTATCCGCAAACACTTACGACTCTGTCGTCTTCGTCCGGATCTTTGCACGCAGAATTACGGGCAAAAAAGACCAACAATGCAGCCGGCAAGGGAGCTCAAAAAATCAAATTCTTTGCTTACCTTTATTCAGGTTCAGGATGGCATTAGTCCCGACCCGACTCAAACAGGAGCCACCAAATGGTGGGGCGTCTCTCCTAGATCAAATCGGGGTTCAGGAACCATAGCCATCCCGGACAAGCCCCCAAATTGTTAAAAATGGCTCAGTCTTCAAAATAGGATTAAATAAAAAAAATAGGATTTATTAAAGGAATAGAGGTAAGCAAACGGCGCTGGGTGCACCGGGAGTCTCCGCTCCACCAGGACGCACACCAGCCACATCAAGTAGCCGATTTTTATACACCTAGACTAATACATATTCATTACTACTTCTAAAAAAAAATAGGTTATTCTAATTAGCTTCCGGGGTCCAGTCCCTCCTACTGGAGCATGCGCATCAGTCTCCGGTGGTCCCTCTGGGGGTCTCTAGGGGTCTTTCATGCTGAAGGCTCGTAGTCTTCCTCTCCAAGTTTTTTTCTTGTCCTTCCCCTTTGTACTCCTTTGGCACCGTGTCAAGTTTATACAGCATCCCCTGCAGGTCTTGTCTCCTAGCCGTCCTTCAGCTTCCTTTTTTTCCTCTTCTTAATCTCTTGGACACCTGGCCAGATATCAGAGGCCTGCATAGTATTCCATAACAGTCACTAGTTGTTATCAGTTATTCTGAGGCTCCCAGACATCAAAGACGTCATACAAACACAAATAGCTTTCTTATTGACACTTCACAAGTAATTAAAACATTCCTCACCAGCCATTCACAGGGACAGTCACACCTATAGCCGTGTTAAGTTAACAGGGTCAGGGTCAGGGTTAGGTCAAGGTCAGGCTCAGGGTCAAGGTCAGGGTCAGCGTCAGGGTCAGGGTCAGGCTCAGGGTTAGGGTCAGGGTCAGGGTCAGGGTCTGGGTCATGGCCAGACTTAGGGTCAGCGTAAGGGTCAGGGTTAGAGTCAGGGTCAGGTTTAGGGTCAGGGTTAGGGTCAGGGTCAGGGTCAGGTTCAGGGTCAGGTCAGGTTTAGGGTCAGGGTCACTTTCAGGGTCAGGTGTAAGGTCAGGGTCATGGCCAGGGTCAGGGTCAGTGTCAGGGACAGGGTCAGGGTAAGGTCAGGTTTAAGGTCAGGGTCAGGGTCAGGGTCAGGGTAAAGGTCAGGTTCAGGGTCAAGGTCAGTGTCAGGTTCAGGGTCAGGGTTAGGGTCAGGGTCAAGTTCAGGGTCAGAATCAAGGTCAGTGTCAGGTTCAGGGTCAGGGTTAGCATCAGGGTCAGGGTCAGGGTCAGGATCATGGTCAAGATCAGGTTCAAAGTCAGGGTCAGGGTCAGGGTCCGGGTAAGGTAAGGTTTAGGGTCAATGGTAGGGTCAGGGTCAGGACCAGGGTCAGGGTCAGGGTCAGGGTCAGGGTCAGGATAAGGGTGAGGGTCAGGGTCGCAGTCAGGGTAATTGTCATGGTCAGAGTCAGGGTCAGGTTCATGGTCAGGGTCAGGGCCAGGGTCAGGGTCAGGGTCAGGTTAAGGGTCAGGGTCAGGGTAGGGTTCAGGGTTGGGGTCAGGGTCATGGTCTGGGTCAGGGTCAGGGTCGGGGTCAGGGTCAAGGTCCGGGTCAGGGTGAAGGTCAGTGTCACGGTCACTGTCATGGTCAGGGTCAGGGTCAGGGTCATGTTACGGTCATGGTCAGTGTCAGTGTTAGGGTGCAGGTCAAGGTTAGGGTAAGGTACAGGGTCAGGGCCAGGGTCAGGGTCAGGGTCAGGGTTAGTGTCAGGGTCCAGGTCAGGGTCAGGGTCAGGGACAGGGTCAGGGACAGGGAAAAGGTCATGTTCAGGGACAGGGGTAGTGTCAGGGTCAGGGACAGGGTCAGGGTTAAGTTCAGGGTCAGGGTCATTGTCAGGGTCAGCGTCAGGGTCAGTGTAAGTTTCAGGGACAGGTTCAGGGTCAGGGTCATTGTAAGACTTAGGGTCAGGGACTAGGTCAGTGTCAGGGTTAAGGTCAGGGTCAGTTTCAGGGTCAGGGTCACGGTCAGGGAGACGGTCAGGGCAAGGTTCAGGGTCAGGTTCAGGGTCAGGGTTTGGGTCAAAGTCAGGGTTAGGTTCAGGGTCAGGGTCAGGGTCGGGGTCAGGGTTAGGGTCAAGGTCAGGTTCAGGGTCAAGGTCAGGGTCAGGTTTAGGGTAGGGTCAGGGTCAGGGTCAGGATCAGGGTGACTGTCAAGTTTAGGATCAGGGTTAGTATCAGGGTCAGGGTCAGGGTCAAGGACAGGGACAGGGTTAGGTTCAGGGTCAGGGTCAGGGTAATGGGCTGGGGTCAGCGTCGGGGTGAGTGTCACGGTCAGCGTCATGGTTAGGGTCAGGGTCACAGTGAGAGTAGGGTTTAGGGTCAGGGTTAGGGTCAGGGTCAGGGTCAGCGTGAGCGTCAGGGTATGGATTAGGGTCAGGGTAAGGGGTAGGTTCAGGGTCAGGGTCAGGGACATAGATAGGTTCAGGGACATGGTTAGGATCAGGGTCAGGGTCAGGGTTAGGATCAAGGTAAGGGTCAGGGTCAGGTTTAAGCTCAGGGTCAGGTTTAGGGTCAGGGTCAGTTTCAGTGTCAGGTTTAGGGTCAAATTCAGGGTTAGGGTCAGGGTACGTGTAAGGGTCACGGTCAGACTTAGAGTCAAGTTCAGGGTAAGGGTCAGGGTCATGTTCAGGATCAATTTCAGAGTCAGGGTCAGGGTCAGATTCAAGGTCAGCGTCAGGGTCATGGTCAGGGTCAGGTCAGGATTAGGGTCAGGGTCAGGGTCAGGGTCAGGGTCAGGGTCAGGGGTAGGGTCAGCTTCAGGGCTAGGGTTGGGTTTGGGGTCAGGGTCAGGGTCAGGGTTAGGGTCAGTGTCACAGTCAGGTTCAGGGTCGGGGTCAGGGTCAAGTTCAGGGTCAGGTTCAGGGTGAGGGTCATGGTCAGGTTCAGGATCAAGGTCAGACTTAGTGTCAGGGACAGTGTCAGTGCCAGGGTTAAATTCAAGGTCAGGTTCAGGGTCAGGGTTAGGGTCAGGTTTTGGGTCAGTGTCGGGGTCAGGGTCAAGGTCAGGTACAGTGTCAGGTTCAGGGTCATGATGAGGGTCAGGGTTAGGGTTAGGGTTAGTCTTAGTGTCATGGTCAGGGTCAGGGTCTGAGTCAGGGTCAGTGTCAGGGACAGGGTTACTATCAGGGTCAGACTTAGTGTTAGGGTCAGGGTTAGGGTCAGGGTCAGGGTCAGGGCCAGGGTCAGTGTCAGGGTTAAGTTCAGGTTCGGGGTCAGGGTCAGGGCTAGGTTCAGGTTCAGGGTCAAGATCAGGGTCAGGGTCAAGGTCAAGGTCAAGGTCAGGATCAGGTTCAGGGCCAGGGTCAGGGTCAGGGTCAGGGTCAGGGTCAGGGTCAGGGTTAGGTTCAAGGTCAGGTTCAGGGCCAGGGTCTGTGTCAGGGTCAGGTTTAGGGTCATGGTCTGGGTTAGGGTTAGTTTCAGGGTCAGGGTCACGTCTGGTTTTTAGTCAGGGTAAGGGTCAGGGTCAGTGTCAGGTTAAGTTTCAGGTTCAGGGTCAGGGTCAGGGTTAATGTCATGGTCAGGTTCAGGGTCAGGGTTAGGGTCAGCTTCAGGGTCAGGGTGACGGTCAGGGTCAGGATCAGGGTCAGGGTCAGGGTCAGTGTAAGGTTTAGGGTCACGGTCACGGTCAGGGTCAGGCTCAAAGTCAGGTCACATTTATGGTCAGGGTCAGTATCAAGGTTAGGGTCAGCGGTAGGGTCAGGGTCAGGGCCATTGTCAGGGTAAGGTTCAGTGTCAGGGTTAGATTCAAGGTCAGTGTCAGGGTCAGGGTCAGGCTCTGGGTCAGGGGCAGTGTCACGGTCAGGGTCAGGGTCAGTTTTAGGGTAAGGGTCAGGGTAAGGGTTAGGGTTAGGATCAAGGTCAGAGTAAGGGTCACCGTCAGGGTTAGGGTAAGTTTTATGTTCAGTGTCAGGGTAAGTGTCAGGTCAGGGTCAGGGTCACGGTCAGGGTCTGTTTTAGGGTCAGGGTCAGGGTCAGGGTTAGGGTCAGGTTTAGGTTCAAGGTCATGTTTAGTGTCAGGGTCATGGTCAGGGTCAGGGTCAGGGTCTAATTCATGGTCAAGGTCAGGGTCAGGGTTAGGGTCAGGGTCATGCTCAGGATCACATTCAGGGTCAGGATTAGGGTAAGGTTCAGGGTCAGGTTTAGGGTAAGGGTCAGGGTCATGTTTAGGGTCAGGGTCAGGGTCATCTTTAGGGTCAAGGTAAGGTTCAGCGTCAGGGTCACAGTAAGTTTAGGGTCAGGGTCTGGGTAAGGGTCTGGGTTAGGGTCAGGGTCATGGTCAGGATCAGTGTCAGGTTTAGGGTAAGGGTCAGGGCCAGAGTAAGTGTCAGGGTCAGACTTTGGGTCAGGGTCAGGGTCAGGGTCAGGGTCAGGTTTAGGGTCAGGGTCAGGGTCAGGGTCAGGGTCTGGGTAAGGGTCAGGATCAGGGTTAGGGTCAGGGGCAGGGTAAGGGGCAGGAATATTGTCATGTTCAGGGTCAGGGTCGGGGTCAAGGTCAGGGACAGGGTCATGGTCAGTTTAGGGTCAGGGTCAGGATTAGGGTCAGGATCAGTGTTAGGATCAGGGACAGGATTAGGGTCAGTGTCAAGGTCAGGGTCATGGTCAGGGTTAGGGTCAGGGTCAAGGTTAGTGTCAGAGTCAGGGTCAGGGTTAGGGTCAGGGTCAGGGTATAGGTTTGAGTCAGGGTCCGGGTTTGGGTGAGGATCAGGGTCAGGGTCAGGTTCAGGGTCAGTTTTAGGGTCAGGGTTAGGGTCAGGGTCAGGGTCAGGGTGAGGGTCAGGATCTGGGTTAGGGTCAGTGTCAGTGTCAGGGTCCTGGTCAGGGTCAGAGTCAGGTTCAGGGTCAGGGTCAGTTTTAGGGTCATGTCCAGGTTCAGGGTCAGGGTGAGGGTCAAGGTCAGCTTTAGGCTCAGGGTCAAGGTCAGGCTTAGGGTCAGGTTAAGGGTCAGGGTCAGGGTTACGCTCAGGTTCAGGGGTAGTGTCAGTGTCAGGGTCAGGATCATGGTCAGGGTCAGGGTCAAGGTCAGGGTCACTGTCAGGGTCAGAATTAATGTCAGGTTCAGGGGTAAAATTAGGTTCGGGTTCAGGGTCATGGTCAGGGTTAGGGTCAGGGTCAGGGTCAGGGACAGGGTCAGGGTAAGGGTCAGAATAAGGGTCAGGTTTAGGTTCAGGATTAAGGTCAGGGTCAGGGTCATGGTCAGGGTCATGGTCAGGGTTAGGGTCAGGGTCATGGTCAGGGTCAGGGTCGGGGTCAGGGTCAGAATAAGGGTCAGGTTTAGGTTCAGGATTAAGGTCAGGGTCAGGGTCATGGTCAGGGTCAGGGTCAGGGTGAGGGTCAGGGTGAGGGTCAGGGTCGAGGTCAGGGTCAGGGTCAGGATTAGGGTTAGGATCAGGGTCAGGGTCAGGGTCAGTTTTAGTGTAATGTCCAGGGTCAGGGTCAGGCTCAGGGTCAGGGTCAGGGTCAGGGTCAGATTTATTGTCAGGGTCAGGTTCAGGGTCAGTGTCAAAGTCAGGGTAAGATTCAGGGTCAGGGTCAGGGTCAGGGTTAGGGTCAGGGTTAGGGTAAGGTTCAGGTTTAGATTTAGGATCAGCGTCAGTGTCAGGTTTAGGGTCAGGTTAAGGTCAGGGTCAGGGTCAGGGTCAGGGTTAGGGCCAAAGTCAAGGTAAGGGTCAGGGTCAGGGTCAGGGTCAGGGTTATGTTCAGGGTCAGGGTCAGGGTGAGTGTTAGGGTCAAGATCAGGGTTAGGGTCAGGGTCAGAATTATGGTCAGGTTAGGGTCAGGGTAAGGGTCAGGGTTTGTGTCAGTGTTAGGGTCAGGGTTCAGGATTAGGGTCAGGGTTAGGTTCAGGGTCACGGTAAGGGTCAGGGTCAGGGTCAGGTTCAGGGTTATTTTCTGGGTCAGGGTCAGGGTCATGGTCAGACTTAGTGTCAGGTTAAGGGGTATGGTTAGGTTCGGGGTCAGGTTCAGGGTCAGGGTTAGGGTCAGGGTCAGGGTCAGGGTCATGGTCAGGTTTAGGGTCAGTGTTAGGTTCAGGGTTAGGGTCAAATGCAAGGTAAGTTTAAGGGTCAGTGTCAGGGTCAGGTTCAGGGTCAGGGTCAGGTTTAGGGTCAGGATCAGCGTCAGGGTCAGGGTCAGGGTCAGGGTCGGTGTCAGGTTCAGGGTCAGGTTCAGGGTCAGGGTCAGGGTCAGGGTCTGGGTTAGGGCCAAAGTCAGGGTCAGGTTCAGGGTTTGGGCCAGGTTCTAGGTGAGGGTCAGGTTCAGGGTCAGGGTCAGGGTCAGGGTTAGGGTCAAGATCAGGGTTAGGGTCAGGGTCAGATTTAGGGTCAGTGTCAGGTCAGGGTCAGGGTTTGGGTCAGTGTTAGGGTCAGGGTCAGGATTAGGGTTAGGGTTAGGTTCAGGGTCAGAGTAAGGGTCAGGGTCAGGGTCAGGGTCAGGGTCAGGGTTATTTTCAGGGTCAGGGTCAGGGTCAGGGTCAGGGTTATTGTCAGGGTCAGGGTCAAGGTCAGTGTCAAGGTCAGGGAGAAAGTCAGGGTCACGGTTAAGGTTAGGTTCAGGGTCAGGGTCAGGGTCAGGGTCAGGTTCAGGGTCAGTTTCAGGGACAGGGTCAGGGTTAGGTTCAGGGTTAGGTTCAGGGTCAGGGTCAGGGTCAAACTTAGTGTCAGGTTCAGAGGTAGGGATAGGTTCATGATCAGGGTCAGGGTCAGGGTCAGGGTTAGCGTTAGGGTCACGGTCAGGATCAGGGTTGGGGTCAGTGTTAGGGTCAAGGTTAGGGTCAGAGTCAGGGTTAGGGTCAGGGTCAGGGTCAGGTCAGGGTCATGGTCAGAGTCAGGGTTAGGGTCAGGGTCAGGTTCAGGTTAAGGTGAGAGTCAGGGTCAGGTTATGGTTAAGGTCAGGGTCAGTTTCAGTGTCAGGGTCAATGTCAGGGTTTGGTCAGGGTCAGGGTAAGTTTTAGGTTTAAGGTCAGGGTCAAGTTCAGGGTCACGGTTAGGGTCAGCGTCAGGTTTAGGGTCAGGTTCACGGTCAGTGTTTGGTTCGGGGTAAGGGATAGGGTCAGGATTAGGGTCCGGTTTAGGGTCAGGGTCAGGTTTAGGGTAAGGGTCAGGGTCAGGTGTTGGGTCAGGGTCAGGGTCAGGGTCAGGTTTAGGGTCAGGGTCAGGGTCAGGTTCAGGGTCAGGTTTAGGGCAAAGTCAGGGTCAGGTTCAGGGTGAGGGTGAGGGTCAGGGTCAGGGTTAGGGTCAGCGTCAGTGTCAGGTTCAGGGTCAGGGTCAGGGTTAGGGCCAAAGTCAGGGTCAGGTTCAGCGTGAGGGTCAGTGTCAGGGTCAGGGTTATTTTCAGGGTCAGGGTCAGGGTCAAGGTCAGGGAGAAAGTCAGGGTCAGGGTTAAGGTATGGGTCAGGGTCAAGTTCATGGTCAGGGTCAGGGTCAGTGGTAGTGTCAGGGTCAGGATCAGGGTCAGGGTTAGACTTATGGTTAGGGTTAGGTTCAGTTTCAGGGTCAGGTTCAGGGTTAGTGTCATGGTCAGTGTCAGGGTCAGGTTCATGGTAAGACAGTGTCAGGGTCAGGGGTAGGGATAGGTTCAGGATCAGGGTCAGGGTCAGGGTTAGGGTCAGGGTTAGGGTCAGGGTCAGGGTCAGGGTCCGGTTTATGGTGAGGGTCAGGGTCAGGTTAGGGTCAAGGTCAGGGTCAGGGTCAGTGTCAGTGTCAGGGTTTGGGTCAGGGTCAGGTTCTGGTTAAGGGTGAGGGTCAGGGTCAGGTTAGGATCAAGGTTAGGGTCAGCATCAGGGTCAGGATCAATGTCAGTGTTTGAGTCACGGTCAGGGTCAGGTTTAGGTTTAGGGTCAGGATCAGGGTCAGGTTTAGGGTCAGGGTCAGGTTCAGGGTCAGGGTCAATGTGACGGTCAAGTTCAGGGTCAGGGACAGGCTTAGGGTCAGGTTTAGGGTCAGGGTCAGGTTCAGGTTTAGTTTGAGGGTCCAGGTCAGGGTCAGGTTCAGGGTCACGGTCAGACTTAAGGTCATGGTCAGGGTCAGGTTCAAAGTCAGGGTCAGGGTCAGTGTTATGGTCATGGTCAGTGTCAGGGTCAATGTTAGGTTCAGGGTCAGGGTCAGGGTAAGTTTCACAATCAGGGTGAGGGTCAGGGTTAGGGTGAGGGTCAGGGTCACGGTCAGGATTAGGGTCAGGGTCAGGGTTAGGATCAGGTTTAGGGTCAGGGTCAGGGTCAAGGTCAAGGTAGTGGTCAGGGTCAGGGCCATGGTCAGGGTCAGGGTTATGGTACGGGTCAGTGTCAGGGTCAGGTCAGGTTTAGGTTCAGGTTCAGGTTCAGGGTCAGGGTTAGGGTCAGGGTCAGGGTTAGGTTCAGTGTCAGGGTCAGGTTCAGGGTCATGTTTAGGGTCAGGGTCAGCGTAAGGGTCAGGGTTATGTTCAGGGTCAGGGTCACGGTCAGGGTTAGGTTCAGACATGGTTAGGTTTAGGTTCAGTGTCAGGGTGAAGTTCAGGGTAAGGGTCAGGGTTAGGGTCAGTGTCAGGGTTAGGGTCAGGGTCAGGTCAGGTTTAGGTTCAGGGACATGGTCAGGGTCAGGGTCAGGGTCAGGGTCAGGGTTAGGGTCAGGGCTAGGATCAGGGTCAGGGTCAGGGTTAGCGTAAGAGTCAGGGTCATGTTTAGGGTCAGGGTCAGGGTCAGGTTTAGGGTCAGTGTCAGGTTCACGGTCCTGTTTATGGTGAGGGTCAGGGTCAGGTTAGGGTTAAGGTCAGGGTTAGGTTCAGAGTAAGGGTCCGTGTCAGGTTTAGGGTCATGGTCAGGGTTAGGTTCAGGGTAAGGGTCAGGGTCAGGTTTATGGTCAGGTTCAGTGTCAGGGTCAAGTGAAGGTTCAGGGTCAGAGTCAGAGTCAGGGTCAGGGTCAGGTTCACAATCAGGGTCAGGGTCAGGGTTAGGGTGATGGTCAGGGTCACGGTCAGGGTCAGGATTAGTGTCAGGGTCAGGGTCAGGGTTAGGATCAGGGTTAGGGTCAGGGTCAGGGTCAGGGTCAAGGTCAAGGTAGTGGTCAGGGTCATGGCCATGGTCAGGGTCAGGGGTAGAGTCAGGTTCAGTGTCAGGGTCAGGTAAGGTTTAGGTTAAGGGTCAGATTCAGGGTCAGGGTCAGGGTCAGGGTTAGGGTCAGGGTCAGGGTCAGGGTCAGGGTCAGGGTCAGGTCAGGTTTAGGGTCAGGGTAAGAGTCAGGGTAAGGGTTAGGGTCAGTGTCAGGGTCAGGTTGAGAATTAGGGTCATGGTCACGGTCAGGGTTAGGGTCAGTGTTAGGGTCATGGTCAGGGTCAGGGTTAGTGTCAAAGTCAGGATAAGGTTAAGTGTCAGGGTCAGGGTCAGGGTCAGGTTTAGGGTAAGGTTCAGGGACAGGTTTTGGGTCAGGGTCCGGGTCAGGTTTAGGGTCAGGGTCAGGGTCAGGGTCAGGGTTAGGGTCAGGGTCAGTGTCAGGTTCATGGTCAGGGTCAGGGTCAGGGTTAAAGCCAAAGTCAGGGTCAGGTTCAGCGTGAGGGTCAGGGTCAGGGTCAGGGTCAGATTTAGTGTCAGGGTCAGGGTCAGGGTTTGGGTCAGTGTTAGGTTCAGGGTCAGGATTAGGGTTAGGGTTAACTTCAGGGTCAGGGTAAGATCAGGGTGAGGGTCAGGGTCAGTGTCAGGGTTATTTTCAGGGTCAGTGTCAGGGTCAGGGTCAGGTCAGGTTTAGGGTCAGGGTCAGGGTCAGGGTCAGGGTCAGGAAGAGGGTCAGGGTCAGTGCCAGGGTCAGGCTCAGGGTCAGGGTCAGGGTTAGGTTAGAGTCAGGGTCAGGGTCAGGGTCTGGATCAGGGTCAGGGTCAGGGTCACGGTCAAGGTAAGGTTCAAAGTCACGGTCAGGTTTAAGGTCACGGTCAGGGTCAGGTTCAGGGTCAGGGTTAGTGTCAGGGTCAGGGTCAGGGTCAGGCAGAGGTTCAGGGTC
This sequence comes from Clangula hyemalis, assembly GCA_963989345.1. The sequence continues at coordinate 2,882,202 of OZ022455.1, read as the reverse complement.
ATGGTCAGGGTCAGAGTCAGTGTCATGATCAGGGTCAGGGTCAGGGTCAGGGTCAGGGTCATGGTTAGTGTCAAGTTCACGTTAAGTGTCAGGGTCAGAGTAAGGTTCAGGGTCAGGGTCAGGTAAGGTTTAGGTTAAGGGTCAGATTCAGGGTCAGGGTCAGGGTCAGGGTTAGGGTCAGGGTCAGGGTCAAGGGTCAGGGTCAGAGTCACGGTCAGGTTCAGTGTTAAGGTCAGGGTCAGGGTCTGGGTCAGGGTCAGTGTCACGGTCAGTGTCAGGGTCAGTTTTAGGGTGAGGGTCAGGGTAAGGGTTAGGGTTAGGATCAAGGTCAGAGTAAGGGTCACCGTCAGGGTTAGGGTAAGTTTTATGTTCAGTGTCAGGGTAAGTGTCAGGTCAGGGTCAGGGTCACGGTCAGGGTCTGTTTTAGGGTCAGGGTCAGGGTTAGGGTCAGGTTTAGGTTCAAGGTCATGTTTAGTGTCAGGGTCATGGTCAGGGTCAGGGTTTGGTTCATGGTCAGGGTCAGGGACGGGGTCAGGGTCATGGTCAGGTTTAGTGTCAGTCTTAGGGTTAGTGTTAGGGTCAGGGTCATGTCAGGTTTAGAATCAGGGATAGTGTCAGGGTCAGGATAAGGGTAAGGGTCAGGGTCAGGTTCAGGGTCAGTGTCAAAGTCAGGGTAAGATTCAGGGTCAGGGTTAGGGTCAGGGTCAGGGTCAGGGTCATGGTCAGCTTTAGGGTCAGTGTTAGGTTCAGGGTTAGGGTCAAATGCAAGGTAAGTTTAAGGGTCAGTGTCAGGGTCAGGTTCAGGGTCATGTTTAGGGTCAGGGTCAGCGTAAGGGTCAGGGTTATGTTCAGGGTCAGGGTCACGGTCAGGGTTAGGTTCAGACATGGTTAGGTTTAGGTTCAGTGTCAGGGTGAAGTTCAGGGTAAGGGTCAGGGTTAGGGTCAGTGTCAGGGTTAGGGTCAGGGTCAGGTCAGGTTTAGGTTCAGGGACATGGTCAGGGTCAGGGTCAGGGTCAGGGTCAGGGTTAGGGTCAGGGCTAGGATCAGGGTCAGGGTCAGGGTTAGCGTAAGAGTCAGGGTCATGTTTAGGGTCAGGGTCAGGGTCAGGTTTAGGGTCAGTGTCAGGTTCACGGTCCTGTTTATGGTGAGGGTCAGGGTCAGGTTAGGGTTAAGGTCAGGGTTAGGTTCAGAGTAAGGGTCCGTGTCAGGTTTAGGGTCATGGTCAGGGTTAGGTTCAGGGTAAGGGTCAGGGTCAGGTTTATGGTCAGGTTCAGTGTCAGGGTCAAGTGAAGGTTCAGGGTCAGAGTCAGAGTCAGGGTCAGGGTCAGGTTCACAATCAGGGTCAGGGTCAGGGTTAGGGTGATGGTCAGGGTCACGGTCAGGGTCAGGATTAGTGTCAGGGTCAGGGTCAGGGTTAGGATCAGGGTTAGGGTCAGGGTCAGGGTCAGGGTCAAGGTCAAGGTAGTGGTCAGGGTCATGGCCATGGTCAGGGTCAGGGGTAGAGTCAGGTTCAGTGTCAGGGTCAGGTAAGGTTTAGGTTAAGGGTCAGATTCAGGGTCAGGGTCAGGGTCAGGGTTAGGGTCAGGGTCAGGGTCAGGGTCAGGGTCAGGGTCAGGTCAGGTTTAGGGTCAGGGTAAGAGTCAGGGTAAGGGTTAGGGTCAGTGTCAGGGTCAGGTTGAGAATTAGGGTCACGGTCACGGTCAGGGTTAGGGTCAGTGTTAGGGTCATGGTCAGGGTCAGGGTTAGTGTCAAAGTCAGGATAAGGTTAAGTGTCAGGGTCAGGGTCAGGGTCAGGTTTAGGGTAAGGTTCAGGGACAGGTTTTGGGTCAGGGTCCGGGTCAGGTTTAGGGTCAGGGTCAGGGTCAGGGTCAGGGTTAGGGTCAGGGTCAGTGTCAGGTTCATGGTCAGGGTCAGGGTCAGGGTTAAAGCCAAAGTCAGGGTCAGGTTCAGCGTGAGGGTCAGGGTCAGGGTCAGGGTCAGATTTAGTGTCAGGGTCAGGGTCAGGGTTTGGGTCAGTGTTAGGTTCAGGGTCAGGATTAGGGTTAGGGTTAACTTCAGGGTCAGGGTAAGATCAGGGTGAGGGTCAGGGTCAGTGTCAGGGTTATTTTCAGGGTCAGTGTCAGGGTCAGGGTCAGGTCAGGTTTAGGGTCAGGGTCAGGGTCAGGGTCAGGGTCAGGAAGAGGGTCAGGGTCAGTGCCAGGGTCAGGCTCAGGGTCAGGGTCAGGGTTAGGTTAGAGTCAGGGTCAGGGTCAGGGTCTGGATCAGGGTCAGGGTCAGGGTCACGGTCAAGGTAAGGTTCAAAGTCACGGTCAGGTTTAAGGTCACGGTCAGGGTCAGGTTCAGGGTCAGGGTTAGTGTCAGGGTCAGGGTCAGGGTCAGGCAGAGGTTCAGGGTCATGGTCAGGGTCAGAGTCAGTGTCATGATCAGGGTCAGGGTCAGGGTCAGGGTCAGGGTCATGGTTAGTGTCAAGTTCACGTTAAGTGTCAGGGTCAGAGTAAGGTTCAGGGTCAGGGTCAGGTCAGGTTTAGAATCAGGGCCAGGGTCAGGTTCAGGGTTAGGGTCAGGGTTAGGTTAGAGTCAGGGTCAGGGTCAGGGTCTGGATCAGGGTCAGGGTCAGGGTCACGGTCAAGGTAAGGTTCAAAGTCACGGTCAGGTTTAAGGTCACGGTCAGGGTCAGGTTCAGGGTCAGGGTTAGTGTCAGGGTCAGGGTCAGGGTCAGGCAGAGGTTCAGGGTCATGGTCAGGGTCAGAGTCAGTGTCATGATCAGGGTCAGGGTCAGGGTCAGGGTCAGGGTCATGGTTAGTGTCAAGTTCACGTTAAGTGTCAGGGTCAGAGTAAGGTTCAGGGTCAGGGTCAGGTAAGGTTTAGGTTAAGGGTCAGATTCAGGGTCAGGGTCAGGGTCAGGGTTAGGGTCAGGGTCAGGGTCAAGGGTCAGGGTCAGAGTCACGGTCAGGTTCAGTGTTAAGGTCAGGGTCAGGGTCTGGGTCAGGGTCAGTGTCACGGTCAGTGTCAGGGTCAGTTTTAGGGTGAGGGTCAGGGTAAGGGTTAGGGTTAGGATCAAGGTCAGAGTAAGGGTCACCGTCAGGGTTAGGGTAAGTTTTATGTTCAGTGTCAGGGTAAGTGTCAGGTCAGGGTCAGGGTCACGGTCAGGGTCTGTTTTAGGGTCAGGGTCAGGGTTAGGGTCAGGTTTAGGTTCAAGGTCATGTTTAGTGTCAGGGTCAGGGTCAGGGTCAGGGTTTGGTTCATGGTCAGGGTCAGGGACGGGGTCAGGGTCATGGTCAGGTTTAGTGTCAGTCTTAGGGTTAGTGTTAGGGTCAGGGTCATGTCAGGTTTAGAATCAGGGATAGTGTCAGGGTAAGGGTCAGGGTCAGGGTCAGGGTCAGGGTCAGGGTCAGGGTTAGGGTCTGGGTTAGGGTCAATGTCAGGGTCAAGGTCAGGGTCAGGTATCAGGGAGAGTAAGGGTAAGTGTTAGGTTCAGGGTCAGGGTCTAATTCATGGTCAGGGTTAGGGTCAGGGTCATGCTCAGGATCACATTCAGGGTCAGGATTAGGGTAAGGTTCAGGGTCAGGTTTAGGGTAAGGGTCAGGGTCATGTTTAGGGTCAGGGTCAGGGTCATCTTTAGGGTCAAGGTAAGGTTCAGCGTCAGGGTCACAGTAAGTTTAGGGTCAGGGTCTGGGTAAGGGTCTGGGTTAGGGTCAGGGTCATGGTCAGGATCAGTGTCAGGTTTAGGGTAAGGGTCAGGGCCAGAGTAAGTGTCAGGGTCAGACTTTGGGTCAGGGTCAGGGTCAGGGTCAGGGTCAGGGTCAGGTTTAGGGTCGGGGTCAGGGTCAGGGTCAGGGTCTGGGTAAGGGTCATGTTCAGGGTCAGGGTCAGGGTCAAGGTCAGGGACAGGGTCATGGTCAGTTTAGGGTCAGGGTCAGGATTAGGGTCAGGGTCAGTGTTAGGATCAGGGACAGGATTAGGGTCAGTGTCAAGGTCAGGGTCATGGTCAGGGTTAGGGTCAGGGTCAAGGTTAGTGTCAGAGTCAGGGTCAGGGTTAGGGTCAGGGTCAGGGTATAGGTTTGAGTCAGGGTCCGGGTTTGGGTGAGGATCAGGGTCAGGGTCAGGTTCAGGGTCAGTTTTAGGGTCAGGGTTAGGGTCAGGGTCAGGGTCAGGGTGAGGGTCAGGATCTGGGTTAGGGTCAGTGTCAGTGTCAGGGTCCTGGTCAGGGTCAGAGTCAGGTTCAGGGTCAGGGTCAGTTTTAGGGTCATGTCCAGGTTCAGTGTCAGGGTTAGGGTCAAGGTCAGCTTTAGGCTCAGGGTCAAGGTCAGGCTTAGGGTCAGGTTAAGGGTCAGGGTCAGGGTTACGCTCAGGTTCAGGGGTAGTGTCAGTGTCAGGGTCAGGATCATGGTCAGGGTCAGGGTCAAGGTCAGGGTCACTGTCAGGGTCAGAATTAATGTCAGGTTCAGGGGTAAAATTAGGTTCGGGTTCAGGGTCATCGTCAGGGTTAGGGTCAGGGTCAGGGTCATGGTCAGGGTCAGGGTCGGGGTCAGGGTCAGAATAAGGGTCAGGTTTAGGTTCAGGATTAAGGTCAGGGTCAGGGTCATGGTCAGGGTCAGGGTCAGGGTGAGGGTCAGGGTGAGGGTCAGGGTCGAGGTCAGGGTCAGGGTCAGGATTAGGGTTAGGATCAGGGTCAGGGTCAGGGTCAGTTTTAGTGTAATGTCCAGGGTCAGGGTCAGGCTCAGGGTCAGGGTCAGGGTCAGGGTCAGATTTATTGTCAGGGTCAGGTTCAGGGTCAGTGTCAAAGTCAGGGTAAGATTCAGGGTCAGGGTCAGGGTCAGGGTTAGGGTCAGGGTTAGGGTAAGGTTCAGGTTTAGATTTAGGATCAGCGTCAGTGTCAGGTTTAGGGTCAGGGTTAAGGTCAGGGTCAGGGTCAGGGTCAGGGTTAGGGCCAAAGTCAAGGTAAGGGTCAGGGTCAGGGTCAGGGTTATGTTCAGGGTCAGGGTCAGGGTGAGTGTTAGGGTCAAGATCAGGGTTAGGGTCAGGGTCAGAATTATGGTCAGGGTTAGGGTCAGGGTAAGGGTCAGGGTTTGTGTCAGTGTTAGGGTCAGGGTTCAGGATTAGGGTCAGGGTTAGGTTCAGGGTCACGGTAAGGGTCAGGGTCAGGGTCAGGTTCAGGGTTATTTTCTGGGTCAGGGTCAGGGTCATGGTCAGACTTAGTGTCAGGTTAAGGGGTATGGTTAGGTTCGGGGTCAGGTTCAGGGTCAGGGTTAGGGTCAGGGTCAGGGTCAGGGTCATGGTCAGGTTTAGGGTCAGTGTTAGGTTCAGGGTTAGGGTCAAATGCAAGGTAAGTTTAAGGGTCAGTGTCAGGGTCAGGTTCAGGGTCAGGGTCAGGTTTAGGGTCAGGATCAGCGTCAGGGTCAGGGTCAGGGTCAGGGTTAAGGTCAGGGTCAGGGTCAGGGTCAGGGTTAGGGCCAAAGTCAAGGTAAGGGTCAGGGTCAGGGTCAGGGTTATGTTCAGGGTCAGGGTCAGGGTGAGTGTTAGGGTCAAGATCAGGGTTAGGGTCAGGGTCAGAATTATGGTCAGGGTTAGGGTCAGGGTAAGGGTCAGGGTTTGTGTCAGTGTTAGGGTCAGGGTTCAGGATTAGGGTCAGGGTTAGGTTCAGGGTCACGGTAAGGGTCAGGGTCAGGTTCAGGGTTATTTTCTGGGTCAGGGTCAGGGTCAGGGTCATGGTCAGACTTAGTGTCAGGTTAAGGGGTATGGTTAGGTTCGGGGTCAGGTTCAGGGTCAGGGTTAGGGTCAGGGTCAGGGTCAGGGTCATGGTCAGGTTTAGGGTCAGTGTTAGGTTCAGGGTTAGGGTCAAATGCAAGGTAAGTTTAAGGGTCAGTGTCAGGGTCAGGTTCAGGGTCAGGGTCAGGTTTAGGGTCAGGATCAGCGTCAGGGTCAGGGTCAGGGTCAGGGTCGGTGTCAGGTTCAGGGTCATGTTCATGGTCAGGGTCAGGGTTAGGGTCAGCGTCAGAGTCAGGGTTAGTGTCAGGGTCCGGGTCAGGGTCAGGGTTAGGGTTAGGGTAAGGGTCATGGTCAGGGTTATGGTCACGGTCAGTTTTAGGGTCAGTGTCAGGGTTAAGGTCAGTGTCAAAGTCAGGTTCAGGGTCAGGGTAAGGGTCAGGTTCAGTGTCAGGTTTAGGGTCAGGCTCAGGGTAAGGGTCAGGTTCAGGGTCACGGTCAGGGCTGGGGTCAGGGTCAGGTTCAGGGTCAGGGTAAGTGTCAGTGTCAGGTTTAGGGTCAGGGTCATGGTAAGTGTCAGGGTCAGGGTCACGGTCAGGGTTAGGGTCAGGGTCAGGTTTAGGGTCAGAGTTAGGGTCAGGGTTAGTTTCATGGTCAGAATCAGTTTTAGGGTCAGGGTCAGGGTCAGGGTTAGGGTGACTGTCAGGGTCAGGGTCAAGTTCAGGGTCAGGTTTAGGGTCAGGGTCAGGGTCAGGATCAGTTTTAGGGTCAAGTCCAGGGTCAAGGTCAGGGTCAGGGTAAGGGTCAGGGTCAGATTTAGGGACAGGGTCATGTTCATGGTCAGGGTCAGGGTTAGGTTCAAAGTCAGGGTAAGGGTCAGGGTCAGGGTCAGGGTTAGGTTTAGGGTCAGGGTTAGGGTTAGCGTCAGGGTCAGGTTTAGGGTCAGTTTTAGGTTCAGGGTCAGGGTCAGGGTTAGGGTCAGGGTTAGATTCAGTGTCAGGGTTAGGGTTAGGGTCAGTTTTAGGGTAAGGGTCAGAGTCACTGTCAGGGTCAGGGTTAGGGTCAGAGTCAGTGTAAGGGTTAGGGTCAGTGTTAGGGTCAGGGTAAGTGTCAAGGTCATGGTTATGGTCAGGATTAGGGTTAGGTGTAGGGTCACAGTCAGACTTAGTATCAGGGTCAGGATCAGCGTCAGGTTCAGGGTTAGGTCAGGGTAAAGGTAAGGGTCAGTGTCAGGGTCAGTGTCAGGGTCACAGTCAGGGTCACGGTCAGGTTCAGGGTCAGCGTCAGGGTCAGGGTAAGGGTCTGGTTCAGGATCACGGTCAGGGCTGGGGTCAGGGTCAGGTTCAGGGTCAGGGTCAGGGTCAGTGTCAGGTTTAGTGTCAGGGTCATGGTAAGGGTCAGGGTCAGGGTTAGGGTCAGGGTCAGGTTTAGGGTCAGGGTTAGGGTCATGGTCAGAATCAGGGTTAGGGTCAGGGTCAGGATCCCGGTCAGGGTCAGGGTTAGGTTCAGGGTCAGAATTAGGGTCAAAGTCAGCGTCAGGGTCAGGGTCAGGGTTAGGGTCAGGGTCAGGGTCAGGGTCAGTGTTAGGGTCAGGGTCAGGGTCAGGGTTAGAGTCAAAGTCAGGGTAAGTTTAAGGGTCAGGGTCAGGGTCAGGGTCAGGTTTAGGGACAGTGTTAGGGTCAGTGTTAGGGTTATGGTCAGTGTTAGGGTCAGAGTAAGGGTCAAAGTCAGGGTAAGGTTCAGGGTCAGGCTCAGGGTCAGGGTTAATGTCAAGATTATGGTTTTGGTCATGGTCAGAATTAGGGTCAGGGTCAGGGTCAGGTTTTGGGTCGTGGTTACGGTCAGGGTCAGGATTAGATTCAGGGTAAGGTTCAGGGTCAGGGTCAGGGTTAGTCTCAGCGTCAAGGTGAGGGTCTGGGTCAGGATCACGGTCAGACTTAGGGTGAAGGTCAGGGTCAAGGTCATGATCAGAGTCAGGGTCAGTGTTAGGGTTAGGGTCAGGGTTAGGTTCAGGGTCAGGGTCAGGGTCAGGGTCAGGGTCAGGTCCAGGGTCACGGTCTGGGTCAGGGTCAGGGTCAGGGACAGGGTCAGGGTAAGGGTCAGAATAAGGGTCAGGTTTAGGTTCAGGATTAAGGTCAGGGTCAGGGTCATGGTCAGGGTCAGGGTCGGGGTCAGGGTCAGAATAAGGGTCAGGTTTAGGTTCAGGATTAAGGTCAGGGTCAGGGTCATGGTCAGGGTCAGGGTCAGGGGCACGGTCAGGTTCAGGGTCAGGGTCTGGTCAGGGTAAAAATCTAAGTCAGGGTCATGGTCAGTGTCAGGGTCAGGGTCAAGCTCAGGGTCAAGGTAAGTGTCCGGGACAATTTCAGGGTCCAATCCAAAATCCAATTCTTTGCTTACCTTTATTCAGTTTCAGGATGGCATTAGTCCCGACCCGACTCAAACAGGAGCCACCAAATGGTGGGGCGCCTCTCCTAGATCAAATCGGGGTTCAGGAACCATAGCCATCCCGGACGAGCCCCCAGATTGTTAAAAATGGCTCAGTCTTCAAAATAGGTTTAAATAAGAAAATAGGATTTATTAAGAGAATAGAGCTAAGCAAACAGCGCTGGGTGCACCGGGAGTCTCCGGGACGCACACCAGCCACATCAAGTAGCCGATTTTTATACTCCTAGACGAATTGTTAAAACATTCCTCACAGGGTCATGTTCAGGGTCACAGTCAGGTTCAGGGTCAGGGTCACAGTCAGGGTCAGTGTTAGGGTCAGGGTCAGGGTCAGGGTCAGGGTCAGGTTCACGGTCAGAATTAGAGTCACGTTTAGGGGCAGGGTTAGCTTTGGGGTCAGGGTCAGGGTCACGGTTAGGGTCATGGTCAGGTTAAGGGTCAGGGTCTGGTTCAGGGTTAGGGTCAGAATCAGGGTCAGGGTCAGGTTTAGGGTCAGGGTCATGTTCAGGGTCAGGGTCAGGGTTAGGTTCAAAGTCAGGGTAAGGGTCAGGGTCAGGGTCAGGGTTAGGTTCAGGGTCAGGTTTAGGTTCAGGGTCAGGGTTTGGGTTTGCGTCAGGATCAGGGTCAGGGTTAGGGTCATGGTCAGAGTCATACTTAGGTTCAGGTTCAGGTTCAAGGTCAGGGTCAGGGTCAGGTTCAGGTTCAAGGTCAGGATTAGGGTCAGGGTCACATTCCCGGTCAGGGGTAGGGTCACGGTCAGGGTCAGGGTCATGTTTAGGGTCAAGTTCAGGGTCAGGGTCAGGGTAAGTGTCAAACTCAGGGTCAGGGTCAGTGTCAGGGTTAGGGTCAGGGTCAGATTTAGGGTCAGGGTCATGTTCAGGGTCAGGGTCAGGGTTAGGTTCAAAGTCAGGGTAAGGGTCAGGGTCAGGGTCAGGGTTAGTTTCAGGGTCAGGTTTAGGTTCAGGGTCAGGGTTTGGGTTTGCGTCAGGATCAGAGTCAGGGTCAGGGTTAGGGTCAGTTTTAGGTTCAGGGTCAGTGTCAGGGTTAGGTTCAGGGTTAGATTCAGGGTTAGGGTTAGGGTTAGGGTCAGTTTTAGGGTAAGGGTCAGAGTCACTGTCAGGGTCAGGGTTAGGGTCAGAGTCAGTGTAAGGGTTAGGGTCAGTGTTAGGGTCGGGGTCAGGGTAAGTGTCAGGGTCATGGTTAGGGTCAGGATTAGGGTTAGGTGTAGGGTCACAGTCAGACTTAGGGTCAGGGTCTGGATCAGGGTCAGGATCAGCGTCAGGTTCAGGGTTAGGTCAGGGTCAGGGTAAGGGTCAGTGTCAGGGTCAGTGTCAGGGTCACAGTCAGGGTCACGGTCAGGTTCAGGGTCAGTTTCAGGTTCAGGGTCAGGGTCAGTGTCAGGGTCAGAGTCAGGGTCAGGGTCAGGTTTAGAGTCAGGGTCAGGGTCAAGGTCAGGGTCAGCGTTAGGGTCAGGGTCAGGGTCAGGGTCAGTGTCAGGGTTAGGGTCAGGGTAAGGGTAATTGTCAGGGTTAAGTTCAGGGTCACGGTCAGTGTCAGCATGAGGGTCATGGTTAAGTTCAGGGTCAGGGTCAGGGTCAGGTCAAAGTCAGGGCAGTTTTAGGGTCCGGGTCAGGGTCAAGGTCAGGTTCAGGGTCAGGGTCAGGGTGAGTGTCAGGGTCAGTGTTAGGGTCAGGGTCAGGCCAGGTTTAGGGTCAGGGTCAGGGCCAGGGTCAGGTTCAGGGTCAGTGTTAGGGTCACGTTCAGGGTTAGGGTCAGGGTCAGGTCAGGTTTAGGGTCAGGGTCAGGGTCAGGTTCAGTGTCAGGGTGAGGGTCAGTGTTAAGTTCAGGGTCAGGGTAAGGGTCAGGTTCAGGGTCAGTTTTAGGTTGACATCAGCATCAGGGTCAGGATCAGGGTCAAGTTCAGGGTCAGGGTTAGGGTCAAGGTCAGGGTCAGGGTCAGGGTCAGGGTCATGGTCAGGGTCAGGCTCAGGGTTAAGTTCAGGGTTAAAGTCACAATCAGACTTAGGGTCAGGGTCAGGGTCAGGGTCAAGGTAAGGTTCAGGGTCAGGGTTCAGTGTCATGTCTAGGGTCAGGGTAAGAGTCATGGTCAGGGTCAGGTCAGGGTCAAATTCAGGTTCAGGGTCAGGTTTCAGTGTCAGGGTTAGGGTCAGGGTCAGGTTCAGGGTCAGGGTCAGGTCAGGGTAAAAATCAGAGTCAGCCCAGAGGCTCAGGGTCAGGGTCAGGGTCAGGGTTAGGGTCACGGTCAGGGTGAGAGTAAAGGTCACGTCAGGTTAACGGTCCGGGTAAGGGTCAGGGTCAGTGTCAGTATCAGTGTCAGGGTCAGGCCAGGTTTAGGGTCAGGGTCAGGGTCATGGTAACGGTCAGGTTCAGGTTCAAGTTCAGGGTCAGGGTCAGGGTCAGGGTTAGGCTCAGGGTCAGGTTCAGGGTCAGGGTAAAGGTCAGGGTCAGGGTCAGGGTCAGGTTCAAGGTCAGGGTCAGGGTCAGGGTGAGGTCCAATATCAGGTTCAGGGTCAGGGTCAGGGTCAGGGTCAGTGTCCGGGTCAGGGTCAGGTCAGGTTTAGGTTCAGGGTCAGGGTCAGGTCAGGTTTAGGGCCAGGGTCAGGGTTCAGGTCAGGTTAAGGTTCAGGGTCATGTTCCGGGTCAGGTTCAGGGTCAGGGCCAGGGTCATGCTCAGGGTCAGGATCAGTGTAAAGGATATGGTCAGGGTCAGGGTTAGGGTCAAGGTCAGGTTCTGTTTCATGTTCAGGGTCAGGGTCAGGATCAGTGTCAGGATCAGAGTCAGGGTCAAGGTGAGGGTGAGGGTCAGGGTCAGGATCAGGTTCAGGGTAAGTATCAGGGTCAGGGTCAGGGTCAGGGTCAGGGTCAGTGTCAGGGTTAGGGTCAAGGTCAGGGTCAGTTCCAGGGTCAGGTTCCTAGTCAGGGTCAGGGTCAGGGTCAGGTCATGTTTAGGGTCAGAGTCAGGGCCAGTGTGAGTGTCAGGGTCAGGGTCAGGGCCAGTGTCAGGGTCAGGGCCAGGGTCAGGGTCAAGTTCAGGGTCTGTGTTAGATTCAGGGTCAGGGTCAGGGTCAGGGTCAGGGTCAGGGCCAGGGTCAGGGTCATGGTCAGTTTCAGCGTAAGGCTTAGGGTCAGGGTCAAGGTTAAGGTCAGGGTCAGGGTCAGGGTCAGGGTCAAGGTCAGGGTCAGGGTCAAGTTCAGGGTCCGTGTTAGATTCATGGTCAGTGTCAGGGTCAGGGTCAGGGGAAGGGTCAGGGTAAGGGCCAGGGTAAGGGCCAGGGTAAGGGTCAGGGTCAGGTTCAGGGTCAGGTTCAAGGTCAAGGTCAGGGTCATGGTCAGGCTTAGTGTCAGGTTTAGTGTTAGGGTCAGGGTCAGGTCAGGTTTAGGGTCAGGGTCAGGGCCAGATCAGGTTTAGGTCCAGGGTCAGCGTCAGGGTCAGGGTCAAGGTCAGGGTCAGGGTTATGGTAAGGTTCAATTTCAGAGTCAGTGTCAGGGTCAGGGTCAGGGTCAGGGTCAGGATAAGGGTCAAGATCACGTCAGTGTCACGAGCAGGGTCAGGGTCTTGGTCAGTGTCAGTATCAGGTTCAGGGTCAGGCCAGGTTTATGGTTAGGGTCATGGTCAGGTTCAGGGTCAAGGATTGGATAGGGTCAGGATCAGGGTCAATTTCAGGGTCAGGGTCAGGGTCAGGGTCGGGTTCAGGGTCAGGGTCAGGGTCAGCATCAGGGTCAGGGTCAGTGTTAGGATCAGGTTCAGTGTCAGGTTCAAGGTGAGTGTCGGGGTCACGGTCAGGGTCACGGTCAGTGTCAGGGTAAGGGGAAGCTTCAGGGTTAGGGTTAGGTTCAGAGTCAGGGTCAATATCAGGGTCAGCATCAGGGTCAGGGTTATTGTTAGGATCATGCTCAGGGTCAGGGTCAGGGTCAAGGTGAGTGTTGGGGTTACGGTCAGGGTCACAGTCAGTGTCAGGGAAAGCATAAGCTTCAGGGTCAGGGTCAGGGTCAAGGTCTGTGTCAGGTTCAAGGTCAAATTCAGGGTCAGGTTCAGGGTCAGGTTCAGGGCCAGGGTCAGGTTCAGTGTCAGGTTCAGGCTCAGGCTAAGGGTCAGGGTCAGGTTTAGGGTCACGGTCAGATTTAGGGTCAGAATAAGGGTCAGGGTCAAGGTCAGTTTCAGTGTCAGGGTCAGGCTCAGGGTCAGGTTCAAGGTCAGGATAAGGGTCAGTGTCAGGGTCAGGGTCAGGATAAAGGTCAGGGTCATGGTCAGGGTGAGGGTCAAGTTCAAGTTCAGGGTCACGGTCAGGATCAGGGTCAGGTTCAGCGTCAGTGTCAGGGTAAGGGTCAGGTCAGGTTAGGGTCTGCGTCAAGTTCAAGGTCAGGGTCAGGGGTAGGGTCAGGGTGAGTCCCAGGGTCAGGGTCAGGGTCTGGGTCAGGGACAGTGTCAGGGTCAGGTTTAAGGTCAGGTTAAGTGTCAGGGTCAGGGTCAGTGTTAGGGACAGGTTCAAGATCATTGTCAGGGTCAGGTTTCAGGCTTAGGGTCAGGGTCAGGGTCAGAGTCAGGGTCAGGGCCAGGCTTAAGGTCAGGGTCAAAGTCAGGGTCAGGTTCAGGGTCAGGGTCAGGCTCAGGGTCAGGGTCAGGCTCAGGTTCAGGGTCAGGGTCAGGTTCAATATCAGGGTCAGGGTCAGCGTCAGGGTCAGGGTCAAGGTCAGGGTCAGGGTCAGGTTAAGTTTCAAGGTCACGTCAGGTTCACGGTCAGGGTCAGGGTCAGGGTCAGGGTGAGGTACAGTGTCAGGGTCAGAGTCAGGGTCAGGTTCACGGTCAGACTTAGGGTCAGGGACAGGGTCAGGGTCAGGGTTAAGGTCAGGGTCATGGTCACGGACATGGTCAGGTTCAGGGTCATAGTCAGGGTGAGGGTCAGGGTTAGGGTCAGTGTCAGGTTCGTGTTCGGGTTCAGTGTCAGGGTCAGCATCCAAGTCAGGGTAAGGGTTAAGATCAGGGTCAGGGTCAGGGTCAGGGTCAGGGTCAGAGTAAGGGTTAGGGTCAGGGTCATGGTCAGGTTCAGGGTCAACATCAGGGTCAGGATCAGGGTCAGGGTCAGGTCAGGTTTAGGGTCAGGGTCAAAGTCCAGTAGGGTCAGGGGTAGAGTCAGGGTCAGGGCCAGGGTAAGGATCAGGGTCAGGGTCAGGGTCAGGCTTAGGGTCAGGGTCTGGGCTAGCTTTAGGGTCAGGGTCAGGCTTAGGGTCACGGTCAGGTTCAGGGTCATGTTCAGGGTCAAGTTCAAGGTCACGGTTAGGTTCAGGGTCTAACTTAGGGTCAGGTTTAGTGTCGTGGTCAGAGTCAGGGTCAAGGTCAGTGTCATAGTCAGGGTCAGGGTCCGGGTCATGGTGAAGTTCAGTGTCAGGGTTAGGGTCAGGGTCAGTTTTAGGGTCAGGGTCCGGGTTAGGGACAGGTTCAGGGTCAGGGACAAGTTCTGGTTCAGGGTCAGGGTCAGGCTCAAGGTCAGGGTCAGGGTAAGGGACAGGTTCAGCGTCAGGGTTAATGTCAGGGTCAGGGTCAGGTTCAGGTTCAGGGTTAGCGTCAGGGTCAGGGTCAGTGTCAGGGTAAGTGTCAGGGTCAGGATTAGGGTCAGGGTCAGGACCAGGTTCAGGGTAATGTGAATGGTCAGGGACAGTGCCAGGGTCAGGGTCAGTGTCAGGGTCTGGTTAAAGTTAGGGTCAGGATCAGGGTCAGGGTCAGGGTCAGGGTAAGGACAAGGTTCAGGGTCAGGTTTAGGTCTAGATCTGGTTCGGGTTTAGGGTCAGGGTCAGATTCAGGGTCAGTGTCACGTTCAGACTTAAGGTCAGGGACAGGGTCGGGGTCAGGGTCAGTGTCATGGTCAGGGTCGGGCTCAGGGTCAGGGTATGGGTCAGAGTAAGGGTCAGGGTGAGGGTAAGGTCAAGGTTAGGGTCAAGTTCAGGGTCAGGATAAGGGTTAGGTTCAGGGTAAGTGTCAGGGTCAGGGTCAAGGTCAGGGTCAGGGTCAGGTTTAGGTCAAGGTCTGGTTCGGGTTTAGGGTCAGGGTCAGAGTCAGGGTCAGTGTAGCGTTCAAACTTAGGGTCAGTTTTCAGGGTCAGGGTCAAAGTCAGAGTAAGGGTCAGTGTCACGTTCAGACAGGTTCAGGGTCATTGTCAGGGTCAGGGTGAGGGTCAGCATCAGTGTCAAGGTCAGGTTTAGGGTCAGGGTAAGTTTCAGGGTCAGGGTCTGGGTGAGGGTTAAGGTCACGGTGAGGGTCATGGTCAGGGTCAGGGTAAGGGTCAGTGTCATTGTCAGTGTCAGGGTCATGGTAAGGGTCAAGGTCAGGGTCAGGGCCAGGGTCAGGGTCAGGTTCAGGGTCACGGTCAAACTTAGGTTCAGGGTCATGGTCAGGGTCAGTGTCAGGGTCAGGGTCAGGGCATGTCAGTTTTAGGGTCAGGGTCAGGGTCATGGTCAGGGGTAGCGTCAAGGACAGGGCCAGTGCTAGAGTCAGGGTCAGATACAGGGTCAGGTTTTGGGTCAGGGTCAGATAAGGGTCAGGGTTAAAGTCAGGGTCAGGGTTAGGTTTAGGTTAAGTGTCATGGTCAGGGTCAGGGTGTCTTTCAGGGTCAGGGTCAGGGTAAGGGTCAGGGTCACGGTCAAGATAAGGGTCAGGGTCAGGTTTATGGTCAGGGTCAGGTTCAGGGTGAGGGTCAGGGTCACGGTCAGACTTAGGGTCAGGGTCAGGATCAGGGTCAGGTTCAGGGTCAGGATCAGGGTCAGGGTCAGGGTCAGCGTCGTTGTCAGGTTCAGGGTCACAGTCAGGGTCAGGGTCAGTGTCAGTGTCAGGGTCAGGGGCAAGGTTAGGGTCAGGGTTAGGTTCAGGGTGAGTGTCAGTGTCATGGGTAGGGTCAGGGTAAGGGACAGGGTCAGGGTAAGGGACAGGGTCAGTGCCAGTGTCAGCGTCAGGGTCTGTGTCAGGGTCAGGGTCAGGGTTAGGGTCAATTTCAGGGTCAGGGTTAGGGTCACGGTCAGGGTTAGGGTCAAGGTCAGGGTCAGGGTCAAGGTCAGGGTCAAATTCAGGGTCAGTGTCAGGGTCAGGGTTAGTGTCAGGGTCAGGGTCAAGGGCAGGGTCAGGGTCAAGTTCAGGGTCTGGATAAGGGTCAGGGTCAGGATAAGGATCAGTGTCATTGTCAGTGTCAGGGTCGTGGTCATGGTTAGGGTCAAGGTCAGGGTCAGGGTCAAGGTCAAGTTCAGGGTCAGGGGCACGGTCAAACAGGGTCAGGTTCAGGTTCAGGGTCAGGGTCAGGGTCAGGGTTAGGGTCAAGGTCAGGGTCAGGGTCACGGTCAGAATTAGTTTCAGGGACAGGATCAGGGTCAGACTTAGGGTCAGGGTCAGGGTTGGGGTTAGGGTAAGGGCCAGGGTCAGGTTTGGGGTCAGGGTCAGGGTTAGGGTCAGTGTCAGGGTCAGGGTCGGGGTCAGGGTTAGGGACAGTGTCAGGGTCAGGATCAGGGTCAGGGTCAGGTCACGTTTAGGGTCAGGGTTATGGTGAGGTTCAGGTTCAGGGTCAGGAGTAGGGGCAGGGTCAGGACTAGTGTTATGGTCAGGGTCAGGGTCAGGGTCAGGTTCAAGGTTAGTGTCAGGGTCAAGATCAGGCTCAGGTTCAGGGTCAGGGTAAGAGACAAGGTCAAGGTCAGATTCAGGGTCAGGGTGACGGTCAGGTTAAGGGTTAGGGTCAGGGTCATGGTCAGAGTCAGGGTCAGGGTCAAGGTCAGGGTCAGGGTCAAGGCGAGGGTCAGGGTCACGGTCAGGGTCACGGTCAGACTTAGGGTCAGGGTCAGGGTCACGGTCAGGGTCAGGGTCAGGGTCAGGTTTAGGGTCAGGGTCGGGGTCAGACACATAGTCAGGGTGAGGGTCAGGGTTAGGGTCAGGGTCAGGGTCAGCGTCAATGTCAGGGTCAGGATCAGGATCAGGTTAAGTGTCAGCGTCAGTGTCAGGGTCAGTTGTAGGGTCAAGGTCAGGTTCAGGGTCAGGGTCACGGTCAGACTTAGGGTAAGATTCAGGGTCAGCGCTAGTGTCAGGGTCAGTGTCAGTGTTATGGTAAGAGTCAGGATCAGGGTCAGGGTCAGGGTTAGGTCAGGTTTAGAGTCTGGGTCAGGGTCAGGGTCAGTATGCGGTGTAGGGTCAGGGTCAGGGCCAGCGTCAGGGTCAGGGTCAGGATCAGGATTAGGGTCAGGGTCAGGTTCAGGGTCAGTTTCAAGGTCAGGGTCAAAGTCAGGATCACAGTCAGGCTAAGGATCAGGGTCAGAATCAGGGTTAGGGTCAGGATCAGGGTCAGTGTCTGGTTCATGGTCAGGGTCAGGGTCAGGGTCAGGTGTAGGGTCAGGGTCAGGGCCAGCGTCAGGGTCAGGGTCAGGGTCAGGTTTAGGGTCAGAGTCAGGTTCAGGGTCAGGGTCAAGGTAAGTGTCAAAGTAAGGATCACGGTCAGGCTAAGGGTCAGGGTCAGGTTCAGGTTCAGGGTCAGGATCAGGGTCGGTGTCAGGGTCAGGGTTGGGGTCAGGGTCAGGGTCAGGTGTACAGTCAGGGTCAGGGTCAGAATCAGGGTCACGGTCAGGTTCAGGGTTAGGGTCATGGTCAATGTCAGGGTCAGGGTCAGGGTCAGGACCCAGGTCAGGTTCAGGGTCAAGGTCAGAATCAGTACCACGGTCAGGGTCAGGGTTAGAGTCAGGGTCAGGGTCAGGTTCAGTGTCATGATCAGGGTCAGGGTCACGGTCACGGTCAGGTTCAGGGTTAGGGTCATGGTCAATGTCAGGGTCAGGGTCAGGGTCAGGACCCAGGTCAGGTTCAGGGTCAAGGTCAGAATCAGTACCACGGTCAGGGTCAGGGTTAGAGTCAGGGTCAGGGTCAGGTTCAGTGTCATGATCAGGGTCAGGGTCAGGGTTAGGGTCAATGTCAGGGTCAGGGTCAGGGTCAGGGTCACGTTCAGGTTCAGGGTTGGGGTCAGGTTCAGGATCAGGTTCGTAGTTAGGGTCAGGGTCAGGGTCAGGTTCAGGGTCAGGATCAGCGTAACGTTCACGGTCACTGTCAGTATCAGGGTCAGTGTTAGGGGTAGGTTCAGGGTTAGGGTCAGGGTCAGGGTCTGGGTCAGGGTTAGGGTTAGGGTTAGGGTCAAGGTCAGGTTCAGGTTCAGAATCAGCGTCAAGGTCAGGGTCAGGGTCAGTGTGAGGGTCACGGTCACGTTCAGAGTCACGGTTAGACTTAGGGGCAGGGTCAGGGTGAGGGCCAGGGTCACGGTCAGGTTTAGGGTATGGGTCAGTGTCAGGGTCAGGGGTAGGTTCAGCGTCAGAGCCACGGTCAGGGTCAGGGTCAGGGTTAGGTTAGGGTCAGGGTCAGGGTCAGGGTCAGGGTCAGGTTCAGGGTCAAGGTCAGTGTCAGGGTCAGTGTCAGGGTTCTGGTGAGGGTCAGGGTCAGGCTAAGAGTCAAGGACAGGTTCAGGGTCAGGGTCAGGGTCAGGGTCAAGGTCAGGGTCAGAGTCAGGGTCAGGTTCAGGGTCAGGGTCAGGTTCACCGTTAGGGTTAGTGTCAGGGTCAGGGTCAGGATCATGGTCAGAGTCAGGATCAGGGTCAGGGTCAGACTAAGGCTCAGGGTCAGGGTCAGACTTAGGGTTAGGTTCACGGTTAGGGTCAGGGTCAGGGTCAGCTTTAGGTTCAGGGTAAGGGTCAGGGTCACGGTCAGGGTCAGTGTCAGGGTTAGGGCCAGACTTAGGTTTAGGGTAACGGTCAGGGTTAGGGTCAGGGTCAGGGTCAGGGTCAGGGTCAGGGTCAGGTTTAGAGTCAGGGTTAGGTTCAGGTTTAGGTTCCGGGTCAGAGTCAGTGTCAGGGTTAGGGTCAGGGTCAGGGTTAGGGTCAGTATCAGTGTGAGGTTCAGACTTAGGGTATGGGTCAGGTCAGGGTCCGGGTCAAGGTCAGGGTTAGGTTCAGTGTCAGAGTCAGGGTCAGACTTAGGTTTAGGGTCAGAGTCAGGGTTAGGGTCAGTATCAGTGTCAGGGTCAGGGTCAGGGTTAGGGTCAGGGTCAGGATCAGGGTCATGGCCAGTGTCAGGGTCAGGTTTACTGTCAGGGTCACGGTCCGGGTCAGGTTCATGGTCAGGGTCAGGTTTAGGATCAGGGTCACGGTCAGACTTAGGGTTAGGTTTAGGGTCAGCTTCAGGTTTAGGGTCAGGGTCAGTGTCAGAGTTAGGGTCAGCGTCAGGGTCAGGGTCAGAGTGAGGGTCAGGGTCAGTGTTAGGGTCAAGGTCAGGTTCAGGCTCAGGGTCAGGTTTAGGTACAAGGTCAGGGTCAGGGTCAGGGTCAGGGTTAGTGTCAATCTTAGGGTTAGGATCAGGGTCAGCGTCACGGTGAGTGTCAGGGTCAGGGTCATGATCAGGGTCAGGGTCAGGGTTAAAGTCAGACTTAGTGTTAGGATAAGGGTCAGGGTTAGGGTCAGGTTCAGGGTGAGGGTCAGGGTCAGGGTAACGGTTAGTGTTACGGTCAGGGTCAGGGTCAGGGTTAGGTCAGGTTTAGTGTCAGGTGCAGGGTCAGGTTCAGGGTTAGGGTCAAGGTCAGGTTCAGGGTCAGGTTCAGGGTAAGGGTTAGGGTCAAAATCACAGTCAGACTTAGGGTCAGGGACAAGGTCAGGGTCATTGTTAAGGTCAAGGTCAGGGTTACTGTCAGGGTCAGGGTCAGGGTCTGGTTCAGGCTCAGTGTAATGGTCAGGGTCAGTGTCATTGTCACGGTTAGGGTCAGGGTCAGGTTCAGGTTCAGGGTCAGGGTTAGGGTCAGGTTCAGGGTGAGGGTCAATGTCAGGGTCAGGGTCATGGTAAGGGTCAGGGTCAGGGTTAGGGTGAGGGTCAGGTGCAGGGTCTGGGTCAGGGTCAGGGTCAGGTGTAGTGTCAGGGTCATGGTCGGGTCAGGGTCATGGTCATGGTAAGTGTCAGGGTGAGGGTTAGGGTCAGGTCAGGGTCAGGGTCAGTTTCAGGGTCAGATTTAGGGTCAGGTTCAGAGTCAGGGTCAGGGTCAGGGTCATGGTCAGGGTCAGGGACAGCATCAGGTTTATTGTCAGGGTCAGGGTTAGGGTCAGGGTTAGGGTCAGGGTTAGGGTTAGTGTCAGGGTCAGGGTCAGGGTCAGTGTTATGTTCAGGGTCAGGGTAACGGTTAGGGTCAGGGTCAGGGTCAGGGTCAGGGTCAGGTTCAGGGTTAGGGTCAGGGTCAGGGTGAGGGTCCGTGTCAGGCTCAGTGTCAGGATTAGGGTCAGGGTAAATGTCAGGTTCAGGGTCAGGTTTAGGGTCAGGATCAGGGTCAGGGTCAGGTTTAGGGTCAGGATCAGGGTCAGGGTCATGGTCAGTGTCAGGGTCAGGGTTAGGGTCAGGGTCACGGTCAGACTTAGGTTTAGTGTTAGGGTTAGGGTCAGGGTCAGGGTCAGTGTCAGGCTCAGTGTCAGGATTAGGGTCAGGGTAAATGTCATGTTCAGGGTCAGGTTTAGGGTCAGGGTCACGGTCAGACTTAGGTTTAGTGTTAGGGTCAGGGTCAGGTTTAGGGTCAGGGTGAGGGTCAAGGTCAGGGTCAGGGTTAGGGTCAGAGTCAGGGTCAGGGTTTTGGGTCAGGGTCAGGGTCAGGGTCAGGTTCAGGGTCAAGGTCAGTGTCAGGGTCGGTTTTCACGGTCAGGGTTAGGGTCAGACTTAGTGTTAGGGTCAGGGTTAGGGTCAGGGTCAGGGTTAGGAACAGACTTAGTGTTAGGATGAGGGTCAGGGTCAGGTTCAGGGTCAGTGTTAGGGTCAGGGTCAGGGTCAGGGTCAGGGTCATAGTCCATGTCAGGCTCAGGGTCAGGATTAGCGTCAGGGTAAATGTTAGGGTCAGAGTCAGGTTTAGGGTCAGGGTCAGGGTTAGGGTCAGATTCAGTTTTACGGTCAGGGTCAGTTTCAAGGTCAGGGTCAGGGTTAGGTGAGGTTTTGTGTCAGGTGCAGGGTCAGGGTCAGGGTCAGGTTTAAGGTCAGGGACAAGGTCAGGGTCACAGTTAAGGTAAGGGTCACAGTTACTGTCAGGGTCAGGGTCAGGGTCAGGGTCAGGGTCAATGTTATGGTCAGGGTCAGGGTCACGGTTAGGGTCAGGGTCAGGGTCAGGGTCAGGGTCAGGGTTAGAGTCAGGGTCAGGGTGAGGGTTAGGGTCAGGGTCAGGGTCAGGGTCAGGGTCAGGGTCATGATGAGGGTCAGGGTCAGAGTTAGGGTCAGAGTCAGGTTTAGGGTCAGGGTCAGGGTCACGATCAGGGTCAGCATCAGGTTTAGTGTCAGGTGCAGGGTCAGGGTCAGGGTCAGGTTTAGGCTTAGTGTCAGGGTCAGGTTCAGACTTAGGGTTAGGGTCAGGGTCAGGTTTAATGTCAGGGTCATGGTCGGATCAGGGTCATGATAAGTTTAAGGGTCAGGGTTAGGTTCACGGTCAGGGTCAGGGTAAGTTTTATGTTTAAGGTCAGGGTCAGGGTCAGGCTTGGGGTTAGGATCAGGTTCAGGTTAAGTGTCAGGGTCAGTGTCAGGGTCAGCCTTAGGGTTAGGGTCAGAGGCAGAGTTAGTGTTACGTTCAGGGTCAGGGTCTTGGTCAAGATCAGGTTCAAATTAAGGGTCATGGTCAGGGTCAGGGTTAGTGTCAGGGTAAGTATCAGGGTCCGGGTTACGGTTATGGTCAGGGTCAGGGTAAAGGTCAGGGTCAGTGTGAGGGTCAGGGTCAGGGTCAGGTTTAGGGTCAGGGTCAGGGTCAAAATCACGGTCAGACTTAGGGTCAGGGACAAGGTCAGGGTCAGGTTTAAGGTCAGTGTAAGGGTTACTGTCAGGTTCAGGGTCAGGGTCAGGGTCCGGGTTTGGGTCAGTGTCCGGGTTAGGGACAGACTTAGTTTTAAAGTCAGGGTCATGGTCTGGTTCAGGGTCAGTGTTATGATCATGGTCAGGGTCAGGGTCACGGTTAGGGTCAGGGTCAGGTGCAGGGTCAGGGTCAGGGTCAGGGTTAGGGTCAGGATCAGGGTGAGGGTCAGTGTCAGGGTCAGGGTGACGGTAAGGTTCAGGGTCAGTGTTAGGTTCAGGGTCATGGTCAGAGTCAGGGTCAGGGTCAGCGTCAGGGTCAGGTTTAGGGTCAGGTGCAGGGTCATGTTCAGGGTTAGGGTTTGTGTCAGGGTCAGGTTCAGACTTAGGGTTAGGGTCAGGGTCAGGTTAAGTGTCAGGGTCAGTGTCAGGGTCAGCCTTAGGGTTAGGGTCAGAGGCAGAGTTAGTGTTACGTTCAGGGTCAGGGTCTTGGTCAAGATCAGGTTCAAATTAAGGGTCACGGTCAGGGTCAGGGTTAGTGTCAGGGTAAGTATCAGGGTCCGGGTTACGGTTATGGTCAGGGTCAGGGTAAAGGTCAGGGTCAGAGTCAGTTTTAGGTTCAGGGTCAGGGTTAGGGTCAGGGTCAGTGTGAGGGTCAGGGTCAGGGTCAGGTTTAGGGTCAGGGTCAGGGTCAAAATCACGGTCAGACTTAGGGTCAGGGACAAGGTCAGGGTCAGGTTTAAGGTCAGGGTAAGGGTTACTGTCAGGTTCAGTGTCAGGGTCAGGGTCCGGGTTTGGGTCAGTATCAGGGTTAGGGACAGACTTAGTTTTAAAGTCAGGGTCAGGGTCTGGTTCAGGGTCAGTGTTATGGTCATGGTCAGGGTCAGGGTCACGGTTAGTGTCAGGGTCAGGTGCAGGGTCAGGGTCAGGGTCATGGTTAGGGTCAGGATCAGGGTGAGGGTCAGTATCAGGGTTAGGGACAGACAGTTTTAAAGTCAGGGTCAGGGTCTGGTTCAGGGTCAGTGTTATGGTCATGGTCAGGGTCAGGGTCAGGGTTAGGGTCAGGATCAGGGTGAGGGTCAGTGTCAGGGTCAGGGTGACGGTAAGGTTCAGGGTCAGTGTTAGGTTCAGAGTCAGGTTCAGGGTCACGGTCAGAGTCAGGGTCAGGGTCAGCGTCAGGGTCAGGTTTAGGGTCAGGTGCAGGGTCATGTTCATGGTAAGTTTCAGGGTCAGGTTTGGGGTCAGGGTCAGCGTCAAGGTCAGGTTCAGCTTAAGGGTCAGGGTCAGGGTCAGGGTTTGTGTCAGGGTAAGTATCAGGGTCCGGGTTACGGTTAGGGTCACAGTCAGTGTCAGTGTCAGGGTTAGGGCCAGACTTAGGCTTAGGGTAAGGGTCAGGGTCAGGGTCAGGGTCAGGGTCAGGTTCAGGGTCAGGGTCAGGGTCAGGTTTAGAGTCAGGGTCAGGGTCAGGTTTAGGGTCAGGGTCAGGGTCAGGGTCAGGATCAGGGTTAGGGTCAGGGTCAGAGTCACGGTCAGGGTCAGGATGAAGGTCAGGGTTAGGGTTAGGGTCATGGTCAGGGTCAGGGTTAGGGTCAAGGTCACTGTCAGGGTCAGGGTGAGTGTCAGGGTCAGATTAAGGATTCGGGTCAGGGTCAGGGTCAAGGTCAGGTTCCTGTTAAGGGTCAGGGTCAGGGTCCGGGTCAGGGATAGGTTCAGTGTCAGGTTTAGGGTCAGAGTCAGGGTCAAGGTCAGTGTCAGGGTTAGGTCAGGTTTAGTGTCAGGTGCAGTGTCAGGGTCAGGGTCATGGTCAGGTTCAGGGTCAGGGTTAGGGTCAAGGTCAGGTTCAGGGTCAGGGTCAGGGTCAAAATCACAGTCAGACTTAGGGTCAGGGACAAGGTCAGGGTTAGGGTTAAGGTCAGGGTCTGGGTTACTGTCAGGTTCAGGGTCAGGGTCAGAGTCAGGGTTAGGGTCAGGGTCAGGTTTAGGGTCAGGTGCAGAGTCAGGTTCATGGTCAGGGTAATGGTTAGTGTCAGGGTCAGGTTCAGACTAAGGATTAGGGTCAGGTTATGTGTCAGGGTCATGTTCAGGTCAGGGTCAGGTTCATGGTAGTGTCAGGGTCAGGGTTAGTGTCAGGGTAAGCATCAGGGTTCGGGTTACGGTTAGGGTCATGGTCAGGGTCAAGCTCAGGGTCAGAGTCAGGGCTAGGTTCAGTGTCAGGGCCAGCGTCAGGGTTAGGGTTAGTGTCAGGGTCAGGATCAGGTTCATGGTCAGAGTCAGGATCAGGGTCAGGGTCAGGCTTAGGGTTAGGTTCAGGGTCAGGGTCAGGGTCAGGGTCAGGGTCACGGTTAGGGTCAGACTTAGTGTTAGGGTCAGGGTAAGGGTCAGGGTCAGGTTCAGGTCAGGGTCAGGGTCTCGGTTAGGGTCAGGTTTAGGGTAAGGTTCAGGTTCAGGGTCAGGTTCAGGGTCAGGGTCAGGGTCAGGGTCATTTTCTGGTTTAGGGTCAGAGTTAGGGTTAGGGTTAGGGTCAGGTTCAGGGTCAGGGTCAGGTTCAGGGTCAGGTTTAGGGTCAGGGTCAGGGTCAGGTTCCGGTTTAGGGTCAGGGTCAGAGTCAAGGTTAGGGTCAGGGTCAGGGTCAGGTTTAGGGTCGTGTTTAGGGTCAGGGTCAGACTTAGGGGTAGTGTCTGGGTCAGGGTCAGGGTCAGGGTCAGGGTTAGCATCAGGATCAGCTTCAGGTTTAGGGTTTGGGTCAGGGTCAGGGTCAGGGTCAGGGTTAGGGTCAGGGTCAGGATCAGGGTCAGGTTCGGGTCAGGGTCAAGGTCAGGGTCAGGATCAGGGTCAAAGTTAGGTTAAGGGTCAGGATCAGGGTCAGGGTTAGGGTCAGGGTCAGGGTTAGAGTTAGGGTAAGGCTCAGGGTAAGTTTTAGGGTCAGGGTCAGGGTCAGGATTAGGGTTAGGTTCACGGTCAGGTTCAGGGTCAGGGACAGGGTCAGGGTCATTGTCAGGTTCAGGGTCAGGGTTAGGTTCAAGTTCATGTTCAGGGTTAGGGTCTGTGTCAGGATCAGGGTTACAGTCAGACTTAGGGTTAGGGTCTTGGTCAGGGTCATAGTCAGGGTCAGGTTCAGGGTCAGGGTTAGGGTCAGGTTCAGTGTTAGGGTCAGGTGTAGGATTAGGGTCATGTTCAGGTTCAGGTTTAGGGTCAGGGTCAGTGTCAGGGTCAGAATTAGGGTAAATTTCAGGGTCAGGGTTAGGGTCAGGGTCAGGGTCAGGGTCAGGGTTAGGGTTAGGGTCAGGGTCAGGGAATTGATCAGATTTAGGATTAGTGTCAGTGTCAAGTTTAGGGTCAGGGTCGTTGTCAGAGTCAATTTCAGACTTAGTGTTAAGTGTCAGGGTAAGGTTCAGTGTTAGGGTCAGGGTCAGGGTCAAGTTCAGGGTCAGTGTCAGGGTCAGGGTTAGGGTTAGGGTCAGATTCAGGGTCAGGGTCAGGGTCAGGGTCAGGGTTAGGGTTAGGGTCAGATTCAGGGTCAGGGTCAGGGTCAGGGTCAGGGTTAGGGTTAGGGTCAGATTCAGGGTCAGGGTGAGGATCAGGTTCAGGGGTAGGGTTAGGGTCTGGGTCAGGTTCAAAGTCAGGGTTAGGGTCAACGTTAGGGTCAGGGTCAGGTTCAGTGTCTTGTTTAGGGTCAGACTTAGGGTTAGATTCATGGTCAGTGTTAGGGTCAGGTTCAGGTTCAGGGTCAGGGTCAGGGTTAGTGTCAGGGTCAGGTTCAGGGTCATGGACAGGGTCAGGGTCAGTGTCAGAGTAAGGTTTAGGGTCAGGGCCAGGGTCAGGGTCAAATTCAGGTTCAGGGTCAGGTTTAGGGTCATGTTTAGGGTTAGGGTCAGGGTCAGGTTTTGCTTTAGGGTCAGGGTCACTGTCAGGGTTAAGGTCAGGGCTAGGGTCAGGTTAAGGATTAGGGTTAGGATCAGGGTCAGGGTCAGGGTCAGGATCAGGGTCAAAGTTAGGTTCAGGGTCAGGATCAGGGTCAGGGTCGGGGTCAGGGTCAGGGTCAGGGTCAGGTTCAATGTTAGGGTCAGGGTCAGGGTCAGGGTCAGGGTCAGGGTCAGGTTTAGGTTCAGGTTCAGGGTCAGAGTCAGGGTCAGTATCAGTGTTAGGGTCAGGGTCAGGGTCACGGTCAGGGTCAGGGTCAGGGTCAGGTTCAGGGTCAGGGTTAGTGTCAGACTTAGGGTCAGGGTCACGGTCAGGTTCAGGGTCAGGTTCAGTGTCAGGGTAAGGGTCAGGTTTAGGGTCAGGGTCAGTGTCAGGTTTAGGGTCAGATTCAGGGTCAGGGTCAGGGTCAGGGTAAGGGTCAGAGTCAAGGTCAGTTTTAGGGTTAGACTTAGGGTTAGGGTCTGGTCAGGGTTAGGGTCAGGGTCAGGTCAGGGTCAGGGTAAGGGTCAGGTTTAGAGTCAGACTTACGGTTAGGGTCAGGTCAGGTTTTTTGTCATGGTAAGGGTCAGGGTCCGGGTCAGGGTTAGGGTCAGGGTCAGGGTCAGGGTCAGGGTCATGGTCAGGGTCATGGTCAGGATTTGGGTCAGTGTCAGGGTCAGGGTCAGGGTCAGGGTTATGGTCAGACTTAGGTTTAGGGTCAGGGTCAGGATTAGGTGTCAGGGTCAGGTTCAGGGTCAGGGTTAGGGTCAGGGTCAGGGTCAGACTTAGGGTTAGGGTTAGATTCAGGGTCAGGGTCAGGGTCAGGGTCTGGGTAAAAGGGTCAGGTTCAAAATCAGGATTAGTTTTAGGGTCAGGCTCAAGGTCAGGGTTAGGATTAGGGTAAAGGTCAGGATCATGGTCAGGGTCATGTTCAGGGTTAGGGTCAGATTTAGGTTATGGTTTAAGTTCAGTGTCAGAGTTAGGTCAGGGTGAGGGTTAGGGTCAGGGTCAGGGTTAGGGTCAGGTTCAGGGTCAAGGTCAGGGTCAGAGTTAGGGTTAGTGTCAGGGTCAGGGTCACTGTCAGGGTCAGGGTCAGGTTTAGTTTCAGGTTCAGGGTCAGTGGTAGGGTCAGGGTCAGAGTCAGGATCAGGGTCATGGTCAGGATCAGGGTCAGGGTCATTGTCAGGGTCAGGGTCAGGGTATAGTTTAGGGTTAGGGTCAGGGTCAGGGTCAGGGTGAGGATCAGGGTCAGGTTTAGTGTCAGGGTCAGGGTCAGGGTCAGAATTAGTGTCAGGGTCAGGGTTAGGGTCAGGTTCATAGTTAGTCTCAGGTTCAGGGTCAGGGTCAGGGTTAGTGTCAGGGTCAGGGTCAGGGTCAGGGTCATGTTTAGGGTCAACGTCATGGTCAGGGTCAGGTTTAGGTTTAGTGTCAGGTTCGGGTTCAGACTTAGGGTTAGGGTCTGGGTCAGGTTTATTGTCAGGTTCAGGGTCATGGTCGGGTCAGGGTCAGGGTCAGGGTCATGGTCAACATTAGGGTCAGGTTCAAATTCAAGGTCATGGTCAGGGTCAGGGTCTGGTTTAGGGTCAGGTTTAGGGTCAGGGTCAGGATCAGGGTCAGGGTCAGCGTAAGGTTTAGGTTCAGGGTAAGGGTCAGACTTAGGGTTAGGGTCAGGGTCAGGGTTAGGGTCAGGGTCAGGGTCAGGGTTAGGTTTAGGTTTAGATTGAGGGTCAGGTTTAGGGTCATAATCAGGGTCAGGGTCAGGGTAAGGGTTTGAGTCAGATTTAGGGTCAAATTCAGGGTCAGGGTCAGCGTTAGGTTCAGGGTCAGGGTTAAGTTTAGGGTCAGGGTCAGGGTCATGGTTAGGGTCAGGGTCAGGGTCAGGGTCACCGTAAGGGTCAGGGTCAGGTTTAGGTTCAGGTTCAGGGTCAGGGTTCGGGTTAGGGTCAGGGCATGTTTCAGGGTCAGGGTCAGTGTCAAGTTCAAGGACATTGTCAGGTTCAGGGTGAGGGTTAGGGTCAAGTTCAGGGTCAGGTTTAGGGTAAAAGTCAGGGTCAGGGTCAGGGTTAGGGTTAGACTTAGGGTTAGGGTCAGGGTTAGGGTCAGGTTCAGGGTCAGTGTCAGGGTCAGGGTTAATGTCAGGTTCAGGTTTAGGGTCAGGGTTAGGGTTTGGGTCAGGATCAGGTTCAGGTTTAGTTTCAGGTTCAGAGTCAGTGTCAGGGTCAGGGTCAGTCTTAGGTTTAGGGTCAGGGTCAGGGTCAGGATAAGGGTCAGAGTTAGGGTCAGACTTAGGCTTAGGGTCAGGGTCAGTGTCAGGGTCAGACAGGGTTAGGGTCAGGGTCAGGGTCAGGGTCAGGGCAAGGTCAGGGTCAGGTTTAGTGTCAAAGTCAGGGTTAGGGTCAGGGTCAGGGTTAGGGTGAGGGTCAGGGTCAGGGTCACGGTCAGGGTTAGGTTCAGACTTTGGATTAGGATCAAGGTCAGGTTTAGTGTCAGGATCAGGGTCAGGGTCAAAGTTAGGGTCACACTTAGGGTTAGGGTCAGGGTCAGTGGTAGGGTCAGGGTCAGGGTCATGGTCAAGGTCAGGGTCAGGTTTAGGCTTAGGGTCTGGGTCAAAGTTAAGTTTAGGTTCAGCGTGAAGCTCAGGGTCAGGTTCAGAGTCAGGGTCAGGGTCAGGTTTAGGGTTAGGGTCATGGTCAGGGTCAGGGTCAGCGTTAGGGTCAGACTTAGGATTAGGGTCATACTTAGGGTTAGGTTCAGGGTCAGGGTCAGGGTAAGGGTTATGATCAGGGTCAGTGTTAGGGTCAGGGTCAGGTTCAGGGTTAATGTAGGGTTTAGGGTAAGACTTAGGGTTAGGGTCAGGTTTAAGGTCACGGTCAGGGTCGGGTCAGGGTCATGGTCAGGGTCAGTTTCAAGGTCAGGTTTCGGGTCAGGGTCAGGGTCAGGATCAGGGTCAGGGTTAGTGTCACGGTTAGGGTCAGGTTTAGGGTCAGGGTAAGGGTTAGGTTTAGGGTCAGGGTACGGGTCAGGTTTAGGGTCAGACTTAGGCTTAGGGTCAGGGTTAGGGTCAGGGTCAGACTTAGGCTTAGGGTCAGGTTTAGGGTCAGGGTCAGATTTCAGGATCAGGGTCAGGGTCAGGGTTAGGATCATGGTCAGGGTTAGTGTCAGGGTCAGGGTCAGGGTCAGGTTTACGGTCAGGTTCAGGGTCAGGGTCAGGGTCAGTGTCAGGGTTAGGATTAGTGTCAGGGTCAGGTTCAGACTTAGGGTTAGGGTCAGGGTCATGTTTACGGTCATGGTAAGGGTCAGTGTCACGGTCATGTCAGGGTCAGGGTCAGGGTCAGGGTTAGGGTCAGTGTTATGATCAGGGTCATGATCAGGGTCAGTGTAAGCTTCAGGTTCAGGGTCAGGGTCAGGGTCGAGGTTGAAGGTTCGATTCCCTATACCGGCCAAAAAACCCCGGGTCTGGTCGGGTCCCCGGGTGGCGTCACAGGGTAATGTCGGGACCCTGGCACCAGAGGGACTAGCAACATAATCAAAGCATCATCACAGCATCATCAGAGCATCATCGCAGCGTCATCACAGCATCATCAGATCATCATCACAAAATCATCACAGTGTCATCACAGTGTCATAACTGCATCATCACTGCATAACCACTGCATTATCACAGCATCATCACACCATCACAACATCATCATGGCAGCATCATCACTACATCACCACAGCATCATTACAGCATCATCGCATCGTCATCCTTGCATCATCACTGCATTATCACATCATCAAAGCATCATCACAAAATCATCACTGCATCATAACTGCATCATCACAGTGTCATCAAAGTATCAACACAGCATCATTGCAGCGTCATCACAGCATCATCAAAGAATCATCAAAGCATCATCGCAACATCACAACAGCGTCATCAAAGCATCACGACAGCGTCATCACAGCATCGTCACAGTATCATCACAGCATCATCACAGCATCATCACAGAATCATCACTGCATCATCACAACATCATCACAGTGTCATCAAAGCGTCATGAGAGAATCATCACAGAATTCTCACAGCAGCACCACATCATAATCGCAGCGTCATCACTGCATCATCACTGAATCATCACAGCATCATCACTAAATTATCACAGAATCATCACAGCTTCAACATATCTTCATCACACAATCATCACAGCATCATCACACCATCACAACATCATCATCGCATCATCATCACTGCATCATCACACCATCATCACTGCATCATCATTGAATCATCACAGCATCCTTACTGCAGAATCACTGCATCATCACAGCATCATAACTGCATCATCACATCATCATCACAACATCATCCAAGCGCCATTACAGTGTCATCACTGCATCATCACAGCATTATCACATAATCATCACAGCGTCATCACTGCATCATCACTGCGCAATCACTGCATCATCACAGCATCATCACAAAATCAACACAACATAATCAGTGTCAGCACAGCATCATCACTTCATAATCACTGCATCACCACAGCATTATCATAGCATCATCACTGCGTCATCACAGCATCATTACTGCATGATCACTACATCATGACGGCATCATCACAGCATCATCACTGCGTCATCATTGAATCATCACTGCATAATCACTGCATCATTACAGCGTCATCTCATATCATCACAGAATAAATAAAGCAGAATCACTACATCATCACTGCATCATCAATTCATCATCAATGCATCATCACATCATCATCACTGCATCATCACAGAATCACCACAGCATCATCATTGCGTTATCACAGCATCATCAATGCGTCATCACTCCATCATAACTACATCATCAAATAATCATCACTGCATCATGACTTCATCATCACAGCATCATCACTGCGATAACAGCTTCATCACAGCATCCTCACAACGTTATCACAGCGTCATCACAGGATCATCACAGCATCATCACAGTGTCATCACAGCATCATCACTGCATCATCACTGCATAATCACTGCATCATCGCAGTGTCATCACTGCATCATCACGTCATCATCACTGCATCATCAGAGCATCATCACTGCATCATAACATCATCGTCACTGCAGCATCAGAGCATCATCACAGCGTCATAAATGCATCATCACAACATCATCACTGAATCATCACATCACCATCACTGCATCATCACAGCATCATCGCAGCGTCATTACTACATTATCACATCATCACTGCATCATCACGGCATCATCACAGCATCATCACAGCATCATCAAAGAATCATCACAGCATCATTACTGATTACTCATGCGTCATCACAATGTTATCACAGTATCATCACTGCATCATCACTGCATCACCTCTGCATCATCGCATCGTCATCACTGAATCATCACAACATCATCACAGCATCATCACAACATCATCACAGCATCATCACAGGATCATCACTGTGTCATCACAGCATAATCACTGCATTATCACTGCATCATCACTGCATCATCACTGCATCATCACAGCATCATCACTGCATAATCACAACATAATCACTGCGTCATAACAGCATCATCACTGCATGATCACTATATCATCACTGAGACATCACTGCATTATCAGAGCATCATCTCAGCATCATCACTGCATAATCACGGCATCATCACATCATCATCACAGTATCTTCACTGCATCATCACTACATCAACATAGCATCATTACATCATCATCACCGCATCATCATATCATCGTCACAGTCATCGCATCGTCATCACTGCATCATCACAACATCATCACATCATCATCACTGCAGCATCACAGAATCATCAGAGCATCATCGCAGCATCATCACAGCATCGTCACATCATCACAGCATCGTCATCACAGCATCATCACTTCATAATAACTGCATCATCACAGCATCATCACAGTGTCATAAGAGAGTCATCAGAGCATCATCGCAGTGTCATCACAGCGTTATCGGAGGGTCATCACAGCATCATCACAGCATTGCGACAGCGTCATCACAACATCACAAGTGGGTAATCACAGCGTCCTCACGGCATCATCACAACGGCATCACAGCATCATCACTTCATAATCACTGCATCATAACAGCATCATCACAGAATCATCACTGCGTCATCACTGCATCATCACAGCATTATCACATCATCATCACAATATCATTACAGTGTCAGAAGAGCATAATCACTGCATAATCAATGCATTATCACAGCATCATCACAGCATCATCACAGAATAATCACAGCATCATCACAGCATCATTACTGCAAAATAACTGCATCATCACAGCGTCATCACATTCATCACTGCATCATCACAGCATCATCACATCATCATCACTGCATCATCACTGCATCATCACTGCATCATCACATGATCATCGCAGAATCATCATGCATCATCACAGCCTCATCACTGCATCTTCACTGCATCATCACAGCATCATCACAGCATCATCACAGCATCATCACTGCATCATCACTGCATCATCACAGCATCATCTCATCATCATCACAGCGTCATCACAACATCATCACATTATCATCACAGCATCATCACAGCATCATCTCTGCATAATCACAGCATGATCAGAGCGTCACCACAGCATCATCAAAACCTCATCAAAGGATCATCACAGCGTCATCACCGCGTCAACCCAGCATCATCGCAGCGTCATCGCTGCATCATCATGTCTTCATCACTGCGTCATCAAAGCATAATGACAGCATCATCACAGCATCATCTACACATCATCATAGCGTCATCACAGCGTCATCACTGTGTCATCAAATTGTCATCACAGCATCATCACTGCATAAACAGTGCATCATCACAGCATCATGTCATCGTCATCAAAGCATCATCGCAGTGTCATCACAGCGTCATAACTGCATCATCACTGCATAGTCACTGCATCACCACATCATCATCGCAGCGCCATCGCAGCATAATCACAGCATCACGACACCGTCATTACAGCGTCATAACTGCATCATCACTGCATAATCACTGCATCATCGCAGCGTCATCACTGCATCATCACGTCATCATCACTGCATCATCAGAGCATCATCACTGCATCATAACATCATCGTCACTGCAGCATCAGAGCATCATCACAGCGTCATAAATGCATCATCACAACATCATCACTGAATCATCACATCACCATCACTGCATCATCACAGCATCATCGCAGCGTCATTACTACATTATCACATCATCACTGCATCATCACGGCATCATCACAGCATCATCACAGCATCATCAAAGAATCATCACAGCATCATTACTGATTACTCATGCGTCATCACAACGTTATCACAGTATCATCACTGCATCATCACTGCATCACCTCTGCATCATCGCATCGTCATCACTGAATCATCACAACATCATCACAGCATCATCACAACATCATCACAGCATCATCACAGGATCATCACTGTGTCATCACAGCATAATCACTGCATTATCACTGCATCATCACTGCATCATCACTGCATCATCACAGCATCATCACTGCATAATCACAACATAATCACTGCGTCATAACAGCATCATCACTGCATGATCACTATATCATCACTGAGACATCACTGCATTATCAGAGCATCATCTCAGCATCATCACTGCATAATCACGGCATCATCACATCATCATCACAGTATCTTCACTGCATCATCACTACATCAACATAGCATCATTACATCATCATCACCGCATCATCATATCATCGTCACAGTCATCGCATCGTCATCACTGCATCATCACAACATCATCACATCATCATCACTGCAGCATCACAGAATCATCAGAGCATCATCGCAGCATCATCACAGCATCGTCACATCATCACAGCATCGTCATCACAGCATCATCACTTCATAATAACTGCATCATCACAGCATCATCACAGTGTCATAAGAGAGTCATCAGAGCATCATCGCAGTGTCATCACAGCGTTATCGGAGGGTCATCACAGCATCATCACAGCATTGCGACAGCGTCATCACAACATCACAAGTGGGTAATCACAGCGTCCTCACGGCATCATCACAACGGCATCACAGCATCATCACTTCATAATCACTGCATCATAACAGCATCATCACAGAATCATCACTGCGTCATCACTGCATCATCACAGCATTATCACATCATCATCACAATATCATTACAGTGTCAGAAGAGCATAATCACTGCATAATCAATGCATTATCACAGCATCATCACAGCATCATCACAGAATAATCACAGCATCATCACAGCATCATTACTGCAAAATAACTGCATCATCACAGCGTCATCACATTCATCACTGCATCATCACAGCATCATCACATCATCATCACTGCATCATCACTGCATCATCACTGCATCATCACATGATCATCGCAGAATCATCATGCATCATCACAGCCTCATCACTGCATCTTCACTGCATCATCACAGCATCATCACAGCATCATCACAGCATCATCACTGCATCATCACTGCATCATCACAGCATCATCTCATCATCATCACAGCGTCATCACAACATCATCACATTATCATCACAGCATCATCTCTGCATAATCACAGCATGATCAGAGCGTCACCACAGCATCATCAAAACCTCATCAAAGGATCATCACAGCGTCATCACCGCGTCAACCCAGCATCATCGCAGCGTCATCGCTGCATCATCATGTCTTCATCACTGCGTCATCAAAGCGTAATGACAGCATCATCACAGCATCATCTACACATCATCATAGCGTCATCACAGCATCATCACTGCATAAACAGTGCATCATCACAGCATCATGTCATCGTCATCAAAGCATCATCGCAGTGTCATCACAGCGTCATAACTGCATCATCACTGCATAGTCACTGCATCACCACATCATCATCGCAGCGCCATCGCAGCATAATCACAGCATCACGACAGCGTCATCACAGCATCACGACACCGTCATTACAGCGTCATAACTGCATCATCACTGCATAATCACTGCATCATCGCAGCGTCATCACTGCATCATCACGTCATCATCACTGCATCATCAGAGCATCATCACTGCATCATAACATCATCGTCACTGCAGCATCAGAGCATCATCACAGCGTCATAAATGCATCATCACAACATCATCACTGAATCATCACATCACCATCACTGCATCATCACAGCATCATCGCAGCGTCATTACTACATTATCACATCATCACTGCATCATCACGGCATCATCACAGCATCATCACAGCATCATCAAAGAATCATCACAGCATCATTACTGATTACTCATGCGTCATCACAATGTTATCACAGTATCATCACTGCATCATCACTGCATCACCTCTGCATCATCGCATCGTCATCACTGAATCATCACAACATCATCACAGCATCATCACAACATCATCACAGCATCATCACAGGATCATCACTGTGTCATCACAGCATAATCACTGCATTATCACTGCATCATCACTGCATCATCACTGCATCATCACAGCATCATCACTGCATAATCACAACATAATCACTGCGTCATAACAGCATCATCACTGCATGATCACTATATCATCACTGAGACATCACTGCATTATCAGAGCATCATCTCAGCATCATCACTGCATAATCACGGCATCATCACATCATCATCACAGTATCTTCACTGCATCATCACTACATCAACATAGCATCATTACATCATCATCACCGCATCATCATATCATCGTCACAGTCATCGCATCGTCATCACTGCATCATCACAACATCATCACATCATCATCACTGCAGCATCACAGAATCATCAGAGCATCATCGCAGCATCATCACAGCATCGTCACATCATCACAGCATCGTCATCACAGCATCATCACTTCATAATAACTGCATCATCACAGCATCATCACAGTGTCATAAGAGAGTCATCAGAGCATCATCGCAGTGTCATCACAGCGTTATCGGAGGGTCATCACAGCATCATCACAGCATTGCGACAGCGTCATCACAACATCACAAGTGGGTAATCACAGCGTCCTCACGGCATCATCACAACGGCATCACAGCATCATCACTTCATAATCACTGCATCATAACAGCATCATCACAGAATCATCACTGCGTCATCACTGCATCATCACAGCATTATCACATCATCATCACAATATCATTACAGTGTCAGAAGAGCATAATCACTGCATAATCAATGCATTATCACAGCATCATCACAGCATCATCACAGAATAATCACAGCATCATCACAGCATCATTACTGCAAAATAACTGCATCATCACAGCGTCATCACATTCATCACTGCATCATCACAGCATCATCACATCATCATCACTGCATCATCACTGCATCATCACATGATCATCGCAGAATCATCATGCATCATCACAGCCTCATCACTGCATCTTCACTGCATCATCACAGCATCATCACAGCATCATCACAGCATCATCACTGCATCATCACTGCATCATCACAGCATCATCTCATCATCATCACAGCGTCATCACAACATCATCACATTATCATCACAGCATCATCTCTGCATAATCACAGCATGATCAGAGCGTCACCACAGCATCATCAAAACCTCATCAAAGGATCATCACAGCGTCATCACCGCGTCAACCCAGCATCATCGCAGCGTCATCGCTGCATCATCATGTCTTCATCACTGCGTCATCAAAGCGTAATGACAGCATCATCACAGCATCATCTACACATCATCATAGCGTCATCACAGCGTCATCACTGTGTCATCAAATTGTCATCACAGCATCATCACTGCATAAACAGTGCATCATCACAGCATCATGTCATCGTCATCAAAGCATCATCGCAGTGTCATCACAGCGTCATAACTGCATCATCACTGCATAGTCACTGCATCACCACATCATCATCGCAGCGCCATCGCAGCATAATCACAGCATCACGACAGCGTCATCACAGCATCACGACACCGTCATTACAGCGTCATAACTGCATCATCACTGCATAATCACTGCATCATCGCAGCGTCATCACTGCATCATCACGTCATCATCACTGCATCATCAGAGCATCATCACTGCATCATAACATCATCGTCACTGCAGCATCAGAGCATCATCACAGCGTCATAAATGCATCATCACAACATCATCACTGAATCATCACATCACCATCACTGCATCATCACAGCATCATCGCAGCGTCATTACTACATTATCACATCATCACTGCATCATCACGGCATCATCACAGCATCATCACAGCATCATCAAAGAATCATCACAGCATCATTACTGATTACTCATGCGTCATCACAATGTTATCACAGTATCATCACTGCATCATCACTGCATCACCTCTGCATCATCGCATCGTCATCACTGAATCATCACAACATCATCACAGCATCATCACAACATCATCACAGCATCATCACAGGATCATCACTGTGTCATCACAGCATAATCACTGCATTATCACTGCATCATCACTGCATCATCACTGCATCATCACAGCATCATCACTGCAGCATCACAGAATCATCAGAGCATCATCGCAGCATCATCACAGCATCGTCACATCATCACAGCATCGTCATCACAGCATCATCACTTCATAATAACTGCATCATCACAGCATCATCACAGTGTCATAAGAGAGTCATCAGAGCATCATCGCAGTGTCATCACAGCGTTATCGGAGGGTCATCACAGCATCATCACAGCATTGCGACAGCGTCATCACAACATCACAAGTGGGTAATCACAGCGTCCTCACGGCATCATCACAACGGCATCACAGCATCATCACTTCATAATCACTGCATCATAACAGCATCATCACAGAATCATCACTGCGTCATCACTGCATCATCACAGCATTATCACATCATCATCACAATATCATTACAGTGTCAGAAGAGCATAATCACTGCATAATCAATGCATTATCACAGCATCATCACAGCATCATCACAGAATAATCACAGCATCATCACAGCATCATTACTGCAAAATAACTGCATCATCACAGCGTCATCACATTCATCACTGCATCATCACAGCATCATCACATCATCATCACTGCATCATCACTGCATCATCACTGCATCATCACATGATCATCGCAGAATCATCATGCATCATCACAGCCTCATCACTGCATCTTCACTGCATCATCACAGCATCATCACAGCATCATCACAGCATCATCACTGCATCATCACTGCATCATCACAGCATCATCTCATCATCATCACAGCGTCATCACAACATCATCACATTATCATCACAGCATCATCTCTGCATAATCACAGCATGATCAGAGCGTCACCACAGCATCATCAAAACCTCATCAAAGGATCATCACAGCGTCATCACCGCGTCAACCCAGCATCATCGCAGCGTCATCGCTGCATCATCATGTCTTCATCACTGCGTCATCAAAGCGTAATGACAGCATCATCACAGCATCATCTACACATCATCATAGCGTCATCACAGCGTCATCACTGTGTCATCAAATTGTCATCACAGCATCATCACTGCATAAACAGTGCATCATCACAGCATCATGTCATCGTCATCAAAGCATCATCGCAGTGTCATCACAGCGTCATAACTGCATCATCACTGCATAGTCACTGCATCACCACATCATCATCGCAGCGCCATCGCAGCATAATCACAGCATCACGACAGCGTCATCACAGCATCACGACACCGTCATTACAGCGTCATAACTGCATCATCACTGCATAATCACTGCATCATCGCAGCGTCATCACTGCATCATCACGTCATCATCACTGCATCATCAGAGCATCATCACTGCATCATAACATCATCGTCACTGCAGCATCAGAGCATCATCACAGCGTCATAAATGCATCATCACAACATCATCACTGAATCATCACATCACCATCACTGCATCATCACAGCATCATCGCAGCGTCATTACTACATTATCACATCATCACTGCATCATCACGGCATCATCACAGCATCATCACAGCATCATCAAAGAATCATCACAGCATCATTACTGATTACTCATGCGTCATCACAACGTTATCACAGTATCATCACTGCATCATCACTGCATCACCTCTGCATCATCGCATCGTCATCACTGAATCATCACAACATCATCACAGCATCATCACAACATCATCACAGCATCATCACAGGATCATCACTGTGTCATCACAGCATAATCACTGCATTATCACTGCATCATCACTGCATCATCACTGCATCATCACAGCATCATCACTGCATAATCACAACATAATCACTGCGTCATAACAGCATCATCACTGCATGATCACTATATCATCACTGAGACATCACTGCATTATCAGAGCATCATCTCAGCATCATCACTGCATAATCACGGCATCATCACATCATCATCACAGTATCTTCACTGCATCATCACTACATCAACATAGCATCATTACATCATCATCACCGCATCATCATATCATCGTCACAGTCATCGCATCGTCATCACTGCATCATCACAACATCATCACATCATCATCACTGCAGCATCACAGAATCATCAGAGCATCATCGCAGCATCATCACAGCATCGTCACATCATCACAGCATCGTCATCACAGCATCATCACTTCATAATAACTGCATCATCACAGCATCATCACAGTGTCATAAGAGAGTCATCAGAGCATCATCGCAGTGTCATCACAGCGTTATCGGAGGGTCATCACAGCATCATCACAGCATTGCGACAGCGTCATCACAACATCACAAGTGGGTAATCACAGCGTCCTCACGGCATCATCACAACGGCATCACAGCATCATCACTTCATAATCACTGCATCATAACAGCATCATCACAGAATCATCACTGCGTCATCACTGCATCATCACAGCATTATCACATCATCATCACAATATCATTACAGTGTCAGAAGAGCATAATCACTGCATAATCAATGCATTATCACAGCATCATCACAGCATCATCACAGAATAATCACAGCATCATCACAGCATCATTACTGCAAAATAACTGCATCATCACAGCGTCATCACATTCATCACTGCATCATCACAGCATCATCACATCATCATCACTGCATCATCACTGCATCATCACTGCATCATCACATGATCATCGCAGAATCATCATGCATCATCACAGCCTCATCACTGCATCTTCACTGCATCATCACAGCATCATCACAGCATCATCACAGCATCATCACTGCATCATCACTGCATCATCACAGCATCATCTCATCATCATCACAGCGTCATCACAACATCATCACATTATCATCACAGCATCATCTCTGCATAATCACAGCATGATCAGAGCGTCACCACAGCATCATCAAAACCTCATCAAAGGATCATCACAGCGTCATCACCGCGTCAACCCAGCATCATCGCAGCGTCATCGCTGCATCATCATGTCTTCATCACTGCGTCATCAAAGCGTAATGACAGCATCATCACAGCATCATCTACACATCATCATAGCGTCATCACAGCATCATCACTGCATAAACAGTGCATCATCACAGCATCATGTCATCGTCATCAAAGCATCATCGCAGTGTCATCACAGCGTCATAACTGCATCATCACTGCATAGTCACTGCATCACCACATCATCATCGCAGCGCCATCGCAGCATAATCACAGCATCACGACAGCGTCATCACAGCATCACGACACCGTCATTACAGCGTCATAACTGCATCATCACTGCATAATCACTGCATCATCGCAGCGTCATCACTGCATCATCACGTCATCATCACTGCATCATCAGAGCATCATCACTGCATCATAACATCATCGTCACTGCAGCATCAGAGCATCATCACAGCGTCATAAATGCATCATCACAACATCATCACTGAATCATCACATCACCATCACTGCATCATCACAGCATCATCGCAGCGTCATTACTACATTATCACATCATCACTGCATCATCACGGCATCATCACAGCATCATCACAGCATCATCAAAGAATCATCACAGCATCATTACTGATTACTCATGCGTCATCACAATGTTATCACAGTATCATCACTGCATCATCACTGCATCACCTCTGCATCATCGCATCGTCATCACTGAATCATCACAACATCATCACAGCATCATCACAACATCATCACAGCATCATCACAGGATCATCACTGTGTCATCACAGCATAATCACTGCATTATCACTGCATCATCACTGCATCATCACTGCATCATCACAGCATCATCACTGCATAATCACAACATAATCACTGCGTCATAACAGCATCATCACTGCATGATCACTATATCATCACTGAGACATCACTGCATTATCAGAGCATCATCTCAGCATCATCACTGCATAATCACGGCATCATCACATCATCATCACAGTATCTTCACTGCATCATCACTACATCAACATAGCATCATTACATCATCATCACCGCATCATCATATCATCGTCACAGTCATCGCATCGTCATCACTGCATCATCACAACATCATCACATCATCATCACTGCAGCATCACAGAATCATCAGAGCATCATCGCAGCATCATCACAGCATCGTCACATCATCACAGCATCGTCATCACAGCATCATCACTTCATAATAACTGCATCATCACAGCATCATCACAGTGTCATAAGAGAGTCATCAGAGCATCATCGCAGTGTCATCACAGCGTTATCGGAGGGTCATCACAGCATCATCACAGCATTGCGACAGCGTCATCACAACATCACAAGTGGGTAATCACAGCGTCCTCACGGCATCATCACAACGGCATCACAGCATCATCACTTCATAATCACTGCATCATAACAGCATCATCACAGAATCATCACTGCGTCATCACTGCATCATCACAGCATTATCACATCATCATCACAATATCATTACAGTGTCAGAAGAGCATAATCACTGCATAATCAATGCATTATCACAGCATCATCACAGCATCATCACAGAATAATCACAGCATCATCACAGCATCATTACTGCAAAATAACTGCATCATCACAGCGTCATCACATTCATCACTGCATCATCACAGCATCATCACATCATCATCACTGCATCATCACTGCATCATCACATGATCATCGCAGAATCATCATGCATCATCACAGCCTCATCACTGCATCTTCACTGCATCATCACAGCATCATCACAGCATCATCACAGCATCATCACTGCATCATCACTGCATCATCACAGCATCATCTCATCATCATCACAGCGTCATCACAACATCATCACATTATCATCACAGCATCATCTCTGCATAATCACAGCATGATCAGAGCGTCACCACAGCATCATCAAAACCTCATCAAAGGATCATCACAGCGTCATCACCGCGTCAACCCAGCATCATCGCAGCGTCATCGCTGCATCATCATGTCTTCATCACTGCGTCATCAAAGCGTAATGACAGCATCATCACAGCATCATCTACACATCATCATAGCGTCATCACAGCGTCATCACTGTGTCATCAAATTGTCATCACAGCATCATCACTGCATAAACAGTGCATCATCACAGCATCATGTCATCGTCATCAAAGCATCATCGCAGTGTCATCACAGCGTCATAACTGCATCATCACTGCATAGTCACTGCATCACCACATCATCATCGCAGCGCCATCGCAGCATAATCACAGCATCACGACAGCGTCATCACAGCATCACGACACCGTCATTACAGCGTCATAACTGCATCATCACTGCATAATCACTGCATCATCGCAGCGTCATCACTGCATCATCACGTCATCATCACTGCATCATCAGAGCATCATCACTGCATCATAACATCATCGTCACTGCAGCATCAGAGCATCATCACAGCGTCATAAATGCATCATCACAACATCATCACTGAATCATCACATCACCATCACTGCATCATCACAGCATCATCGCAGCGTCATTACTACATTATCACATCATCACTGCATCATCACGGCATCATCACAGCATCATCACAGCATCATCAAAGAATCATCACAGCATCATTACTGATTACTCATGCGTCATCACAATGTTATCACAGTATCATCACTGCATCATCACTGCATCACCTCTGCATCATCGCATCGTCATCACTGAATCATCACAACATCATCACAGCATCATCACAACATCATCACAGCATCATCACAGGATCATCACTGTGTCATCACAGCATAATCACTGCATTATCACTGCATCATCACTGCATCATCACTGCATCATCACAGCATCATCACTGCAGCATCACAGAATCATCAGAGCATCATCGCAGCATCATCACAGCATCGTCACATCATCACAGCATCGTCATCACAGCATCATCACTTCATAATAACTGCATCATCACAGCATCATCACAGTGTCATAAGAGAGTCATCAGAGCATCATCGCAGTGTCATCACAGCGTTATCGGAGGGTCATCACAGCATCATCACAGCATTGCGACAGCGTCATCACAACATCACAAGTGGGTAATCACAGCGTCCTCACGGCATCATCACAACGGCATCACAGCATCATCACTTCATAATCACTGCATCATAACAGCATCATCACAGAATCATCACTGCGTCATCACTGCATCATCACAGCATTATCACATCATCATCACAATATCATTACAGTGTCAGAAGAGCATAATCACTGCATAATCAATGCATTATCACAGCATCATCACAGCATCATCACAGAATAATCACAGCATCATCACAGCATCATTACTGCAAAATAACTGCATCATCACAGCGTCATCACATTCATCACTGCATCATCACAGCATCATCACATCATCATCACTGCATCATCACTGCATCATCACTGCATCATCACATGATCATCGCAGAATCATCATGCATCATCACAGCCTCATCACTGCATCTTCACTGCATCATCACAGCATCATCACAGCATCATCACAGCATCATCACTGCATCATCACTGCATCATCACAGCATCATCTCATCATCATCACAGCGTCATCACAACATCATCACATTATCATCACAGCATCATCTCTGCATAATCACAGCATGATCAGAGCGTCACCACAGCATCATCAAAACCTCATCAAAGGATCATCACAGCGTCATCACCGCGTCAACCCAGCATCATCGCAGCGTCATCGCTGCATCATCATGTCTTCATCACTGCGTCATCAAAGCGTAATGACAGCATCATCACAGCATCATCTACACATCATCATAGCGTCATCACAGCGTCATCACTGTGTCATCAAATTGTCATCACAGCATCATCACTGCATAAACAGTGCATCATCACAGCATCATGTCATCGTCATCAAAGCATCATCGCAGTGTCATCACAGCGTCATAACTGCATCATCACTGCATAGTCACTGCATCACCACATCATCATCGCAGCGCCATCGCAGCATAATCACAGCATCACGACAGCGTCATCACAGCATCACGACACCGTCATTACAGCGTCATAACTGCATCATCACTGCATAATCACTGCATCATCGCAGCGTCATCACTGCATCATCACGTCATCATCACTGCATCATCAGAGCATCATCACTGCATCATAACATCATCGTCACTGCAGCATCAGAGCATCATCACAGCGTCATAAATGCATCATC
Organism: Clangula hyemalis; assembly: GCA_963989345.1. Next base: position 2,838,660 of record OZ022455.1, on the reverse strand, counting down.
ACAACATCATCACTGAATCATCACATCACCATCACTGCATCATCACAGCATCATCGCAGCGTCATTACTACATTATCACATCATCACTGCATCATCACGGCATCATCACAGCATCATCACAGCATCATCAAAGAATCATCACAGCATCATTACTGATTACTCATGCGTCATCACAACGTTATCACAGTATCATCACTGCATCATCACTGCATCACCTCTGCATCATCGCATCGTCATCACTGAATCATCACAACATCATCACAGCATCATCACAACATCATCACAGCATCATCACAGGATCATCACTGTGTCATCACAGCATAATCACTGCATTATCACTGCATCATCACTGCATCATCACTGCATCATCACAGCATCATCACTGCATAATCACAACATAATCACTGCGTCATAACAGCATCATCACTGCATGATCACTATATCATCACTGAGACATCACTGCATTATCAGAGCATCATCTCAGCATCATCACTGCATAATCACGGCATCATCACATCATCATCACAGTATCTTCACTGCATCATCACTACATCAACATAGCATCATTACATCATCATCACCGCATCATCATATCATCGTCACAGTCATCGCATCGTCATCACTGCATCATCACAACATCATCACATCATCATCACTGCAGCATCACAGAATCATCAGAGCATCATCGCAGCATCATCACAGCATCGTCACATCATCACAGCATCGTCATCACAGCATCATCACTTCATAATAACTGCATCATCACAGCATCATCACAGTGTCATAAGAGAGTCATCAGAGCATCATCGCAGTGTCATCACAGCGTTATCGGAGGGTCATCACAGCATCATCACAGCATTGCGACAGCGTCATCACAACATCACAAGTGGGTAATCACAGCGTCCTCACGGCATCATCACAACGGCATCACAGCATCATCACTTCATAATCACTGCATCATAACAGCATCATCACAGAATCATCACTGCGTCATCACTGCATCATCACAGCATTATCACATCATCATCACAATATCATTACAGTGTCAGAAGAGCATAATCACTGCATAATCAATGCATTATCACAGCATCATCACAGCATCATCACAGAATAATCACAGCATCATCACAGCATCATTACTGCAAAATAACTGCATCATCACAGCGTCATCACATTCATCACTGCATCATCACAGCATCATCACATCATCATCACTGCATCATCACTGCATCATCACTGCATCATCACATGATCATCGCAGAATCATCATGCATCATCACAGCCTCATCACTGCATCTTCACTGCATCATCACAGCATCATCACAGCATCATCACAGCATCATCACTGCATCATCACTGCATCATCACAGCATCATCTCATCATCATCACAGCGTCATCACAACATCATCACATTATCATCACAGCATCATCACAGCATCATCTCTGCATAATCACAGCATGATCAGAGCGTCACCACAGCATCATCAAAACCTCATCAAAGGATCATCACAGCGTCATCACCGCGTCAACCCAGCATCATCGCAGCGTCATCGCTGCATCATCATGTCTTCATCACTGCGTCATCAAAGCGTAATGACAGCATCATCACAGCATCATCTACACATCATCATAGCGTCATCACAGCGTCATCACTGTGTCATCAAATTGTCATCACAGCATCATCACTGCATAAACAGTGCATCATCACAGCATCATGTCATCGTCATCAAAGCATCATCGCAGTGTCATCACAGCGTCATAACTGCATCATCACTGCATAGTCACTGCATCACCACATCATCATCGCAGCGCCATCGCAGCATAATCACAGCATCACGACAGCGTCATCACAGCATCACGACACCGTCATTACAGCGTCATAACTGCATCATCACTGCATAATCACTGCATCATCGCAGCGTCATCACTGCATCATCACGTCATCATCACTGCATCATCAGAGCATCATCACTGCATCATAACATCATCGTCACTGCAGCATCAGAGCATCATCACAGCGTCATAAATGCATCATCACAACATCATCACTGAATCATCACATCACCATCACTGCATCATCACAGCATCATCGCAGCGTCATTACTACATTATCACATCATCACTGCATCATCACGGCATCATCACAGCATCATCACAGCATCATCAAAGAATCATCACAGCATCATTACTGATTACTCATGCGTCATCACAACGTTATCACAGTATCATCACTGCATCATCACTGCATCACCTCTGCATCATCGCATCGTCATCACTGAATCATCACAACATCATCACAGCATCATCACAGGATCATCACTGTGTCATCACAGCATAATCACTGCATTATCACTGCATCATCACTGCATCATCACTGCATCATCACTGCATAATCACAACATAATCACTGCGTCATAACAGCATCATCACTGCATGATCACTATATCATCACTGAGACATCACTGCATTATCAGAGCATCATCTCAGCATCATCACTGCATAATCACGGCATCATCACATCATCATCACAGTATCTTCACTGCATCATCACTACATCAACATAGCATCATTACATCATCATCACCGCATCATCATATCATCGTCACAGTCATCGCATCGTCATCACTGCATCATCACAACATCATCACATCATCATCACTGCAGCATCACAGAATCATCAGAGCATCATCGCAGCATCATCACAGCATCGTCACATCATCACAGCATCGTCATCACAGCATCATCACTTCATAATAACTGCATCATCACAGCATCATCACAGTGTCATAAGAGAGTCATCAGAGCATCATCGCAGTGTCATCACAGCGTTATCGGAGGGTCATCACAGCATCATCACAGCATTGCGACAGCGTCATCACAACATCACAAGTGGGTAATCACAGCGTCCTCACGGCATCATCACAACGGCATCACAGCATCATCACTTCATAATCACTGCATCATAACAGCATCATCACAGAATCATCACTGCGTCATCACTGCATCATCACAGCATTATCACATCATCATCACAATATCATTACAGTGTCAGAAGAGCATAATCACTGCATAATCAATGCATTATCACAGCATCATCACAGCATCATCACAGAATAATCACAGCATCATCACAGCATCATTACTGCAAAATAACTGCATCATCACAGCGTCATCACATTCATCACTGCATCATCACAGCATCATCACATCATCATCACTGCATCATCACTGCATCATCACTGCATCATCACATGATCATCGCAGAATCATCATGCATCATCACAGCCTCATCACTGCATCTTCACTGCATCATCACAGCATCATCACAGCATCATCACTGCATCATCACTGCATCATCACAGCATCATCTCATCATCATCACAGCGTCATCACAACATCATCACATTATCATCACAGCATCATCTCTGCATAATCACAGCATGATCAGAGCGTCACCACAGCATCATCAAAACCTCATCAAAGGATCATCACAGCGTCATCACCGCGTCAACCCAGCATCATCGCAGCGTCATCGCTGCATCATCATGTCTTCATCACTGCGTCATCAAAGCGTAATGACAGCATCATCACAGCATCATCTACACATCATCATAGCGTCATCACAGCGTCATCACTGTGTCATCAAATTGTCATCACAGCATCATCACTGCATAAACAGTGCATCATCACAGCATCATGTCATCGTCATCAAAGCATCATCGCAGTGTCATCACAGCGTCATAACTGCATCATCACTGCATAGTCACTGCATCACCACATCATCATCGCAGCGCCATCGCAGCATAATCACAGCATCACGACAGCGTCATCACAGCATCACGACACCGTCATTACAGCGTCATAACTGCATCATCACTGCATAATCACTGCATCATCCCAGCATTATTACTGAGTTATCACAGCGTCATAAGAGCATCATCACAGCATCACGAAAATGTCATCACAGCATCACGACAGCATCATCACAGCATCATCACAGCATCATCACTTCATCGTCACAGCATCATCGCATCGTTTAACTGCATAATCACAGCATCATCACAGTGTCATCACAGTGTCATAATTGCATCATAACAGCATCATCACATCGTCATCACTGCATCATCACTGCATAATCAGAGCACCGTCACTGCATGATCACTGCATGATCACTGCATCATCTCTGCATCAGCACAGCATCATCTCAACGTCATCAAAGAATCATCACTGCATAATCACTGCATCATCACTGCATCATCACAGCATCATCACACACTGATCACAGCATCATTACTGCAGAATATCTGCATCATCACATCATCATCACTGCATCATAAAATCATCACTGCATCATAGCTGCATAATAACAGCATCATCACTGCATTATCACAGCATCCTCACTGCACCATCACATCATCATCACAGCATCATCGCATCATCATAATAGCATCGTAGCTGCATAATCACAGCATCATTACAGCGTCATCACTGCATTATCACAGCATCATCACATTATTATCACTGAGTCATCACAGTGTCATTAGAGTAATCACAGCATCATTATAGCATTGCCTAAGAATCATCATAGCGTCATCACAGCATCCTCACTGCGTCATCACTGCGTCACCACAGCATCACTACTGCGTCACCACAGCATCATCACTGCGTCATAACAGCATCATCACTGCGGCATCACAGCATCATCACAATATCATCACTGCGTCATCACAGCATCATAACAGCTGTCCTGGTTTCAGTTAGAACAGAGTTAATTTTCTTCCTAGTAGCTGGTAGAATGCTATGTTTTGGCTTAGCATGAGAAGAGTGCTGATAACACCCCGATGTTTTAATTGTTGCAGAGCAGTGCTTATACTAAACCAAGGACGTCTCAGCTGCTTGCTCTGTCCTGTCAACAGGCAGGCTGGGGGTGCAGCAAGAGCTGGGAGGGGACAGACCCAGGACAGGTGACCCAAACTAGCCAAAGGGGTATTCCATACCATCTGACGTCATGCTAAACAATATATAGGGGTGGCTAGCCGGGGGAGGGAGGCCGGACTGCTCGGGGTTAGGCTGGGCATCGGTCAGCGGGTGGTGAGCAATTGCATTGTGCATCACTTCTTTGTACATGTTATTATTATTAGTACTATTATCATCATTGTATTATTATTATTAATATTAATATTAGTATTATTATTATTTTCCTGTCTTATTAAACTGTCTTTATGTCAACTCACGGGCTTCACTTTCCATTTCTCTCCCCCGTCCCAGAGAGGGAGGGGGGAGGGTGAGCGAACGGCTGTGTGGTGTTTAGCTGCCAGCCGGGTTAAACCACGACAACAACATTATCAGTGCATCATCACAGCATCATCTCACACTCATCAGTGCGTCATCACAGCATCATCACAGCATCACCACATCATCATCGCGGATTCATAACAGCATCATCTCAGACTCATCACTGCATCATCACTTCATCATCAAAGAATCATAGCTGCATTATCACATCATCATCAGAACATCATTACAGCATCATCATATCATCACCACTGCGTCATCACAGCATCATTGCAGCGTCATCACTGCATCATCACATCATCATCACTGCATCATCACAGCATCATCACAGCTTCATAAATAAATCATCACTGCATAAACAGTGCATCATCACAGCAACATCACAGCGTCATTACAGCGTCATAACAGCATCATCACAGAATCATCGCAGATTCACCAGTGCATCACCACAATATAATCTCAGTGTCATCATAGCGTCATAACTGCATCATAACTGTATAATCACAGCATCATCACAGCGGCATCGCAGCATCATCACTGCATCAACACAGCATCATTAAAGCATCACGACAGCGTCATCACAACATCATCACAGTATCATCACTGCGTCATCACTGCATCATCACAGCGTCATCACAGCATCATTAAGGCTTACTAACTGCATCACCACTGTATCATCATCATCACATCATCATCACTGCATCATCACAACATCTTCACAGCATCATCACTGCATCATCACTGCATAATGACAGCATCATTAGAACATCATCACTGCATCATCACAGCATTATCACAGCATTGTCACTGCATCATCATATCATCATAACTGCACCATCACATCATCATCACAGTGCCATCACAGAATCATCACTGCATGATCACTTCATCAGGTCAGCATAATCACAGCATCATCACTGCGTCATCAGAACATCATCACAGTGTCATCACTGCATCATCACAGCATTATCACAGCATCATCAGGTCATCATCACTGCATCATCACATCATCATCAAAGCATCATCACATCACAATCACTGCGTCATTACAGCATCATCACTGCATGATCACTGCATCATCACATCATTATCACAGCGTCATAACCACATCATCACAGCATCATCAAATCGTCATCACAGTGTCATCACTGCGTCATCACAGCATCATCACTGCATTACCACATCATCATCACTGCATCATCACAGCGCTATCACAGCGTCATAACAGCGTCATTACCGCATCATCACTGCATCATCACAGCATCATCACTGCGTAATCACAGCATCATCACTGCATAATCACTGCATCATCAAAGCAACATCACTGCATCATCACTGCATCATCACAGCGTCATCACAGTGTCACAACTGCATCATCACTGCATAATCACTGCATGATCACAGCATCATCACTGCATGATCACAGTTTCATTACAGCATCATTACTGCATAATCACTGCATCATCACAGCATCATCACACCAACATCACAAAATCATCACAGTGTCAGAACAGCATCATCACTGCATAATCACTACATTATCACAACATCATCACAGCATCACAGCATCATCACTGCATCATCACTGCATCATCACTACATCGTCACAGCATCATCACAGCGTCACGACAGCGTCATCACAGATTCATATCTGCATCATAACTGCATAATAACTGCATCATAACAGCATCATCACAGCATCATGTCATCGTCATCACTGCATCATCACAGCATCATCAGAGCATCATCACAGCATTATTACAGCTTCATCACTGCATGATTAGTTTCATTACAGCATCATTACTGCATAATCACTGCATCATCACAGCATCATCACACCATCATCACAAAATCATCACAGTGTCAGAACAGCATCATCACTGCATAATCACTACATTATCACAACATCATCACAGCATCATCACTGCATAATCACTGCATCATCACAGCATCATCACATCATCATCACAGCATCATCACAGCTTCATCACAACATCATCACATCATCACAGCATCATCACTGCATCATCACTACATCGTCACAGCATCATCACAGCATCATCACAGAATCATCAGAGCATCACAACAGCGTTATCAGAGCATCACGACAGCGTCATCACAGCGTCACGACAGCGTCATCACAGATTCATATCTGCATCATAACTGCATCATCACAGCATCATCAGAGCATCATAACTGCGTCATCGCAGCGTCATCACTGCATCATCACAGCATCATCAGAGCATCATAACTGCATCATAACTTCATAATCACAGCATCATAATTGCATCATCACCGCGTCATCACAACATCATCGCAGCATCACCACAGCATCACGACAGCGTCATCACAACATCATCACAGCATCATAAAAGCATCATCACAACATCATCACAGCGTCATCACAGCATCGTCTCAGCATCATCACAGCATCATCGCAGTGTCATCAAAGCATCATCACAGGATCATCACAACAACATAGCAACATCATCACAGTATCATCACAGCGTCATCACAGCGTCATAACAGCATCATTACTGCATCATCACTGCATCATTACAGCATCATCACTGCGTAATCACAGCATAATCACTACATAATCATTGCATAATCACTGCGTCAAACCAGTGCAACCAAAGCATCACCCCAGCATCACGACAGTTTCATCAGAGCATCACGAGAGCGTCATCACATCATCATAACAGCATCATCACAGCATCATCACATCATCACTGCGTAATCACTGCATCATCACAGTATCATCACAACGTCATCACGGCATCATCACTGCATCATCAGAGAATAATCACAGCATCATCACAGCATCATTACTCCAGAATAACTGCATCATCACATCGTCATCACATTCATCACTGCATCATCACACCATCATCACATCATCATCACAGCATCATCACAGCATCATCACAGCATCATCACTGCATCATCACAGCATCATCTCAGCATTATCACAGCAACATTACTGCAGAATCACTGCATCATCCCATCATCATCATAGCATCATTGCATCATCATCGCCACATCATCATATCATCGTCACAGAATCATCGCATCGTCATCACTGCATCATCACAACATCATCACATCATCATCACTGCAGCATCACAGAATCATCAGAGCATCATCGCAGCATCATCACTGCATCGTCACAGCATCATTACATCGTCATCACAGCATCATCACTTCATAATAACTGCATCATCACAGCATCATCACAGAATCATCACTGCGTCATCACAGTGCCATCACAGCATCATCACAGCATTATCGCAGTGTCATCACTGCATCATCAAAGCATCATCACAACATCATCTCTGCATCATCACAACATCATCTCAGTGTCATCACTGTATAATCACAGCATCATCACATCATCATCACCGCATCATCACAGAATCATCACATCGTCAGCACAGCGTCATCACATCATCACAGCATCATCACAGAATCATCACTGCATCATAACTGCATCGTCACAGCATCATCACTGTATAATCACTGCATCATCAAAGCAACATCACAGCATCATCACTGCATCATCACAGCATCATCACGGCATTATCACAGCATCATCACTTAATCACATCATCATCACAGCATCATTGCTGCATAATCACAGCACCATAACTGCGTCATCAAATTGTCATCACTGCACCATCACAGCACAATGTCATCGTCATCAAAGTGCCATCACTGCATCATCACTGTATAATAACTACATCATCAATGCATCATTACAACAACATAGCAGCATCATCAAAACATCACCAAAGCAGCATCACATAATCATCACTGCATCAACACATAATCATTACTGCATTATCACATCATCATGACAGCATCATCACATCCTCATCACTGCATTATCACAGCATAAAGACTGCATTATCATTTCATATCATATCATAATATCGTCACAGCATTATAGCAGCATGATCACTGCCTCATCACAGCATCATCACATCATCATCAGTACATCATCACAGCACTGTCACCGCAAAATCACTGCATCATCATCGCATCATCATCACTGCATCATCACATCATCATCACTGCAAAATGACAGCATCATCTCAGCATCATCACAGCATCATTACTGCTTACTCACTCCATCATCACTGCATCATCACATCATCATCACTGCAAAATGACAGCATCATCACAGCATCAGCACGGTGTCATCATAGCGTCATCACTACATCATCACTGCATCAGCACTGCATCATCACAACATCATCACTGCAAAATGACAGCATCATCACAGCATCAATACTGTTTAATTACTGCATCATCACAGCATCATCACAGCATTATCACAGCGTCATCACGGCATCATCACATCATCAGATCGTCATCACAGCATCATCAGAGCATCATGACAGCGTCATCACACCATCACGATAGCGTTATCACCACATCATAACAGAATCAACACAGCCTCATAAGAGCATCATCACAGCATCATTACTGTGTTATCACAACATCCTCACTGCATCATCACAGCATCATCACTGCGTCATCACTGCGTCATCACAGCATCATAACTGCGTCATCTTTGCATTATCACTGCATAATCACTGCATCATTTCAGCATCATCTCATATAATCACAGCATAAATACTGCAGAATCACTGCATCATCACATCATCATCACGGCATCATCACTGTATCACCACAGCATCATCACTACATCATCACAGCATCATCACTGCGTTATCATAGCATCATAACTTCGTCATCACTGCATCAACACTGCATCATTACAGGATCACCTCAGCATCATCACAGCATCATTACTTTAGCATCATTATGATTACATCATAATCATGACTGCATCATCACTGCATAATCACAGTAACATCACAGCGTCATGAAACCATCATCACAGCATCATCAAATCATCATCACTGTCATCACAGCATCATCACTGTGTAATCACCGTATCATCACAGCATCCTTTAAGCATAATTATAGTGTCATCACAGCATCATCAATGCGTCATCACTGCGTCAGCACTGCATCATCACTGCATCATCACAGCATCATCACAGTATCATCACTGAATCATAAAACCATCATCACAATATAATCACAACGTCATCACATTGTCATCACAGCATCACCACATCATCATCGCAGTGTTCTCACAGCGTCATCACAGCGTCATCACAGCATCATAACTGCATCATCACAGCATCATCACTGCATCATCACTGATTCTTCACATCATCGTCACGGCATCATCGCAGCATATTCATTGCATCATCACACCATCTTGACTGCATCATCACTGCGTCATCACTGCATCATCACAACATCATCATACCATCATCACAGCATCATGACAGCATCATTAGAGCATCACGACAGGGTTATCGCCGCATCATCACAGCATCATGAAAGCCTCATCACTTCATCATCACTGCATTATCACATGATCATCACAGCATCATCATGCGTCATCACAGCATCATCACTGCATCTTCACTGCATCATCACAGCATCATCACTGCGTCATCACAACATCATCACTGCGTCATCACTGCATCATCAGAGAATCATCTCAGCATCATCACAGTGTCATAACAGTGTAATCACAGCATCATCACAGCATCATCTCAACATCATCAAAGAATCATTACTGCATAATCACTCCATCATCACTGCATCATCACAGCATCATCACACACTCATCACAGCATCATTACTGCAGAATATCGCATCATCATATCATCATCACTGCATCATAACACCATCACTACATCATAGCTGCATAATCACAGCATCATCACTGCACCATCACATCATCATCACAGCATCAGCACATCATCATAACAGCATCATAGCTGCATAATCACAGCATCATCACAGCGTCATCACATCATCATCACAGCATCACCACATCATCATCGCGGCGTCATAACAGCATCATCTCAGACTCATCACTGCATCATCACTGCATCATCACTGCATAATCACAACATCATCGCATCATCATCACTGTATCATCACTGCATCATCACAGCATCATCAAAGCTTAATAAATAAATCCTCACCGCATAAACAGTGCATCATCACAGTATCATCACAGCTTCATCACTGCATCATCACAATATAATCACAGTGTCATCATAGTTTCATAACTGCATAATCACCGCATCATAACTGCATCATCACTACATCATCACAGCGTCATCGCAGCATCATCACTGCATAATCACTGCATCATAACAGCATCATCACAGCATCATCACAGCATCATTAAGGCTTACTAAATGCATAATCACGGCATCATCACATCAAAATCACTGCATCATCACAACATCTTCATAGCATCATCACAGCATCATCACTACATCATCACTGCATAATGACAGCATCATCACAACATCATCAATTCATCATCACTGCATCATCACGGCATCCCCACTGCGTCACCACAGCATCATCACTGCATCATCACTGCGTTATCATAGCATCATCACAGCATCGTCATAGCATCATCACAGCAACATCACACCGTTATCAGAGCATAATCACAACATAATCAGAACATCACGATAGCTTCATCACAACATCATGACAGGGTAATCAAAACGTGATCACATCATCATCACCTCATCATCACTGCATAATGACTACATCATCACATCGTCATCACAACATCTTCACAGCGTCATCACATCATCCCATCATCATCACAGAATCATCACTACATCACTACATATTCACTGCATGATCACAACATCATAAATGCATCAACACAGAGTCATCACAGAATCATCACAACATTATCACAGCATCATCACTGCATCATCACAGTGTCATCACTTCATGATCACTGCATCATCACAGCAGCATCAAAGCATCATCACAGCGTCATCACAGCGTCATCACAGCATCATCACATCATCATCACATCATCATCACAGCATCATCACTGCATCATCACTGCAACATCACAGCATCATACCAGCATCATCACAGAATCATCACAGCTTCATCACATCATCATCACAGCATTATCACAGCGTCATCATAGCATCATCACAGCATCATCACAGTTTCATCACAGCATCATTACTGCATAATCACTGCATTATCACTGCATCATCACAGCATCATCTCAGCCTCATCACACCATTATTACTGCTTACTCACTGCAACATCACAGCATCATCACAGCATCATCACAGCATCATCACAACATCATCACTGCATCATCACTGCTTAAACATTGCATCATCACAGCACCACGACAGCATTATAAGAGCATCACGACAACGTCATCACTGCATCATCACAGCATCATCACTGCATCATCACACCATCATAACTGCATAATCACAGAATCACCACAGCATCATCACAGCCTCATAACTGCATTATCACTGCAAAAACACTGAATCATCACAGCACCATGACAGCGTAATCACAGCATCATGACAGCGTTATCACAGCGTCATCACAGCTTCATCACAGCATCATCAGTACGTCATCGCAGCATCATTACAGCATCTTCACAGCGTCACGACAGTGTCATCACTGCATCATCACAGGATCATCACAACAACATAGCAACATCATCAGAGTATTATCACAGCGTCATCAGAGCATCATTACATCATCATCACTGCATCATCATATCATCATCACAGAATCATCGCGTCGTCATCACTGCATCCTCACAGCATCATAATATCATCATCACAGCATCATCACTTCATAATAACTGCATCATCACAGCATCATAACTGCATCATAACAGTGTCCTCACAGCATCATCACAGCATCACGACAGCGTCATCACAGCATCATCCTAGTATCATCAGAGCATCATCCTAGTATCATCACAGCATCATCACAGCGTTATCACAGCGTCATCTCAGCATTATCACAGCATCACGACAGTGTCGACAAAGCATCATGAAAGAGTAATCACAGCGTCATCACAGTATGATCACAACATCATCACAAAATCATCACAGTGTCACTACAGTATCATCACTGCATAATCACTACATTATAACAGCATCATCACAATATCATCACAGCATCACCAAAGCATAATCACTGCATCATCACAGCATCATCACATCATCATCACAACATCATCACAGCGTCATCACATCATCATCACATCATCATCACAGCATCATCTCAGCATCATCACAACATCATTACTGCTTACTCACTGCATCATCACAGCATCATCACAGCATCATCACTGCATAAACACTGCATCATCACAGCACCACGACAGCATCATCACAGCATCGACAGCATCATCACAGCATCATCACAACATCATATCAGCATCATCACAGCATTATCACAACATCATTACATCATCATCACAGCATCATCACTGCATCATCACTGCATCGTCACAGCATCATCGAAGCATCATCGCAGCATAATCACAACATCACGACAGCATCATCACTGCGTCATCACAGCGTCATCACAGCATCATCACAGCGTCATGACAACGGCATCACAGCATCATCACAAAATCATCACAGCGTCATCACAGTGTCATATCTGCATCATCACAGTATAATCACTGCATCATAACTAAGTCATCATATTGTTGTCAGAGCATCATGACAGCATCACGACAGCGTCATCAGAGCATCACGACAGCGTCATCACAGCATCATCACGGCGTCATCACATCATCATATCATCATATTATCATCACAGCATCATCACTGCATAATCAGTGCATCATCACAGCATCATTACAAAATCATCACAGTCTCGTCACAGCTTAATCACTGCATGATCACTTCATCATAAGCATCATCAAAACGTCATCACAGCATCATCACAGCATTATCACATCATCACTGCATGATCACTGCATCATCACAGCGTCGTCACAACATCACGACTGCATCATCACAGCATCATGAAAGAGTCGTCACAGCGTCATCACAGCATCAGCACAACATCATCAGAGTGTCATCACAGCATCATTATGGCATAATCACAACATCATCACATCATCATCACAAAATCATCAAAGTGTCAGAACAGCATCATCACTGCATTATCATGGCATTATCACTGCATCATCACAGCGTCATCACAGCATCATCACAACATCCTCACAGTGTCATCACAGCATCATTACTGCATAATCACTGCATAATCACAGCATCATCGGATCATCATCACAACATCAACACAGTGTCATCACAGCATCATCACTGCATGATCACTGCATCATCAGAGAGTCATCACAGCATAATCACTGCGTCATCAAATTTTCATCACAGCATCATCACTACATCATGACTGCATCATCCCAGCATCATCACAGGATCATTACTGCATCATCACATCATCACCACTATGTCATCTCAGTCATCACAGCGTAATAACAGCATCATCACAGCATCATCACTGCATGATCACTGCATCACCAGAGCATCATCACTGCTTCATCACAGTGTCATCACTTCATGATCACTGCATCATCACTCCGTCATCACAGAATCATCGCTGCGTCATCACTGCATCATCACTGAATAACCACTGCATCATCACATCATCATCAATGCATCATCACACCATCATCACAGCATCATAGCTGCATAATAACAGCATCATCACAAAGTCATCACAGCATCATCAAAACATCGTCACATCATCATCACAGCATAATCACTGCATCGTCACAGCATCATCACAGCATCATCACAGCATCACGACAGCGTTATCAGAGTATCACGACAGCGTCATCACAGCATCATCACAGCATCATCGTAGCATCATAATTGCAATATCACAGCATCATCACAACATAATCACAGCATCATCATAGCATCACGACAGCATCATCACAAAATCATCACAGCGTCATAACTGCATCATAACTGCATAATCACTGAATAATAACAGCATCATAACTGAGTCATCATAGTGTCATCACAGCGTCATCACAGCATCATTACAGCATCATCACTGCATCATTACAGCATCTTCACTGCATCATCGCAGCATCATCACTGCATCATCACAACGTCACCACAGCATCATCCCAAAATCATCAGACTGTCATCACAGCATCATCACAGCATCACGACAGGGTCATAACAGCGTCATCTGAGCATCACCACGACAGTGTCATCAGAGCATCATCATTGCATCATAACAAAATCATCACAGCGTCATCTAAGTGTCGTAACTGCATCATCACTTCCTAATCACTGCATAATCACTGCATCATCACAGCATCATCACAGTATCATCACACAATCACGAGAGCGTCATCACAGAATCACAACAGCTTCATCACAGCAACATCACAGCATCATCACAGCATCATAGCAGCATCATCACTGCATCATCACAGTATCACGGCAGCATCATCACTGCATCAAAACAGAATCATCACAACATCTTCACAGAATCATCACGTCATCATCACTGCATAATCAGAGCATCATCGCAGCATCATCAAAGAATCATCACACTTTCATGAGAGCGTCATTACAGCATCATCACAGCATCATCACAACATCATCAGACCGTCATCACAGCATCATCGCAGCGTCATCAGAGTGTTATCACAGCGTCATCGCAGCATCATCACAAAATCGTCAGAGCGTCATCACTGCGTCATAAGTACATCATCACTGCATAATTGCTGCGTCATCACCACATCATAACAGCATCAAGACAGCATCATCACAGCGTCATCACAGCAACATTACTGCATCATCACTGCATCATAACAGAGTCATCAAAGAGTCATCATAACATCATCACAGCATCATCGCACCATCATCACTGTATCATCAACGCATCATCACAGCGTCATCACAGCGTCATAACTGCATCATCACAGCATCATCAAAGCATCATCACAGCGTCATCGCTGAATCATCACAGCATTATCACAGCATCATCACTGCATGATCACTGCATCATCAGAGCATCATCACAATATAATCACTGCGTCATCAGAGCATAATCACTTCATGATCACTGCATCATCACAGCATAATCACAGCATCATCATTGCATCATCACAGCATCATCACTGCGTCATCAAATTTTCATCACAGCATCATCACTACATCATCACTGCATCATCCCAGCATCATCACAGGATCATTACTGCATCATCACATGTCATCTCAGAGTCATCACAGCGTAATAACAGCATCGTCACAGCATCATCACTGCATAATCACTGCATCATAACAGCATCATAACTGCGTCATCATAGTGTCATCACAGCATCATCACAGCATCACGACAGCATTATCACATCACGACAGGGTCATAACCGTCATCGGAGCATCATCACATCATCACGACAGTGTCATCAGAGCATCATCACTGCGTCATAACAAAATCATCACAGTGTCATCACAGTGTCATAATTGCATCATCACTTCCTAATCACTGCATAATCACTGCATCATAACAGCATCATAACTGCGTAATCATAGTGTCATCACAGCATCACGACAGCATCATCACAGCATCATCACAGCATCATCACACAATCACGACAGCATCATCACAGAATCACGACAGATTCATCACAGCAACATCACAGCATCATCACAGCATCATCACAGCATCACGACAGTGTCATCACTGCATCAAAACAGAATCATCACAACATCTTCACAGAATTATCACGTCATCATCACTGCATATTCAGAGCATCATCGCAGCATCATCAAAGAATCATCACACCTTCATCAGAGTGTCATTACAGCATCATCACAGCATCATCAGTGCATTATCACAGCATCATCACAACATCATTGCAGCATCATCACAGCATCATCACAACATCATCAGACCGTCATCACAGCATCATGGCAGCGTCATCACAGCGTTATCACAGCGTCATCGCAGCATCAAGACAGCATCATCACAGCGTCATCACAGCATCATAACTGCATCATTACAGCATCATCAAAGCATCATCACAGCGTCATCGCTGCATCATCACAGCATTATCACAGCATCATCACTGCATGATCACTGCATCATCACAGCGTCGTCACAACATCACGACGGCGTCGTCACAGCATCATGAAAGGGTCTTCACAGCGTCATCACAGCATCATCACAACATCATCAGAGTGTCATCACAGCATCATTATGGCATAATCACAACATCATCACATCATCATCACAAAATCATCAAAGTGTCAGAACAGCATCATCACTGCATTATCACAGCATAATCAAAGCATCATTACAGCGTCATCACAACATCATCACAGCATCACAGCAGCATCATCAATGCATCATCACTGCACCGTCACAACATCATAACACCATCATCACAGCGTCATCACACCATCATGTCAGCATCATCACTACATCATCACAACATCATCACAGCATCATCAGAGAGTTATCACAGCGTCACCACAGCATCATCACAACATCATCACAGTATCACAACAGAATCATCACAGCATCATCACAGCATCAACACAGCATCATCACAGCGTCATCACATCATCATCGCAGCATCATCACTGCATCACCACAGAATCATCACAGTGCCATCAAAGAATCATCACAGCATCACGACAGCGTCATCAGAGCATCATGACAGCGTCATCACAGCATCATCACAGCATCGTCTAAGCATAATTATAGTGTCATCACAGCATCATCACTGCGTCTTCACTGTGTCATCACTGCATAATCACTGCATACTAACAGCATTATCACAGTATCATCACTGCATCATCATATCATCATCACTGCATCATCAAACCATCATCACAATATAATCACAGCATCATTGCAGCATCATCACAGCATCACCACATCATCATCACATTGTCAACACAGCGTCATCACAGTGTCATAAGAGCATCATAACTGCATCATGACAGCATCATCACATCATCATCACAAAATCATCACAGTGTCAGAACAGCATCATCACTGCATAATCACTACATTATCACAGCATCATCACTGCATCATCACATCGTTATCACAATGTCATCACAGCATCACAACAGGGTCATCACAGCATCATCTCATCATCATCACAGCGTCATAACTGCATCATCACTGCATAAACACTGCATTATCACAGCACCACCAAAGCGTAATCAGAGCATCATAACAGCTTCATCAAAGTATCATCATAGCATCATCACATCATCATCACACCGTTACCAGAGCATAATCACAACATAATAAGAACATCACGACAGCGTCATCACAACATCACGACAGGGTAATCACAGCGTCATCACAGCATCTTCACAGCGTCATCACAGCGTCATCACAGAATCATCACTACATCATCACTGCACATTCACTGCATGATCACAGCATCATAACTGCATCATCACAACGTCATCACAGAATCATCAAAGCATTATCACAGCATCATCAATGCATCATCACAGCTTCATCACAGCATCATCACAACATCATCACAGTTTCATCATAGCATCATTACTGCATAATCTCTGCATCATCACAGCATCATCACGTCATCATCACAGCATCACATTATCATCACAGCATCATCACATCATCACATCATCATCACAGCATCATCACTGCATCGTCACAACATCATCACAGCATCATCACAGAATCATCACAGAATCACGACAGCGTTATAAGAGCATCACGACAGAGTCATCACAACGACATCACAGCATCATCACTGCATCATCACAGCGTCATCAAAACGTCATAATTGCATCATCACTGCATCATAACTGCCTCATCATAACATCATCACTACAACATCACAGCGTCATCACAGCGTCATCGCAGCATCATCACAACATCATCACTGTTTCATCACAGCATCATTACTGCATAACCACTGCATCATCTCAGCGTCATCACATCATCATAACATCATCACATCATCATCACAGCATCATCACTGCATCATCACATCATCATCACTGCGTCATCACTGCATCATCACTGCATCATCAGAGAATCATCTCAGCATCATCACAGCATCATTACTGCAGAATCACTGCATTATCGCAGCGTCATAATATCGTCATCACAGCATCATAACTTCATAATAACTGCATCATCACAGCATCATAACTGCATCATAACAGTGTCCTCACAGCATCATTACAGCATCACGACAGCGTCATCACAGCATCACGACAGCATCATCACTGCATCATCAGAGCGTCATCCCAGCATCATCGCAGCGTCTTCACAGCGTAATACAGCGTCATCACAGCATCATCACCACATCACGACAGCGTCATCACAGCATCACGACTGGGTAATCACAGCGTCCTCACAGCATCATGACAACGGCATCACAGCATCATCACTTCATAATCACTGCATCATACCAGCATCATCACTTCATAATCACTCCATCATCACAGCATCATCACAGAATCATCGCATCGTCATCACATCATCATCACAGCGTCATCAGAGCATCATCACATCATCACATCATCATCACTGCATCATAACTACATCGTCACAGCATAATCACTGCGTCAACACAGCATCATCACTGCATAATCACTGCATCATCAAAGCATCGTCACTGCATCATCACTACATCATCACAGAGTCATCAGAGCGTCATAACTGCATCATCACTGTATCGTCACTGCATAATCACTGCATGATTACAGCATCATAACTGCATCATCACAGAGTCATCACAGCATCATCACAGCATCATCACAGTGTCATCACAGCATCATCACATCATCACATCATCATCACAGAATCATCACTGCATCATCACTGCATCGTCACAGCATCATCACTGCGTCATCACAGCATCATCACTGCATCAACAAAGCAACATCACAGCATTATCACAGCATCATCACTGCATAATCACTGCATGATCACAGCATCATCACAGCATTATCAAAGCATCATCACTGCATGATCACAGCATCATCACAGCATCATCACACCATCATCACTGCATCATCACAGCATCATTACTACATAATCACTGCATCATCACAGCATCATCACAGCATCATCACAAAATCATCACAGTGTCAGAACAGCATCATCACTGCATAACCACAACATTATCACAACATCATCATAGAATCATCACTTCATAATCACTGCATCATCACAGCATCATCACATCATCATCACATCATCACATCATCATCACAGCATCATCACTGCATCGTCACAGCATCATCACAACGTCATCACAGCATCATCACAGCATCATAAAAGCATCATCATAACATCATCACAGCATCATCACTTCATCATCACAGCATCATCACTGCATCATCACAGCATCATCACTGCATCATCACATCGTCATAACTGCATCATCACAGCGTCATCACAGCATCATCACACCATCATCATAGCGTCATCAAAGCATCATAACTACGTCATCTGTGTCATCACAGCATCATCACAACATCTTCACAGCATCATCACAGCATCATCACTGAATAATCACTGCATCATCACAGCATCATCACAGCGTCATCACAGCATCATCAAAGCATCATCACATTGTCGTCACAGCATCATCACAGAATCATCACTGCTTCATCACAGCATTACGGTGTCATCATCACAGCATCATCACTTCATCATCACAGCATCATCACTGCGTCATCACTTCATCATCACAGCATCATCACAGCATCATCACTTCATCATCACAGCATCATCACTGCGTCATCACAGCATCATCACAGCATCATCACAGTATAATCACAGCATCATCACAGCATCATGAAAACATCACAGCGTCATTAAAGTGCCAGTACAGCACCATCATAGCATCAACTCAGCGTCATCACAGCATCATCACAGCATCATCACAACATCATCACAGTGTCATCACAGTATAATCACAGCATCATGAAAACATCACAGCGTCATTAAAGCGTCATTACAGCACCATCACAGCATTATCACTGCATCATCACAGCGTCATCACTGCATCATTACAGCATCATGGCTTCATCGTAACTACGTCATCACAGCATCATCACAACATCTTCACAGTGTCATCACAGCATCATAAATTCATAATCACTGCATCACAACAGCGTCATCACAGCATCATGACAGCATCATGACAGCATCATGACAGCATCATCACAGCATCACTACAGGGTCATCACATCATCATCAAAGAATAATCACAGCATCATCGCAGCATCATCACTGCATCATCACAGCATCATCACAGCGTCATCACATCGTCATCAAAGAATAATCACAGCATCATCACATCATCATCAAAGAATAATCACAGCATCATCACAGCATCATCACAGCATCATCACAGTGTCATCATAGAATCATCGCATCATGATCACTGCATCATCACAGCATCATCGCAGCGTCTTCACAGCGTCATCACAGCATCATCACAGTGTCAACAAAGGAAAGCAAGGCAAAGCACAGCAGGGGTAGGAAAGGCAGAGCAGTGCCAGGTCTATAAACCAAAGCTAAACCAAGGAAAGCATAGCCGGGGAAGGGAAAGCTGAGCAAGTCAAAGCAGAGCAAGGGAACATAGCACAAGGAAAAGCAAAGCATTGCCAGCAAAGAATCAGCAAATCAATCTGAGGCAAAGCCGGGGCAAGAACAGCAGGGGAAAGGAGGTATAGAAAAGCAAAACTGTGCCAGGAAGAGCAAAGCAAAGTGGAGCAAGGCAAAACAAAGAGAAGCAAAGCAAACGTAACGAGCTGGCGGCCAGCCCTCCTTTGGGTTCCATGTGTCTGTGGTGGAGAGACCGGAGGGCCCTCATGTTGTGTACAGGTGGCAGCCAGACTTGGACAGTGGCTGTACCTTGATCACCCTCTCCCCAGCCTCCTTCACAGCTCCTAGTCCACCGTGACAGTGGGCAAGAACCCACTGTCTTGCGTTAGCTGGTTTTATATATATATATATAAATTTTGTTGGTGGTGGTTTTTTTTTGGATTTCTTCCACTGTAGTTGTGGGAATCATGTTGTTATTTATTGTCGTTGAAAACCTCACCCAACACCTTCCCCACACGAGTAACACTGGGGCCCACCTGGCAGTTTGTCGCATGGCTGGGGACACAGAATCGACCATGTCGGGTGTCCAGGCCTGCTGCCCCCACGTGGCAGTTCTGAGGGGACAGTCGCTGGCTTGCGGGGAGGCCACGTTCTGTGTCTGATGGTTTATGCGTTCATAATTATACCAGTCGACTCAGCATCAAAATCAGTGGGACAGTCTCCAAAAGAAGCCTAGCACAGCACAGGAGAGCAGAGCGATGCGGATGGAAGCTGAGCAAGACAAGGCAGAGCCCTTCTAGGGAAAAGACGGCGGTGTTGGTTCCCGGCCGGCAGGTGTTCCCCGCCTCGGGGCGCCGCGAGCGCCTTGTATAAGCCCTTCGGACAGCAGCCGTCAGGTCTCCCCGTGTCTTCCTGCGGCCGCCAGGTCTACCCTGCCGCGGTCGCCATGTTTGCTTAGCCGGCGGCGACCTGTAGGGGTCGCTGCAGGTCCGGCCGCGAGAACGGCGTCGGGGTCTGCCCGGCAGCGACGGGCGCGCGCGCGCGCGCGCGTTTGCGAAGGCGCACGTCCGCCGGTCGCTCGAGCGGTTCCCGAGCGGGTCCGATCGCGCGGAAAGCGTCGGAAATTCCCGGAAAGGTCCGAAAGGGCCCGAAAAAGTCCGAAAAGTGCCGGAAGGGCCCGTTCGAAAAGCGAAGGAAGGTGGGCCGGCGGTGTTGGTTCCCGGCCGGCGGGTCTCCCCGTGTCCTCATGAGGGCGTCAGGTCCACCCGTGCGGAGGAGGTGGCCGACGGTCGGGCAGAGGGAACGGCGGCCAGGTCTACCGTGGCTCCAACGGGACTCCGGAGGCCCGCCGTGGGGCTGGCGGTGGACTAGCAGCTCGTGCCACGGCTCGGAAGGTGTGCTAGGCGTCGCTGTTTCTCTGTGCCTCCAGTTAGGTCGAGGTAAAAGTCGGTTGCGCTCGGGTGCCTCGCCGCGGTAGCCTGGAAAAGGTCGTGCGGCGTTTCTGAGGAAATGACTTTTGTGTCCATCTCTAGGAGAGAGTGAGGACTCTGCTCCGCCAGCGGTGCCGAGCGAGCACTTGGGGCTTGGAGAGCCGGTGCGTGAGAGGGGGGTGTGCGGCGTCGGTGGTGGCGCGGGCGTGGATTGTGTGGAGTGGTAGCCCTGAGCTGCTTGCTGACCCACTTCCCCCGCCCTGCCGGTGAGCAAGAAGCGGTCTCGTGCGTGTGAGTTGCCAGAGAGCAGCGAGCCGTGAGCTCAGAGCTGTGGAGAGAGCGGCCAGAAGCTGGCGGGCGGTCGGCCGGTGCCCGAACGCATCTGTCCAGGGGTGTCCCCAGCTGCTTCTGTGGGTCCTGGAGGCTTGGAAGGTGAAGGGGGGGGGGGACTGCGTGGATTGGCACGGCCGAGGCGGTGGCGCCTCTGGCTCCCAATGATGCACCTCATGACACCCGCATGCAGGCGCCCATTGAGGCGTTCCTTGGGCATGTTGGAGAGGCTCCCCCCAGCGGGTCGGTTCTTGTCAGGGCTGATGTTCAGGTTGGCGTGAGCACCTCACGGATGTTGCTCCAGCACACCTGCACCCATGCATGCGATGCTGTTTGCTGCTTTTTTTTTTTTTTTGCTTTTTTTTTTTTTTTTTCCCTTGTTCCGATTGATGAGGCCACTCGGGTTGCGTCGGAGAGGGCCCCCGGTGGGCTGGCTCTTCCGCGCTCCCCTGTCCCAGGGGAGCTGCAGCGGTGTCTGGTGTTCAGGCATGGGTGGTCTCCTGTCCAGGTTGCTTCCTGTCACAGGTGAGGCGCTGCCTTGCTCGGGGCAAGAGCAGCGGCGGTGGTGTTCAGGGTGTGTGCCCTGGTTGCTGGTCGGCACTCCGGCTGTTGTTCTCGTCGCTGAACGAAGGGGCTTTTCTGGCCAAAGCCGGCTGTGTGACGGCAGAGCGGCCCCGTGAGCTGCAGGGGTCTGTGAGCGTTGCGCGAGGTGCTGGTGCCGGCCTCAGTCCAGGGCCTGGTGGGTGCGGGGTGTGAGCAGCAAGGCAGCAGGGGTGGCCTCAAATGATGTGCCAAAAGCAGCGAGGGTGAGCAAGTGAGAGAGAGCAGCAGGGTGTGTCCCGCCTCCGGTTGGCGGGGGGGGGGGGCGTCCCTCCGCTGCGTCGGGGCCGCTGCAGCAGTGTGTGTGCTTTTGGTGGCTGTGTCCCCCCCCTGCTGTGGAGCGCACCGCCCCGGTGTTGTGGGTGCCCCGGTCACGGTGGCTTGTGCCTGCCTCGCGGTTGTGTTCTCCTCTAGCATGTCCGTTGCTCCTGCTGCGGTGGTGGGAGCTGTTCCTGGCACGTTGCCACCAGTTGGTCAGCTGGCCTTGGAGGGGGGGTCAGCCCTGGCTGGTGGTGCTGCGCATGCCGCCCTTGGGCTCTTGTGGGTGGGGGAGAGAGAGAGAAGGGGCAGTGAGTGAGCGAGTGAGCCTGGTGCGTGCGCTGCCAAAAGCTGCGCAGCGGCTGCCGCTCCTTCCCTGGTCGGTTGGGGGAGGCTGGTGGGGCTGCCGGGGTCGGGCACTCGTGGTGGGTGCCCTTCCCTGCTGAGAGGTGCTGTGCCAGTGTCGGGTGGTGCCCTGGGGCGCGGCTACCTGGTTGATCCTGCCACTAGCATATGCTTGTCTCAAAGATTAAGCCATGCATGTGTAAGTGCACACGGGCGGTACAGTGAAAGTGCAAATGGCTCATTAAATCAGTTATGGTTGCTTTGGTCGCTCCCCTCCTGCTCCTTGGATAACTGTGGTAATTGTAGAGCTAATACATGCTGACGAGTGCCAACCTCCAGGGATGCGTGCATTTATCAGACCAAAACCAACCCGGGCTTGCCCGGCAGCTTTGGGGACTCTAGATAACCTTGAGCCGATTGCACGCCCCCACGGCGGCGACGACTCATTTGAATGTCTGCCCTATCAACTTTCGATTGTAGTGTCTGTGCCTACCATGGTGACCATGGGTAACAGGGAATCAGGGTTTGATTCTGGAGAGGGAGCCTGAGAAACAGCTACCACATCCAAGGAAGGCAGCAGGTGCACAAATTACCCACTCCCAACCTGGGGAGGTAGTGACGAAAAATAACAAGACAGGACTCTTTTGAGGCCCTGTAATTGGAATGAGTCCACTTTAAATCCTTGAGTGAGGATCCATTGGAGGGCAAGTCTGGTGCCAGCAGCTGCGGTAATTCCAGCTCCAATAGTGTATCTTAAAATTGCTGCAGTTAAAAAACTCGTAGTTGGATCTTGGGATGGAACGGGTGGTCTGCTGCGAGGTGAGCTACCCCCTGTGCCACCCCCTGCCTGTTGGTGCCCCCTTGATGCACTTAAGTGAGTGTCCTGTGGGGCCTGAAGTGTTTACTTTGAAAAAATTAGTGTTCAAAGCAGGCTGGCTGCCGGAATACTGCAGCTAGGAATAATGGAATAGGACTCCGGTTCTATTTTGTTGGTTTTCGGAAATGGGGCCATGATTAAGAGGGACGGCCGGGGGCATTTGTATTGTGCTGCTAGAGGTGAAATTCTTGGCCTGGCGCAAGACGAACTAAAGTGAAAGCATTTGCCAAGAATGTTTTCATTAATCAAGAACAAAAGTTGGAGGTTTGAAGATGATGAGATACCGTCGTAGTTTCGACCATAAACGATGCCGACTCACGATCTGGCGGCGTTATTCCCATGAGCCGCCGGGCAGCTCCCGGGAAACCCAAGTCTTTGGGTTCTGGGGGGAGTATGGTTGCAAAGCTGAAACTTAAAGGAATTGATGGAAGGGCACCAGCAGGAGTGGAGCCTGTGGCTTAATTTGACTCAACACGGGAAAGCTCACCTGGTCCGGACATGGACAGGATTGACAGATTGAGAGCTCTTTCTCGATTCCGTGGGTTGGGGGTGCATGGCCGTTCTTAGTTGGTGGAGCGATTTGTCTGGTTAATTCCGATGACAAAGGAGACTCTGGCATGCTAACTAGTTACGTGACCCCTGAGCGGTCGGTGTCCAACTTCTTAGAGGGACAAGTGGCATTCAGCCACCCAAGATTGAGCCCTAACAGGTCTGTGGTGCCCTTAGATGTCTGGGGATGCATGTGTGCTACACTGAGTGGCTCAGCTTGTGTCTACCCTCTGCTGGCAGGCGTGGGTAACCTGTTGAACCCCATTCATGATGGGGATTGGGGATTGCAATTGTTCCCCATGAACAAGGAATTCCCAGTAAGTGCGGGTCATAAGCTCGTGTTGATTAAGTCCCTGCCCTTTGTACACACTGCCTGTCGCTACTACCCATTGGATGGTTTAGGGAGGTCCTTGGATCGGCCCTGGTGGGGTCGGCCATGGCCCTGGCAGAGTGTCAAGAAGACGGTCAAACTTGACTATCTAGAGGAAGTAAAAGTCGTAACAAGGTTTCTGTAGGTGAACCTGTGGAAGGATCATTACTGGGGCTGGGCTGTCCATGCCATGCCCAGCTTGGGTGTTGCACTGTTTGCGTGAGCGAGGGAGCCTGCTCTGCGTGGAGCGTGGCTCATGCCGTTGTCGAAGTGAAGCCACTCCGCGCGCTGCCGGCTAGCGAGAGGGGAGGGTGTGGAGCAGCCACTGGGGTGGCTGGTGGGGTGGTGGCTGCCGCCGCCACTGTGCACCCCCGGCCAGGCGCTGGTCCACTGCTGGTCCGCCCGGGGCCGGTCTGGCTGTCGCCCCACCACTGGCCGCCGGCTGTGCTGTTGTGGGCACTGCGCGCCTTTGCGCGTCCTCCACGCTCGCTCGCCTTCCTCATTGCGGCCGTCTACGGCGGCGCATGAGTGCTGCTCCCCTCTGGGCAGGGGGTGGTGGCAGGGTGGGGATTGGTTGTCCTGCCGCCTGCTCTCTGGCCCTCTGCCCGAGTGTGGGTGGGCAGGGGCGAGTGCGGGTGGTGGCTCGGTGTCACTGCGGGAGCCGGTGAGGCTCGGTGGGCGTGGGTGGAGCGTGTGTGGCTGTGCGGTGCCGTGGCGTCATGGCCCAGTGTGTGGCGGTGAGATGCCGGTGTGGGGTCAGCGCTGCGTGGGCGGCCTAAGCTCTGTGTCTCCTCCTGGGCGCAGCTGCCGCCCACCCCTGGGCTACGGAGGGAAACCCCGGGCCCCGGGAGGAGGGTGAAGTGGTGGTGGCAGACGGCGGGCGCGCCCCCTTGGGTGGATGCTCCCCTGAGGGGCGCCGGGGCCGGCTGGTGGGTGCCGGGTTCCCCCTCGGTGCCCTGTCTTTCCGTGTGCCGCTGCCCAGGGCGGTGGTGGCGGTGGCAGGGGAGGCACCCCTGTGGGGCCTTCGGGTCATTTCCCTCATCCCAGGGCCAGGTACCTAGCGTCCGCGCCTCAGTGGCCTCCCCTCGGTGAGCCACCCATGTGGTCCTGTGTGCCAGTGCGCTCCTGCCAGCTGTGGCGCAAGCGCCAGCCCGGTTAGGGGATGGCCATGGGCCCTGGGCTCTGGGCCCCGAGGGTTCTCGGCCATGAAGCCGGGTGGAGGTTTTAAGACTTTGGTGGCCCGCGGCGGCCCGCGAGGCTGGCTGGGCTTGTCAGCGGCGGGCAGGGTGCATTGTTTGGGGGTCGGTGCTCGTGGGCACGCCGCTCCCCTGTGCTTGCTCGCCGCTGGCGGTCCTTGCGCTTGCCCCCCGTGGGCAGCAGGGCCGGAGAGGGGTCGGAGCCCGCTCCTCTCTCCACGGTCCGGTCTCAGCAGAGACGCCGTGCACGCGCGTGGTTGGCTGCTGTCGACCTCGCCTGCGCCAGCAAGGGGCCGAGACGTGGGTCTCGGCTCCCTGCCCCCGTTGAGTGCTCGGCGGCGGGGTGTGCTGCACCGTGTCCAGCGTCGGCCAGTGGGCCCCGTGCGAGCGGCGGTGGCACCACTCGTTCCGTGCCGGCGCACGCCTGCGGCCTCGCTGTCCCCCAGCGCCGTGGCGTCTCCCGTCGCTCCCCGCTTGCGACTTCTGTGTGCACTCCCTGCCCGGCTCGACCCTCGGCCTCGCCAGCCGTGCCGAGCAGGCGGGTGGGCCGGTGTAGGGGCGTCCCGCAGCCAGTCTCCTTGTGGAGGTGCAGAGTGCAGGCACCGCTCCTCGTTCCGGTGCTGTCCCGTCGGCCGCCCAGCCGCGCGTCTGCGTGAGGTGCCGCCTGGGCAAGTGCAAAAGCAGGAGCGTGCATGTGAAGGTGCCAGTGGCCGGAGTGAAAGGGGGTTTGTGGTGTGAGGCTTGCAGGCGAGGCGAGAGCGCGCGGGTGGCCGTCGGGCGGTCCGTCCGTCTGTCGCTCGTCTGCCCCCGTCCCATCGCTCTGGTGGTGCAGGCTCGGGTGGCCGCGTCGGGCCCGGTGGCGCCGGCGCTGCGGAGGACACTGACGTCAGGGTGCGCCGAAGCGAGGCGTCGGGTGAGGCAGCGCGGCAGTCTCGCTGCCGTGTCTCGCTGGGGACAGGCCGAGCCGGGCGCCTGGGCCAGCCTCGAAGCGCGAACCCAGGTCTCATTGGGCCCGGGGGGCGGTCAGGAGCGCGGGCTCCCGCTGCTCAGCGACTCAGTGTCTCCCTCGCCTTTTTTTCGCCCGTGTGCTCGTATGGTCAGCGGAGGCGACGTTCGCTCGGCCATGGCCGTCGGTCAGTCGTTCGGTCGGGGAATGTCCGCGTTAGGGGGTCGCGTGGAGCAGCCCTGGCCCCCCCGCGTGCGCGGGGCAGTGCTGAAAAGGCAGACAACTCTTAGCGGTGGATCACTCGGCTCGTGCGTCGATGAAGAACGCAGCTAGCTGTGAGAATTAATGTGAATTGCAGGACACATTGATCATCGACCCTTCAAACGCACTTTGCGGCCCCGGGTTCCTCCTGGTGCTACGGCTGCCTGAGCGTCGCTTGATGGTCAATTGCTGGCGCCGCTGCCGTGGGGCGGTGGCGCGGCTGGGGCGCGTTGCAGGCCCGTGCCGCGTCCGGGCTGGCCGGGCCTTCATGCCCTGAAGTGGAGACCCCCTCGGGGAGCCGGCTGGGCTCCTCGTGCTCCTGGAGCGCACCCGTGTGGGGGGAGCTCGTGCCCCCCCTCTGTCCCATCCGTCGTCCCCGAGCGAGCCGCCGTGCTCCGGTGGGTTGGAGGTGCGGTGGCCGCCCTCCCCGCCAGTCCCTGTGCGCGCGCGGCTGTCTGCGGGCGGGGGTAACTGCGTGCGGTGCCCGTGCCGTTGTGCTGCCGTGCGCGTGTGGTGTGCTGCGTGCCGGGAGGGCGAGTCCGCCGGCCGTCCTTTGGGCGGTGGCTGCGGCGGGGGGGGGCCCGTCTCCCGTGGCGCACCGCGTGTGGTCCAGGCGGCTCGTGGCGGAGCGAGGCAGGCAGGCAGGTG